>JAUNZM010000564.1:25000-635898 GCA_033459285.1 Clamator glandarius | reverse complement strand
GATATTAATCATCCTAGATAAAAGAATAAATCATATGTACTAATACACAGATGGGTTGTGATGAGGTTAGGGAACTAAATCAAAGGAATATGACAGACTACTTCTGTCATAAACCATTTTCCATCTAGCTCACTTTCTATTCCACCTACCATTAGACAAGAATGCCAGGTAGATCCACAGTCTACCTCTGGTTTTGAAAAGAGAGAACCGTGATTAGAACCATCACAAGAAAGGTATCTTAACATAAATTCCCATTACAAGGTGTACTGAAAAGAGCTGATCCACTCTTTAGAGGTATAAAAAGGGGATGTAGAAAAATGCTTTTTCTTCTTTGCAATAATCTGTGCCATGTTCTGAGAAATGCCCACGCTTATAGGAGGATACAGAAATAATTAGACAACGACTTCAAGGACATACCGCAGAAAAATGTTCCCTAGGAGCTGGAAAATCACACTGTAGAATCTTGTCAGTGATAAACACATTTTTCAAAAGTTGCTTAGGAGAATGTTTTAAATATTCTTTCAGATTTGTGTTAAAACAAGGTCCAAGAGTTTTTAATTTTTAGTTATTTTTAGCTTTTGTTTGGAGACTTTAAAGCCTCTTACCCTGAAAAAGTACTGCTTTAGCAAGTAAGAGATTAGAGAGGAAATTATGCCCAGCCTTAGGATCAGGCTTTTTATGCTCTTTGGTGTGCATTGTATCGCATCCCTGAATTAAGTGACTAGAATCAGCTTTAGGTGTCTTGATTTCAGCAGGTTGCCTAAGACTAAGGAAGATCTCATCTGCAAGGAAGAGCTCATCTGCTCCCACTCTGATGATGCACAGCTGGCCAAGAGCATTACTTTGGGGGTCTCAGAAGAGCCAAAGAATCTTACTTATTGCTGGAGACTGTACACAGGAAAGGACAAATTGGTGTATTGAAGAGATACAGACACTTTCTGTGTTGGCTGGCGTGTCTTGTTCCAGCATGCAGGGTCACACTAACCACAAGGTATGGGACTTGGAAATAGTTTTCACCAGGCTCAGTAGGAGAGCCCCAAGGAGCTTCTTGCCTTCCTGCGCAGCTGGGGGCATGATTCAGCTTCCAGGAACATGTGAGCATGTTGCAACTAGGCAATTCTCTGTCCTTACAAGGGGCTCACTTCAGGTAGCATTTTTATTTTTCTTGTTGCATACTAGGAGCACACTTCTCAGTAATTACTCTCCTTGATATACAGCAATTAAGGACTTTGGGTTTACAGTAAAGATGCCTATGTGAAACAATATGTGGCTTGATCTCCAAAGTATCAGTAGAGGTTCAGGTAGGCCTTCTTAACCCCAGCCCTGTTGTGTGCAAACAGTTTTGCTTGTGAGCATTTCAGAAATTCATATTTTTTATACCCAGAAACAACCATTATGATCATATAGTCTGACCTCCTGCATAGCACAAGACTTTAAGCATCACCACGCAATTTCTGCATTAGGTACACATCCTGTGGTTAACTTGCATCCTGTGGTGGGATTATATATCAGGTTTTGTATTGATTAGATTTTGACTTGAAACAAATTATAGTTTTAGCTTGCATTTTCAGTAATTCAATCTTACCCCTGTAGGTTTTTCCTTTTAGAATTTGCAGGGCTTCTCCCAGTTACTCTTCTTCTTTGCCATCTAGTTGCAAGAGCAATTCATGTTAAACTAGAAGCCCTTGCCTTGAGTTTGCACAACCTGAATACATCTTCCACAGTACTATATAAAAGATGCCTAGAAGAAGTTGTTCCACGAACACTGGAATTAAATATTGTTTTACATCAGACTTAGATCCCTTATAAACCGTTTGTAATCCTCATGATAACCTGAACATTGCTCATGTCTTTTAGGCTTTTTCTCCTCAGAGAAGGACAGTATGTTCTTGGCGACTCTTAAAACAGCTTTGTCTGTACTTACTGGTGAGCCATTTGCAGTCAAACAGTATATATATCAGCTGAGTTCTTTGTTTTTTAATGACAACAGGGCTGTAATTTGGGTATCTGTCCTTCAGCAGTTGCAAATTTTCACAACACTGGTAGGAACTTAGTTTTCCTTGAGATGTCTACACTTCTTTCAAGATTGACAGGTTCAGAATTTACTGTGTGTGGCAGGGACAAGGCAGACAAACAGATGATTAGAAAGACAGAACAGACACGTAAACTTGTTTCCTTAGGAAGTGGACCTACGGATTATTGCCTAGGGGACTTATGGTTCTTTAAAATTGCCACCTCTGGGTATTCTTACTAGTCATCTTCCTTCCTGTCTTTGAGTCTTCTCTTAAAGTCTTTGGGGGTTTGGGGAAGGAGCGGGACGACATGAGTCTGCGCAAAGTTAGGCCAAGTTTCTACTTTTGTGAGGTGATACATGTGGGAAGCAGAAGACACCACTTTACTAAAACTTTCTTAAAGCTTTTTGATGCCAAGAGTCCTCTTGCAAAATTGTGTTATTCAAATAGTGCAATTATGCGGGATTACTCTCAAATATGCAACCAGAATGACTGATAAATGATTTCCTTTACTCCAGTAGTCATGCAAGATTAATTAGCTACGGTTAGTATGGTGACACTTTGGAAGTGTAAAGCATTATATGAATGTTGAGTGGTATTTACACTGATTATATCCAGGATGTTGGTTGAGAGGAAATACATAAAATGTTTTTTTAATGCATTTCTATATATGCAGCTCCAGGTAAGGAAGTACTTTTATAAATGTACTTGGCAAAGGATTTTAGGAATTAAGTAATGGATGCTTTGAATGCCTAAGTGTGGGTTTAAAAGTGGCCTGATTTTTAGACAAGCATCTATGGCTATCACACATAAACTATGTTTATGCTCTGCTTGTCAACTTGCTGCCCTCACAATGCCTCGGTATTTATAGTTTCAACTCTTGTCCTCATAGCTCTCCCATGGCAGTCAACATTGACCAAATAAGAAAAAGGTGAACAGGTGATATTTCTAGTATTGATACTATTTACTGCCCTACTGATTTTACTGTTTACTACTACAATTTATTGATGAATTTATATCTGTGTTTGTATGGCACCTAGAAAAAGGTTTATTTTTTTAATTACCATTTGAAAAAAGTTTGTCCATCTTCTCTGCTCTCAGTTAGTCATTCCTACTCATCCTGCCAAAGATTTCCACCCTCTCAGCTGTGTTGGATGCCAAATGAACACTGTGTGGCTGTGCTCTAAGTGGGGGAGGAAGTGGAAGCTGCAGTGGGGGAAGGAGGAGAAAGTCTTTGAGTATTATCTCCTTAATTACTTTTTTTTTACAGCTATCTTATGAGATGTTCTCGTGCATTACTAGCTCTAATGTAATGCAAAAGGAAAGGTTTTTTCCAGTATTAAGGAGATTCCTAAAAAGCACCCCAACCTCCCAAACCTTCAGATCGGTAGTAACAAATAGAAGAATGTAAGAGTTCACCAGTTAAGATAGAATAAGTTATTCATTCTGGAGATTTCCTTGAAGCCTGTCTGCACTACTCATATTAGCAGAACTTCTAATGAGCTTTTTTGTCTGTGTGTATTTTTCTACTTCGTGTTTCATCAAGGGGAAGAAGCCTGGTATAAAGGCTGTGTGGCTGAGCTGGGCTGTACTGTGTACTTGGGCACCCCATCTTCCCAGCTGTGAATAACAGATTGACAGAAGTCCTGCCTGGGACCAAAGGGGAGAGCTCAGACACTCAAAATGAAGTCCCTCTGGTCTACTCCTGGTAACATATCCCTGCACACATCACTTCTAATGCATGAATATCCATGGCAACTATGAAGCCCCTCTTGCTGACTTATTCTCTATTGGTTTTGTTGTCTTAAAAGTCACTACTTGTTTCCAGCTGATCCTCCTTTAGGTTAGTTTCATAATCAGCTGATTGCATGCTCCAAACACTTGAGCTGTATCATATAAGGGATCAGGGTGCAAATGTATTGGCTTTGGGCCATCAATGTTGACTGTTGGTGATATTTCATTGGAATTTCAAAACTGTTATGTAGCAACATCATGTTGCTGGAAGAGGCATAAATGTTTGGTTTGTTTTCATGTGATTCCCACATTCATATAAAGAGCACTGTGAGCTGGAGTGGAACTAATGAGTGGTGTTGGGTTTTGCATTGCTCTTTTTTTGCAAATGTAGATGATACGTATGCACATACGTTAGCTGAAACTTACCATTTCTTTTCCTTGTCCCACTTGGATAATAACAAATAATCATGACTTTTCCCTGAGCTTGGCTGTCATTGGGTCTGATTCCCTCTACGTAGTTTGAGACTTAGATTGCTTCAATATGCTCCAACCTGTGCTGTAGAAAAGTGTTATCCAGTGACTGCTGCACAGCACTGCAGGACTGCTATATGTCAGGACAAGGCAAAAATTATTACCTTTATCCACTGTTACATACTTTACTTGGCACCTTTCATGTAATTCAAATTCAACTTTAGTTTCTGCTACTTATAGAGTAAAACTGATTTGCTTCTGCAGCCCCAAATCTCAGCAATGCCCAGTGACATGTGCAAGGACTACATCCTTCACCAGTTTAGGGTGAATGTTCAAAGGCATTTCATTCTCACAAGGCTCTTCTTGTGGACCTGTCTCAGTGGTTTTATCTCATTTTTGTCTTTTGGTTTAATATGTTCAGTATGTCTTAATCTAATAGCTCAGTTATATACTTAGCAATAATATATTAGATAGGCACCAAAGAAATGGTATTTAAAACAATGATGTTGAGTTCAAGTACCAGGGAAGTCTTCCAGATATCTTGGTACAGTCATTGTGGTGGCAACTGCTACAAATTTTGATTTATTGTTGCACTGTTAACTCTTGTACATTATATGGTGTCCACAGCCTGTATTTTAGCAATGTGCCAAAGTCAAAATGATAATAATAATAAAAGAAGATTAGCCTGGAATTTAAATGTGGTGAAAGAGCCCTTTTGTTTACTGGCAATGATAATTAAAGCAAAAAGAGAAACAAGTTCCTTTTAATTTAACAAGACAAAGGCAAACCAGAACTACCACCCATTCCTTCATTGCTTTTTTCAGGTGATAATATGTTTCCCTTTGACTTCATGGCTGAATTGAGTATAGTGTCCTGTTTACAGCCAGGATGCACAGGTGACTGCTGTCTTACCTCCTCCAACCAGTAGCCCTGCTTCTACCCCAGCAAAGGCCTGATTTCATCTGCAAGGCTCACTGCAACACACCCGCATGCTTCTGACCTTAATTAAAGCAGTTCACCTCTCTCTGCCTCAAGGGATGGTTTCCTCATAAGGCAGTTGTGTTTAATTAGCATTTGCATTGCATTCTGCTGGTAGCTCTCTGGGAGCTTGTTCAGTAGGAGCGTGGGATTGCTGAAGCCTGACTGGCAAGCTTTGCACCCTCCTAATTGACACAGAAGCCAAGTAGAAGTTACACAAGGAAAGAACAGAGAATCGTTAATGAAGGATCATTAGCAAGTAGCTCCTTTGAATGAATGTAGATAACTTTATAACTTTATCAAAGTGAAAACTAGCATGATGAATTATGCATCAAACAATAAAAGCTGAAGGAAGACACTGGTTTTATAATTGCTGTGCAAGTTTCTAGCATGCTTTAGTTTGTTAGATTAATTTCTTTGGGAAGTGTGAAGCATTCTATGCCTGTTATTCGCTTAATGTCAGTTTTGTTTTTCTCTCATTAGAGGTTTTATTCTGTGTCTTTTGATATCACCACAAAGACTCTCAGGGTTTGAGATACACAGTTTTTATGCTAGCAAAAATTTGCACAAATGAATGGAAAGTATGTAGCTACTAAGGTAGTTTCTTTGATGGTTTGCTGATTTCTTGGTATAAAGAGTTCTCAGGTACACCTGAAATAAGATTGCTTTATATCTATGTATTTTTATATTTTTAATAGAAATTGCCTAATAGTTTTGTGACTATGTTGAATTTCTAGACTAACAAATCTCTAACGGCATTTTTGCTCTGAAATTATCTTCAGAAGGATTTCAGTTGGCACAGATAGATCATTCCTGTGGCTTGCACTACTGCCTGTTCAACCCTCAGTATGTCCTAGGAAGAGGAATTAATACAATTATTGTCTTATGATGTCACCTGTCCCTTAAAAATGTACTAATCTCTCACTTGAGGTCTCCTCTGAAAATTGAACGGTGTTCAAAGTGAGTAGAATTAGAGGAATAAGTTACTAAAAAAGTTATCCCTGATGTGAGCTGTTTCTTAGCTTTCAAGAGTATCAGTGAGGGATAGGGACAGTGAGAGATTGTCTAATTCATCGGCAAGCCCCAGGGATCCAATGTAGGATCAATTAGGCTAGAATATTTTTGTTCCTAAAGATCTGTTTGATAAGAACTCTGCAGCCTCCTTGCATGGTCTGGTTCAGCATTTTGCTACCCCTACCATTATAATCTTTTTTTAATACCTAACTTCAGTTTCCTTTGTTGTGATTTAAATCAATTATTTCTCATTCATCATGGACATGAAAAAGTATTTAATTCCTCCTTGCGGAAAAGGTTGCATGGATTTTGAAGGGGGTTGGGGCTTTTTTTTGTTGTTGTTTGTTGGTTTACTATGTTTTTGAGAAGAGTTTTGAAGACATTTTTTCCTGGTCTTTCTGTTTAGATCCACAATCTCACTTTGTTCAGATACTCATATTTTCCCTGATTGTTTCAGTTGCTGTCCTGTAGAATTTCCTCAGATGTTCCAGGTGACTATGCAGTGAGGGCCCCACAGCAGACGCTGTTCCATCTGTGGCCTGCCACCTCTAATTAGAGCAAAAATATTATCTCCTATGTCCTGCAGGCTTCTCTGTTGTTTGTACATCCTTGTATGACACTTACCTTTTTTTGCAACAACAAGAAGTTGTTGACTCATTTTCAATTTGTTATCTAGAATAACCCCTAGCTATTCCTACCTTGCTGTTTGTCCCTGCCCTGTATTTTTGTAATTAATTGTAGTTCTTTCCCTTTGATATTATTGAATTTCACTTTAGTTTGTCGGCTCATTTCTCCAGGATAGCCAGTTATTGTGAAATCTGCTTCACAGTCAGTTTAAACTTGAAATCCTCAGAAACTTGAGCAGGTTTGATCTGAGTTCCATCAGCCAACCCACTAAAAATACACTGATTAGGGCTTCATCATGAATAGGTTGCTCTGGAGCTCACTTGAAGTGTTCTTCTGTTTTAGAAGATACTTGGTAGCAATTCTCTGAATGTGATTTCTCTCTTAGCATTTTACCTGGTTTCAGATTTACCTAGACCATATTTCTTCAGTGAGTTTATGGAAAATAGCAGAGAATTTTCTTTCTGGAAATGAAAATCTTGATCTGGCATCCCAGTGGTTGGAGGGTCATCTCACTTGACTTCAGATGTCTGGGTGGTCTTTAGAGGTCTATATCTAAGGTATTTGTCTGTGCTCTGTTTTATGGAGAAACTTAAGTAGTCACAGTTCTTCTGGCCTGGTTTAGTCATTTCCCAGTGTCTTAGAAGAACTCCTCTGAAAGTATGCCTTTTCATCTGCAGTGGCTGCAAAGGAAGTTGAAGAAACTAAACACCTATATCTAGGCTATTGGCATGTAAAGTTAATGGCTTGTGTCTCACCTCCAGCCCTTCTTCTGGTAGAAAGACAAAAGAGTTGGAGTGTACACTATTTGTTCTCAATAGATACATGCTGGGTGTTACTCATTTACTGGGCACTTTCAGTGTGAATATTTGCTCCAGTGGAACTTGAAGTTAAATAATTTGGTCCATCGTTTCCCAATTTAACCTTCTTTCCTTTTTAAACACAGGAACCATACCTGACCTCTTCCAGGAGCATTCTCACAAGGAACATACCAAATCGGCTTGAAAAAACCCTGTTTTTCTAGGCATGCTTTGTCTTATTTTGTCCCACTTGCAAGTGGATAACTTTACTGTATTAACAATTTGATCACAGTTGATGAAGACTGTTGAAAAGATGTCGTATTTTGGAATGCTACATAAACTTTGTCAGCATCTCTCCTTAAATAAGTAGTAACTCAAGTACTGAACTTCCCTATTCATGCCCTTTTAGGATGACTTCTTGCTGTGATTCATTTCTCTTGATGGTTGACATCCTATTCCTTCAGAAGGAAGTCAAACACAGTTCTGCCTCTTAAGTTGCCTTATGTATTTATTTTCATTTCTAAGTAAAACTGTTTCTTTTGTCAAAAGTGAAGACATAACTACATATAACCTTTTCAGTGAATTATTTTTGATTATATGGTAAAGACCATAACAGTAAATAGTGGCATGCTCTTGCCAGTTGTCCAAAGCATCAAAGGTACTTGAATTTTGTATTAAGTTTTCAACTGAAATTTTGGAAAATTTTTGTCCTCTGTTTCTCTAAAAACCAGTCTTTCTTGTGCATACATTGAGTGTTTACCTCAGTTTTGACCCCAGAGTAAATCTGGGGCTCATTCTGTCTTCAGAGACCAAGAGTAATGGTATAGCTGCTAGTCTGTAGTGAACAACACTGAATTCTCTCTTCAGTTCACTACAGAGGGCTGCTAAAAAGTGAGAACTGATTGCCTGCAATCGACATAAATTCATCTCTTTGCCAACTTCCCTAAGTGATTTCCACCTTTGTAATTATTCTCGCCAGATTAAATACACCGTTGTTGATTATCTTATTCAGCTGCTACCTGCATTTTTGACAGAAAGCATAAAACTATCTAGAAATATCTTTGCTGTGCATGATGTCAGTTCTACATCACTGCAGGATAATAGAGCATGCAGCAGAGGTACTTGAACTGTTGCTGACTGGAGATGGTGCTTTCTGTCGCCTGGTGCACTGCTCAGACATCAGTAACAGTGTGTTAACATGACATTTCATTGCGTTCTTACAGTTGTGCTGCCTCCTGTTGTAGACAGCGTGGAGATTTCTGCACCACATCCCATTGTGTGTGCTAGGCATCGTTTGGGTGTTATCATTCAGCTAGCACAGCATGGTAGACCTATGATTTAGTATGACTCACAGCACCTCGATACACATACCGCTGGGCACAAGGCTAGGGCTTCTGTAACGCTGGATGAATATTCAGAAATTCTGCATTTGGGTGAACTACTTAAAACTGGCTTATTGATACATTATCCTCAGCTGAATTTTTTTTTTTTAGTCTAGAATTCCAGAACATAACATTTCTGTAATAAGGACTCTGATAACACTGCTGTGAAAATGAGATACTTCCCTTTAACATAGATACTTAAACATAAATATAGGAAGTGAATTTTGAAAATAATTTCCCCCCATCTACTTTTTTTTTTACAGGACCAGCTGTCAGATACAGTGAATTTGCTGTGTCACATCCCAAACCACCTCCACTTGTTGGACAGCATACAGTGGAGATACTGAAGGGCATACTGGGGTATAAGGATGATGCCATAGAGGAACTGCTCCGTACTGATGTTGTGGCTCAGCATGAGGTCAGATAAGGAACATTAGCTACATTCCTTCACACTGAGTTCACATTACTTTGTTCTCTCTTTGCGCCCTTCAGCTCCCGTAATGGGACTCAAATAGAAGACATAATTTAATTCTTAATTTTTTTCCATGTGTGTTTGTATGATTTTAACACTGGTGTATCAAATAAACAATCTCATACCGTCTGAGTGAAAGATTTTCTTGGGTGGGGGAAGTGTTGTGTTAGCTGTAATTGTACAGTTCTATGTGGCTACTCATTTTTGGTACTTCATATGGGAAATGGAGTTCTTATCATAAGTACAGTAATTGCCTAAATGTTTGTCCGCATAAGGACATAAAGTTTGTGAGAAGAAACAGAACCTCAAAAATCTGTATACTAGACTCTCCACTTGCAGAAGGCTGTCTTGTACAATTATTTTAGTAGAAAATCTATTATGTACAAACTGATGGTTGATTTTGAACAGTATCATCAGTCATGAACTCTCTGTTCATCTCTATTTTGAATAACTATTGCTAAACTCACCTCTGTTCTCTGGTGTTCCCAGTTACCATTATGTCTTTATATTACATAGCATGATCGTGACTATCCTATTATGTTAGCAGAAATTAGCTGAAATTGGCACAGTTCTTTGGTTATGAAACAAGCTTATTCAAAGACAAACTATGATTGTTGAGAGACAAACTATGATTGAATAATCTTTTGTAATTTTGTTCAGAAAGGCCCAAGGTACTTTTAATTAAACATTGATCCACACAAAATCACATGCTGAATGTCAAATACCAGAACTTGGCAGACATCTTGATGTATTTGTGTAGGTAGTTACTAATCCTTTTACCTGACTTCAGATGCCATCCCAAGCACCCTTCACTATGGAGAAAACACAGGCTGAAATCTGTGCAAAACTTCTGACTTAGTCCCACCTCCCTGATTTGAACACATTGAGAGTTGACAAACCTTCCTCAAATTTAGTACTACTGTATCCTGCGGTAGGGTTGCTTTTAAGAGTGGGGCACCATGCACTGTGAGAAGGTGGAAAAATTTGATCCATGACAAATAGTAAGGGAAAAATTAAAGAAGAGCCATTTCTTCTCTACAAACCAATTTGGCAGTACTTCACTCACGGAATAAATGCCATGCTCCTCTGTTGCAGTATATAATAATTTACAGCTAAAGCAAACTCAGTGTATGAGAAGAATCTAATCTTTGTGTGTGCACCCTGGGAGTGAGGCAAAGCCTTTCTGTTCCTAGAACTAAATAAAACTAACTCACATTGACACTCAACACGTAAAATCTGTATTTCTCCCAGAGTATGGGAAACAGGCCTGGCATTGTAACTAGATTGTCACTTTGTTTCCACTCTAGCAAACAACATCCTCTGTATTACATTTGAACTTCACAACTCTGCATTACATTCTGGGGAAAGAAAAGAGGTTATTACATAATCAAATTGCAGTGGAACCCCACTGTGGTTGTTCATTTTTGAAGCCCAGTGTGTTTTGGTTCATTTGTTTGCTTTTCTCTGTGGTTTTGTGTTCTTTTTTTTTTTGTTTGTTTTTCAGATCTTCTCTTTTTTTTTTTTTTTTCTTCTTGCACTGCATTCCTGGCACCAAAGTCCATACTCTGTCCATGTGCTAAAGACATCATGGGATCCTGGAGGAGCGACTTCTTAAATAAATACAGAAATAAGTCTGAATTGAGAATAGGGACACCATAGGGGGAGAGTTGAAACTGGATTGGAAGAGATTTTTATATAGTCCACCTTCCTTTTAATCTAAAGGGAACATCCCTTTTTTAATGAGAAAAGCAGCAATTTGAATTCAGCTTCCCATAAAATGGATAATTTGATATTGAACTGAACTTTGTTTACTAATGAAAACTCTTTAGTACTGTCAGATAACATTCACAGATAAATTTGCTGCATTTACATTGTTAAGGACTCTTTTCTTCCCATTTCTAAGAATCATATACATAAGGGGTAGTAAAATATTTTTAGTTTTGTTCAAAATTTTCTAAAAAATTCTTTTCTATGCTTTTTCAAGCAATGGAAATAGCTAATCACCACATCCTTAGCTACAGTAAATTGGCAGAACTTTTTTGATGTTAACATGACAATACTGATTTAAAGCAGCTGAATATTAGTCTGTTAACTCCATGTATTTTGTGCAGAGTTCACACACAAGCAGTGTTTCTCTCTTTTGTGTGTGTATGTTTTCCTCTTTGCTATAATGACATTCAGAGGGATAGTCAGAGACATTATTCTGTCTCACCTCCAGTGCTTCTGCAGTAAGAGAAATCCAGATGACGTTTTGCCTTCTCACCGCTTAAGTCATATACTCACTCACAGACTGTTTCTTACTCTTGTTCAGGTCAGAAATAAATGGAAGTTATTAAAGGTGGGTGTCTGGAAGCCTAGAAAGCCCTGTAGCTTCCAAAGTCTTATTGTGAAATTTTGCGTTTCACAAGGTTTGGTCCTTTGATTTTGGATGATTTAGAGGACAGATAAATGATTGTCTGGATAATATCTAAGCTCTTATAGTATGCTTTTCCCTTAAAAATGAACAAAGATGTGCAGAAAAAAAATCTTTAAGAAAAATACTCTTACAGGAATCTTCAGGAATATCTGTCTCTAGAGCTCAATTGATTTGACAATCTTATAATTTCAAAATGGTTTTCTGTTGTATTGCAAAACTGGAAATCAACAATCACATGGGATTCTGGACCTCATAAACTGAGATCCCTCCAATTTCAAGAAAGGATGTAGTTAAAAATGACTACTCACAGCTGCCTCCAGCAAATAATGTTTTTTTTCTCTGCTAAAATTGGGCAAGAATCTGCTGATGCTGCCATGATATGAGTGCGTGGCTTTAATTTGACTTGATTTACACATCATTATATTAAAAAAAGAGAGAGAGAGAGATAGGACACAGCTGGTTTCTAGTTCAAAACTGAGCCAGGATGCTATAACTACCGTTGGAAAGTACGATTTCCATTTTAACACCTGTTCTGACTTCATGGAGACCCTTTGGCTCCATTCTCTGAGTTGGGGGATCCCATTGTTCTTGTATTAACTTGACCATGAAAAACATTTCCTCAGCAACCCTCATATAACTGTCTTCCTTTGCATGCAAGCTAGTAAACCTCTCCATCAGGCATAAATCACTCAGGAAACTGTAAAATTTGTGAACTCAGGCTGGTTTTGCATAGCGTGTGGATCTCACTGAAGAATATTTTAATGTATCAATAGGAAAATCCAATCAAACAATAGGCAAATGGATAGGAATGAGTTTTTCTTGCTTGTATGCAGATCTTGTTCCTGGTATCTCTTCCCCAGTATCTTCTCACACAGTTGGAAGTCCTTACCCAACTGTCTTGAATAGATGCCCTAGAACTGACATTCAAAAGTACATCATTTTTTGATTAGCGGGCAGGAGGAGCAAGCTACCCACTAGCAGAAGTCGATCAGCCTCAGAAGCTGCCCAACGTATATGCAAAGGCCAGTGAAACCATATTTGTGCAAAGATTCATCTGTTGAAAGGGATCACTTAATTGTGCTGGAAGGTAAATGCTTCACTTTTTTCAGGTTTATAAAGTCAAAGTCAAAAGGGAAAAAAGTTATTTTTTGTTTTCTTTTTTTTAAATATATATTTTAAAACAAGGAAAAAAAAGGGAAAACATCCCCATTCTTTACTTACATACAAAATATAAAGGTCCTCTTTTTTTTTAAGTGCATTGAAATAGAGGGTTTTGATTCCAATTGACATTAATCAGAGTTTTGGCCTTGCTTTTTCAAGGATTAATGCTTAGCCCGAAGTTGTCTAATGACAATGGGCTTAGGCTGAAGTAGCAGTCAGAAAAACTCTTGCAGTGAGTGTGTGTGCATAATCAAAAACTGGGGAGAGTATTTTCATTATCGTACAGCTCTGCCAGTCACAGAGCACTATAAATGCTCAGCCTGGTGAACCCAGACATAAAAGGCTGCTATAGGCATCTCTGTGACTAAGATTTCTCTTAATATCTAAATGAGAAGACGTGGTTATTCCTCTGACCTTCCTAATGTTATAGCATTGTATTAAAATGTATTTATTTCCTCAAAATGTATTAAAATGCATTTAATTGCCCAAAGATAGAGGAAAGGTAAAATACTTTCAGAGTTCAGGAATGCTGGCACAGTGCTCACATTTCATGTCAGTGACATTAAACAGTGCCAGATACAGTACTTTCCTTAACTGCTTCTACATTGAGTTTAATGTGGCTTGCTGAACTGCTGAACGCTATTAGCTGGTGAAAAAAAATACCAACCAACCTCAGAGCAGTTCCTGCAGGATCAAGTGACCTGCCCTACACAGAGGACTGCATGATACTTCCCAGTGCGATAGAAGTATGAAGATAAACAGTGATACAGTCACCTTTTTAACACTGACAACCAATCAGTTCAATTACTGTATTTTTCTCTGACTGGAACTTGGATCAGATGTGTGAGAAAAATGCCTGGGATCACATGTGCAAAGGACCCATGGAACACTTGCAACAAGATCTCGTTTTTTGGCACAGACTGTGTGAAGGGGTGCCAAGCAAGGGTTGAGGTAGAGATAAGTTGTTGGTTTGTTTTGGGGTTTTTTTCTATTCTCCAGAGCTATAGATAAAAGTGAATTAGCAAGCACCAATTAGCCCTTAGTCAACAAGAAAATCTTAAAAATCATAGATAAAGGGTACACTAAACTGCCTGCCTTAAAAGGCCTTCTTGATGGTCTAATTTACAGTGCGCAGTGTTGCACTGCTTATTTACAAGGTACTTTGGAAAGCAGGCTGAGGAGGAGCCCACTTTGCTGCAATTGTTTCTGTACTTCTGTTATTTCAGTATTTGTCTATCTAATACCTATCCCAAACCGAGCATAAGAGCTTTAAAGTACAAGAAGGAATTTGAAGCTATGTAACCTGGTAAAGGAATGCATCTGTAAGTCTCATCTCTTGTATATCCATTTCAGGAGAAGCTAACGAACTCTAGAAGTTGTGTATAAAAATGCAGAGTAGTGTGTGCCTTTCCCACTGAAACTCTCTTCTCCTAGAGGATTGAGCCTCTGAAATAAAGCAAATGGTGTGTCAGAAAATCCAGGAGGATTGAGCCTCTGAAATAAAGCAAACAGCATGTCAGAAAAGTAACAGTTCTCTGATAAATTTTTTCATCTTTTCATCCAAATCCTTTCTCTCTCCCAAAGCCATAAGTGAAGACTTTCAGTTGAAAGATGGAAACACTGATTCAGCGGTGCCACTGTGGAGCTTCCTGAAAATCACAGTCCAGGTATCCCATTCCCCCTTCATCTTCAGGTCCTGTGGCTGTAGGATTCCTGTGATGTATCACACAAATTTATCATGAGAGTATAATGTGCTGCTTAACGGGAAATGCAATCTAGCCAAAAGAAAGCCAGATCATGAAGCAGGCACTCTACAAAGCTATATGTGAGTCATGGGGGCACCATTTATCTGAGTTAAAGTTTTTAGGAACAAAACCTGTTGCCTGTGCTCCTAGGCAGTGTTACCTGCTTGGTGTAGCATATCCACTCTACTATATTATCTGTGCATTAATGGACATATTTGATGGAGAACAGCTTGAGATGGAGGTCTGTAAGAGTTACCAGGATCAAAGAGACAACACTGCTTGAGGCTTACACTCAGTTATATCTATGTTGACAGAAAACTCCAGATTCTGTGGTATGGTAAGTAATGCTGTTGTGTTATCTGTAGCCCAAACCTCCTAGTACCTCTACAGAACAGTTCTGTTCTCTCATCCAGAAGCCTTACATCATTGTCAGTTTTGTTTCCTCAGTAGGACTAAAAAGTATTTTCTCTCTTGTCATTGCATTTTCAGTTTAAATTATAATATGATCAAAAATTTAGATGTTTCTTGAATCAAATGCCTCATGAGGCTTTGTATGATATTTGTACTTGCATTAATAACCGTAATATTAGCAATGTTAGTCATGACATCAGTAGAAGACTCATTTACTGAACTATGTTTGAAGAAATGAGAAATCCTAACCTTTCCCGTGAATAGGTTATTGTGTGGAATGTGGACTATTGCCAGCTTTAAATAATCAAATACCCAGAATCAGACCCTGAAATAATCAGGATCAGTTTAAAAATTCAGAAGATATTTCTAAAAAAGTATGATAGAACAATATATCCGGACAAGATACACACTGCCCTGGGTGAAAAGCTGATTGGATGGCCAGAGAGTGGTGGTAAATGGAGGTAATTCCAACTGGAGGACAGACACAAGTGGTGTCCCCTAGGGCTTAGTGCTGGGTCCAGCCCTGTTCAGTGTCTTTATCAATGACCTGGATGAGGGGATCAAATGGACCCTAAGTAAGTTTGCAGATGACACTCAGCTGGGTGGAAGCGTTGATCTGCTGGAGAGTCGGGAGGCTCTGCAAAGGGATCTGAACAGGCTGGACCGCTGAGCTGAGACCTATAGCATGAGGTTTAACATGGCCACATGCTGGGTCCTGCACATGGGGCACAACAAACTTATGCAGTGCTACAGACTAGGATAAGTCTGTCTAGAAAGCTGCCAGGAGGAGAAAGACCTGGGGGTGTTGGTTGACAGCCGACTGAACATGAGCCAGCAGTGTGCCCAGGTGGCCAAGAAGGCCAATGGCATCTTGGCCTGTATCAGAAATGGTGTGACCAGCAGGTCCAGGGAGGTTATTCTCCACCTGTACTCGGCACTGGTGAGACCGCACCTCGAGTACTGTGTTCATTTCTGGGCCCCTCACCACAAGAAGGATGTTGAGGCTCTAGGGCGAGTCCAGAGAAGAGCAACAAAGCTGGTGAGGGGGCTGGAGAATAGGCCTTCAGAGAAGCGGCTGTGAGAGTTGGGGTTGTTTAGCCTGGAGACAAGGAGGCTGAGGGGAGACCTCATTGCTCTCTACAGCTACCTGAAAGGAGGTTGTAAAGAGGAGGGAGCTGGCCTCTTCTTCCAAATGACAGGGGACAGGATGAGAAGGAATGGCCTCAAGCTCCAACAGGGGAGGTTTAGGCTGAACATTAGGAAAGAATTTTTCACAGAAAGAGTCATTGGGCACTGGAACAGGCTGCCCAGGGAGGTGGTTGAGTCACCATCCCTGGAGGTTTAAAGGACAGGCGGATGAGGTGCTAAGGGGCATGGTTTAGTGTTTGATAGGAATGGTTGGACTCGATGATCCTAGAGGTCGTTTCCAACCTAACGATTCTGTGATTACAGAAGGAAAAGAAGAACAGCAAGACTTCTGATAAAGTTAATAGAACTAGCAACATATCTTCTCTATATATTTGTCTGTGGAACAAATTGCAGGTCTTTGCTGACTTTCCTGCAGTCCTGGAAGTTATCCAGCTTGGTTCTGGGCTTCAGGGGGCTGATTTTTTAGGTTTTTTTTTTTAGGAAATTATTGAAAGTGAATTCTGCTCATGATTTTGCCATTAGTATTTGTTAAATGCTTTGCTGGTGATAGTACTGTCTGGGCACTCAAACAGCAGCTGAATCCTGGAATCAAATTGAAGTTACCTGATAAATTGAAATGGATTCATCTTCTTTCATTTTATGCAGCATGCAGTTGAATAGGTTGGATATAAACATTTGCAGTGTTATGAAAATAAGTATTATATAATTGAAAGCAGTCTGAATTGGAGTGATTGAGTGTGTTCCCTACCTCTTTCTCCAAATAAAATCTAAGACAGTTCTCCAAATTCTTCGCAGAGTAAGGAGCCAGAAACCAAACTCTGAAGATGGGATGAAGATTGATAGCAGGTCTTGAAATGGTGGAATTTATCATAGCTCTGTTTGCTCCCATAGCTTTTAAGTGTTTATCATCACGTGAAGAAGACTGGTTCAGTGGTTGTTGGGTGAACTGAGGGCTGTCAGAAAAATCTGTGTACTGCAGAGCTTCTGTTTGATGCTGGGCAATTCTCATTCCCTTCTTTTAGGATGTCTGTATGTAGTTTGGTACTTTCCAATCCAAAGGATAAACTAGAGATTGCGAGCTGACCTGATAGCAGAGGCCATCTCTGTTTAGACAGATGGAATTCATTGTCTGTCTTGCAGAGCCATTGTGTTGATTTTAAAATGCATGTGTTGCAGCACAGCAGAGAAGTTAAATTGTTTGCAAAGTGAGGACATTCTATTTTTCCTGTAAAACCAATATGAACAACCGCAGTTTCCCAATCTCCCATTACTGAAGCAGATAGGAGCCTCCCCAAAGGGCTTGTGAAAGACCTCCACAGATCATTTGGGTATAAACAGATAGTATCTTTGTACCTAGTGGTTACTTATGTATAAACTGACATCACAAACTTTTAGAGTTTGGCCTTTCTGGCAGCAACTGCAAAAAGTTCAGGAAGTTAATCTCATTTTCTGACTGGGATAGTGATTTTAAGGTTAGGGAGATTAGCTGCAACATATATTTCCAGGAAGACCTACTGGCAGCAATAGAAGAAAAGAGAAGAAAAGCAAGGCAAAACAGAAAAAGAAAAGAAGGAGAAGAGAGAAAAAAAAACACAAAAGAAAAGAAGGAAAAGAAAGGAAGAGAAGAAAAAAAGGAAAGACAAAAATAAAAAATAAAAAGATGAGAAGAGAAAAAGAAAGAAAAGAGAAAGAAGAGAAAAGGAAACATAAAAAGGAATGCAAAAATAAAACGGGAGAGGAAAGAAGAGGAGGGGAGAAGAGGGAAGAGGTGATTGAACATGGAATACAGAGAAAAGTCTGTCATCTGTGTTGCTGTGGTTGATCATTCTGGTAACTTTAATAGTGATATGGAGCATCAAAGCTGTGGTGAATGATCACAGCCATGAAAAGGCAGAGAGCACAGGCCGGACCTGGGCTGGCTCAGTGGAGGGATTTCAGTAGGGTTACAGGAAGGACTGAGGCACTGCATGGTTTGGTCACTGGTATGTGCCTGGTGGTTATGAAGCAGAGGGGTGATATTACACAGAGGAGGACAGATATGTGGGCAGATCATCAAGCAGAGCTACCTCTGCCACTAGGGTAAGGAGGAACCCAGGGAGAAATGACTGCAAACAGCAGTTCTCCAAATCTTGGAAAATATGGCCAAATGAGATAGGTGATCATTGCAGATAATTTCCTTGATCTGGAGGTATGTACTTGATCACTTGGTTAGAAAACTTGCCTAGAAGGATGAACAAGACCCTTTGCCTTTTGAAAAGCAGAAGGTAACACTGTGTTATTTTCTATGTTCCTCATCCTACAAAATTTCCAAAGAAGAGCCTGATCCCATGCCAAGTGGAGCACATGGAATTACTTCCTCTGCCTTTGATACGTTCTGGCTCAGCATTTAATTAATAGTCTTGATTTTATAAATAGTTTTTGGTTTTGAACTTTTCACTCCACCTTTCCCAGATAGAAAGATGGGACCCACACTTATCTCATTAATTTCAGATGGTTTGTTTCTGCTTTCAAGGTGTGTGTATGAAGCCCTCTGAATTTCCTGGACACAAATGAATGTGAAATCTGGCCTGTGCTTAAAAGTAGATCTGAATCCGTGATGCCAAAATGTTTTGAAAGGGAATTTCAGCCTGATTATATTTGTAACGCTCATATGCATTCCAGGAAATAATGAAATATTTGAACTCCAGAAGAAAGGATAGCAATGAAAAGTGGTTTGTAATCTTGCACATTCAAATACAGAAGAAATTTAAAATTGCCCAAGACTTGCTAAGGCTGTTATTTGAGCCTTGCTGTTTAGTTACTGAAATCATCTATTTGATTTCAGTTAATATCCAGTTTTGCAATCTGCTCTCAAACTAAAAAAAGAAGAGAAATCAAATGACCTACACAGTCATATCAAACTGTACAATTTCAGTGAAACTAGTTGAGTTTCTATGTAGGTTGGCATTGAACTGCATAAGCTTCCAAAAGAAGAAAAATCAGGAACTTCAGCTGCTGTTCCAGCATTAATGTCAGTAACTCATTTTTTGACCTGCTGTGCTAAAATATTTGGGCTCAAAAGATAGTTATTTTAGACATTACCATCTGAGAAATGCCCTTTATTTTACATCTCTAGAGTATGGGTGCCAGTACAAAGGGTATTTGCTCTAGAGGCGTAGCTAGGTGTGGGTGCCCCAGAAGTGGATTTGCAGACTGACTCCTTTAACAGCAGCCCTGAAACAGAGATGAGGGGTATCAAGGTTGTCCTTGGGATGCAGTGATGTCCTCCCTCCTCCTGAAAGGAAGGCAATGATGGACATTATAGGTGACACGGGCACCATACCCCTCAGCACAGTGGGTTACGAGCCAACTGGGCTCATGGAACTTAGACCTGATGAAGAAAGAAGTAGGGTTGCCTGGAGGACTTAGTGTGGGTGTGGTATGAGGTTGGAAAACAAGGATTCTGGGGACTACATGAAGGAGGGAGGCCTTGTAAGGTATTTGGAAACTGAAATGTATTTTGGTCCCTGTTTCTGTCTCTTGAAATTCAGTCCAATACAGCTGAGATGCCTTATAAAGCTATACAGGGATTGAAGGGGGACTGCTAGGCTGTTGGGCTGGACAGCCCCTACTGGCTGTGAGCCACATGATTTGGGCCACTCTATCATGCCAAATCAGTGAGTGTTAACTGCTCCTTGATTCATTTCACTCCCAAGCTTTACAGAAAGCCTGCTATTGGGAAAGAAAGCCAGAAAAACTGCCAGAGCATTAACACCACTGCAGGTCTGCAAGTGTAAAAAATCAAGGTGCAATGATGTGTCTTACTTGCAACTAATGCTTAGAAATTTACAGCAGGTGGTTTGCAGTGGCACAAAAAGATGTCTCCTGAGTTCCTGGCTGATTTGCTTCATCAAGGATTTCTCTTGTTTGCTTTTCCCCTTCTGGTGTATCCAGTTGCTTTACAGTTTCTTTGTGCAAGGACTGCTTGTTTCTGTGGATTTGATGAGCATAATGAGGTACTGGTTTCACTTGGATGTTACAGTGATCTGAATAACTAGTGTTTTCTTCATCAGTTACAAATTCTGAGAAAACTGGCAATCTTTCTTGTTGTGCTTTTGGACTTTGTCACCAAGAAAGTATCTGATTTCTTCTATCACTATGAGTCTGGGCTACGCTCAAAAGACCTGACTCCTCTTTTTTTGCTTTTGTCCGTATTTCAGATCCTTAACCCTTAAAACTGCCTTGCACTTGTCCCTTAAAAATTGAACTTTTTTTTTTTTCCCCTTTGAAAGTTTTCTGTTGTTGTCGAAAAAAAGAGTGATAATTTGGAAGGTTCACAGAAAGCATGTCTTGTGATTATTGTTCTTGTGATCTGTCCAATGTAAACTATTTTAGAAAAGCTATGTTCCAGCCATTTTAATTCACTTTTGCAGAATACTGGATTTGCAGTTAGCTGAAGACAAGGGCTTTTCTTTTAATGGGTATTCTGAGAGGAATGCTGTTTAACCTTGAGTTTGTGTCCTGGCATGTAGCTCTGCCTAATGATGCCTGGGGGAGTCCTATGTGGTTAACTTAAGGCTAGTCTTTCTTTGCCACCTTTTTATTGTTGAAAAGGGGCAAATGTGTTTCTTCCAGTGCTTTGACCATAGTGGCCTGGCACTGTGCTGCTGGGGCAACTTAATATGGTCTAAAATAGTGTCACAGAAACATGTGTGTCTTGCACCTGGGGAACAACTCTGCTGCCCATGCAGGCCCAAGAGGGAGATACCTGCAAAGCCTCTCTGTACAGTTGTGTCGCAAAGCTTGTTCACTGCCAGACCACAGCCTGGAATGGCCAGTGGCACCTGGAGAGCTGAAAGCATGAAGCTTGGCTTTCCGTGGATGGAATGACACCATTCACACCAGCTGGGAACCCAGCATGGTATCATGTGTCTGCTCACTTTGGAGCCCTTTTGCTGGATGCTTACAAGGCTGCTGATGCTTGCAAAGGCAAATCTACGTTCCCACAGCTGACTTTCTCTCACCAGTCCCACAGAAATGCTGAACAATCTCTGGGGCGTATGCCAGCTTGATAGGGAAGAATTATCTTGAATCTCTCCTTTATTGTTTGCTCTGTTGCTGTGCTCCCCCCCTCCGCCAGCAGCAATCATTCCAGGAATTAAGTTTTCTAAAAAAACAGGACATGTGTTTTCTCTAATCCTCTAACTTCTTTAACTCTTGCCAAATCAGAGCAGAGATGGTGGGGATCTTAACCAAGTCTAGTTCTTCAAACCAGTTGCTCCAGTGGCTGGATTTCTGCTTTCCATCTCCTCTACTGGAAACTGCAGAGATCGTCCTCACTTCCACTCTGTGGGAAGAACCAGGTTCACTGGGGGTGAAAAAAAAAGTGCATAAAAGTGCATAAAAGTGCATAAAAGGCACTGATGGGAGTGTGCAGCAGGGTTCTTCCAAGCAGACAAATAATGATTAAAGGTCTACATCTAATGGCTGAGTACTCATCATGGTAGCACTGACCATTAGGCAGTAACATGTTGTCTTCCAGTACAGCTATTTCAAAGTATGTAGACTTAACTTCCCAGTGAAAAACAGCCAGAGGTATGTTGTTTAGGAGAACTCTTAGTCCCAAATGCATTGAAGTCATGATGTGGACCATCCTTCCCGCTCTGCCACGATCATTAGAAAAGTATTCATCCTTGTCAGCAGGACACTGCTGGTGTAACAGGAATGCTGTAGTTAAGATGTCCTATCAACTTCATTATTAAAGACCATGCATTTCTGGCTTGAAAAGAGATTTCTGGAAGATATTTAAAGAGGTGTAGCCATATTGTCTAATGGAGTTAAATCATGACATTAGAGTCTTCAGAGATCGATGTAGACAACATAAGTTTTGTTTGGTTGCATGGGAGTTAACAACAATATAAAAAAGAGATCAAACCTTAACAACCTTTCTGTTCAGTTTCTTATTACTCTTTCTGATGCATCTGTTAACCTTCAATAAACTGCATGGATATTTAGAAGAATGAAGTACGCTACATTAAACACATGCTTTATCTCCTTAAGATAAAGAATGGATTTTGTCGAGAGTTATAGAGGCAGAACAAAAATCTTCATGATAAAATAGAGGAATGATGTTTCCTAACCTTTGCAAAAACCAGAAGAAAAAGTTGATTTTTTTTTTTAAGACTTTATGTGCAGTAGTTACCTTTTCAAGAAGAAAATCAGATAGTACTTGAAGAAACTAAGTCTGTATTTGTGGGACACAAAGAAATTCCTTAACCCAAAATTTAATTTCTTGTGGAAAAAGGAAGAGTTGGAGTTTTTAAAAATCTATTTCTAAATATGGCATTTTTCTTCTCTTGTTTTTTTTTTTAGAAAACTGATATTTATTTGGATGATGTGACTTGATGCATTCTTTTTTTTCTTGCCATATAACATTATTGAAACATTTTGGTGTTGTAAATAATCTAGTTTTTCAAGACTAATAGTAGATTCTTACTGACATGAAAATTCTGGAGCTTGTGTTGACATTTAAGCTCTCTTCATGGATTGTATAATAATATATGAATAATTAACCCCTAATTTTACTCACACATGTGGATTCCATATGTCCATTAATTTTGATTCATTCTTTTTCATAGTGTGCGATATGTCAGATATTTGTTTTCCGTAGTGTAGTCTTTAGTATTTCCATCAATAAAAAGTTCTGGTCAGAGTTCTACTCCTGTTATGCAGATGATTCTGTCTCTCGGCTCTTTTTGGGACTCAAATATATTTTATGCTAAACTGCATTTAACAAATATGTCTGTTTCACTGGAGTATTCACAGATCTACTTGATTTGTGGTTTCTCCTTCTTCCGTTAATCATTTTCCTGGTGGGATATTGTTGAGAGGAAAGGTCACTTTCGTGGAACAAGTGACCTGTGTGCTATGGTGCTCTAGGCTACAGATGGCAAGAGGAAGGCATGAAGTGTACCCAGACAGTAGATACTTGATCTGACAAAGCTAGAGAGATCAAGACAGCTTTTTGTTCACATGTAGCGGTGTGGTACTTTTACAAATAAAAAGCCATTAGGTGAAAACTTAAGAGTGCCTAAAGTTGTTGGAGTGCTTGAAGGGTAAGTTGGGATCTTGCTGTGAATGTATAAAAACCTTGTGAATGACTGAATTAATACATGATGCTATTCCTCTTCCATTTTAATTAAGTAGCACTTAATCATTGTTGGTACTTGACATTTAGGTCCCAATTTATAACAGCATCTGCTGTTAGCTTTGAGAATCTCAGAATTTGTGAGTGTAGCTTGTAGCCTGATTTATGTATTTTTATATATATGTGTGTGTGTGTGTGTATATAAATCTATATAAAAAGTGCACATGTGCGCACACATATATTATTATGTATGTATTTCTATTTTTATATGTGTATATATGTATTTTTTTCTTCAATATTTATTTCAGTATCTCTTTATATCAGCCTTACCCTAACTGGCCATCCAGAATTATTAGTTGCTCTTAAAATGTGGAGCTGGGTCTGTGGCCTTGCTGCTCCCTGCCCGTGTGTGCTGCAAATGCCCCTGTAACCAGGCCCCATGGTTGCTTGTTCTGTCTCCATTTATGCCAGGTATGTAAGCATAAGCCTCATGTTAAGCATGTTTAAGAGATCTTGTTGATTACAATGGGAGTACTCCTACAGCTTATAGCTGTGCAAATGTTTACATACCTGGCTTGCTCTGGGCCTATATCTGTCTCCTTTTCACTGCAAAGTCTTTTCTGTCTGCTGCTTTGAAATTTCCCATGCTTCACAATTTCCCCGAGTCAGAGGGAGGCTGCCCAGGTCCTTACTAGGAGAAATCCTAGGATCGGAGATTTGAAGACAGCAGCTCACTGGGGATTTAAAGGCTAGCTAAACCAACAAACCATACCTCAGTAAAGGAGTGCACACTGATAGTGAAGTTCATGTTGCTGGAGCAGTTTTCACCAGTGTGAAGTCTGTGGAGGTTTCCAAACCTGTTCTTTGGGGGTTTTGTGTGTCCCTCATTTCCCTACTGTCCCACAGAACAGCCTTACATAATTTCTTAGACACAATAACTATTATACTACACTATGTAAACAGAAGAACAAACTTTGTCTGCATGCATCATTGCAGTTCATGGAGAAGGAGGATGTTAGGGCTGTGTGTCTAAGCATTCATACTCCCCATGTACATACATGTATGTGAATATGCATATATATAATGTACATATGCCTGCAAAGATATAGTCCTTTAAATAGCTTTTCCTTCAAGAAGCTAGAATAACAGGAAGACTATGGAAAGGAATAACATTATGGCTATTCCAGGCAGTGAATACATTTACATTAGTGAAAAATAAGTCTGGCCTATCATTCCTTCACTCATTCTGTTTGCTTGATGATTGTATTGTTGCTCTGTAGAAGGAAAAGTAATCTACAACTGAGTCCTTTCCGGACTCAAAAGACTTATATTCTGATTTGTTCATGTTTTGCACTAGCACTTATGTCAGTCCTGCTTTTAAACTGTGTGTGGTAATGATCCTTTAATACATTTTAAAATGAATTTTGCTAATTCAGATTTTTTTTGTAAGAAGTAAAGATGTAATACTTGCCCAGTTTTAAAAAGAGTCTTACTGTTTATATGCTGTAATAGAATACACAGTCATTATTTACTTTCTAGCAAGCAAATTTTGTGTGCAGTAGACCTTTATAGAACCAAGACTTATTTTAATGACTGTCATATTCACCATGTCTATAATGAAGGAACTGATTCTGCAAAGCAGTTGAACATATGCTCACTTTCACTTAATGGCTTTTTAGTATTTGTCAGAGTGCTGAAATGTTTGAGTTTGCACTTAGTTATTTCATGTCCCAGAATGAATGACATGTGGAAGTGGCAGGTGTATCCCTAATTCTGGAGTGCCCCTCGGAATGCAGCATTGAGAATACACCTATTCTGGAAGCGCCAGTCATTGTGATCTGCAAGTGGTGATGTGATGGAAAATGGTCCCGACAGAACTGAGAGACCAAAGCACACAACTACAGTGGGTCATCAGGCCTCCCACAGTGCCATGGGTACTATTAAAATGTTTACAGCTTTACCTTGTGTTTAATTAATGTTCATGTGGTGTTTGTGGTATTCTTCAAACCCACAGAGCACTACTGAGGTTCAGTAGCACTGACTTTCCTTGAAGGATTTTATATCAGTGCAGCTATGTAGCTATACAAATGAATGGTTTTCCCCTTCTGCTGTAGGTAGTAACTAGTTTATGCTGGGAATGTAACTGTGCCCCGTATCATCTTACTGTATTTGGATTGCTACACTGGATTAATGTTTAAAGAAATATATATGTAGGTATTCCTTTATGGCAATTCTTATGTTTGCAGTGGGAAATGGGCACTGTGAGTTTAGCAGTAGGATATTGCTATGGAGTAGCTACCTTTTAATTGTTATAAATGCTTCTAGCAAACAAGGGCGAGCTTCACTGGGAGCTTTGAATAATGCTAGTGTTTGGAATAAGTCTAGGGCTGCACGTGGATAGAGCTGACTGAGAACCACAGGTCATTGGGGAACATTGCATCAGTGAACCTGCAGTGACAGCTTCGATCTTTCTCAAGGGATGACACCGGTCCTGTTGGTAGACAGCTACAGCAGGATGTGACAAGTCTGAGTTAAAAAATAGTATTGCAGCTGTGCTACAGGTGTCCTATGTGACCTTAAGCAAGTTTCTTGGTTGTTCCTCGACTTGAGTCTGTATTACTAGTAACAAGAAAAATAATAACTCCTATATCTTTTCTGTTTATATGGCGAGTAATTCAGGATGGAACGCTCTCACTATACCACCATGCAGCACATAACACAGAGGAGTCTTGAGCAACTAATGTAAATAAGAGATGTTCTTATTCCAGCTCAAGGGATAACAAAACCTTTAGACATCTAGCTTGTTTAAATGAAACTAAACAGATTGGATTTGGTATGATAACTATTGGTGTGGTGACTATCTGTCACTGCTGCTGCTCAAGAACATCCTTTTATCTGTTTGGAGAAATATGGAAATAAAAGGTTATTTTGAGTATTGCACGAAGCCTTAGACTATTCTTTCAGTGTATATCTTGTAAACCAGCAGCCATACCCATTGCAAATCTGTTTGGCTGCCTTGCCCCTTTCATTTGCTATGAGAAGAAGCTCACTGAGGCATTGAACCCACTTAGAGTAGACCAGACATCCCAGGAATCCCTGGCACCTCCCTTCCCTTCCTGCCTTTTGCTTGCTCCCTGTTAACATTTTGTTCTATTGAGAAAAGGAACAACAATATTGTTTTATGAACTGTTATCAGACGTCTGCTTATTTTAAAGGCATGGTCAGTTTTCACTGAGCCTGTACTTATCATCTAGGTGCATTTGGTTTCTCTATCAGAAAGCGTTTTAAAAACAAAAAATGTCATCATAAAACATGACTCAAACCTTCTATACAAGAACTGCTCATAGAATCATAGAATGGTTTGGGTTGGAAGGGACTTTTAAAGGTCATCTAGTCCAACTGCCTTCCAGTGAGCAGGGAAGTCTTCAACTCAATCAGGTTGCTCAAAGCCCGATCCAACCTGACCTTTGATGTTCCCAGGGAGGGAACATCTACCACCTCTCTGGACAATCTGTTCTAGAGTTTTACCACCCTCATTGTAAAACGCTTCTTCCTTATATCTAGAGTGAATCTACCATTTGTTTAAAATCTTTACTCCTTGTCCTGTTGCTACAGATACTGGTAAAATCCTGTCTTCATCTTTCTTATAAGTCCCTGTAGTACTGAAGGGATGCTATAAAGTCTCCCTGGAGCTTTCTGTTCTCCTAGCTGAACAACCTCAACTGTCTCAGCATTTCCTCATAGGAAAGGTGTTACATGCCTCTCATTATTTTTGTGGTCCTCCTCCTCTTCAAGCTTGTCCGTGTCTTTCCTGTGCTGAGGGCTCCAGAACTGGATGCAGAATGTCAGGCAGGGTCTCACGACAGCAGAGCAGAGTGGAGGGGCAGAATCATCTCCCTTGGCCTACTGGCCACACTTCTTTTTACACAAGTTGAGGATAAAATAGGGCTTCTGGGCTGTGGGTGCACACTGCTGGCACATGTCCAGTTTTTTCATCTACCAGTACCTCCAAGTCTTTGTCCTTGGCAGGGCTGCTCCCAATCCCTTCATCCCTGAGCCCACTTCTTGGACTTTTCCAGGTTGGTCTGAATGGCCTCTCATCCCTCAAGTGTGTCCATTGTACCACTCAGCTTGGTGTCATCATGTCAAAAGAAAAGTTTTACCCATCAGGTGGCCATAATTTAAAGTAGCTGTGATACAATGTATCTAATATCTGGGTCCTAGATTCAGATTCTGCTCCTCTCTGTGGAGATACCTGTAAACTGGGTGCTAAAGGGTGCTGCTGAAAACATCCCTAACCTTCTGGGAAGTTTGTCTCTTGTTAGTGCTGCTTAGCCAGTTACAACCCTAATGCTGTAAGCTACACTCCATGACTATCTTTTTTGAGAAGAACTCATGGTTTGGTATAGGAGCAATAAGTCTAGAAAGCAATTTGGTGGTTCACAATAAGATATGGTAGAAAGATTAGCTCAGAATATGAAATTTTTTCAGCAAGCACATAAAAATACTCCAGTAGTATTTTTCTCTTTTAACAAAATTATTATAAACTTGAAGGTTGTTGAGGCTCTGGAGCGAGTCCAGAGAAGAGCAACAAAGCTGGTGAGAGGGCTGGAGAACAGGCCTTATGAGGAGCGGCTGAGAGAGCTGGGGTTGTTTAGCCTGGAGAAGAGGAGGCTGAGAGGAGACCTCATTGCTCTCTACAACTACCTGAAAAGAGATTGTGGAAAGGAGGGAGCTGGCCTCTTCTCCCAAGTGACAGGGGACAGGACGAGAGGGAATGGCCACAAGCTCTGCCAGGGGAGATTTAGACTGGACATCAGGAAAAAAATTTTCACAGAAAGGGTCATTGGGCACTGGCCCAGGCTGCCCAGAGAGGTGGTTGATTCACCTTCCCTGGAGGTGTTTAAGGGATGGGTGGATGAGGTGCTAAGGGGCATGGTTTAGTGTTTGATAGGAATGGTTGGACTCAGTCTGGTGGGTCTCTTCCAACCTAATTATTCTATGATTCTGGGAGTAGCAGTAACAACTGTTTAGAATCAGGATCTGTTGTTTCTGGTTTGTTTTGGTTTTTTTTTTTGGTCAAGGGGTTGGGTTTTTAGGGAGAAGAAGCTTTACCTCATGATAGGTAACAAGAGCTGAAGAACCCCATGAATCCCATTGAGGCTTTTTACTTTCACAATCTAGTCAAGGAAGGATGAAGCATATACTTGGACACATGACAATACAAGACCCTAAAATTGATGGTTAACATTGGATTTTTACTGACCATAAGGAGATACAGAAGCAAGTAACTCTTTCTCCCAGATGGAAGTTTACACTTCAAGCCATGGGGTTAGACGTGTTCCAAGTTTCTTTTCCATAAGGTTTTGGTTTCAGGAATAAAGACTCTGCAAAAGATTATCAGACTTTATTTATGGTGCTTAAGAAGAAGAATGAATGAAAAAAAAGATATCAGTGTATAAATTTTAAATTCTTGCATCTCACAACTTTAATCCTGTGTCATGATTTTGTGGAAATGGCCTATGCTGGAATGTTGAGTTTCCCAATTTTTACGAATATTTATGCAAGGGTTCTTTGGAAGGGAACTAAGCATTCAGATCTGAAGGTATCTTTGAAATGTCCATTCTTTCAATATTTCTAGAATGTTTCAGCCCTCACTTTAGAAGACTACCAAGCATTTACATTGTGTTAGAGACCATTTTTAAGGAAACTTCAGCTGCTGCTGGGACAATATAAAGGGACAGATGTGTAAGTCTATTTACATTTTCCTAAATTTACCAAAAGCCAAAAAAAACCCCAAACCCTGAAAGAACACCCATACCAACCTTCCAGAAAGTTACGGGGAGCCTTAAATGAAAAACAGAACCTGTAATTTGATATGCTGACTGTTTCTGGGAGAAGTTTTTATTTTGATGATCATCAAGAGTTAGACTTCTGTTTTCATCTAAATCTGGGACTTTAACCTTTTTGTTTTAATGAGAAGTAAGAGTAGAAGCCCCCCACAATTATTTATTTATTTATTTGTTTGTTTGTTTCAGTAACTGAATAAATATTCTCAAACCTAGTAAGGAAGTTTTTTGACCTAAAAGGACCCAGACTGGATTTTTTTAAAGAAAGGTATCTTTTAATACTTCAAATCTATTGTGTCCTGAAATTTTATTGTCAGATTTGTGTTCACATTATTTGAAAACCTACCTGTAGATGAACAGTTGTATGTAATCAATAAGAGCATATAAAGTGTGCTAAACAGTAGCATTCTATTGTTCGTATGGGGAAGACGGTTCCCTCGGCATCCAACCTGTGTGCAGCAATTCCATATACTGTGAGTGACTGTTGTTACCAGAGCCACCAGGGTTGTCTTTTCACTCATAATTTGTTGCTGTTATTCGATTGGTTGCTGCTTTTATAGGTGCTGTGTTCATGTGTGTAAGTGGGACTTGAGCAGCCATCCAGTGCTGTGGAAATGTGAAGTTCCTTATAATATGGTGCTACATTTACAGTCCTACTTGAATGGGTGGGTGAATGGGACTTGAAATTCTAGATGAAATCTGTCCATCATATATTGCTGGTGACTTGATGATACAGCAGTGAATTATGAGAAAGTTATGTATTTACACAACTAATTACACATGGATAAAACATTAAAGGAATGTTGTAATTGAAAGTTAAATTTACACTTCAAAGAAGTCCAAGCATGCTAAGATAAGAAATATGCAACCAAGGCCCAAATGATGCTTTTAGTTCTACCTTAACCTAATGCATTAACTGCTGTGCTTTATAATATCTATGAATCTGTTCTGCAGGCCACTTACTGTGCTTTTGGTATTGCAAATTTGTGAGCAAGTGACTGGAAATCCATGTTTCTGAGCCATTAAAATATGGGAATGCTTTCTAAATATTAAGGCTGAAGAAAATGTGTTATTCTTTGAGGAAGTGACTTGCTTACATGAGTGAGGATGGTGGGATGCTTGTACAGGAAATTCTGTGGGAAGACAAGGAGGGATTTTGAACCTCTAAACCAAGTCCAGCTCCAGCTGGTGGTATGGTATCACTTGTTTAGCACAATGTGAGGATTGCACCATTCATGAAAGGCAAGGTTCTTCAGAAGGACTTATAACTCCTTCTCTTAAATGTGTGCCTGGCGAAAGGCAAGGATAATGGGGGCTGGGCTGTACCTGTATCTATGTGCATCTATAGAAAACTCTTCAGCGTGTCTGCTGCAGAAGCTGCAATACATGAACTGCTCCCAGGGTAGGTGCCAAGGCAATGTATGCGATTTGAAGTGGAGATAAAAAAACCAGACCACAGAATAGGTAGATGGCATAGAGTAATGCTGATAAATCTTAACTTACAGTGCCTCACTGTTGCTTTTTACGTCATTCCATCTGCTGTTAGCTGTTTACCTAGTCTATTTTCTCAGAGCCATGGGCTGTAAAATGGATAGGTAGCAGCTGTCCTGATGTCACCTTGTTATCTAACCCACACCATAGTGAGCTCCATAAAGAGCATCCTTGGTTGCCACTGTAGGGAAAACAACAGCAAGAAGAAACATCTAGAAGATGCTATTGATGCATTTGTATTCTTAAAACATGTTCTGTAAAAGCTAGTGTCTGAGGATGCCTGAAGAAATATATTTATTCAGGCTATATCTTCATCACATGCTTAAGAGCTGTAGTGTGTGGGCAGTTACACTTACTTTGGCACTGAGAGATTGTCAGCTTGGGCACTGGCTTCAGGATTGCTTCCGGGGAGAGCAAAAATAAATTTGAAAGCAAGACTAAATGCTGCAGGATCTTGAGGAGCAACAGGGTGCAGGGAAGAGAGATGGGTATACCCGTTGGTAGCACTCAGGCTTATCCTGCTGCTGTATATGTTGCCTGCTACCACTGATCTGCTTCTATTGTATGGGTGTAACAGCTGCTTAGAGCAATGCAAACAGCAAGCTGCCTACCACTGTCTGATTTTTATTTTGTTTGACTGATTTGTATTTGGCACACAGCAGCTGAAAGTGGAAGACAGTGCCTGTAGCTCGGCTGTGGTTTGAAGACAAGCATACTGGAAAGCTGAGCAGTGATAGTACAGCCTTTGAAATGTCAGTGCGACAGCAAAGGGTTGATTAGCCTCCAGCACAGAGGCTGTGCTCCCCTGTGCAGGAGGCAACAGTAGGAGGAGAAGATAGTCAGCTGAACTAGCTCATGTCTAAATCTGTGGATGTGCATGGATGCATCGGGACTAATATCTGTGGGGGCAAATTTTTCTGGTTTCAAAACAAAAACACATGCCTGGTCACAGAGCCACTTCTAGTTTCAGCTGCTTTACCTGGTTTCTTGATGCTCAGAATTCACCTTAAAAATGAGACATGTTGCACACGCTGAAGTGAGAGTACCTCTCCATCCTGTTAGGAAACTGCAGTGTTGAGGGTTAGAAAGATGCTCTTACCTTCATGCTTACCTAACTATGCTACTTCCATGTGTGGCTGAGTCTTGAACTAAAACTTAACGGTTAACTCTTTCCATCCACTTCTAGCTAGTGACACGGTGACAATGGGACAGCAGTGAAACTGCAGAAAAGCCAGATACATCAGGCAAGGCACTGGTAACATTATACAAGACACTGGAAAGCTTAATTTTAGAATATTGCATACTTTTTGAAGTAACTATGTTAAAGTTGAATTAAAGTTAGAGCATACATAAAGTCTATGGAAAGTCTAGTGGATATATTAAAAGACTGGAAAGCCTGTCTTATGGGAAGAGACTACAAGAGATTGGCTTGTTTAGTTTAGCAAAATAGAGTTGAGAGAGGATTTGACAGCACTCCATAAATACATCCAGGGCTAAATGCCAGAGAGGGGAAAAAGCTATTTAAACCCAAGAGCAATATTTGCATAAGAGCAAATGGGCATAAACTTGGCCCTGAACAGGCTTAAACTGGAAATTGAACATTTTCTACCCCTCAGTGTAGTGAGGTCCTGAAACTGCATTCCGGTAGGAGCAAGAGGGGCTGGTGAACAAATTGCTTAGCCTTGAGAAGGGAAGGCTGAGAGGAGACCTTATTGCTTTCTACAACTACCTGAAAGGAGATTGTAGAGAGGAAGGTGCTGGCCTCTTTTCCCAAGTGACAGGGGACAGGACAAGAGGGAACGGCCTCAAGCTCTGCCAGGGGAGGTTCAGACTAGATATTAGAAAGAAATTTTTCACAGAAAGGGCTATCAGGCACTGGAACAGGCTGCTCAGGGGGGTGGTTGAGTCCTCATCCCTGGAGGTATTTAAAGGACGGATAGATGAGTTGCTCGGGGACATGGTTTACAGGCAGGTAGGAATGGTAAGATTTGATGATCCAGGAGGTCTTTTCCAACCTGGTGATTCTATGATCCTATGAAAGTACTTTTTGTGGATGATGAGAGTGACTGTAGTGCTCTATGGTGTCTGTGCCCTCAGAGACCCAGGCTTCTTGGCTGTACAGCTCTGTCTGGCCCTGCATTCCTAACTACATGCATCAGTACAGGAGTGATGGGCATGTCCTTCTACCAGTAGTGTTCTCCTGCCATAAGAAGTGCATTCTGGTGAAAATTAAAGCACTGGTGTTATGTTACAGCTATATTAATAATATCCATTAATGCTCTGGGGGAGTCTCCAGCACCTCTTGTACCTGTACGTGTTACTCTATTGATACCAAAATGCTTACCAATATCTCTGGGGGTATCATATCAATAAGGTTACTCTGATAAGGAAGAGAGACAGGGTTTCCAAGGAGGAAAAATAGCTTCCCCAACTGGAAATGTCAGCAGTATCTCAAAAATCACAGTACAGAGAAGAAGGACTTCAAATTACTTTTTTCTTCTGCTGCTAAAAATTCGTATGACCTTTAAATCTGATGCTCGTGATTAAACATTTCCTCCTATACTGCAGTTGAACTAGCACTGTGGTGCACATTTAACAGGTAAAGGAACCGGAGCACAGAGGATTTGGGAATCTGGAGGTTGGCACAATGATGCCAAGACACCAGTATTCTGGTTTTCAGCCACACGGTCTGCATATCACACCACTCATCTTCTTGAATAACACCCATGAAACTTAACTGTGTTTCTGTTTTCATGCCCTATATTTTGTGCTTTATTTCTTTCTGAATCTTTGGCCTTTCAAGATGAATCTTTCCATGATTGCTCCTTTATTTGTTGGTGATATTTTTGGAAATTGTCTCTTCCCTAAAATTTAAAAAGTGAATGCATACATACTTGGTGGAGGACCTCTCTGTTGCATAAAGAGCCAAGGGGAGAAAAAGATGAAGTAGGCACAGAAATAGCCTCCTGGGAAGCAGATTGACATGTAATACTTCAGTAGCTTTGATTTGAGTCAGCTGTATCTTGCTGAAATTCGTACTCCCTGTGAACAAAGGTACTTTCTGTACTAAGAGTTAAATTAGCAAAATGCATAGCTGAAGATGATTCTAAAAAAGATTACAGTGGTATCCAGTCAGTGCTGTGTCAATTATAGTAATTTTCCCTGGCTTTTGATTGCTTTCCCTTTCACATTATATATTCCTTCAACCCAGGACAGGGAATGTGTCTTGCCTTCACATAATCCACAGGGTACTACTGTTTTGTTTTGTGCCATCGATGGACTGTAGGAAGGAAAAAGTAGTGTGTGCAACATTCTTGCTCATGCTCTGGAAAACACTGCCCTGATGGAATAAAAACATTTCTGGTACAGACCTCCATCATTACCCTTGCTTGTCATGCCTTCCTCGCACAGCTTGGTGTTAAGGAAAAGGGAAGCTAGAGCCAAATATTGTGCTTTTGACTGCTCCTTATGAGATTGGGATGAAAGCTTTTTTTTAATGTGCGGAAGATTTTCCTAAAAATAAGTTTTTGAAGGTTTTAAGATGTCACATATTGGGCTGAATTTCAGTCATGTTTTAATTAAAGGAAGAAAATTAAGTAAATATCTTTCAACGTGTTTTAAATGAAAACTGTTACTTCGGGAATGCAGAATTCTTTCCACATTTTTGAAAAATAGTTTCTGATACTTTGTTTAAAACAAGACTATTTAAAAAAATATAAACCCAAACCAATCAAACAAAACCCTGGCATCCCCCTTTGAAATAACCAAAACAGCTTTAAAAAAAAATCCAAGAAAAATGAAATTACATTTGAGAGGAAGGGTGTTGAACTAATTTGGGAGTTGGTATCAACTTCTCTTTTTAGATAAGAATGTCTATTATTTACCCAGCACTACTGCTCAATGACTTCAGTTTCAGTCATTCAAAGCAAGCCATTTTCCATCTTGGGACTTTAAATAATGTAAAAATACATCCATCCATGTGTTTATGTTACAGCTGTCACCATACTTTCTTGGCAGCATCATGTTAAGTCATTTTAGCTGCAATGTATGTGTGGAGGCCAAAGAGTTTTTTTGTTTATGATTTTAGGAGAAAACTATTTTGGACTATACATTCTTTTTTTCTAGGAAAAAAAAAGCCTCAGAACCTTTAAATTCTTGCTGATGTTTAAAGACTTGGAAAGCTTTATCTTGGGAGGATACAAATATATCTAATACCATTTTCCATAGTGCCTATGTCTTTTTCACAGCATCTAAATCCTTGCAGCAAACTGCTTCCAAGTGGTTTTTGTTTTTTTTCCAATATAAGAAAAGAAAATGAAATGAGATAAATTGCAGATTAGCAGATGGCAAATAATTAGCAGCCTATGTGAAATAATTTTTTTTGGTATTAGTCCAGTTCCAGGCGGAGGGCTGTCCTTGTCCCAAAACCTGTCATAACAAATTACTAAGAAAGCTGAATACTGAATCATTTACCACCTACTTTGGGAAGTTGTTCCCCAAGTTGGAATAAGGTGAATTTTGGAGGTCTAGACTAGGGATGCCCACACCTTCTTTACCTGTGTGTTCCTTTTCTGTAAACAAACCGAAGCATGCACTCTCCAGGGCTGTCAGTGTAGCACCCCTCACGAGCCTTAAAATTAATCTTAAAAATAAAAAGCTACTACACAGGCACAACAAAATTTACTATAAACGGGTCTTAAGTACGTAATTACATGATAGACCCAAATGGCTCCAAAAGAGTTGCTCCAGGCTATTGTGTAAGCAATACTCCTTTGAGAAATGTATAAATACATGTAATTCAGTATATAATACACATGTTAAAAAAACTACCTAATTACATATTTTCCCAGGAGAATGAAAAGGCTCCAAAAGAGCTGCTCCAGCCTCTCCAGTACACAATGTGTGTTTTATAACCTTTCATGAATCTCTTCCATTCTTTTTCCTTTAGGAGGGGAAAAAAAAACAGTAAGGAAATTAAATACAAAACACCTACTGTACATTTAATTTAGAGGACAAAACGCAATGTTGAAATAACATTAAGGGTGTGACGCAAAGCAAGGAAAGCCAGGAAATTGAGTGTAAAGGCTGTTACTCCATCCTTAACTCACGTCACTTGTATAATGTTTCAGGCCACTGTTCTGTAATGGCAGATTTTAAATTTCATCACTTAAAGCAGGGTTGTGGGCTATCTACAGTTACAGGCACTTATATGGTCTATTCTGCTGGAATACCCTAGTGCTGCTCATGTGTTTATTTATATGCAGGAATATACATTTAGGAATATATACATACCTTTTTTTAAAATCATCTTCTGTCTCGCTTAGTGCTGAAATTACTGTGGCTTTTTCATTTGACTGAGAATAGATTCATGTGTATCAATGTGATGAAAGGAGAAGAAGTGAGTTTTGCCTTCAGCCCTGAGGGTGGGAAGATCTGTGGCTGCTCTTGGGCATTTTTGGGAATGCAGGGGAGCTCTGCCCTGAAGTCTGAATCCAACTTGAGGAAATCCTACTGCCCGGATTTACAAGCCCCCTTTACTAGCCAGCAGTTTTGTTAGTGCAGGGGAGTGGGATGTCCTGGCCGTATGGGGACAGCAATGGTTCACTGTGCAAGACAATGAGCCATGTGCAGCCTCAACAAAGAGGCAGTCTAGAGAGGGGAGTGATGGTCCAATGTATTCATAGCAACCTGTGTTACTAAGCAGATTATTATAAATAGTATTTTCCTTTGCATTTTCCATTAGATCAAAATGTAATTTATGCCCTCTTTTGCATCCTGAAAACAAACAAAATAGTACATAATCTTTTTATCATTAGAAGGACATGCTATGTGCAAGTGTACTTTGTTGCTTTGTGCATTAATTTCACCACAGAGCTCAACAGAATATACTGCCAATTTACTTCATCTGTGGTGGGTTTTGTGAGTACTATTTGTAAAAATTATACTGTGGGATAGCTATGTTTGTCCCAAATGCTAGCTCAGGCAGAACAACGGGATTACAGAAGACAAATCAGTTTTCCATTCTTATTAAAGTGATCAGATTTTTAAAAAAATATTTTTTTCTTTTATTAGATAGATACTTTCCTTTCATTGGAGTGTACCCAAGGCCTTTCAAAACACCTCTTTTATTTTATTTTTTTTATCTTTTCCACAAAGGGTGAGATGGCTGTCTCTTGCTGTAAATGTATCAAAGATATGAGGCATTCACCTGGAGACCAGGAGACCCAAAGAATTTTTGATTAATAAAGCAGAATGTTCCCACAGTAGAAACCTGGAGATTCTTGCCTGAGAAAATAACTGCTTAGCATATGAAGCCTGTCAGTGCATCTTAGATCTGAAGGAGGCAAACATGACTTAGGCCAGGTCCCTGTGTCCTCATGAGGTGTTGTCTAGAGACTCTGTAGTGTTAATGTCTGGTCAAAACCAGGAAGATTTCTGCTGAATTCAAAGCAGTTGCTTGTCAATGTGTTCTTGCTGGTTAAGGAAATCAATGCAGTTTAATGACAAAACATTTTAAACAAATATTCCCAGACAGCTCAAACATTTTTCTCAGATTTTTCTACTACTAAGTGCTTTACTAAGTTAAGTGTCGTATGTAACAAAAAACCTTGATTTTTCAGGTTCTCGATTTTTTAGGAAAAACTTTAAATAGTTTCTTAGGTATATTTTTTTTCCTAACAGATCTGACAATGGAACTGCCTTTGTGTTCCTGATGTTTTAACTCTTAAGGGTCACAATGCTGGTTGGGCTCTGGGGGGGGATGCCAGATTAGAAAGACAAAACAGAAGGTGAGGTGAAAGAACAAAAAAATATAAACCCCCCTACCTTACAGGGCGTACTCTTTACACTAACGTGGCAATCTCCATCCAAAACTGGATTTAGCAGTGTTTTCCATCTGAGTGTTGCTAATGGTCATTAGCAGCCTTTAGAACAGGAGGTGCCTCGTAGATCTAAACAGACCCAGAGCATTAACCAGCATGGTATGTGCTTAATAAGCAGTACTGATGACAGAGAGGGAATGACAGATAATGTCTCTTTTCCCTACTTACCCCGATGGATATCCAGTGTTTTCATATTGGGTGGTTTTGTTTGATTTGGCACATGGCAGGCTTTCAGGTTAGAGAAGTGCTGGCTTGCTGTTAGCACTGGGACTGCTGGTCTTGTACATAGTATCCTGAAAACATTCGCATCTGAAGCAGGGGGGTGGAGCGTAGTGATGGGGTCTGCTTAATGTAGTGTAGCACATCAGGGGTATGTGTTAATGGGGAACTCGAATGCTGGAGTGCAAGAAACGGAGGAGAGTCTCATGTGAAAACATAGTAACTTAGCATGGGCAATAGATATTGACGTTTGATAATTTGGTTAATTACTGGGCGCTGTAGTACCCTATGGTATCCCCCTGTGTACGATCTCTTAACTTGTGGCACCACTAACTCTTAGGTACTGAGCATCCCCTTAGGTTGCCTGTCATCTGCTGCTGCTGATGGGCGGGATGGAAGCATCCAGTCTGGCCTTCCTGGTTAAGGTCTTGCTCCTATCATGAGGTTTCCAGATTTGGCTCTGAAATGGAGCTAGCCTCAGGTCCTAAGTGTACATACTTTTAAAATCTGGATCTGAGAACTGGAAGAGCCTAGATCCAAGATAATTTAACAAATATTTCATCCAAACCAGCAAGGGAATGTTAAAATCTGTAACAACCTATAGCAAATACACTAGATGATTTTTCAGCTTTAGCTTTGCCTGGCTCTGATTTTAATAATAAATGTATGTGCAAATGAAAAGTAGACACTGTGCTGACATCAGGCAATTTGTAATTATAGGATTTTACCTTCATTTCCATAGCAATAGCTTAGGACACAGTAAACAAAATTATGAATTACATTCTGGTTTCATTTCTGCATATAAAGTCCCAGAATATCCCCATTCATTGGCTCCAGCATCATTATTCAGTTGATAGAGTGGCTAACTGAAGCCTTTATCTGGCCTTCCTGACTTTTTTTAAGAGGCAATAAAGAAAAAGGAGCATTGTGAGGAAAAAGCAATTGGAATTTAGACCTGAAATTATACTAGGGAGAGTAGAAAATTAGTTGTTTAGGGAGTTAAACACATCAATAGGTTGCTGTTGGATGAGTTAATGTCTAAATTTATAGCACACTGGTTGATCCTTAATTGTTGATTGTGTGCCTACTCTTTTTGCACAGAAAATTTAAAGCATATTCCTCTTCAGTAAAATTGCAAACAGCCTTGCAGGGCTTTGCAGGACAGGTGAAATTAATTATACGAGAATGATACCTACCTTGCCCTAGCTGAATTTTTCCTTCCTTTTAGGGTTAAATCAAAAGCCTCTGACCCTCATGACTCCTAAGACAGAAGACAGGGCTGTATATACAATCAAGAACGTGTCTGTTGAATACCACAGTGCTATTTTCACATTCAGAATAAAGCTGCACTTGCAAAGATCATGTTTTGCTTGTGGGGCTGGTAACCCAGTCTGGTGAGACTGCCTTCTGAAATAGATGCTTGAGTTTTGTTGTACCTAAGGAAAGGAAAGATGGTTCATTGGTCAGGGTACTGGCCTCAGACAGGGGTGACAGAAGTTCAGGCCATCGGACACCCACCCGACTCCTTGTGCGACGATCCTCACATTGATCCAACTCCCTCCCATTGCCTCCTCCTGCTGGTCTCAGCTCATGCACAGAGGTCAATTGTGTCCAAGGCTCTAGGCCCATGAGGGAAGCCGCATGACTATTGTGGATAAGCTGGAGTACTACAGGCTGAAAACATCATGTGAATGTGTCCTTGGAGTCTGGTTCTGCCCTGAGCAAAGAAAACCAGACCTAGAACATACAGAAGAAGAAGAGTGTCTCTCTTCAGGAAGACTGCCAGTGCATGCAGTTGTCATTACGCTAGGATAAGTAAGTGAATTGGATTGCTTCATAAGTTATTATAGACCATAAAATAACACTTGTAGCTACCGCTGTCCCTCTTGTCAAATGGCTTACTCTTTGAGATTCATCCCTTACAGGACTTGAGTGGCTTAAGGAGATCAGCAGGAAAAGTGACTTTAGCCAAGTCACTTTTATGTAAATAATCATGTCTGAAAAATCATTACTAAGGGAACCACCAGGTTTTTCTTATGTCTGTGTGTGTTACAGGCACAAGAGAACATGTTTGTTTTCTAAAAATAACATGCTGTCTACACTTTTAGGTTTTCATTTTATTTCATGTATTGCCCTTAAACTTTGTTTGCGCTTTTTCAGCATTGCTCTTCCTGGCCTATGCTCATATCACAGTTTAGTAAACTGAACTAGAAGCTAGAGAAATCACCTCCCAGACTCACCCATTTTTAAGATGCTGATGAGTAGCTATAAAAGGGCAGGACCCTTGAAATCCTCCTGTCTGACAAGTGTCTGGCTGGGTTAAGCCACCTCTAAAATATCAGCTCTGTCCTGTGCAAATGTATGTTCTCTGTCAGCCCCTCCAAAGGTCCCCTCCCCAACTTTCTTCCTGGATTATCAGCCCCCTTTAATTTTGGTTTTAAGAGCTAGAAGTTAAATGAAAACAGAAAGCTTACTTCCACCCAGCCTGTTTGTCCTGTTCCTACTCACCTGCCATGCCTGGGTCCTTGCAGAGGATCTCTCTCCAGGTTAACCCAGTGTGACTCAACCAGGCCATGTTCCTCATGCTCACCCAGAATAAGGTAGTGGTGCTGCATTCATGTTGGTAACTGGAGCAGTACCAGTTTATTTCAGCTAAAGACTGACTCCTCTCCACTCCAGCACAGCAGGATTCATGTGTGTGCTTGAATTCATCTGCATTTTATCCTTGCCGAATAAATTTTGCTTTGTAAAATGAAAGCACTAATTGTTGCTGTGATAAGAGGAATTTCCAAATTGTCCTATCCTGCACATGTTCCTGAGTGAATGTGATACTCTATATGAGACTGTACCAAAATTCAGAAGTTTACCAGTAATGTTTACTGTGACTTAACTCCCCATCAGTTCTAGTCATGCAATGGCTATTTTTTAGTCCCTTTAAAAACATTCTTCCTCCTGACTGCATTCCAAGGTAGGTGTGAGATAACTCACTAAATCACCATTTAATTTATAACTTTGTCAGTCATGCAGTGAGTCATGACTTTCTTATTGCAGGAATGCAACCCACAAACAGATTCCACCCCCCATTAAATCTTCAGTTTGTTTGGTCCCAAAGAAACCTTTGGTGCCACGTTGCCCAACAGACACAAACAGACCATGATTCCATGCAGGGCTTCTGCTGATGAACTCCATGTTTGATTTTTACCTTTTTTCCTCTCCCTCTTTTTCTTCACCTTCCCCTTTCCTCTATGTGTAGAAGTAACTTCTCTAAGTGTTTCTCTATGTGCATGGTGCCTGAACTTGTAGGGGCATCTTGGAACTGAAGTGCCTCAAACCAACCTCTGAGCTGTGCTTTTGCTTTCAACTGTTGTTTATGCAGTAGTCAAGAAAAATGGCATAAGCACTATCAGTGAGAGCACACAAGCGATTGCTACCTCCTCCTCTCTTACTCCAGTAAAAAACAACAGTATTTTGTAACCAGAGACAGCCTTATGCAACACACAAACATCTCAAGTATGGTAAATGATTTCCAATTGTTCCATGTGTCTAAGTAATTCTTCATCCCCCACTTCTGATATCTTTTGCAATTTTTATTAGAACAATTGCTTATTCCTATTCTATTAGTGTCTGGATGTTTTGTGTGAGCAGTGCCTAGCACGCTGCAGATGATTTCTCTATCCTGAAGACTTCACAACCTCACTGTCTAAAAATAAGAATATGTGCTAAAATTAGGGATGGAATATATGAAAAGTCACAAAGCAAGAAATGTATTTGTTCTGTATGTTTCCAGTCAGCAAAAGTGGGTGGGGTGTTTCACTGCAACAGGTTTCTGATGGTCAGTATCCTCTGACTAGTGAAAATCTTCACAAAGGAAGCTCGGCTTCCATTTGGAGCTTTGTTGAGCCAAGTACAAAGCTTGCCTTTGGAATAGCTATTTCTTTTTTTTTAAGACATTGGATGAACACTTTCAGTCTGTCTGGGAGATCTCAGAGCATCTCTGGACAGTCAGGCTTAGGTTTGGAGCTAGGTGTTTTAATAATGGATAGGTAATTTTGAAGTCTTTGTTTTGGTCCTGTATCTGAGGCACCTGGATTTTGAGATAAACATTCACTTCTCACCCCCCTGTTTAGGATTTTAAAAAAACAAACAACAAAAAAAGAAGCAATAACTCCCCCAAATAATTTTTAAAATGTTAGACCATATTTGAATGCTCCTATTCTTGATTTAAATTAAGTCTGTTTTAACATGATATCTTCTTCCTTATTTTTTGTCATATACCTGTATTGCTTTCTTTAAATTTATTTTTTTTGATTGGTCACTTTTGTTTAGACCTCTAGAAAAAATAATAAGGGTAGGCTTTTTAATTTCCACCGTGAGATAGTTTCTTGGATATTTGTTTATTTACTCATTTGGCTGACTGGGTTTCTAGGACTACTGTTTCGATAAAACCTGAATTGCTTTTGAATAAACCCTGACACTTTACACCACAGATGTGATGGTGGTATCACTGTGACATGTTTCAGGATCATGTGCTAAGCTCCATGTTTTACTGCTTGTGGTTAATCCTGTTGTTCCATATGCAGAGCAGTCAAGTCATCAATCTTTGTCATGGACCACATGTCTGTCAAACTTTGAGCTTCAGATGTGTTGCTTAGGATATTGGGATGAAAATAGTGGTGGGTCACTATGCAAAGGTAGGGAAAATAAAAGCCTACTGGGTGCGTGGGTACGGTGGTACATGGAGCTGGTGTATGTGGAATGGAGGAAGCAAAGCAAAGACTAGGACGTGCAACCTCTGGCTGTGTGATTATGCATTTTTGAGGTATTAGAAAATTTTAAGCCTATACATACAAGGTGAACAAGATAGATTGCACACAAATGTATAAAACGAAGCTGCCTGACTGTTGAAAAGTCTCATTTTGCAAACCATTGACTTGCAAGAAAATACTGCTCCTGACGTTATTCTGCCAAAAATTTCTACAAGCAAAAGTTTGCATGGGAGAGTCTATAAAGCAGAGGAAAGAAAACCTTCAGGACCAGGATTATACTTTACGGCCCAAATAGGTGTCAGTGATGGATTGCTCAGGCTGCCTCATTGATAAGATACTGAAAAGCTGGGGCATTTTTTGCAGTAATATCAGCATGATGAGTGAAAACACATCACCAAGCCTGCAGATTCTGAATTGAGAAAATGCCAAAAGGAACACACAGATTTTATTTCCTCAGCTGTTATCATGAGAGATCACAATCCTGTTGAGCAGTTAAGTAATGCTTCTTTCTAACACAAGCCACAAATTAAGTGATCATAGAAAAGATTTTTTTTTCTTTTATTCTTTCTCCCTTTTTAAAAAAGTGACTCGCTGACCCTTGGCGCTATGCACTTTTGGGGGTTTCTAGCGAGAGGTGAATCCATTGGGTCTGATTTTTTTTCAGGAGGTGTTGAATACTTCCACTCCTTCCACCGACGCCATAGCTTGGGTTGTGTAAAAGGAACAGAAGGCCTATAGGGATTTCCTCTGAAGCTAGTATACAAACAGCAGTCAGAGGGCTCCAGCCTTTAAAAGTATAGAGAACCTTAAATAGATGGGCTGGGATAACTAGGAGGGAAAGCGAGACATCTGTTGAGTTGTTGAAAAGACATATGCCCCAAGCACTTCCTTTGTCATGCATTTTGGAAATCTTTTCTCTCTGAGTTTATTGCTAATATTTAATTTAAAACCAGATTTGGATTGTGGACAAAATTATAACTTGTAAATGGACATTTCCCCCACTCTTTCGTGATCTAATCTGAGCAGTGCTTGCTCTCCCATTTCCTCCTCCTGCTGGTCCCAGCTCATGCACCCTGGGTTGTACTAGAGAAAGGAGGACCTCACCCTGGCTTTGGCCTTACATGAGAGGGCAAGGCTGGCTGGAGAGCAGGGAAGCAACGGTTTGCAAGTTGGTGACACCTCACTCCTCCTGTTACCCTCCAGACTAGTATCAGATGGAAAACGTGACTTTATTTGTATGTGTTTGTGTATGAGCACTTAATGACATTTCAAGGCATCCGACAAAAGCCTAATTCCTTGGACTGTTTTTGTCAAATAATAAAATGACTTGACATAGGTATAATTGAAAGCAGATGTGGAAGTATGGAATTTTAGCAGTCATTCTGCCCCTCACCCCCCTTTTCTCTTTGCTCTCAGTTCATGCCAGAAATATTTTCATTTTTGTTTCCTACTTCCTCTCCACAGAACAAAGCCTGGGGAGGATGAGTTCTGGGGCAGGGAACCAAAGAGTATTCATTTCGCATTTTCATGTCTCCTTGTAAAATTTCCACCTTTTCTGAGTTCATTTTCCATTATGAAGGTTTCATGTACCTCCCTTCCCTTACTCAATTCTGGACTCATCCTCTAGATGAACTCTGTTATATAATGATTCCTGTCCATGATGGTTTTTTGCTGCTATTGCTTGAATCTGAAATTGTTGGTTACACGCTGGGCTCAGCTGAGCAAGCAGCCTACATAATTTTTTTGCCTTCACACTTGGCTAGGTTGAGTAATGACTGGAGAGAAGAAATTGTAAAGTGCAGAAAAGAAATTGTAAAGTTTTCATGTATGCAATCACAACTGTGGGCAAAAGGTGGAAGAGTTCTTTCACAGAGTTTTACTTCACGCGAGTCAGGTTATCAGTTCCCATTTCAGTGGGATTCAAACATAAAATTCCATCCTGTAGCTTTATCTGAGGTCTTCTAGCCTCAAGATGTTTGTGTCTGTCTATCTCCCCTGTGACTTTTAAGCCTTTTGACCATTGGGGGGAGGAAAAAAATATATAAATGAGCAGGCTGGAAGTCTCAAAGTTGTTTGTGATACAATAAATTACATACAAATTGGTGGTCAGTTAATAGGAGAAGGAAGAGAGATGCATTACAGCCAGTCCTAATGTAGAGGTTCTCAGCACACAAGATGTTGCCATCTGAACTTGTCCTTTCTTGGAATCCATAGCCTACCCCATGTGAACCACCAATCCATCAGAAACGAGGGTTCACACTTTCAGCTACCCATGAGATTTATGGTTCCTTCCTTCAAAGCTGAGATGACTGGACTATGCAAAGGGCTCAAGTCTGATTTTTGTAGTCTGGACACTGGTTTTATGGTTTCTTCACTGGGGCACTGTGGACCTGGTTTCCAAGAGCACTGAGAGCACAGATCTTCAACTGCAAGCACTGTTAACTTCCGGTGTCTTTAGAAATCAGTCTCCAATAATAAGCAGCATTAGTAATACAATGCTCAGTTTAAAAGCAGCAGATATTGTCTGAAGCATCTACTCATTACAGATAAGATCTTAATTGAAATTGTGCAAGGTGAAATACACACACTGAAGTGCTTGAAATGTAACTTGAATGCAGCAAAGAAGCTGAATGTACTTAGAGCTTACAAAAAAGAGATGGGGAGCAGGATGGTCTGCAGAGGAGGGGCTATGAAGCCAGCCATAGGAACAGCCAGGAATGTGTTGAGGGATAATCTGGCAAAGACAGTTCAGCAGAGGTGTTAGTCCTGCAGAAAAGTGACTGAGAGGAGAGTGTAAGATAAAGCAGCCTGCTGCTTTAGTGTACACCTGCACCCTGATAAACCTGTGCCTACCACTCCCAAAAGCATGCTTCTGTTTCGTGCAGGATGTAGCACAAATATCTAGTATTAGACCAAACACATTGAAAGCATTCTTCTAGCCCATCTTTTGCTAGAGCCCTGTGAATCTTAGGACTCCTCCAGGCTGGTAAGTAACCTGAAATATGAGTGCTGAGGAGGCATTTGGCTTTCTCCGTTTTGGACAGAGGTTGTGGTAGGCTTAAGGATATTTCTCAGGCTAGCATGCTCCTTATTGCAATGCACTGCACAGCTAGAGTGATCAGTTTGTGCTATGGAGGCAGTGTAGTCTCCACAGAGAGCTGAAATCAAGAGAGTTCGTGGTAAATGTAATCTCGTGCACAGTTTAGTATACTCATTTCAAAAAAGGAGATTTTTTAATCAACATTCTGAATAGAAGAGCATAATGTTATATTAAATGTCATTATTTTTTTAAAAAAAAATTTAGTAGTAACATCTTAAAAGGTAGAAATCAAAAATTTTGAGCTGCTGAGCTTATTACTGTTTATTCAGGTAAACTTCATACTGTCCTTTCCAATACTAGTAGTGCTAAAGACACAGATCATATATTTCGTAATGGTACTGTAACTGGATGTGTGAATAAAGCTAACAATTACACTTACCTGTATAACCACAATGCATTTTGAGATTAGCCTGGAGAAACAAAAATGTAAAGCCCATGTGTCTGATTAGTCTGCCAAGCATGTTGGTAAAACCATCCATTTGTTGTGAAACTTTTGTTGATCACATGATTCAGCTTGCACATGCCATTTCTTCATCTGTGCACACACTTGTCAGATTTGTGTGGGCAAAACAGAGGCTTGCACAGTATTTATGGAAAGTTCATCTCTGTTTTCTCTTTTGCCATGATCAAAATATCAAGATTGTCAGTCATCTTTTCACATGTACAAACTGTTCCGGGGTTTGTAAACCAAATCAGTGGGGACACATAGTCATCAGCTCCATCAGGTTGTTTTGTTTTCTGTAGGCTTTTGTGTAGTGTAGATCTTTAGTAAGTTTTCTTCAATGCATCTGTTAAATATATGAAAATCTAGTATGTGGCTACATTTCTACAATGGGCTATTTCGATCTCCTTGACTAAATGTCCCAGACAGACTGGGCTTAAAGAGTCATTAGCCAATGGGGTTACATGGGGCTGATGACTAGTCACTAGCAGGGCTCTGCAGGGTACTATCTTAGGTCCAGTATTCTTTAATGTCTTCATAAATGAGCTGGATGGAGGTTTACTAACCAAGTTTGCTGATGATGTGAAACTGGAGGGGATCTGTTGACACTCTTGAGGGCCAACAGGCCCTGAAGAGGGATCTGGACAAATTGGAAAGCTGGGCAATTGCCAATCACCTGAAATTTAACAAGGGCAAGTGCCAAATTTTGCACCTGGGATGTGGCAACCCTGGAGGCACATACAGACTGAGGAGCAAGAGGCTGGAGAGCAGCCCTGTCGAAAGGGGTCTAGGGGCTCTGTTTGATAGCAAGATGACCATGAGCCAACAGCGTGCCCTGGCAGCCTAGACGGCCAGCCGTGTCCTGGGATGCATCAAGCATGGCATTGGTAGGTGGTTAAGGGAGGTGATTTTACCACGCTGCTCCATGCTGGTGTGGCCCCACCTCGAGTACTGTCTGCAGTTTTGAGTGCTATAGTGTAAAAAGGATATCAAGCAACTGTAGAGTGTTCAGAGGAAGGCTACAAAGCTGGTGAAAGATTTAGAGGGGAAGTTGTATGGGTAGTGACTAAAGTAACTTGATCTGTTTGTCCTAGAGAAGAGGAGGCCGAGGGGGCTACCTCATTGTGGTTTACTGTGACCTCAAAAAAAGGAAAGAGGGAGGAGCAGGTCCTGATCTCTTCTCTCTGGTGACAAATGATAGCACCTGAGAGAATGGCAGGAACATGTGCCAGAGGAGGTCGAGGTTGGGTATTAGGAAAAAGTGCTTCACACAGAGGGTGGTAGAGCACTGGAACAGGCTCCCCAGGGAAATCATCATAGCACCAAGCCTGACAAAATTTAAGAAGTGTTTGGACAGTGTACTCAGACATATGGTGTGAATTTTGGGATTGTCCTATGCAGGGAGAGGAGTTAGACTAGATGATCCTTGTGGGTCCCTTTCAACTCAGGTCATTCTATGATTTTATGTATGATGACAAGATGAATGTTTTCTCTTGCTAGAAGGTAAGACACTATTTGCTACAGATATCCTTGGTTTGTCTGTGCTGAAGGTGGTAAGTTTATGGCTAAGCAGAAATTCATCCCACTGTCAAAAGAACTCTGCAAGTAAAAAGTCTCTTGATCGAGCCCCAAGTATAAGTACGTTTTAGCAATGACCTTAAGCATTAGGTAGACCTTCATAAGATGCTTGTTTTATTTTTTTTTTAATTTTTTCTAAGTAACTTTAAGTGTAATTGTTTTCCAAAACTATTAACACTGGCCCTTACTACCAATATTTGAGTATTGAATCCCACAAGCTGTCACTTTTAACCTGTAGTCTGAAGGAAGCTGTGAGAGCTTCTTCCAGTATGTACCTGTGTTATTTCCATTTGTACCTCCAGAACTGGAGGCTTCCATCCCAGAGTTGCTCTTCTCTGTTAATCCTTCCTGGTGGAAGGACACCTTCTGTGTACTTCGTCTTTCTCACTTGCCTTCTCCATCTCCATTGCACCAGACCGGCTAATCACACTTCTACAAATACTGCGGCTATTTTGCTACCCATGTCCCACAGACTCCATCTTCCTGTCAAGGCCTGTGTTTGTGTCCCTCACCTTCCACTTCCTTCCTCCCATTATTTGGGGAAGTAAGATATTTGTTGGGGAACAACATAATAATCTCTGTTGGATAGATAGGATGGAAAGTGATGAGGGAGTGATACTGTTATTTCAGAAAGCTTTAATGAATGTCAGCCAAACCTTTGACCTAAAAGGGAGTGGTGGAAGCATAAAGTAGATGATGAAGGCTCTTTGTGCTCCCTGTTACTATTGTGCTCATTTTCCTTGGCTGTGAGCATTTGGAATAGTCTCTAGCATTTTTAATTGAGCAAATACAGCATTCCCAAGCTGTTGTGTGACAGACAAACAGAAAAACCTACAAAGACATTCCATGAATTTGAGCGTGTGGGTTCACAAGCTCAGTCAATTATTCACAACTAGAAAAATAATGTTACATAAATGGTCAAGATTTTTTGAGAGTGACTAATTGTTTTGGATGTCTTATTCTTTAGATGATGCATTAACAATACCTTAAAAGGGCTTATACTTCAGCATACAGATTCCCGCAACCTTCAGATAATTGAAGGTCCTTACAGATGTTTCATGATAGACACCAAGAAAACCCAATGGTTATCATAATCAGTTTTTGTTTGAAAGCTTTAGTCATAAAGTTATGCATAGGGACATTGTTTTCTGGTTTACATCTGTCTGTGAATACTACTCACATGTTTGTATACAGACTCTACAAATAAATGTTAACAGTATGTTTTATAAGTTCTGTTGTAGGTGGAAGCACTTTGCGAGGAGCAGACACAGTTGTAATGGTCTGGAAGACTGGGAAGGGAGACCTAGGAAGAGTTCATCTGTTAGGTCTTGAAAGTGAAGCTGTTTACTAACAACACACAAAGTATTTTAAGAGGGAATGGGGCACTGCAACATTGCTCTTTGGCACTGCTGGTGTCTAAAGCATGGGGAAAGAAAGTATGAAAATGTCCTAATAAACTGGAAAAGCTGAGTGGTTGCAAGTCCTATCAGGCCTTTTTAGGGTTGGTATAGAATGGAGTTGCCTGAGGTAGACAGGATTTTCGTGGGCACAGTCACAAACTGGTCTCTGCATCACCCTGGGACGAGGCTGGAGAAAGGCAGCCAAAAGGTCACACAGTCCATCCAGCTAAACAGTCCTAGTGGGTGGCAGTCTGAAATAATTCCTGAGCTATTAATTAGGAAGATGCTTCTTCCAGGTTCCGGCCGGAGTCATAAGATATGCCAAGGCAAGGAGCCAAAAGATCAAAAGGACACTAAATATTTTTTTTAAGCCATTCTGTGGAAAGAAGGAGGAGAGCTGTCCCAGGCCGGTTCACACAGGACATGCTGACATGCTGTCCCTGCTCTCATATATGTCTTTATGTGAAAACCAAGAAGTTCTTTTATCTTAGCTTTACCTTTTTTTCTTAACTTCTCTTATAAAACTTTTGTGCTGATAGTACCTTTTGCTCCCAGTGTTAGGGTTGCACAGTATCTTGGTTTGAAAAGGCTGTGTAGGTACCCATGTTAACCATTTGTTACAAGACCTTGAAAAGGAGTATTGGAATTGTTGATTCCATATGAATTTCCTGGTTAAGCGTAAGTAAGCCCACCAGCCCACCACATTGTAGGTTGAGACTTACCTTTAATGGCATGTGAAATACTGAGTTACTCCAAGAATGGACAAAGTGGTGATGCCTACAGGTAAAGAACAGGTGAGAGGATGTACATTGCTTCTTGGGAGACAACGGGCAGGTCAAATTCCCTGTTTCATAAAACAAGTACTTTGTGAATAGCATAACTCAGAATCTTGTTTCTTACAGACTTTTCTCTAAAAGACTCTCATTTCCACGGGTCTCCTATTTGTTTTCCCTGATGTATGGTAAGGGTATATGGTGCAACCTTTCCTACGTGGGCTCCACATGCCAATATTCACTCACCTAGCACCTACCATTCTGTCAGACTTGGCTGAAAATGAATGGATAATTTGAAATTTATGGAGGAGAAACTTATAAGACAGAATGACTGGTTGACAGTGTGGTGTCTTAAATCCTTTTTCCGAGGGAACTTGGCTAAACAGGGCAAGCCTGGGGAACTGAAAGCAACATGAAAATGATTTTTGCAGGAGAAGCCTGACAGGAAGGACACCGAAACACCTAAACTTGCTTTGTGTCTCATGGATTCCTTCCCACTCACACACACTGCAAAATGCAGACATGGACTTGAATATGGAGGTAGAAGTTGGTCACTTGTTACAGTGAAAAAGAAAGCCAGAATTTCATAACTGAAATGGGAAACATTATAGTAGGTCCTGATGGTATAAAATCTCTATTTTTCTGCAATTTCTCTTGTGCCTGCACAAGGGAAACCCCCTTTTTTAGTGGAATATTTTTGTGGAGACCAGCCTGAGATTGCAATGGGAACTGTGTTGCAATCTTAAACTTGGAGCAGCTGCTGTCCCTCCTCAATGATGTCAGTGACATTATTTTGATAAAAAAATGAGCAAGTTCTCACAACTTTGGTGGAACTCACAAAGTCATTTAATTTGAGAATATTTTTTTCTTTAAATGTATTTTAAAAAAAAGTCATAATTTTTTTCCAAGTGTCATTGCAGAAAGGGCAGGCTAGAACAATAGATTTACAGTATACTACAACTGATATTTTTGTGCCTATTTATAATTGTATATGCATTTACATATGTATTTAAGAAAATAACCTTTTCCAAAAATTACTATTGAAAGATCCATTAATTTCCTCCTCCCCTTCCCCCCCACTTTAAGTGGGAAATAAAGAAAAAGGCAACCCTTCCTCTTATTTCATGACTTTTCTGCTAGTGAAAATGCCCTTACCTAACATCTGGAAGGAACTAGTTGTTTATGCTTTTTAAAACCACTTAAAGGCATTGGGAGTGCATGTCATCTAGTAAATCTGATTCAAATAAATTAAATTTGATCTTCTTAATGACTCTGGGATTTGAAAAATACCACTGGTTAATTCTTATGACAGTTAATGATAATATATTTGTATAATGAACCTAGTAATCTAGGATGATTTTCAATACATGTAAGTTTTTATTTAGATTCAAAGGAATGAGAAGGGTCTTCCCCCAATGGTAACCAAACATACCTAACATTCCCACTGAAATTACTGGAATTGCACAGGTAAGTGAAGGTGATTATGCATCTAATGCAGAATCTATATATAGAACAGCAGAAATAAAAGATCACAATGTCAAGTCATTTATTCTTTTCATTAATTGACAGATGTGAATCTAGTCCTTTTCACATGAAATAGCATTTTCATCATTGATTTACCCCTAGTCTCATCAAAAATGTCCCCAAAATCATAAATTTGTCAATTTAATATAATCATTGTTTTCTCCACATGATGAAAATCTTCTTTGGTGTTTGATCCAGCTATTGTTTTATGCTTTATAATGGTAAGTAACAATTCTAAGTGACTTTCTTCTGGCTGTGATGCTTAGCTGCTAATATTTCATTTAGAAATTAATCATATTCTCCTGTTGTTGAAGTTTTTATAAATATGAAATTTGACAAAATCCAGGACAGGTGTATGCCCTTTATTGAGCTCAGAGAGAGCGTGTTATTCGTTTCCCATTCTCCATTCGATGCTGCCTTGCAAGATGGCTAAGTGTGAGAAAGTTATAGCATCACTCTGCAAAATGATAAAATTTGGCATGATACAGGGATAGTGCTGTTCTTGAGACAGTGAAGGGGAGCGGAGCAGCCCTTCCTTTTCCACCACTCAAATTCCTGACGGCTGCATGTTTATGACATACTAAAAGAACAGTTTTCCTCCACAGCAATAACAAAGTGCAAGGTGTCTACCAAAGCTTAAAGGACACTTCTCCAAAAATGACAAGGAAAAGAAAACACGTTTGGAGTAATTCTGTTTCACAGGTGTTGACTTAAGCACACGTTGCCTGTTTTATCCAGGCGCATGTACGGTAGCTTGTTATAAAGCTTAAACTTGATCCTCATTGACAGCTATAAGACTGAGAAATATATTGGAGCAGTTTGTGAATCTGTACAAATATGGGAGATACAGCAAGGAAAAAAAAAAAAAAAGAAATCTTCCCACAGCCGCACTGAGGAGGAAAAACTTATTTTGAACTAAAAGGTTAACTTTGAGGATAAGCTTATTACTTCATGGTGTTGTTACATGAGGCACTGTCACAAATGAGTGCCAACCTGTAACCACTTGGTGATGGATACTTTATGGACTTTGTCGAAACTACAGATCTAGATCACAATGAGTAAAGGTCTGCCAAAGATGTGCTGGATAGTGGTGACAACCTAGTTCAAATCCCACATTTGTGACCTAAAGGAAGTTTAGCAATCACAGAGAAGCGCAATACAGCCTGGAAAGTGTAAGTGACTCCTGAAAATGTTTATTCTCCTGCACCAAGGCATACTGTAATTTTCTGATCTTCTATAATCTGCCTTAAATTGCATTGTAACCAAAGCACTGTTATGCAAACTGGGTATCTGCATGTTGCAGGGATTCTTTTATGACACTGTTCTTTCTCTAACCTAAGACCATCATAAAAGTCTTGGGTTGGATAATAGACTAAAATGTCTCTGCCACCAAGTTTCATAATGTGTGGCTTGCCCTGCCATAGATTCCTTGCATGTATACATTTTTGAAAAACAAAGTAACTCTACGGGGATTATTTCCACAGTTAGAGGCAAGTTTTTAACCTTTCCTTGTATTGTCTTCCTCTGCCTGGCACTGAGGAGGCGGTATTCCTGGTGCTAGGGAAGATTAAGTCACATTACACTGTAATTTTTAGTGGAGTGACCAATGTAAGTGCATCTGAGACCCAACTTCAGCACGCTGTGTGCAGACTTTGCTGCCAAAGCAGTCCCAGCTCATCTGAATTTCTTCAGAGGCTGGGGTCTCTGTGCAGGTTTAGTTGCCCCCTTCCACAAGGAAGGAAGGAGAGGCAGCCCAAGATAAAGGTCAGATCACAGGACTATCTCTCCCACTTGTAGCTGAGTTTTGTACTGTTCTTTCTCAGATATAAAAAGGAGAAGAAAATCAGAATAGTTAAGGGGGGAGCGAAGTTATTTTCTTGGCACCACTTCTGTCTTTTTCTCTGAACTGTAGTTTCTCAAATGCCTTTATATCCAACATCTGCTTGCTGGATCTGGTTGTGAATACATGCTGGATGCCTCATTATGGGTAGACTGCAATCTTTCTGTACATAAATTAATCTTTTTACCAGTCTGGCTTTGCTGTCAGCTTGTTATGTTGGTGGCCTTTGAGACTTTATTGCACTTTCTGATGATGAAAGAGAGAAAGTTTTGCATTAGAGAATATAACCTCCAGAGCCAGGGGGAGAGAGGAAGTGTGCCTAAACAAGCTATTTTGAAGTCTTTTAGGAGAAATGAACAGAAGAACAGGTGAACCAGAGCCTCGTCTATCCTGAAGTGTGATGGCTGTGAGCAGTGTATTTTGAGGAGAAGATAAGGAGAGTTGCATCCCCCTTGCTTCTGGCAACTTTTAGGAATGAGCTGAAGAATGTTCCCGAACCATTGTGTTTAATAGCTAATGACTTTTGGTTAAAGAAATCTGATCCTCCCTTTGGTCAGTAATATGTACTGAATAATGTCTTCAGATGCCTGCCAGCCATGTTTTCCATGAATCTTTGAAGATCTGTGGAAATTTGTCAGGCTCATTTTTCAGTTTCTTGTTATTCAGATCAGCAGAGCCATTCCAGCTGAGGCCATCTAAGGATCTAACCTTTGGATTCATGTGTGCTAGTGTGCGTTCTACTGCTGCTATGTTAGCATTTTGCTACTGTCCTCTCTGCAAACTGTTGACTAACATGATGGTCTGTGTAACTGATAAAGTGTCTGGCCGACTGACCAAATTCAAAGAAGTGGAAAGGGAAGGCTATTTCTTTCTCCATGGCCTTTGGGATTGAAAAGGCTTTTCATTAGTTGTTACATGTATGTACATATCTGCATATTTGAGGAATAATTTTCCAAAATTTTATAGTCTCATAAACACATGGGGTTTTATCTTTTAAAAGCGTGGCCATGGTACATGATAGGAAAAAGAGCTTTTGTTCTGAAAGAGTTTTCTTAGTCATAAACCATGCATTTAGGTACTGAACTTGCCCACATTTTGTTACTGTTTTCCCTCCAAGTATACAATACAGTGTCAGATTAGACATTCTACAGTGTATTACAAGTCTTCCTTTTAGTTCCACATAAACAAAACTGATAAATATTGTCAATCAGAGTTACTATTTTTTAACTGCTTATGGTGAAGTTGTGGTCATGAGCAGATTAAGTCCAGGCAGCTTTTGTAGCTCCATTTGCTGATACTACAGGTTTTGAAATTTTCTTTTTATTTTTTTTGAACTATAAATAGAAGAAATGTACTGCAATGCTTTATTCCTGGTGACAGAAAATACAACAGTCCATATGCCTGGGTTTTGGCTCGGTATCGGCCAGATAGATGTTTGTAGTTTTTTCACGTGCTATTGATGATTCAAGGGTTAGATAAATTTACTGTAGTGGGAGGTATTGGCAGAAGTATTACTTGTATAAACATGATCCTTTTACTTATAAAATAAAAACTGCCACTAAATCACTTTACTCCCGGTTGCACATCCAGAAGTTTTTTCTCATTCCTTGGGACAAGGTTTGGTAAGTCCCTTCTGCTTGTGAGTTGCTTTCAGAGGATGATTTAAACTGTAGATATTTCTGTTGTATTCTGCTAGGAAATAGATTGGCAAATGAAGTTAAACATAGTTCATTTACATCTTGATTCTCAGTGTCAAAGGAGCATATAGCAGAGATGCATATTGGCTTCATTTTCATACAATAAGGTGGTAAATAGGCCATTTGTTAGCAGCAGACGTGTTGTATTCGTCCATGTGCATCCATGCAGAGTTGATAAGCCCATATGTAACAGTTCTCCCTTATTTACACTAAGGCTGCTGATTCATTTCTAGATGCAGTTTTTTATGCAGTGTAATGCAAAAAATCTTAATTTTAATATTTTTTGTTTATTCATTTTCAATCCAGTTGCTCACTGATTTGGAAACTTCCTTCTATGAGTTGTGCCTAATTGCATTAATATAGCATCACATTTTTATGGCAACGACAGAATTATTGTTGTATGCAGCATTTGTCAGTGGTCCTCAAACTCAGATCAAACTTGAACACAAAATCAAAGATTATCGTGCCTTCTACTAGCTGGCAATGACCTCATAGTTCACTTGTTAAATTTCCTGACACGCCACAAGTGTTCGACTTTTACCTTCTTCTATGTTATATCATGAAAACTTTTGTAGGCCCACATGGTAAAGGTTGCTCATTAAAGGAAAATATTCAGTTGGTCATTTACATCAGTTTTAAGTTTGTACTGGTTTGACAAAAGTAATAGGTTTGCAGGTCAGGAATGTGGAATTTCAAATATTTTGGTGGGCTCATGGTATGTAAATACCAAGGTTTTAACATGGTTTGTTGGTTTTCTCTGCATTTTAGAAACAAAGAAACTGGGACATGAAAGATTTCAAGTTTTGTTTGTTTGGATTTTTTTTCCTCAAATTTTGCTATCCAAAATTTCAGATGAGCTGTGTATTTGGAGTTCTGACAAAACTCAAAGCTTATTACCTCTCAAAAGCAGACTATACTTATTTGAGCTCCTAAGTACAGTACCAGAAGCAAAATTTTAAGAGTTTTTAAAAAATATGTACAGCTAATAATACTACTTTGTGGTATTATAGTTGTCTATGGACAACATGCAGTCAGTGTTTCTGTGGGTACTTGCATTTGTACATATGTGTATGAATATCTATATGTGTATCCATAGATACTGTATATGCATGTACAGTATCTGAAATATAACATGAAGACATACAAAATATGAGAAAACAGCAACGCATTGATTGAATTCAGGATAAAATTTTATGGTTTCCTGCTGGGAAGGCAATACCATTAGTGGTGTCCTGGCAACATACTTGCTTCTTTCTTCAAAAGATCTTTATCAGGCACCAAATGATTCAACAGATCTGGAGGTCCAACAGTCACAAGCACATCAGAAAATTTCAGTTTTGAGATTATGGTTCCTTGAGGTGCTGGCTGCTGTCGTCCAAAGCAGCAGTCCCAAAGAGTTGGCAAGACGTACTTGTTATTTCACAGCATGGGGTGTTCTGTTCCCATTGACTAGGTGATTATATTTGGGGAAAAGTTTGAGTTGAAAGGCATTATTTTATTGGATTGACTTCAAGAAGTAATATATAATTACGCACACAAGATTTCTCCATGTGACTCAGGAGTGTGGTTTTATAACTATGAAATGTGGTGTCATCTACAGCCCAGAAAAGTTTATTTTTACAGCTTTGGTAATTCCTTATGAACATCACCAGATTAGAATTTTGATTTTGCTCTTTACATTTTTTCCCTGCATCTGGCTATGCATTCATATGTACCGTGTATGTATACACACTCAAACTGGTTTTAGTGCTGTGACTTATGAAAGATGACTTCAGGAAGAAACTGTAAGCAAAAATTATTTGGAGAAGCAGACGATGGCACTGTTGGATTGCAATTATAAGGCAATAAAAACTGGAAATCATAAATTACAATATTTTTTGAAAAATGCAAAGCTACGTTATACACTCCTTGAAAGGTAGGAATTGAGGCTAAGGCTCAGTGTAATATGACATTCAGATGGGCATTGTTGCTCTATGATATATTATAAAAACTGCGGGGTTTGCTGAAAAGAGGCCATGCCAGTTTGGGTTCCAGCATTTTCTGATGCTTCTCTCAGAACTGCTGCTTATAAAGGACATTTTTTGTACTGAGGAGTCCAGCCGCTACAAAAAAAGAGGGGCTGGTGGCAGCATGGAGCTGTGCTGGGATGCTGGAGCAGAGCTTCAGCCTCTTCAGGCAGGCTCACATTTGCTGTTAGGAGTTAAGAAGTTCCAGAAGGCACCCGCCGCCTGCAAACATTTAAGGTAAAAATGGGCATATCTGCTCCCATGTGGTGCAAAGGCCTATGCACACCTTGAATCATACTCATCTTGACCTGTGTTAAGAAAAGCATAAATTTCAACACAATATTGGGCTGCTTGTGTGTACGGAGGTGGATTTTGCCATGGTTTACTGTTCTTCTCTTGGGCTACTTGGTGTTGTTGGCTTTCCTTGGTATGGGCTGTGAAGGAACATTTGTTACATGATGGACCTGGCTTTTCCCCCCATGGTGTAAATATCTATTTCCTTTTTCACTGCACTGCTTCCATGGATAGAACTGTAGAGTTATGGATTACAAGGAACAAACATTTTCAAGTGCCTATTCCATTGCAATAATCAAAATAATTCCCATTCTTTATTAGTAACCCACAAACAAATTACAAAACAGTAATGGTAAAAATAGGTGAACTTGCATTAAAGCACAACCTACTGAAAAACTCCAATTCTTTCTTTGCGGTCAGGCAGATGTTATATGTTTTTTTCCAGGTCTTTACCAGTAGCGGGCTCCTCTCTCACAGCTTGTGCTTGGTCATGCTCCTACACAATATGTTGTGTCAGTCTCCAGATGCTGCCTGTTCTACTCCACCTTATACTGTATGCCTTTCTGATGGTGAAGATTCCCACTCCACCTGCTTTGCAATTGCCAGAGGGTGCAGAAGGGCGCACACAGTCTGAAGTTTACCAGTGAGACACCCTAAGGGTGTTTACTATCTTCTTTTGAGAGGTACAAGGTCACAGAAGTCAGGCTCTGCATATTTAAAGATGACAAAACAAGCTGAGATGTGTTGTGGAAGCTGTTTAAACCTTACATGCTACAGGTAAAACCTTAAATGTTTTTATGCCAGAGTCAAGCTGTCCCACTTATTGCATTTTGAAAGTGGGAAGCCAGCTCCTGGTGCCACCCAGGAAAGGGAAAGAAATTAAAGAAGGTTTAAAATAAAATAAAATATGGTAGTATGGAGGAAAATACCTGCCCTAATGGGAGGCAGCTTCGTTCGGCTAACTTCTCAAGGAAGGAAAGAAAGCCCAGAGGTCTCAAAGAGATGAATGGAAGTGGAGAGGAAAGAGCAAGAGGAGAACTGAAGCTGAGATGATAGGGTGAAGTGCTGTGGGAACACTGACTGTACCTTACCTGCCCCTAGCACAGTTGTGGTGCATCGCCCTGGCATTGTCAAAATGGGAACCTGTGCTGTATGCAGAATGGGAGAAAGGGGAGAGGGAGAATAAAACCAGATATCAGATGGGAGAGGGGAAGGAGGTTTGTTAGAAGTACAAAATACCATTTGTTATTTAAAATAAAAAACAGTAGGAAGTGTGATGAAGGAAGCTGAGTGTAGGCAGAGAGGAGTTCAGAAGGAAGAGAGAAGGAAATGAAGTGGGGAGGAGAGAACTGAGAAGTGGAGGGGAGATCAGGGCAATGGTCTCTCCTTTAACTCTGTATACCATTTGAAATGGCTATATATAGTTAAGAAATGCTAACATATGGCACTCATATAGCATATGGCACTCAAAATAGTGAAGAAATACACTTGTCTTGCAGCCAAATGCTGCCTTCAGTTGCATGGGTGTAAGTGAGGATAGGAATTATTTCATACAAGAATGTTTCTCAGATTGCTCTGCCTGTTAAAATAAAGTGATGGGAGGGAGCTCCCCTTCTATTTTATCTTGAACTCTCTTTACTCTGTGTGCAAAAATTGAGTCCTCACAGCAGAGCGGGATATGGAGAAGTCTGTCTAGAAAGCTGCCTGGAGGAGAAGGACCTGGGGGTGTTGGTTGACAACGACTGAACATGAGCCAGCAGTGTGCCCAGGTGGCCAAGAAGGCCAATGGCATCTTGGCTTGTATCAGAAACTGTGTGACCAGCAGGTCCAGGGAGGTTATTTTCCCTCTGTACTCGGCACTGGTGAGACTGCTCCTCGAATCCTGTGTTCAGTTCTGGGCCCCTCACCACAAGAACTTTGAGGCTCTGGAGTGAGTCCAGAGAAGAGCAACGAAGCTGGTGAAGGGGCTGGAGAACAGGCCTTATGAGGAGTGGCTGAGAGAGCTGGGGTTGTTTAGCCTGGAGAAGAGAAGGCTGAAGGGAGATCTCATTGCTCTCTACAACTACCTGAAAGGAGATTGTGGAAAGGAGGGAGCTGGCCTCTTCTCCCAAGTGACAGGGGACAGGACAAGAGGGAATGGCCTCAAGCTCCGCCAGGGGAGATTTAGGATTGAGATCAGGAAAAAAATTTTCACAGAAAGGGTCATTGGGCACTGGCACAGGCTGCCCAGGGAGATGGTTCATTCACCTTCCCTGGAGGTGTTTAAGGGATGGGTGGACGAGGTGCTGAGGGACATGGTTTAATGTTTGATAGGAATGGTTGGACTCAGTGATCTGGTGGGTCTCTTCCAACCTGGTTATTCTGTGATTCTGTGATATGTGTAGCATAAAGATTCTCCCTACCCTCCCACTCTGTCTGGCTTTGAGTTCATAAAGGCTTTTTCTGAGGGTTCACAGAAATCAATGGAGAGACTTGCAGTCATTTCAACAGCCATTTAGTAGGCTCAGAATATCCACAAAGCTGGGATAGTTTTATAGGTTTTATTTTCTAAATTGAACTTTGTCAAAATATTTTTTTTCCATTTGGAAGGTAAAGAATACACACAAATCCATGCTGCCAAAGCAGATCTTGCTTCTTTCCTTGGGAAGTATATGGATTTATGAATTAAACAAGAATGGAAAATCCTGATTTCTGTTTCTCATTCTGTCCCTGACCATCATTAGTAATCATTTGCATCTGCAGAGCAGTTCTTAAACTTCCTGTTGCTTGGTTGTATTTAGAATTGGAGGTGCCATTTGAAATGGGAGACATGGTATGAAGGATGTTGCATACACATGTGGAGGGGAGCAGTCCCTTTCTTTAGGACTTTATAATACAAATGGACAAGAGCCAATGAGGATGGAATGGAGCAATTATCATCGAGGGTGAAAAGTTAATTTTTAATGCAGGGAGGAGACACTTCAATACTTTCCTACTTAAAGAAATCCCTCCACTGGAATCTGAGTAATATTTACAAAAAATATATGACCTTTTGCACCAACAAATGAGAAAACAATATTTATTCTCTCCAAGGAAGGGGTTGCTTTTCCTGCTTTTGTTATCTAATGATGGACCTTGAGTCTTCAACCACAACTCTCTTGTTCAGCAGCATGGTCAGAATATGAATTCATATATTAAATCTCCTGATCATTGAATTTCTTTTATCACTAAGATATGGTGATGGACATCTTTTACTAGATTCTTGGTCCTGATCTCTACTGTTCTACAGGGGTTAGTCGAGGCTATCCTTCAAAACGTTCTCATTACTTCCATCCCTCAACACTTTAAGTGGACTTAAAGGCAAAGGAGATATGCAGATGTGAGTTGGAGACATACTCAGTTGTGCCAGTTTCATGGTTGTCACAAATGATGAGCTCATGTACTAATAATTGCAGAGGGACAGTGATGATATATGGTAGATTGAGTTGCGTGAAGGAACCCACTTTGCTCAGCTAGAATTTCTTTGAAACTCCCGAGACTCATGCCTTGAGTAGTACCTTTCTTCTTTGCAATAACAGAGTACATACCCTCCTTCTTCAACTAGGCATTGGATTTCTTAAAGTGCTATTCAGACTGCCATATAATTTGGTTTACAAGTTCAGGTTTAGGTAATGTTTTGTGCTTTTGTGTAGTGTAAAACCTAGGTACTGTCCTTTCAAAATATCTGGACATATGAAATACAGTTCAAATAATTGAAGTATCAGCAAAATAATGTCTCCTCTCTAATGCAATTTTCTGCACAAAAGCATGCCAGGAGAAAAGGCTAACACTTGAAATTATATTCTTCTTTTCCTGTTTTATTAGGTTTAAAGATATCAAAACCAAAGAACTATGTGTATTATACATCCTATCAATAAATATCAGTTTTTGTCAGTTGAATTAAGATAAACTGTGGTGAATAGATAACTAAAAGCATATATACCTTTGTTACTGGACTCATATAAACCATCAGGACGAGTGTCCTAGTGCAAGCTGTCCCTTCGGGTTTGTAAATCATGCACAACAGCCTGAAACATGAACATATCTCCCCCAGCTCTGCCATATTTTGTGAGAGGTTTGAATTTTATTCACGTTTGCTATCCTTTCAGAGCACGCAAACTTCTTGGCTCACGAGGACAGCAATGTCTCATACAACCCAATTAGAGTTATATCACCGTCACTCCCTCACATTCTACTCCTGAAATTTTATTGCTTCCTCTGCCTGCACATCCTTCATTACCTTTGTAGTTTTCATAGAGATTTCCAGAGTGTAAGCCTACACACCACGACGTGACCTGAAACCCCATGCCACACAAAGTGCTTAGTGATGTGTATGTTAGTCATCTGCCTTACTTTAAGTTACATTTATGCCAGTTGTTTGCAGATACCCTAGGATGCTCTTTTGCTTACTATAATTTCTCTTTTAGAGCTCTTAGTCACTTCTTAGTCAGACCACCCCCAAGGGAAAAACTCTCCCCCAGACTTCTCATTTTTTATTTTTTTTATTAATGCAACCTCCAGAGTTAGCAGATTTCGTGAATGCACCTTGCAGCTTTGCATTAGTCAGAATGCTCTAATAAATCACATAATCTTCCCCACTTTCCTTAGCCTTGAAGCAAGTGGGGAGGGTTTCAGCATCTATTTCCAGAGTCAGCTGCTAGACAGTGAAAATGAACATTATTGAATTCTGCTACAGAATGAGACATCAATCTCTTCTTTTGTTTATGAAGAGTTCTTACAGAAAGCAGATGAAAATGAATCTGTGATTAACAATTGATTGCTTCTTTTTGCCATTGAAAACCTACTCTTAAAGCAACTATTTCAATAATATTAACATGCCTTCACTTCAAGCCCTGTAGCTCATCATGTCTTTACATCTTTTCCCTCAATCCACACAGGCCAGTTCTTTTGCTGCAGGTCACCCTCCCTTCATTGTGTGCTTAGACCTCAGGTTTTGCAACAGCTGGTGCCCTGCTTGCCTCTCACTGTGGCACAGACATGCTGTTGGATCAGCCAACAGGTCATCACTGCCTTTCTCTCCCGGCTGTGTTGGGGAAGACACCATAACTGCTTGTCTCCCATTACAGCTAATCTTCTCTGCATTTCTTATACTAGCTGCACTAAAGAAATGGGGAATAAAATTGTGCCCCATCTAGACCCTTAAACCTACAGTCATGGTGGATATTTTTCCTATCAATAAGAGGAAAGAATCTGACTAACCTCTCCTATGAATATCCTACAGTCTTTATGCAACTTTTGCTAAAATTAAATTCATCCATGTTGTGTCTATTCCTTTCCAATGTTTTCCTGATTGCATGATGTTATCCTTCCACTGGAGACAACTGGTTTATAATCCCTTGTGTGCAGAGTGGAAACTTGTTAATGAAAATGTCATCACAGCAAATGCTTTTAATTCTCTCATAACCACAAGCAGCAGTATGTATAACATTCACTTGCCAGCCTGCTGTATGCCTGTCCATTGCAGCTACTGCTTGCTTTGGGGCAACAGCATGATTCTCTCCCTACAGATGCGAGTAGAGGTTTGACTTTTCAAGAAAGTATATTAATTTCATTGGCTCAGTTTTGGCCTGAAAGAACTTTTTGCAAAGTGATAACCAGTCAAAGGCCTGGGAGCCTGTGATACCTGAGAGCAACTGCTTGTATTTCCAGAATAAAACACCCCAAGCAGTAGTGCTCTCTGTACACATATTCTGTTAGAGTAATGCAAGTATTTAGATATGTTACTACCCTTAAGCATTTGAGTCCACCGGCATACTTAAAAAAGTTTCTATGGCTAGTCTCTAGGCCTGAAACCCTGTTGATAGGAACTTACAAGAGTTAAGAGTGCTTAACTCAATCACATGCCACAGGAGATGGATTAACACATAAAAGGTAAACAATGAAGCCATCCAAAGAATAGAATAAGGGCATAGATCCATGGCATGTATAGATGCTATACCTACCTGATTTTGCTTGCGTGCTTGCTTATTTGTATATGTAGCCACCTAGTTACACTTAAAGCCCCCCTGGCCAGAAAATGATGCTTTGATGGGCCTGGGGACAGAAAGAGAGTAGAAGGTTTGTTTACAAAAAAACCAAAACCAAGCAGAGCTTCAAGCTGGAAATGGAAATACTATAGCAAAATATTTCTGTGCTTAGTAGGCTGTTGAAGGTGCAGCTATTGGATTTGCACCTCATCATTTAAGTATTCTGCTGCTCAAATCTTTTTCCCAAGACACATACCTTGTATTTACTACCAGATTAACCCCTGGACTCCTGATATGATATGCTGACTGTTTTTTGGCAAACACAGTTTGACTTGCCTTTTTCAATAGTTCACACCTCATTTTATACCCTCAGATAGATTGGTACCTTTTCAGTCCAGCTACTATTTTTAGTAGGAAATGTTTTCCCTTATGGAGCCAAAGCGATGTGAAGCAACAGTATTTACTAAAAAATCCATCTGTCCTTTTTTTCCCTCCTGAATTTTAGGAATTTTGTTTTGTGTGCCTTAGTATGAGCTTGTACAAAGCATCATCAGATCTGGGAAGGTGAACCAATGAGGCCTTCAACACGGTTAGAGAAACTTGGGAAGCCAGCTTCAGTGAGCTGACAAAAGCAAACTATGTACTTTGTATTGCATGGGAGACAGTAGCCTGACAACAGTAGCTAGACAGGATTATTGTTAAATTCTCTCCTATTTTTTATTTTCAGGTGGCTATTTGGTAGCAACAGACTAGTTTAATCCTCTGAACTATCTCATCATTCATTAAGGGCATGAACCTCAAAAGGGTTGTTCCAAAGCAAAATAATGTGATATCTTTAAGTATAGATAAGTGCATCAACTACTGAGGCACTCCTAGAAGTAGTTTTAATCATTGTGCTGAAGATATTCAGTGGCTGAAAAGGTGGAGTGTTTTTTTGAGACTGCTTTTATTGCACCAGGCCTAGCTGTTGTTTTGGAACAAGATTCGATAACACGTGGTTATATATTGCTATCCTTGATAACAGGATCTGGGACATGAAAACCTACATTTACAGATTTTCATGCCTTTCTGAGTGAATTAAGATATAAGATGTGTGTCGTGAAGTTATGTGTCAGATAGAAAAGCAAAGCTCTCTGTGCAGTACATGCTATTGATATGAAGTGCAATCTGAGCACAACAATAGCAGGAAAATTAGTTTAATATATAGGAAAATATATAGAAGGAGAAATTGCATCTCCAACTCCCACATTTGAGTCAAGCTGCTTGTTTTCAGATCTAGAGATATACATTGCTTGGTTTTGCAAGATGTAATGTATTTAATACATACATTTTCCCTCCTCCTTCTCTAGACTATCTGAGCATTGTCCAGACAAAAATGGATTTTTCATGACAATCACTAAGAGATTTTTGTAAACCCCTTTCTACTGCTTATCATCAGGGACTCTTAATCCTCATAGCTGCCATAGTTTTAACTGTACTTTTGAGTACTATAAGCTAAAGCCACCAAGGAGTTTTAATTTTTAGATATCTTTGCCTTAATCTGGAGTTAGGCATCAAGGCTGTATGTGTTGAGTGGGAAGGAACTTCACAGTGGGATTCACAACAACTAGCTTCAGTGACAGAGCAGTAAATCAAAAGGGAACAAATCTATGCATGTGGTGACTGGAAGTGGGTCGATATTCATGTGTCTCTATGAGGGGAGCTGGTAATCTCTGTGTGCATTTAGTCCTAGCTACAAATGCAGCTGGAAGCTAACTGACTGGCAATAACATGGGTAAGCCTGTCTGCCTCTTCAGGCTTAAGTACTTTAATTCTGGTCTATAAGAATGTGTCTCCTTCCCCTTGGACTTAGAGGTATCTGAAGAGGTTTTTTATTGGGTACTGGTGAAGGTCAAACTACAGCCTCTTATGAATGGACCTAGTCTCTATTCCATTATCAAGGTGAAAAGCAGACTAACTTGGGTCTGCTTTTTGTTTCTTACTAGCTAATGCCTTTTGTGCACAAGAAGCTAGTAAGAAACAAGCCGTAAGTTTGTTTCTTACTAGCTTCTTGTGCACAAAAGGCATTATTAATAAAAAGAGTATTTTAAGAAATAAGGGAGTAGTCCAAGGCAGGAGTAAGGCTTGTGTGCCAAGTATGTACCTCATTTGAAGTAAAAGAAATCAAGCAACAGCTCCAAATCTTTAGCATTTCCCATTGATTAATATGCTTTTGCTGGCCACAGCCAGACATCTTTCCAGCACTGAGGTCCCAGAAGAAACCAAGGGCTTTTAAGCAACAACACCACACCAACCAAAAAAATAAAAGAGTGCCCATTCCTCCTGTTTTCTTCCTTCCATTTTCCCCCATTTTAGAATGAAATTGCAAGCTGGGAAAAGCAATTTCTTTATTTATTGGAGTCTTTGCTACATCTCTATTGTTTTCTGTTATCACACACTCAGACTGTAGCCTATCTTGATTCTTTGCCACATGGGAGTCCTTCCTCAGCCATGCCACTCCTGGGACAAGGTGTCTGAGTCCCTCACCTTTCCACTGTCAGCCAAACCCTATTTCCCCTTTAGATTATAATGCTCCTTTTTGACTCACAATTAAATCCCTTCTTCCTCCATCTCTCCCCATGGAAACATATTCCATAGGCTGAAAAAAATCTGTATGAATTGGCCCCACAGGGTCTTGTACCTCCTGTTCAAAGCCAGCATGCCGTAGGAGCTCTGGCCCCACCAAGCAGTCCCTTGTGGCATTAAATGGTTCTTCACACTGTAGCTCAGGAAGCTTTGTTTTCCCTGTGTAGCTGAGAGTGTTATTGATAAGACTCAGTTCTCTGTTGCCTAAGGACCATCTGTTACTGGAAGAGAAAAATACTTTGCATTTTTAGTGATAATTCGTTCTATGAGAAAAAGCAACTGCTGAAATGAATTGATGGCTCAGTCCTGGAAAAGTGAATTTAATGATTAAATTCTGTCACCACATTTGGTATTAAATGGCATTAAATGCTATTATGTCGAGAGTCACAGAGACAAGGTACATTACTGAGTAGGCAGGAATCACCTTTTTAATTACTGGGTTTTCTCCAGTAGCCAAAGGTCATTTAAGAACATGCATTTAATGGATTAGAGAAGCCTCTTAGGCATCATCCCTGGCTCTCAGTGTTATTGAGGTAGGTGCCAAAATGATGCCAGCTGACACACTGCTGTGGTTTATGTCTTTATTTTTCCATCCAGCAGTGAGAGGTGTAGGTCAGTACTGAAGCGCATCTGTGAGTTCCTGTTAGAAAGCTTGCACTACCTATTCCTGAGTTGAACTGGTTTTGGATGCAGCGCAGAGCTGAGCTTTCATGTGAGTGCTGACTTTACCATGAACTGTCAAATGAAGACAGGAAAACTGGTATACACTCTAGTAAATATTTGAATTCAAATGCAACCCTTCTTTTTCTATGGCCACTTTTGTGGTGTTTAGGCTTGCCGGTCATTGATGGAAAATCTCACTTCACACCACTGCACAGAAGGAAGTGCTGTATCAAGGAAGGGTCTGGCAAGTTAAGTAAGTATTGCAAGCAAAGATGACTTGTCCAAGTGAATTAATCTTTAAACCACGAGAGGGATAGGCTCCTAGTCTCATTGAGGAGTTGTATTTGCTAAACCAGCAATTCCCAAACGTGACCACCAGGGACTTTGTGTGCAACCACTGTGTGAAAACTCACTTTTTATTACCCTGTTGTGTGTCTGGCAACTGTGACCACTGTGAATTTGCTGTGGCTACATGTACGACCACAGCACAAATTAATCTGAGAACCCTTGAGTCAAGAACTGTTTTTCTACTGCTCTCTTATGGAACGGTTGTGGACTATCATATGCCGAAGTGATTGCAGGTGTTTTAAAACACTACTGCTAAACAGAGATCTTGGGAAGTTCAAAACTATATCAAGTCACTTCTAATCAGGCTATATTGTAACCTAATCTATTTGCCTTGTTTAGAATTATACTGCCTTTAATAACAGGTGGTTAAAGCTGATTTTGTAGACAGTAAGTTTTAGCTGTTGTTCCTTTCTGCTTAGGTAGCTGGCAGTAAGGGTTTTCTATGAGTAAACGAGCATTTATACATGCTTTTTAGGTTACAGGATTGAATTTCCATGGCTAGTCCAAAGGAAAATACCAACAGCTGAGCTGTAAGTACTAGAAATATGACATTTATAATAGGCATATTGATGCAGTCTTAGCTGTGGTAAGCAGCAGGGTGGGAGCTATATTAGCACAGTCTACAGGAATAGGAGCCTATGAGGATTAAACTTTCCTGTCTGCTAATCTTCCAATAAGTGAATTCCTGAAGGTTCTATCTTCTGACTTATTGTTAACATTTTAACAGAGGTTTTGTGGTAGTGCTGGAAGCTAAAACACAGAGGCCCATTTGACATGAAGGGTTCTTTTATTGTTGTGATCTCTCTTTAAAAAGTTAAGCTTTGCAGGAAGTTGGGTATTCTGGTTAACGTGAGCCTTACAGTCCCTGCTAGTTCTGTGAAGGCCCTACAAGCAAAGAGTATTTAAAACATCTGATACCATAAACATTTTTACCTGTTCTGGGTGCTTTGAATTTTTTGGATTTTAACAATTTTAAGAAAACTGTAATTACTGTGCGACACTAAGCCACATTAGTCCCATGTCATCTTTGATCAGAACTATATCCTTTAAAAAAGAGGGAAGAAACCATGTAGATAATGCCACTGGTAAGCAATAAAATAGTACTTTTCTTAATCCCACCTGGAGTCCCTCACCTTTCCGAAAGACAATACTCCTGTGTGGGTGGCTAAGAGGGACAAATTGAGTGCACACACACAAGTATTATTATTGAATTTCTTCTTTCTTAAATTGAAGATGAACTTTTGCTTACTCTAATTGATTTAACATCTGTTACTTGTGTTTCCCAGTTAGAGATGGCTTCCATAGAATGACAGCCTACCATTTATCCAGTATGAAACTGTCCTTGTGTAAGTGGTGGTGAGGTAATTCAAGGCTGTTTAGTCCTAAGTGAAAGAAGAATGAACTATAACACATCTATAATGTGTTGATAGTGTTCACAGGGGTGGTAACCAAGTAGAAGATGACTTGAGATAATTTGTTCTTGTGTCTTGTGTCCATAATATCTATCGTGATAATGCTGGGAAAACAATGTATAGTGCCAGTCTTCTCAGTTTTTGACAGTGAGCATATACTAGACTGTCTTTTCCCTAAATGGATCTTGAGAATTAGTATAACTGTCTTAGATTTGGTGCCTTTTGGATCTGAGTAGCTACAGAAAACAGAATATTAAAGCAGCCTCTCCTGCCCTCATTTAGCCCTGTGTACTCCATAAATATACACAGTAACGTCAGCTCTGTATGATCACATGCTCCTTGTTTCCTCATATATGTCAGCCTTGTTCAGTGTAAGTGATTAGCATGGAAAATTATGTGACATTGGAAACAAAATAGAAGGAAGAGTGCAGCATTTCAGAAGGCTGGTTGGCAAAGTCTCATGGGAGACAGTGCTTAAGGGCAAGGGAGCCCATGAGGGCTGGGAGCTCTTCAAAAAGGAGATCCTAGTGGCTCAAAGGAAAGCCATCCCCATGTTCCAGAAAAAAAAAGCCAGCAGGGGAAAAAACCAGCTTGGTTGAACAGGGAAGTCTTGAGTGATATCAAGAAGAGGAGGAATGTTTATGGGCTTTGGAAGAGGGGACAGGCTGAACTACAGGAGGGAAGTGAGATTGTGTAGAGAAAAAATCAGAAGGGCAAAGGCTCAACTAGAAATCAGATTGGCAAAGTCACTGAAAGATAATAAAAAATCTTTCTATAAATATATTAACAATAAAAGGAGGACTAGGGAGACCGTACAGTCCCTGTTGGATGCAGAAGGAGCAACAGTGACAGGGGATGAGGAATAGGCTGAGGTACTTAATGCTTTCTTTGCCTCAGTCTTTGATTGTAAAGAAAGTTGTTCCCTCTGTGTACAAACCCAGGAGTTAGAGGAGCAGAATGAGGCTCCCATGGTCCAAGAGGAGGTGGTCAGAGCCTTGCTAGCCCAACTAGACACCCACAAGTCTATGGGGCCAGATGGGATTCACCTGAGGGTATTGAAGGAGCTGGCGGATGTGCTGGCCAAGCCCCTTTCCATCATCTTCCAACAGTCCTGGAAGACTGGGGAAGTTCCACTGGACTGGAGGCTGGGGGATGTTGTGCCCATCTACAAGAAGGGTCACAGGGAGGATCCAGGAAACTACAGGCCTATCGGTCTGACCTCAGTGCCAGGGAAAGTCATGGAACAGGTGATCTTGAGTGCTATCATGAAGCGCATGCAAGAGAACCGGATGATCAGGCCCAGTCAACATGGGTTCCCAAAAGGCAGGTCTTGCCAAACTAACTGATCGTCTTCTATGACAAAGTGACTCAGCTGCTGGACACGGGAAAGGCTGTGGATGTGGTCTTTCTGGACCTAAGTAAAGCCTTTGACACAGTTTCTCACAGTATTCTGTTACGGAAACTGTCAGCCTCTGGCCTGGAGAGGCGCACACTCTCCTGGGTGGAAAACTGGTTGGATGGCCAGGCCCAGAGAGTGGTGGGAAATGGAGTTAAATCCAGCTGGAGGCCAGTTACAAGTGGGGTTCCCCAGGGCTCAGTTCTGGGTGCAGCCCTGTTCAATGTCTTTATCAATGACCTGGATGAAGGCATCGAGTGCGCCCTTAGCAAGTTTACAGATGACACTAAGCTGAGTGGAAGTGTTGATCTGCTGGAGGGTTGGGAGGCTCTGCAAAGGGATCTGAACAGGCTGGACTGCTGGGCTGAGTCCAATGGCATGAGGTTTAACACGGCCAAATGCTGGGTCCTGCACTTGGGGCACAACAACCCTAAGCAGAGGTACAGACTAGGAGGAGTCTGTCTAGAAAGCAGCCTGGAGGAGAAGGACCTGGGGGTGTTGGTTGACAGCTGACTGAATATGAGCCACCAGTGTGCCCAGGTGGCCAAGAAGGCCAATGGCATCTTGGCTTGTATCAGAAACAGCATGACCAGCAGGTCCAGGGAGGTTATTCTCCCTCTGTACTCGGCACTGGTGAGACTGCACCTCGAATCCTTTGTTCAGTTCTGGGCCCTTCACCACAAGAAGGATATTGAGGCTCTGGAGCGAGTCCAGAGAAGAGCAACAAAGCTGGTGAAGGGGCTGGAGAACAGGCCTTATGAGGAGCGGCTGAGAGAGCTGGGGTTGTTTAGCCTGGAGAAGAGGAGGCTGAGAGGAGACCTCATTGCTCTCTATAACTACCTGAGGGGAGGTTGTAGAGAGGAGGGAGCTGGCCTTTTCTCCCAAGTGACAGGGGACAGGATGAGTGGGAATGACCACAAGCTCCGCCAGGGGAGGTTTAGACTGGACATTAGGAAAAAAATTTTCACAGAAAGTGTCATTGAGCACTGGCCCAGGCTACCCAGGGAAGTGGTTGATTCACCTTCCCTGGAGGTGTTTAAAGGACGGGTGGATGAGGTGCTGAGGGGCATGGTTTAGTGTTTGTTAGGAATGGTTGGACTCGATAATCTGGTGGGTCTCTTCCAACCTGGTTATTCTATGATTCTGTCATTTAAGGCTGTGTAAGAGGGCATATTGTTCACTGTACTTGTATAATGCCAATGTGGAGTTCCCATTTACAATGTAAGAGAGAACATTTCTGCCTGTAGAAGGATTGATGTAAGGTAGAGAGTGTTGCTGAGCCCACAAGTCACCATCTGTGGTTTTACATAAGACAAAATGTGATCATTTTGACCTGGTAGCACTTTGCTGCATGCTAAATGCTGGTAGCATGGTTTGTCCTGGTTCAAGATGTTAATGGGGAATCTGGCACTTGTGCTTCTGGCCTGGGTTCTTCCAGTAGCCTTATGAAAGGTCTTCTCCACACACACATGTAGAGTATAGGTTTAAACAAGGGGGTACAACTGCACTAGAATATTACCCTTTAAGTGCTTCTGCTTTCAGATTCCTGCTACCTGGTCTTGGAGAAGAGTGAAGAGTTTGGCCTTTAAAAATTTTTGTCATAAGCATGAGCTGCTTCTAATTTGTACAGAACATTTGGCAAACTACAAAGTTCTCCTGCGTAATTTGGACCATGAGACAATTGCTGAACTAGTCAGGAAAGAGAAAAGACTTGGTATGGGAGAAGGTATAATAAACTGGATCAAAACTACTAGCAAAGCTTTGAGTAGAAGATAGCACAGTATCTGCCTTTACTATACTGGATTTAGTCATTGATATTGGATTCTTCTGCTCCTCCCTTTCATGAGAACCCAGTTTATACAAAAAACTTGAAAGAAAAGTGGTAGTGGACTTTGGAAACATTGTCTCTGGGTATAACTGGTGTTAATAAACTATAAATTAATTAAGTACTAGATTTGGTCATCTACCTCCTCAGAAAACAATAAGGGAAAAATGATACAGAAGACTGTCAGCCTACATGTGAAGTTGTCTTTGGAATGAGTTAGCAGCAGTAGAAAATCCCCCTCATCTCTGAGGGTTTCCAAGAGTTTTGTTATCAAAGATAATCATTTTGGGAGAAAAAAAAGAAAAAAACATATGCCACATGCAATATGCTCTCAAGATAACTGATCAAAAATACAGTTGCTCTTCTATGGGGTCTTCTTAATGTGTGCTTTACACAATATAGCTACTGTAAAACCCTATGATATTAATTCGAGAATGTTTTCAGAGTGATCCAGAATATATCACTTGAAATAAAGGCTGTAAATATTTTATATATTTAATTGTGTGAAGTTGACTCCAGTAATAATACTGGGATCTGACTGAACAATTCCTGATGAATTATTTATTCAACACATTTTATTACTACTCCAGCCACGGAATGACCCTTGCTGAAAGTGAAAAAAGCACCTTGTTGGCATTTATGCAGTATTTTCCATGCTCAGAGCACTGGAAAAATATTAATTTTCATAATGCTGTTACAGATGCATTACACAAATACTGACTGAGGTTATAGGTTTCATTGTACCTGGCTATGTACCTTGATTTACCAAGACCTAGAGCTACATCTGAAGAATTTATAATTGGACCTTTATAAAGGTCATTGGTTAGATGCCTCATCATCACTGGCTTGGAGAACAGCTGCTCTCATCTACTTTACAGAAAGAGTCAAACCAGATCTGCAAAAGCTGGCACGGTATATCCAGCGGTAGGTTTATGCTTTGCCACTATAAAGGAATTGAATGAGAGAAATTTTGCTGCCAAATGAAAAATGTGGCTACATAACTAATTTTTTCAACAAGTTACAAATAATCTATGACAGTATTTTTAATTTTGGTGGAAATGCTGTGCTATGCCTGTTATCTGGAAGATAACCTAGCCTGAGAGCAGTCTAATGCTTTACATATAAAATATACCTCTCTAGATATTTACATGGGCTGTTTCCAGGCTTATATATCTCCCTGAAGTAAGAGTGAGAAGGTGATGAGCTTTTGGTGCAAAGCTAGATGGGAAACAACTCCACATTGTCAGGAGGAGCTTGAACGTTGGAACAATGCATGAATGACACCAGAAGGAACTTGGGGAGTAATTTTAGGCAAGTGGGCAGGGAATGCCAAGGAAGCATGAGAAAATTCCTCCAAGTATAGAAAAGTTTACAGAAGGATTTGAAGAGAATTTTGAAGAGTGATTAGATAGGTGAGGGAGGAGGGTGATACTTTTTTTTTATTCCCGGCATACTTGGTACTATTGAGTGAGAAGAAAGGAAGGCAGGCAACAGTAGTTAATCAGCTCTAGAGCTGGCAGAATATTATACAAGGAATGGCAGTAGTTTCAAAAGAAAATATTTAGACGAAGTAAGATTTTTTTGGACCCAAATAATGATCAAGCGAAAATTCCGAAATTTACAGGTGCTCTTGCATCTGTAAATCACAGAGATTTCCTTTCAAGTTTACTGTACAGGAAAAAACAGTTGTAGAACAGAATCAGACTACGAGTTTTGCATAGGTAGTGAACAATCAGCAGGACCTTTGTATTCTCAGGACTGCTGCCATTTGTCCAGGGATCAAAATGGGAATTTTCAAATGCATAGTTTAGCTGCTTTTCCTATTGAAGGATATAGTTTACTGTTGCTTAATAGTTTCTGATGACCTCAGCATGATTTGTAGCGAAAACATTGAGCCTTTGGTAGAACGATGTTGTGTTACTCTCATGTGTTAGACAGGAGCACATGCAAGAGTCCGATCATATTCTGCTGTCCAGGAGCTGAAGGCACAGTTATGTAGCTGGCCCTCCATAACCAGTCAACTTGTTTGTGTTTTTAAGGAGTGAGAAGAGGGGATGTGGCATTTAAAACACACAAGCAAAAAATAACTGACAAATCATATTGAGAATATCCATGCTGTGTGTATAGCACTGAACTGCTCCACCTGCATTCGACTTGCAGGTGGTGCAGTGTCCAAGTGCAACACACATGAACCTTATACCAACATGCACAACCATGAAACCATGGTGTGATGCAGCTGTAAAGAGATGCCCCAGAAGTCATCACCTGGCAAGGGCTGCAGTTTTAGATTAGTGGGGTTCCCCGGGTAGAGTTGGTTTGAATAGTGTAACGTCAGTGAAATGCATTTGTACATTTGAAACAGCATCCCGGTGACAAAGCACATAAATTTTAATCAGCTTACTTCATCTGGGCAATGGACAAAGATAATACGCTGGAAGGAAAAGGAGAGTGAGACAGAGAGGGCAAAGGAGCACGAACTTTGGTTGCTGGAATACATATTAAATTTCAAGTCTCAAGAGGGAAGTGTGAAAACAAAGAAAACATATTATAAGAAGTCACAGAGGGTATGCCCTGGCAGTAAATCATCCCTAAATGACAAATACATGGAGGGAGGTATTCTTTAATCACACCCTTTAACAGGGTGGCACCCTTACTAATTCATCTGAGGTTGGGGGCTGGGTGGGGAGGGGCAGGCCCTGGCTGGGCCAGTGCAGCCAGGCTGATTGCAGCACAGCTGCATTTTCTCAGGACCTGCAACATTCTTGAGAACCGGAAAAAGTCCTTCTGAGCCCTGGGCTGATACGCTGTACCATCTTTTGTGCAGCTGTAATTTTGACAGGGGGAGCCAATTTGAACTTCTGTAATCCTCAGCCCCAGACACCTCCAACGCCTGAGACTGTGTGTGTGTTTTTTTTTCCAAAGATTTTTCAGCTGTGCTCTTGAGAAAGTCACTCCATCCAAAGAAAAGAGGGGGGTGGGGGAAGAAAAAAACATCTGTCTGACTTTGTCTAGGAGATTGTTTCTATAGCTGTAACATTTTGAAAAGCAGGAAAAAAAAGCTATTTTTCCAAGCCTGCCTACCCATATTTTTCATTTTTTATATCCTCCTCTGTGACGGACATAATTTCCTGCCCCTCCTTTCTTTTAACCACTGTTAACAAAAAAAAAAGAGAAGGGGAAAAACAAACCAAAGAAACTGATTGAAACTTGACTTAGACTTGCACAATGATCTTAAATTTTCCCAAGACTTATATTTTGGGAGGGAGCTGTTTTATGAATGGATATAAGGCTGACACATGAAACGCGTGGGATCTGTCTGAGTGCTTTGTCTGGGTCAGCTGTGACATCTGGCTCTTATGAATCTGGCGTATTGTGACTCACTAATACACAAATAGTAATCCTTGATAGTATCCACTTTTGATGCTTTTTGGGTGTTGTCACAAACAACATCAGATGCCAGAGAATGGCCTTAATTCTGGCCTGGGCTGCTGCCGCAGGCTGATGGGGCTCAGTGCTGAGCAGGGGTATGGGAAGGCTCACTCCACTCTCTTAGCAGCACAGTGTCTCCTCATGGTGCTGCTGGGCATGTGGGTGATTGCAACTTACCGGTCTGTAGGTTTTCCATTGCCTTTGGTACAGGGGAGAGTCTACGCTGGTGCCTGGCTAGTGGGAGAGGGTGTTTTGTGGTGCAGCTCCCACCTGAATCTTGCTGTCCCCAAAGTTGTTAGTGACAGCAAATATTTCATCCTCTCATCTTCTTTCTCCCACCCTGTCTCTATGTGTGGGCAAGGTGAACAGCTTGATTCATGGATGGAATTCTGTACTGAAACTTTGATCTATGGGTGGCATTGGTGAAATAAGGGTCATAGTCATGGTAGGGGAAAGTGTGCAGATTAACACAACCCTCCTGATGCCAGTGTCATTGCCTACACTGACTTAAAGGATTTATAACAGTGTGATAAGACACCCAATGTTGTGATACAGTTCAGGATAAAATACAGCTAGAATTGCAGGGGAGTCAACGAAAGGGGAATTCACCTCATTAAAAACCAGATTTTTTTCCAAATATGTTCCTGAAACTGAGGGACTTGTGAATTCAAGATGGTTCAAAAGGTGAGGCAATAGCATCTATAAAGCCTGGTTTGTGTTTCCTGCACCTCTTCTAGCTGGAGGGAGGTCTTTAGAACGGCCGAAGTGATAGACCTGCCCTTTAAGCTTTGGCTGTTTGGCTGTGGAAAGCTTGATAACTGGCTTCCTGAGGTGCCTCATAATGAATTTTACTTTAATATCTAAAATCTGTTATCTTGAAAGGGTCTGCAAATGGACTGTCTACATACAGAGCAGAGACCAGGATGAGAGAAAGAGGCAATGTGTCAAGAGACCATGCTGACTTTAGCTTGTTCTGGAGGCCAGGAATATCATAATCAAGTTCAATGTTTAGGCACAACAAGATGATTTAATCCCTAGTGGCAGAAAAATGGAGATTAGCAACACTTTTAAACAGGGATGAATTCTAAGGATTAGGATTCAGAACCAGCAGAGTCATGTTCTCTCTTCCCTCATCAATCATGGGACCAGTATATGCACTATAAAGGCCGACATTCTAAATACTTAAGGTATTTTGGTGTTATGCCTATCTATTACACTGAAAAGTGATCTGAGTGAATTGAAGATGAGGAATTCTTGCTGAGAACCCACTTTAGAAACTACAGTACCATCCTTTGGTAGCGGCAAGTGTAATCTCGGATCTCTCGGGGCTCATCCAGAAGCTGCATTTTCATTCTCTCCTTGACAATGTCTTGAAGCTGCATAAAAACTGAGGTCTATGGTGAGCCCTGAGCCCCACAAAGCTGCTTGAAGCCCCCCATATCCTCTACTTTCCTCACTCCTCAAGTATAGTGCAAGGTGAAAGATTCAGCTGCATTGCAAGAATTAATATTTTTTTCTGTCATTTTTATTGTAGCAAGCAAGGATTATAGGTATCTCGGGAAAACTCTGCTCTGGGTAATTTTTGATATGAGGAGGAACAGGCAGTTGTTTTGTTGCCTGTGGCTAGAGTTCACACATTGTCTCTGTAGAGTTTTAGAGTGGATAGAAGGTAGTGATTTATTAGTAGTTTCACATTATAGCACTAGCTAAGCTACCTAATAATAGGTGAAGAATCCTGCAACCCTGTGTATTAATTATGCTAAGAAGCATGCAAACACATAACAAAATGCAGCACTGAAAAACTGACTTTTCGAAAGCAAGACTAGAGTCTTGCACTTCATGGGGATGGGTGATATATTTTAAATAAGCGGAATAGGACCTTTTTTTGCTGTTGTTTTGTTTCCTTAAATTTCCCCACACATGAACAAAATCAGTCCAGAAGAGCCAAGAAATCTGTAATAGATGAAATGTTTTACACATATGTGATGGAAAACTCTGCTCTGCTAAGTCAAAAAGCAGCTTCTGAAGAACCTAATGTGGCTAGAAAGTCACAGGTGCCTGACCCTTCTGGCCCTGTTACATCACTGCTGCATATGCTTGGACTTCTTTCACCACTTTTTCAAATCTGCCATATGGGGAGATCATATTCTGCTAACCCGAATCTTCCAGAACGCTTTGCAGAACCTCATGCCAGAGAAGATTCCCCACATCTCACCCTTTTATCCTCACACAGGAGCATTAGCAAACTAAACATCTCTCATTTCAACTTCCTTCCAGCCCCACTTTTTTGGCTCATGGATTATATCTCTTTTCAGCAGCTGTTTTTCAGCTGACATTTAAACTAAGCTTCCATCCTTGAGGTTGATTTCTAGTGTTTCCTTGGGGAAAAAAAAACAACCAAAAAACCCAACAAATATGCACACATGCATACAGGCACAGGCACACACCCTTACCGTACGAATTCTCTGCCACACCCAAATAACTCAGTAACTGACTACACAGTAACACCTGCTTTTGGAGACTGCTGGCATCCCAAGCTTGTGTTTACAGTGGGTAACAAACCATTCACCAGAGAAATACTTAGCTCGAGGGACCAATAACAGGTTATACATAAGGTTTTTGCACCTCAAAGATGCTGGTTCAAATCCAGCTCAGGTCTGTAGCGACTATAAAAATTTATTACCATGTGATAGCTGTTTGGTGGTCCTCAACCAGTGAACAGGTGTCTGGCTCATAAAAGGGAGCAGAGGAAGAGTGCTGTGGGTAATGCACCAGGATGAAGCACCAGATTTCTTGGTCCCCTTCCCAGGTTGCCATAGATTGTACAGCCATAGGCAAGTCCTCTGCAAATGGTGCTAATATTCACATGCCTCATGGGAGCATTGTGAGGATATGTTCAGTAATATTGCTGAGATGCTCAAACACATTGGGAATGAGGAGCTTAGTAGAACTAGAAAAGCAGGTATTGTGTATTGGCAACAACAGGGAGAAGCTGTGAGATGGATGGGTGTAATAAATGGTCTGCAAATGAGCTGTATATTCATAAATGACCTGTACACTTTCAGCATCTGGGCATAAAGTCTTTAAATAGGAGATGCATTACTACCCCTACACAACTTGCCTGTGGATAAACAAATAGGAAACCAATGGTAGAGGTTATATGCAATTTTTAAAGGGATGTAATGCTTGGTACATGTACTCTGAGTTCCCTGGCCAGCTGTAAGTAGAGAGTATCAGTCTCCAACGCTGTCAGTTTGGTATATCTGCAAATAATAATATAGGCTGCTTCTTTGGAGGAAGGGGCAGGCATCCTGGGTGGACTATAGGGAGGAAGTGAGAATGTGTAGGGAAAAAGTCAGGAGGGCTAAGGCCCAACTAGAAATGCGATTGGCCAAGTCTGTGAAAGACAACAAAAAGTCTTTCTACAAATACATCAACAGCAAAAGGAGTGCTAGGGAGAATCTCCAGTCCCTAGTAGATGCAGAGGGAGCAAGAGTAACAGGGAATGAAGACAAGGCTGAAGTACTCAATGCCTACTTTGCCTCAGTCTTTAACAGTAAGGAAAATTGTTCCCTCTGTGCACAACCCCAGGGGTTGGAAGAGAAGTATGAGATTTCCAAGGTCCAAGAGGAGGTGGTTAGAGACTTGCTTGCCCAGCTAGATGCCCACAAGTCTATGGGGCTGGATGGAGTCCACTCAAGAGTTTTGGGGGAACTGGCGGATGTGCTGGCCAAACCCCTTTCCATCATCTTCCAACAGTCCTGGATGACTGGGGAGGTTCCGCTGGACTGGAGGCTGGCTGATGTCGTGCCCATCTATAAGAAGGGGTGCAGGGAGGATCCGGGGAACTACAGGCCTGTCAGCCTGACCTCGGTACCGGGGAAAGTCATGGAGCGGGTGATCCTGAGTGCTATCAAGAAGCACGTGCAAGAGAACCGGGTGATCAGGCCCAGTCAACACGGGTTCATGAAAGGCAGGTCTTGCCAGAGTAATCTGATCACCTTCTATGACCGAGTGACTAAACTCTTGGACACGGGAAAGGCTGTGGATGTGGTCTTCCTGGACTTTAGTAAAGTCTTTGATAGTTTCTCATAGCATTCTGCTTCGGAAACTGTCGGCCTCTGGCCTGGACGGGCGCACACTCTCCTGGGTGGAAAATTGGTTGGATGACCGGACCCAGAGGGTGGTGGGAAATGGAGTTAAATCCAGCTGGAGGCCAGTGACAAGTGGGGTTCCCCAGGGCTCAGTCCTGGGTCCAGTCCTGTTTAATGTCTTTATCAATGACCTGGATGAAGGCATTGAGTCCTCCCTTAGCAAGCTTGCAGATGACACTAAGCTGGGTGGAAGTGTCGATCTGCTGGAGGGTCGGGAGGCTCTGCAAAGGGATCTGAACAGGCTGGACTGCTGGGCTGAGACCAACGGCATGAGGTTTAACAAGGCCAAATGCTGGGTCCTGCACTTGGGGCACAACAACCCTAAGCAGAGGTACAGACTAGGAGAAGCCTGGCTGGAAAGCTGCCAGGAGGAGAAGGACCTGGGGGTGTTGGTTGACAGCCGACTGAACATGAGCCAGCAGTGTGCCCAGGTGGCCAAGAAGGCCAATGGCATCTTGGCTTGTATCAGAAACAGCATGACCAGCAGGTCCAGAGAGGTTATTCTCCCTCTGTACTCAGCACTGGTGAGACCGCACCTCGAGTACTGTGTTCATTTCTGGGCCCCTCACCACAAGAAGGATGTTGTGGCTCTGGAGCGAGTCCAGAGAAGAGCAACAAAGCTGGTGAAGGGGCTGGAGAACAAATCTTATGAGCAGCAGCTGAGAGAGCTGGTGTTGGTTAGCCTGGGGAAGAGGAGGCTGAGGGGAGACCTTATTACTCTCTACAACTACCTGAAGGGAGGTTGTGGAGAAGAGGGTGCTGGCCTCTTCTCCCAAGTGACAGGGGACATTATGAGAGGGAATGGCCTCAAGCTTCGCCAGGGGAGATTTAGGCTTGAGATTAGGAAAAAATTCTTCACGGAGAGGGTGGTTAGGCATTGGAACGGTCTGCCCAGGGAGGTGGTTGATTCACTGTCCCTGGAGGTGTTTAAGGTGAGGGTGGGTGAGGTACTTGGGGGCATGATTTAGGGATTGGTAGGAATGGTTGGTCTTGATGATCCAGTGGGTCTTTTCCAACCTGGTTATTCTGTGATTCTGTGATTCTGTGATTCTGTGATTCTTGGTTGTCTGTAGGGAGCTTCTGTGTTGCAGAGCATGGGGTGCTTTCTCTGAGGTGCTGCCTGGAAAAGATCCTGCTCTATGTTTTGAGGTTGTCACCTCAGCAATATGTAAGGAGAAGCAGGATGGGACTTGCCTTCAGGACCCACCTGAGTTACATTTCTTCTGCCTCCCCCAAGGTGGAGAGAGAGGACAGAATTTTCAGAGCACTATGGAGACTTTGCTTTTTCTCCAGCTATGATAGTGGGAGGGGGTAGAAGCCACTATTACCTTACCCTTTGCAAACTTGTGCTTACTTGTGTCTAAGCCCTCTTTAGACTACAAACACACTAGTGGTAATAGGGAGTAATGAGGGAGCCCCTGCTGCCAGGAGCACATTGTAGTGGAAGAGAGGCTCCACAGAGGATGGGGTATTGGGGATGCCCTTAAAGCTCTCAGGAGCTGCAGAAGGTATTTTCTGAAGCATAAGGCATTTTTGTTATGGCTTTAAATTCCTAATTTCAGTTGCTTTGTAATGGCCTGTTCTGCTAACTTCTGGGCACCAGTCTGTGCTGATAGTCCTGTTGTAGTTAGTGGAGTGAGCCATGTGACTAAAAGGTAGGAATATGTTTATAAAGTTGGGCTCTGAGTTCATTCTTCCCCCTCTTAGAGTGGTTTTGAAGCTTTTTCTTATCTGGTTTTATCTTAAGCGTTTTGCTAAAGGTACATCGAATGGTTGGGAGGGATTTTTTTTTCCTTTGGTAGCAACAGAAGAAGCACAAATGTTGAGGTTTGACATTTGAAGGAAAAGGAGATAATTATTGTTACCTGAATTAGCTTTGGTCAGGAGTAAACTTAAAACACGGAGCCACACAGAGGAAATGTCTTGATTACATTAGCAAGAAGTTACCAAAGTTGTTCCATTGATTCCCTGGAGTGGCTCCAGTGAGTGCCAGCCCATCAGCAAGAGCAAGCCCAATGCAACTTGATCCTTCAAACTGAAAATGCTCCTGCTATGCCTGCATTTCAGACAGGTGTGTTGAATTGCTTCTATGCTTTTCTGAAATTTGCAGTGTCTTTGCCTCATGGTATCTGTAAAACCTCGAACTGGCACAACTCTACCTCTGTGAATAATATAATTCCCAGTGCACTGGAGGTCTTGACACCTTGATATTTTAAATGAAACTGTTTGAAAAAAAAAAAGATTCGAAATGGAATTTTATCATACAAAATTGATTTTCAGTATACTAGGAGAAAATAATTTTCAGTTTAAAAAAACACTTTGATTGTATAACTGTCAGAAAAGTATTGAAACAAATTTTCAGCCTCTAAGAGCTTAATTTTTTTTAAATGGTGATGATGGCATTTTAATTAATGAAACATTTTAATATGTGCAAATCTGCCTTTTTCTCTGAAAAAAATAACTTTGTCTGAAGAGTATTGCCTAGCTCTGACTAGGAATGCAGTCATTCTCTTTCAGCAATGCTTGTGGCTTTAGGTTGGGGACTGAATTTTGCATTGGAAATTCAGGGCACAGGTTCACACTTGCTGATTAATGGCAAAGTGAAAAAGAAATTGCTTATATATTCCTAAAAGAAGCAACTGTAGATTAAACCAGTGCGTCATTTAGAGACTCCCTTTTGATCTTTTGGCAAAATTTTAGACCAGAATGTTCCATACTCTGGAGAATATGAGCTCACTATTCTTATTTGAATACTGTGCTGGCTTAACAATGCTTAGTGTCACTAGCATGAATAAGTAAAAGTACTATATGTCATCTTGGATTTCCTTAAGCTGTAAAAATTAATCATGGCATTAAGTGTTTTCAGGACTTGAACTTTTAATATTATTTCCACTGATCACAACACTTGGGAGGAGGAAGGGAGGGAGGAAGAGAGAGAACTGAAAAATCATATGTTGAATATTTCATTATTCGAGGGGAAAGTATCAGGTAAAACTTTGATAGGAAAACCTGGCGGAAAAAAATGTGTCAAGATGTGGTTAAATGCTGCCAACTTCCCGTTCCAAACTCTGCTTCTGTGCTGTGTAGCCTTGGTTTGGCTCTACAAAAGTCTTTGAGATTACACCAGTCTTGCATTGCTTTTCTGGAAGAGAGATCTATGCTTTCACTGTTCATAACCAAATGTTTCCTCTAGCCAATAACCATAATTTTTGTCCCTTTTTGAACTTTGCCATGTTAAAAGATTTGGATTGGGCCATGACCGTCAGGAGCTAAGAGCATATCTCCTGCAAAGTCTGAGGTGCTTTAGAAGTGGGATTTTGGTTCAGCCTGTTCTGTAAACATGAATGTAATGTACCTAAGGGATTGAGAATTCTCCCACCCTTCTCCAAAAATATGATGCAATGTTGGTAGAGGTTGGGAGTAATGAAGCAGTAGAAAGTAAAAAAAAAAAAAAAAAAAAGAAAAAGAAAAGCATGTTTATTCCTGATGGCTGTGGCCTTCATGCAGAATTATACTTTAGGAATTTCACCGATGTTGTGTTCCTGTTTCTGGTCAGTGTTCTTTGTTGGAATAATTACATTTATTACTTTTTTTGCTTATGTAACAGAGCCCCTGATGTCCCTAAGCAGTATCCTATAGTAATGACTGTTATGACTCTGCAGAATCCCATCCTTGTCTTTTGTTCTCAGCTTTGGTCAAGAAGGTGCATCCATTGCACCAAAAGTGACCTAAACACAGTGCCAGCTAATGGAGGGCTAATCTTACTGGCCCACCATTACATTATTTGTTTCTTTTTATTAAGTTGATGACTTCCTTGTTTGTTTTCTCATGAAAAATATTGAGTATGATCTATGCCAAATACATAGGAAACAAATAAGAGTCAGAAAGCCATCCAAAAGCTATTACTAGACTTAACAAAAATCATATTGGCTCTCCAACTGGATGGGGTTAGTGCGGGAAATAGATCTGTTCAGAAAGCTGTTTCCCTTTATCTTTTCATCCAAATGTAGGGACATAGAAGGTATGCAGTTGTTCTGCTCTCTCTTGTCCGCTGGCTAATTATAAACTGTTGAAAGCTGTTTATTCCTAAAGATAGACTGATTCTGCTCCCTACGTCCCCCACCATGGTAAGTATACCAGTAGAAATTGTAGACATGTGTAATGATCACATAATGTGTTTGGTTTGGGACTGACTTTAAACCTTGGCAACCAATCAGCAAGGTTGCCAGTTCCTCCAATTTTTTAAAAGCACATTTTTGGACTCATGGGATAACAGGAAACCTCTGAAAAAGAGAACAATATCTCACTTGTAAAAGTAAGAAAAATTTGAAAAGTTAAATATTAATCATTCAAAAGGGAAAAGGTAAAATCTGTCAGCTCTCAATTATTGATGGAGGTTAGCTAGTTTTTTCTGTGTGTACAGAGTCCAGCAATGTTGACTGCTTCTCACATGTAGTTATGTTATTTTCAGGGATAGAAAAGAATCCAAAAGTAGTGAATATTTTTAACAGTTTTTTCCTCCCATTACAGTATGGAACTTGTGTTAATAAACAGAACTGGAACAAGGGGATGGTGTCAGCAGACATGGTACTTTCTGTAGCTTGGTTGTCTGCTTACCTGCCTCAGGACCATAATCTAATTTGTAAAGTGACTGGGATATGTATATATGATGTTCTACTGTGGCTCAAAGTAAGGAAAAGATTCTAGCAAGGGTCAATGCATGTGTGGTCCTGTGGGGATTATCTTGGGTGTCAGTCAGGAAGATGGTGAGCCAGGTGGACCCAATGTGGATGGACTTGACTTTACAAATGGAAGACCTTAAAATATCTCTAACACCGTCTATCGTATCTGCCAAGTTAAGAAGGTTTTCCTCTTAGCCAGGGTATAACAGCTACCCTCAGTTGCTACTGGCGAAAAAAAAAATTGCCCATGAAGATACTAGGCTTACATTAGAAAGGTTTCATGATTTTGATGCATGAGGTTGTCATTAGCACTCCTCTCATTCTCAGTTTGATGACTTAAAACGTAAAACTGACAAGAAAGTTGCACACGATAATGATTTATATTAATTTGTGCACATTGCGAACATTTAGTTGACTGGTTGACATTTATTTCTATGAGACAGATAGGGAAACAGTGAAAAATTCAAATAGAATGTGTGATATGGGGTACAGCGAATATGTGAGAACTACAATACAGGAGCCAGTTATTGCTTTTTTTTATGTCTACAGTGATTCAGTGACTTAATACAGACCACAAGTATGCCTTTCCAATTTGCCAAAGATCTGGGAGAAATCCTTTGACTTGAGCAGGAATACTAGGTTTGACAGGGAAATTTCTGAGGATGGTTTTAAGTTCTATTATGTAGGAAACCAAACTAGCTAAATACACTGGTTACTTCTGATCTGAAAATAAGCAAATTTTCAAGAAATCATCAAATGAACACCTTAGAGGAATTAAAAATAATCCCCTTAAAGGAATATTGCTGGCTGAATATACTTGAAAATACAGATACTTGCAATATTTTCATAGCAGTAGATCTTGAACAAACCAAAATGTTGTTTTACTCTTGGTGCACCTAAGTTGTTAAAATGGTCTCATTTGGAAAACCCTGAATTTCTACAGGGCAAAGAGGGTTCCAACTCTGAGGTACTTTCAGGATTCAGACACTGAACATTTTTGTTAATATTTTTCTCCTTTTACAAGGTTCTTTGAAGGGAAGTACTTCTGTTAGGTAGCTGGTGTCATGGACAAGAACTGGATAAGTGGGGAGGTGCCCCACACCTTGTATTCATTCCCTGCTCCTAGGGAAGCCTGTAGCCATTTTGTATCCCCATTGCCTTTGCTTTTACTTTACTAATTTAATCTGGAAACCATTCCAGGCCAGGTCTGCCCTCCTGTGCATAATCCAAATGAGCTGTAATCTCAGTTGACCTTGTAGGTGCTAACATTTCAGCAATTCTGACGTTTTTGAGGGCAGACAAGGCTATTAGATGGTCTAATCTGACAGTATATCCACGATGGCCACAGCATTTTGGAATGCTTTCAGGAAATAAACTCTTGGATGAAGAGCAGCTGGCTTGAGTTGAACACAGGCAAGACCAAAGCAATAATAGTCAGAAAGGGGGAATGCTTTGAAGAGTGGGCCAAGGCACTGTCCCCACCTCCCATTCATTGAAGACATATGGCCTCCATTTATCAAAGTTGTGCAAAGCCTCTAGGTCCTGTCTGGCTTTCATGGCCAGGTAGCATTGCTTTCTACAGATTTCATGGCTAGCTAGGAAATGTCTTTTCCTTGCTCCCAGGCAGAGGTAACCTAAAAGCAGGAGCAGGAGTGCACCACTCTGGGCTCTTGGAACACATTTGATCTGGACATGTTTTATCTGACTGTAGAAATGATGCTCACATTCAGGATCAGGTTAATGCAGCCACGCAATGATGTGTTAAATGTCCATAGATTTTGCTGGCTTCCTTTTCTATGGCATGTGCTACCCTGAACTTAACAATTCAAGCCCTCTTCTGATGTTTGGTGAGCTTCTGATGTCACTTTCAGTACCAACAGTGGTTAGTGAATCAACACCAGCTAACCAAATCCAAATTTTGATGTATGAAACATCATGACAGCATTACTCCTACTGACTGAAGCAGAATACATTGCCCAAAAGGAAGTATGTGAAATCTGGATACAAGAATTTTTTAATCGGAGAATGTGGAATTGTCTCACAGAGAAGATCAGACAAACACTGAGTCTGACTGAACTTTAGGAAAGAGACAGTCTTTTTCCTTCTCATAGTCAAGATTTGAAGAGCTTTTGATTCCATAATGTAAAACAGTGCTTCATTTAATATTTATCCTACACTAAGGTTTTTTTTTTATTTTTACATAAAATTTTTAAACAAAAATTATCTTGAGTTGAAAACCATAAACAAATAGACTGCAAGTTTCTACTACTTTAAAACTTTCAATTCTCAAATACTAATAGAAATATTATCAAGCAGAAATTATCAAACCATGTTTGATATTAAAAACTCCTGTGTATTTGTATTTTTTCAACATACTAAGGAGGAAATATATCCGTTGTGCAATAGAAGGGAAATTTTAAATGCATTTTTGGGACTGCTAAATACACAAAAAGAAGGTATAATGGTAGTGATCATCCCTTCCCCTAAATCATAGAATCATTCAGGTTGGAAAAGACCTTTAAGATCATTGAGTCCAACCACAAACGTAACACTGCCAAGTCCACCACTAAACCATGTCCTTAAGCACAACGTCTGCATGCCTTTTAAAAACTTCCAGGGATGGTGACTCAACCACTTCCCTGGCCAGCCTGTTGCAATGCTTGACAACACTTCCAGTGAAGTAATATTTCCTAATATCCAGCCTAAAACTCCTCTGGTACAACCTGAGGTTGTTTCTTCTCATCCTATCATTTGATACTTGGGAAAAGGAGACCAACACCTACATGGCTAGAACCTCCTTTCAGGTAGCTGTAGAGAACAATTAGGTCTCCCCTCAAGCTTCTTTTCTCCAGACTAAACAATATCAGTTCCCTCAGCTGCTCCTCATAAGGCTTGTTCTCTAGGCCCTTCACCAGCTTTCATTGCTTTTCTTTGTAAGTGCTCCAGTAGCAGTGAGGTGCCCCAAGCTGAACACAGTATTTGCGGTGCGGCCTCACCAGTGCTGATACAAGGGGATGATCACTTTCCTACTCCTACTGGCCACACTGTTTCTGTTACAAGCCAGGACTTTATCAGCATTCTTGGCCACCTGGGCACACTGCTGGCTCATATTCAGCTGGCTATCAGCAAACATTCCAGATGTTTTCATGCCAGGCATCTTTCCCCAAGCCTGTAGAGTTGCATGGGTTTGTTATGACCAAAGTGCAGGACTTGACAATTGGTCTTATTGAATCTTGCACAACTGACTTCTGTCCATTGACTCAGCATGTCCAGATCCCTCTGTAGAGCCTTTCCACCCTCAAGCAGATCAACATTCCCACCCAGCTTGGTGTTTGCAAACCTACCGAGGGTGCACTTGATCTCCTCATCCAGATCACTGATAAAGATATTAAGCAGAACTGGCCCTAATACTGACCCCTGCATAATGCCACTTGTGACCAGCCACCAAATGGATTTAACTCCATTCACCACAGCAATTTGACCACATCCATCCAGTTTTTTACCTAGAAAAACATATGTCCATAAAAGCAATGAGCAGCCAGTTTCTCCAGGAGAATGCTGTGGGAAATGGTGTCAAAGGCTTTCCAAAAGTCCTGGTAAATAACCACCACAGTTTTTACCTCATCCAGTAGGTGAATCACCTTGTCATTACGGGAGATCAGGTTAGTTAGGCAGAATCTGCCTTTCCTAAACCCATGCTGACTGGGCCTTATTACTCTTGACCTGTATGTGCTGAGTGATGGCATTCAAGACAGTCTTCTCCATAACCTTTCCCCAGTGCTGAGGTCAGGCTGACAGGCCTGTAGTTCCCTAGATCTTCCTTCCAGTCCTTCTTGTAGTTGAGCCGTTTAGTGGGACCTCACCAGTTAGCCAGGACTACTGATAAATGACAGAAAGTGGCTTGGTGTGAGCACTTCCACTAGTTCCCTCAGTACCCATGGGTGGATCTATTCTGCCCCCATAGACTTGTGTATGTCTAAGTGGTGTAGCAGGTTGCTAACCATTTCCCCATGGATTATGGGGGCTTCTTTCTGCTCCGTGTCCCTGTCTTCCAACTTAGGGGCTGGGTACCTGAATAACAACTGGTCTTAATATTCAAGACTGAAGCAAAGATAGCATTAAGTACCTAAGCCTTTTCCTCATACGTCGTCACTGTGTTTCCCCACTGTATCTGACAAAGGATGGAGGTTCTCCTTAGCCTTCCTTTTGCTGCAAATTTATTTATAGAAACATTTTTTAGTGTCTTTTATCTTAGTAGCCAGATTAAGTTCTAGCTGGACATTGGCCCTTCTAACTTTCTCCTTGTAAAACCTCATGACATCCATGTAGTCCTCCTGGGTTACCTTCCTCTTCTTCTGAAGATTATAAATTAAGAAAAAGGGAACCTGTTTTTTTTTTCAGTTTTAGGCATATGTGATGATTTTATACGTATTACATTGTATTGTATTAAAAGAGAATGTGATATATCATAATTGAGATTTTTTTTTAGATCGAATTAGAGATTTAGGATATTTTTTCATATGTACATATTTTCTATGGGCTGTAATCATCCCTCACCTATTTTACTTGTTACTCAGACATTTCATCAAGGGTCTGTTGTGAGATATCTGGAGTAAATTGAGTACAAGACGAGAGGATTTGGAATTCTTCTTTCTTCTAGTATCTCCAGTGTGTCAAGTAGAAACTGTTATTTTTAAAATACGGATGTTGATTTCCAAAGCTAATTGGAGATCCGGCATCTGTGAAGTGTTTCAGATTTTAGAAGTGCATTGATTGTCCTCAAGGTAAATTGCTCCAGATTGAATACAAGGCAGAGGCAAACCTTCCACTTTTCTTATTTACTGGATAAATACCATGGTATTTTGGCCTTGCTGTATAGTTCACCCAAAGTATATGGATGTGGAGGACATGGCTGGATTAGACCTGAACAATATTAATTCTTTGCCCTGACAGCATCCCACAAGGGCAAATGATCCAAGAACATATAGCAACTAAGTTTATTTTTGAACGCAAGTTATGCAAAGTCCTACATTTATTCATCACAGAGAAGGAATACGTTCTTTTTTCTCTGTCTTCTTACCAATCAGAATTATTATTCTGATTCATATGAAGAATAGTTGTCTGGTATTCATGTATGACAACAGTATTGGAAAGACATCATGGCAGTGTATAAAAATCAGCTTTCCTCTTCTGCAAAAGCTGTTTCTTCAGGCAGTTTATCTGAAGATGCCAAGAGTAAGGAGGAAAACTCTGAATAGAGAAGAACAATCTTATTTCTTTCTACCCCAGGAGGGCCTTGAGCTGTGAGAGGCAAGTCTTTCTTTGGAGAGTGAAAAGAAATGTATTCATAAGATAACAGAATTAAAGCTATGTACAAAAGTTGGAACTCCATTTTTTTCAGTTCAGTTTAAGGACTTGGGTGCAGGGTCAGCAGGGGGTGCCCTGCTTCTTCAGGACATGGGTGAGGATGTCCTGCCCTAGAGAAATGTAAGGGCTTGGTACCTTTGGTGAGGCACCACCCTCAGTGACTTGTACTTGTGGGAGAGAATTAAACACCGTAGGCCGTGTCCTTAGCTCTAAACTGAGGTTTTGTTCAATCCTCCTCTGTCTAAGCAAGGTCTAATTATGAAAGTGATTCAGTGCTGGGTGTTCTGTTGCTCGTATCTGAGTAATACCAGTATGATTATTCCATTAGACAGGAGGTGATGTTTTGAAAGAGATATCAGTGAAATGAAATTATGGATAGGACCAGATTCCTAGCTTTGCCTCCATCATCAAGGACAAGTCCCCCAGAAACATGAGAGAATTCCTGTGTTACATGAGGAAGACAGTCTTTGGCACATGAGACAGAGCCCCACATGGGAGAAGTGTACAGCAGCATCTGGGACATATTGTACTTCAGCTGAGGAAATCTCTCTTCTTTGTGAGGGAGGGCACTAAGATAGAAATAACCAGTGGGGACTACCTGTTAGTCACGCTATCAAGATTTTGTCAGCATAGCAACAGAGAACAGAAAATAGCTGTACAACAGCCAGAAAATAGCAGAGAATATAGCCACGTACAATTAGGAAATTATTTATCTTGATTTGCAGATGACTGGAGTAGCAAGCTAAGACTTTTTTCCTGCTTTCCTGTGGTCTCTCACGATCCTTGTGCAAGACTCAGCTTCTTAAGAGCAGCTCTGACTAACCTGAGGTGCTTGTGAGGAGATGATCCCTAGAGCAGTTTAGTGATGATCCACCCATTGATGTCTTCCTCTAGCTTGCTGTGTCCTCTGGAGATTATGAGAAGGATGTGGAATAGATTTGGCTTTGTGGATGCCAGGTGCAATCTGCAGCACAGCAGACGCTCTGCCACTTGATTGGCTGCACTATAACAGGTAATTTGGGTTCCTGGAGTGGCGCAGAAACATTGAAAGTAAGAAAATGATGTAACCCACTAATCCAGCCTCACGGATAGACTCAACACAATACTTTGCTTCTTGATTCAGGCATCTAGGGATGCACCTGCAAAATGCAGATTCTGGCATAATTTCAATGTGAGGTATTAGGCAGGAAGATCAGATGTGGGAGCAAGGAACAAAGAAGGAATATTACCATTGCCATACAGATCTTAAAGGCCTTCAGAGTATGGGACTTTTCTCATGATAACTCTACTGTTATACCAAAAGATTTAAGAAGTTTCTGTTCTTCCTGAAATATTTACAAGTATAAGCAGACATTTGACAAAATAAACTGTTACTACCTTTCTCAACAAAGATGTGCAGACAAATTTTGCCATAATGGAAAATCCATATTTTGGAACATACAGGTTCATTAATTTTGGTTGTTCTCGTTGTTCTGGATTGATGCATTGTGACTCTCAAGTAGCCCTAAATCTACTCCAAGGTCTAAAAGGGGGAGAGGAAAACCTATAAAACTGGCCCTTTAAATAACAAAAAGGAGTTCCTTTGGTGCAGCTGAGGTCAGGAAGTAGCTGATCGTAGCATGAGTCTGGACCCATGTCCTACTATGTCTGAAACAAGAGAGAGGATGTTACCTCTGGGCTGTAGTATTTGACATCTGAACCATATAGGAAGATTTTCATTCTAGTCTAGGGAAGAATATTAGCAAAACAACATCTTCACAGGAGACAAACTTTGTGAATTCCTCTGCTGAAAAGACCAATAAACATTCACACTGGAAACAGGACAGTATTGCTGGACTATGAATCTTTGTTACCTGCAATAACATCATTTGGTATCTTCTTTCACTTAATATATGAGGTATATTAAGATAAGGAAGAAAAGGCTGAGAGAACTTAACAAATTTCCATTTCCAAGAGACAGAGCAGCCTATGATCTGGCAGGGTGCCACTGTATGACGCAGGGCTTTGTGGAAATTGAGTTGCAGTGGTGAACAACTTGAAACAGAGTGCTGAGCTGTCAGATAAGTCACAGTTGGTGAATGTTAAATTCTATTTGTTATGTTTTGAAGACAAATACCATACCCACGTACCAGACAGGGCAGGGTTAGACTGCGGGGGTGAATAAGGGAGGAAGGCAGACCAGAGGAAGGAAGATATCCTTTGTAAATAAATAGAAATGTCAGTCTTCCCCGCTTGCTTAGACTGCTTTACTTATGACCCTGTTATACCAGCAGCCAGCGGGACAAGTCAGTGAAAGACCATTTCTCTCCTCCCAACTGCCAGAGGATGCAAATTGTGTTAAACGAGACTTACATTTTAATATATTTATTAACAAAATTTTGAGTCATTGTCAACCTCATGTGAAACCGCATGAAAAAATTTGGTCCTACCCTGTTACATATTCTTTGCAGATACTGTATATATTTTTAACTCTGTAAACTACAACAATTGTCAGTTACTATTTTATTGTAGTTAATGTTTACGTTACAGTGGTACACAGTGTTTTCAGTCAGAAAACACTCATTTGCAATTAGTATATATAATAACAAACAGGAACTTGTGGAGTTGTAATTCAGGGTTCCATTTATATTTAGCTGCACCAGAAATGCTGTGGTGATTACCATGATATAAATAAAACAAGTATTTGCAGACCTTGCACATTTTATGCAGTACAGCTTGTCAGAGTAATTCTGTCTACATTTCCAATAGAAAATAATAATAGTTATTGAGCATGATGCCCCTCCTGATATCAAAGCACCTAAAAGACAAGAGTTTTGAAATGGTTGAAAAGATGATAAAAAGAAATAATGAAAAACTTATTTGCAGTTAAAATTGAACATTTCTAGGAAAACACTTGTGTTTTCCTACTTTCACTTCTGTGACTTGCTGTGCTAACGAGAACAGAAGAAAAAGAACAAGTCAGCTCCTCTGTTTAGTTTATTACTGGACGTTTTACCTAACAAGGCTTGTATTCCAAAAAGGCGCATAATTACGGCAACACAGGAGTATTTTATAGATGCACTGTTATAGAAGTCATGCAGAAAGAACGCTTAGTTCTAGGTATTGGCTGGCAGTCTGTTAGAAGCAGTAGTGTACCGTAAGATCTCCAGTGCTGTTCCAAAAGGTCCTAATATGCCATGCCAGGAACAATGGACACAATCGGGTCAACAACATTACAGTTCCTTTCTTGTGCCTCTGGTGAGTAACAGGGGTTCCTAGGACTTCAATCTGGTTTCAGCCATTGCTTTTCCAGTCAACTGTCTAAGTGGCTCTGAATGATTTGAAAACACCTGGCTTTGGTGTTCAGTGAGGCACAAAGTAGCATCCCTTGCAACTCTGCCAAGCTGAGATGACTCATCCCATTATATCAGGGGATCTTCCTGCATTTTCTGCAAGTTAGTAGCCTAAAATTTTCTTACTCCCCTCTATAATGTACTTGGAGCTGTTCAGCAAGATGGGGTGATTTAAGAGCATATTGCCCTTCCCACTGTAGATAGCAGTTGTCTGCCTTACTCTTCCAATGAGCAAGCTAGGGAAGTGGCTTTACTTCTGGGCTTGTATTAATACGTAACAAAAGCTAGCTAATGTGTATGAACATGTTGCACAGCATATGTTTATCTTGTCTTGCTCATTCACGGTGACTTGATAGTGACTGGTGCAACCTACGGGGAAGCACAGTGGGTTTTGGGCCTTTAAACAGAAGCCAGTGCTTCACTTCCAACAGCAACACACTCTTGCTTTGTCCCATTGGTCCCTCTGGTCTTATGCAGTTAGGTGAGCCCTGTGCCCAAGTGTATGCTAAAGTATTTGAACTATGTAGAAGCAAGTAGCCTTTCCCTCCTGATATGGCCAGAGTAGCACCTTCCTTCTCTTCCCAAGCACAACCATAAACATCTCTTTGCTTGTCTTCCTTTTATCCAGACAATCAGACAAAGATGGCAGCAACAAGGCCTCCTTTTCTTCTTCCCTAGTCCCTCCTATGAGGTGTGCTGGTAGAAGATGTATATTATTGCAGTAGTGCTGAGAAGGTCCTGTGGAACACTAGTTCTAGTAGTTCATTCTCTGTTAATACATGCAGGGCAGTTCACATCTTTCAGCATTGCTATTTCAGCTCGTCTGCAGATTTAGTCATGTTTATTACATTAGTTACATCTGGTCATGCTTTCAAGGTTTTCTCTTTAGTCAGCATAGGCTTGAAGCCCAGGTATTTTACTGTGTTTTTGTTTGGTCATTTATTTTTTAGTTTGTTTTAACAGAAATTGAATTGTTGATGTCTCCATATGGACTTGAGTGTAGTAGCTGCAGGCACAGCTTTGGGATTCTTTTGTCTCACCCTTATACTACTCATCATTTGATACAGTAATTGCTTGCAGTCCATGGTTTTATTCAGAGTGCAGTTGGCAATACACATTAGAGAAGCACAGTCAAAGCCTTCAAGTATCAGAGGGTGTTGAGATGGCATGGTGCTTTCTGGATCTATCAAATGTGCTCCATTTACCACCACTCTGCCTGACACGCTTATGTCAGTTTAGAGAGCACTCAGTTAATGAACGAAATGCTTGGACATGGTCTATAGCCTCTTGAGCAATTATTTTAGCCTCTGCCATTGCAGTCTCAATTTGGCTAGAAATAACTATAGCTCTCTGTAAAGTTAGTTCTGGTTCAAGCAGTAATTGCTCACGTAGCCGTGGCATGGCTGCTCCCTCCGCAGGCTCCACAGATATTTCCTTATGCGAGTATGTGTTAAATTCTCTGAGTTAGTATCATTAGTATTGAGTTTCTACATTTTCTGAAAATGATGAAATATGTTAAGGAGTTCTTCACAGTTAGTTGGAATAACTACCTGAAAACAGTAGCAAAATTCAAAAGCATAAGTAGTATTCAAAAGCCAGGCTACAGTAGGCATTAGTAGAGAGACTGGCTTCATGTATTTGGCCATTTGTTCTCTTTAGTAGCCAGACAATATTCCAGGGAAACTTTAAAACCACTTTGTAGGTAAATCATAATTTTTAGTACAGGCTATTTTTTAGAGTCCTGAAGGGTTTCAGAATCCTGTTGGGATAGAGATAGTAGAAACACATATGAGACTATGTATAGAAATGCATAAAAGGCCTGATTGATTAAGTAGGTTGTTAAAAAAGATGAAGTAACCAAAGCTGTATGAGATTTAAGCATCGACTAGCCATGTGCACAGTTTACAGTAGTAAGATGGGGTAACTTCTATAGCCCCACCATTCTCAGGTCACTCAGAGGAAGAACATTGAAACAAGTGTTATCAGGGAGAGGCGACATGTATGCTTGGTGGCAAAGACTAGGATTACAATACAGACTGCTTTCTTCTAGGACCTTCTAGTTAGCAGCTAAAGTTTTATCCCAGAATGCCAAATAAGCAAATTGAGGTGTCAGCTAACAAATGTCTGAGGTAACACTTCACCTAACATGATGGTGAAAACTGAGGACCTTCTGGGAGGGCTGACTAGAAACAACGTGCTATGCAAGAGGGTCTTTGGAAAAAGTCAGGTAGTGAGTCTCAAATAGATGATATCTTTCAAAAAGGCATCCAGAAATTGGGGTGGTTATCTAAGCTAAACCGGACCTTTTAAGGTTAACCCATCATTAATAAGTTCATTCCCAGGATTAATGGCCACACAGTACAGTATGTGTGTGTTTAGTGAAGCCACAAATAAATTATGAAGGTTAATAAGTGTTTCTCTGAATAAGGAGAATTATTCCTCAGGGAACCACAAAATATGCCATTAAGATCTTAACAAAATAGGCGGCTTCTACCATTTTGAGATTGTGGCTTGTTTTGTTAAATAAGGCAGTAATTGTTTTTCTTTTAATAGTGTGACTGGCCAGGTATTCCTTCTTGAGCACTTTCTCTGTTTCTCAGGGTGAGAAGGTCAGATCCAACCCTTTAAAATTTGATTTGGAAAATAGAACCAAGGAGGGGAAAAAGTCAAACAGAACAGGGTCATGCGTGGAGTTACGGGTCTATGGGAACACTTGCTAACCAGATCCTGTGTGCTCAAATCAGCGATTCACCAGGCTGCCAGACTTCTTTGCCCTTCTAATATACATGAATGCTGAAATGAATTAATGCTGTGGATTTTTCATTCAAATAGATGCGGGTGACCTTTGCATTGCCACTATCTGGGAAGACATTGCTAATGCTCGTTTGAAATATTTAAGCCTTTGAGTATGATGTCTATGTTATAGAAATTGACAAATGGTAGCATTGGGTGAATAAAAGACAAATACCTGAAAGGACAATAAAAATAAGTAGATACTGAGAGTGACAGGGAAATAAGAATAGCAAGAAATGAGTAAAAACTGTATGGATGGTTATTTTGGTGCTTCTGGAAGACCCTTGGGATAAAGCTTCAGTATGTATATCCAACAGAGATAAACTGTCCATGGCAGTTTGGGTTCTATGTCCTCACAGTAAGCTTCAGAGTTTCACTGGTTGCAACTTGAAATGTTTTCTTGAAAAGCGCATGGGTTCTTTTTTTCAGCAGACTCCTCTGAAGCAGTGGAAATTAAATGACTACTGATTTTCAGAGATCCACAAATCAACATTGCCATAAATATTAATCTCTCTCAGTCTGGGCTATAGCTGCACTGTTAAGAGGAATTTTGCAGAACTTCTGTTGTCCAATCTCACATGGTATGAAGCTTTTATGACTCCACAGTTTCTTAGAACATGACACAAATATACCCCAACCTACCAATCTTTGGTATGTGTAATGAATTTCAGATGAGCTGGTCCAAAAATGGATACTGTGGTCCTTATGTAAAAGTCAATGCCTTCCAGGGTGATAACATTTTGCTATCATAATATTTCCTTGGGGTTAAAAGTGGAAATAAATGTTCCATCTCAGATACCACTATATGATAACTGTTGGCATGCACTTGCCAATATAAGTTGTTTCTAATGTTAGATATTTTGGTCCTCTAAGTAGGTGAAAGGATGTGGTTTTAGATGAGTTTTTCAGCAAGTTTCTGGTTCTAAAGCTAGTAACAATCCTCAAGGCATAAAAATGAAGGAAGAATGACCTCAGCTCAATACAGATGCTGTACATGAACATTCTGTGGGCAGAATTTGAAATTTCTCTCTTGATCTGTGTCCAAACGCTGCAGCTAGAATCTACTCTAATCAAACCAAAGAAGAAGCTAAACGCCTTCTAACAGAACCTGCCAATTTCTGTAGAGCTCTGCTGACAAGCAGCTATTTTTCCTGTGTTGATATTGTTAGAGCAAGGTATTTGAACAAGAAAATAAACAAAAAGGCACATTGACTTGAGTTTGACTAAAAGAATGAAGATAGCTGAAGTCATGGGTTTTACTGGAGCCCAGGACTTCACGCATTTTGTTACCCTCTAAATGTTTGCAGGGAACTGAGATGCTGAATATTGAAAACAATCTCTTGGTGTCAGTGTCAAGAAAATGTGTGTGAATCTGCAAGTGTACATGCACATGCTTATTAAGAGATCTTTTTGCTGTTTCAAATTTAACTTAAAAAGTATTACTTCAACATGGAAGCTAGATCAATATAGCACTGATAGAGGCACAGGGGCAGACCAAAACAAGCTGTGCCTGAGCTAGTTCCAGTGTGCAGTCACTCTGACTGAAAACTGCCTTGCCTTCTGCCCCTGGTTTTCTTAACAATACTAGGGGCTGTTCATGTAATATGTCCAGGTGTTACTTTGTCACGCTTACACATAGAGATCACCTTCCTCATTCCACTTTAGTAGAAAACTGTAATTAATTCCTTTAGATACTGCTGAAAGATTTAATATACATATTTACGCCACCCCATAAAGGGATTTTTTTAAAGACAGCTAAATGCCAGCTGTATTAATTTTGGCCTCCCTCCTTAGGAAGAAGCAACAAGTAGTGCATGCAATAAGGTGTCACATACCATGATGGATGATAAGTGAGTTTTTTTAAGAAAATAAAAATCAGTTGTTCACACTGTGAATTTTTTTGAGAAAAAAAAGGAAGAGGACACTAGTGGTCACAAGGACAATTTCTGAAAGTGGTGATTGTTATTGGTGGAAGATCAGAGAAAACAACTAAAGACTGGTTCTGAAGAGAAGCACTGTGGTATTTCTTAGTGGAAGCCAGCCAGATAGATTAGTGGAATATGAAAATGCCCCAAGGAAAAAGGAGACTCAGTGATTTGACTTGATGAGTAAGGTATACTGCTTTATACTTTTCAAGGTTGTAGCACTGGAAAGAAGTTGACTACAGGTTGGTTTTGCACAATAAGCCAGTGAGATGTATAGACTCTTCCTTTGTAAGGGGAAGAGTGTGGTTATGTATCCCAAAGACAAAGAGAAGTGTGGAAGACTCAATGGATTTGGAGAGATGCTTGTAATCCTAGTGGGAGGTCCATGTGATCCTTAGTGGCTTGGAAAATTTCGGTAAACTTTTGCAAACATCTTTCAATATCGTGTCTTGGGTAGTGTCATCTTCTTAGTTCACTATGCAGTTTCTTAATTTCCCTCCTTTATCCAAAATCATTGCATGCCTGGCTTGAAGATCTTTAGACTGTGAGAATTTCAGTGGCTACCAATATATTTCTTCATGCTAACTTATTGTTTGGTTTTCCTTCAGCAAATACCCCCACTTCTGTTTAGAAAGAAGAATGTGGTACTCAAGGTCTAAACAAACAGTATACATGGAAATAATAGGTTACTATGTCAAAGTAAACTATGATCTAGTCAGGATGGAAAATCCAATTGTGGCCACTGCTGTAGTGAGTGATGACATTAAGAATAGATAACTCCATAATGGAAACTGCTCAGAATTGCTTTATTTTAAGTGGCAAGCACTTGCTTAAACATAACAATGAGCAGCAAACAAAATCATTTGTTGGGACTTAGCACTCTGTTAATTGTATACCATAGAGTAGCAGGTGTCTAAGCATGTGATGGTTTCATTAATCTCTGTTTCTCAGTTGCTCTGAGGCAGCCAAGAGCAAATATTCAGTAAAAGAAATTAAATCTAAAGAGATATTTTGAAAGAGGCTATTAGCTGGTAGGTCTGACTGGGTTGTAAAGAGTGATCTGTGAGGATCTTCCTAAGAAAAAAAAATGGTCAGTCAAGGCCCAGGTATATTAAGAACTGCATGGCTGACCTGCTTGTACTTATACACTGCAGGCTTGATCTCAGTAAAACAGAAGAGCTTCAGCTTTTCATGTAAAGCAATGTATTCTATCAATTTTAAATTTTCACATATATTTGTTGTCTTCTGACCCCATGTTTTTTAAAGGTGTTAGTGGTTTTTAGACATTCAGAAGGGAATGTCTAAAATATCTTCAAAGGGAGGTATACATAGCATTATCCAATGTGCCTTTCTGAGAATATGTATTATTTTTTTCTATGAAGTATCTGCTTATTCTTCTCTTTGATAGAACCTTGTAGAGTGTAGATCACAGCTGAATGAAATGTGATAGGAGATGAAATTGATAATAAAGATGGATCAATAAGTAAGCATTTGTTAAGGTTGCTTTTGTCTCTTATTTCAGAGAAAGCTTTACTAATGATTTTAACTTTCCCAGACTTCTCTGCTTCTCTGTGATTCTTCAGTTCCAGTTATTAATGAGATTGGATTAATATATTAAATTATGTAGAGAACCCAAAATTATACAACTTCTGTAATACTCAGAGAAAATGAATACATTTAGACTGTAATATTTTCTCTGAGGGATAATTTGCTTACATAAGTGATATATAAAGTGCTATTCTCAATCTCCAACAGTAGAAGAAAAAAAATATTGTACATATCCATTCAAGGACTCAAAATTAAGATATGATTTCTTTTGGTGTTGGGAGCAGAATACCACAATCATTTTCTTTTGATAGTACTTTAGATAAGAATAAGGGATAATTTGTTGTGGAAAACTGATTTTTAGTTGCATTTGTTATACATTTCAGTTTTATCTTTCTTAGGATGTTTCCTTTCAAGCATGTTTTATTACAGTAGCAATTTGTAAATACGCGCTGTTTAGGGAAGCTAAAAGTCATTCCAACAGTACAATATAGTCAAAATACATCAATTTCAACTTACCTTTACACAGAGCAGAATCAGAGAAGTGAAAGTGTAGTTTCATAAATGGAGGAGATAAACCTTTGTCTTCACTTCTCCAAAGTAAGACCCACATGTGTACGGTGCTCAGCTTCTGCTGTACTCATCAATATAGCTGAGAGTTGGCTTTTTCTGGATAGGTTTGTTCTTCTAGCCAGCAACTGTCCAGTTATAAGAAAGCATCATTGTTTGGCATGAGGAGTGAAGAAGAATTATATCTTTTATGGGAAATCTAAATCATCTTGTCACCATATAACTCAAAGATGGCCAAGTATGTTTTCCTTCAAATTTATTTAAACAAACAACTGTAATTCTTAGGTTTAGGCCTTGGAAGCCAAGTTTCCGTCCAACATGAATTTAGGACATAAAGATTTGTTTGTGATAGAAACAATGCCAGACACTTCTGCATAGCAGCGTAATGGAGTGCTGCTAGAATTTAGCTTATAAAACCGGATTCAGGAAAACAGAGCTACTCTGTCTAATTTGGCCTGTGCTGTGTGATTACAATAGCATAATTGTGCGGCTTGGAAGCCTTTCACTCTCTGCTGAAACGATGCAGTATTCAAACATGTGTGAGAGTGTTTCTTCAACAAAAGGCCAGGGCTGAAAACTCTCCTCTGGAATGGGTCCTCCTCCTGCCACTGTGTTTTCCCTTGGTGATTGTGTGCTGTCACCTGCACATGGCTTTTGGGGCATCTCCTGGAAGAACCACACCATTTTGTAAGGGCAGCTGTTTTTTTCTAACAGTTTGTAGAGTGAAATCCGCCCCCCAAATGAGATTGTTACTCTTCTCTCATGTTAAGGTGCTTCGTTAGCAGAGGTAATTTGTACATTGAGCTTGAGCTGATACTTGGTGGATGCATGGGGATGCTTACTGAGTGGCAAACACACACAGTCTTGATTCTTTCAGAGCATAGTCCAGAGGCATTGGAAAAGGTTTCTAATATATGAAAGGAGCTGGTGTCCAGTTCCTAGACGAGATATGAGTATACAGTAATCTTGTTGCAGCAGCAAAACTGCAAAAGGAAAGAAGGAAAAATATATTTTAGTATTGCATTATTTATCTCTTTGTGTTCAGTGCTTCTGAATGTTTCATCAGGTACTCTGATCAGTTGTACAGCATTTTGTCAGTGACTATCAAAAAACAAAGACTGCACTTCGGTGAAAAAAGGAGAAATTCAATAAGTACTTGCTTTAAGAGAGAGGAATATAGTACTTTTTTCATCAAGATATCATTTGCAAGGAAAAGATATACTATTTTTGTTATGAAAGTAAAATATTCTCTTTAGAGGACTGTATTTCACAGAATCACAGAATAACCAGGTTGGAAGAGACCCACTGGAGCGTCAAGACCAACCATTCCCATCAATCCCTGAATCATGCCCCTAAGTACCTCATCCACCCTCACCTTAAACACCTCCAGGGACGGTGAATCAACCACCTCCCTGGGCAGACCGTTCCAATGCCTAACCACCCTCTCCGTGAAGAATTTTTTCCTAATCTCAAGCTTAAATCTCCCCTGGCGGAGCTTGAAGCCATTCCCTCTCTACCTGTCCCCTGTCACTTGGCAGAAGAGGCCAGCACCCTCCTCTCCACAACCTCTTTTCAGGTAGTTGTAGAGAGTAATAAGGTCTCCCCTCAGCCTCCTCTTCTCCAGGCTAAACAACCCCAGCTCTCTCAGCTGCTGCTCATAAGATTTGTTCTCCAGCCCCTTCACCAGCTTTGTTGCTCTTCTCTGGACTCACTCCAGAGCCACAACATCCCTCCTGTGGTGAGGGGCCCAGAACTAAACACAGTACTCGAGGTGCGGTCTCACCAGCGCCGAGTACAGAGGGAGAATAACCTCCCTGGACCTGCTGGTCACACCGTTTCTGATACAAGCCAAGATGCCATTAGCCTTCTTGGCCACCTGGGCACATTGCTGGCTCATGTTAGGCATTGTTGGTGAACAAACCGAAGATACAGAGCTCAAAATGTACCATTGCGTGATCTCAGACTAAAATTTCCTTTCCTTTTTCTTTGGGGAAAACAAGAGGAAATTTTATTCTTTCATTCTTTCACTGAGGATACAAGAGATGATGGCAAATATATGCACTTAAATCAAGAAGAGACAACTTTGGGTTATCTTTGGGTTCTTGGTGTCAGAATACCAGCTCCTGAGGAAACTGAATTAAATGTTGCTCAAATACCTGTGTGTGAGACTTCTCTGAACACTCTTTGCTGATGTAAAATCAAGTTAATAGTTAAGCTAAATATATAAGGAGCTACCAAAAAAGAATGGCTGATTTTTATTTTTTTTAAAGAACAGCTTCATTCTGAGGGGTTTCCTTCAGAAAAACAGACTTTTCATCTGCTTTTAGAATATTCTGAGAGAGAGAGCAGTTCAGTAGTTTTTGATTTTGATAGTTTTGTGGTCATGGCAGTCAGAGCAAAGGTTTGGGCCTGACACTGAAATCCAGACCTTACAGAATATTCAGATACTTTTAAAATTAGAGTAATGAAACATTTAGCCTTTTGCTGTTGCCTCTCATCAAGACAAAACTCAGAAATGCAAAAATTGGGGGTTTTTGGCAGCAACTAGGGATAGTATAATTGCCAATATTATTTTATTGTCCATCCCTTGTCAAATTTTGAAGGTCAAAGTAACGTTGAAATATACACAATAGATTTCAGAAGCCTCACTGCCAGACTGCAGTGAGGAATAAATTCAGCCACCATTCAAGAGAGTCACCAATCACTCACAAATAGAGGAGAAATTTTAATTCTGTGGTAAGTAGTTAATTTGCCATTAATGGTAGTAGGAGCTGGAGAGAGGCTGTGAGTCTAGTCTCTATGTCTGTGTCATTTCTTCTTGAGAAAATTTAACGTCCACTTTGATGGGAATTCCTTCTGGCTCGGTGCTGAGTAAGACTTACATGTTATTCTGCTGATAGAATTACTCAAGACGTTTTAGAGTTCACATCTTGGATTCTGTACTTGGTACATCTTTTGGGGCTGTAAAGATCACCTTAGCCCTTTCATTCCAGTGAGTAACATTGTTTTCTGGGGAAAGGTAGACCAAAGTTCCCTTTGTGTGGGTGTGTATCTATGTATGTGTGCATATGTATGGGGGTGTCTATGCACCACTTATTTTTTCCTATGTCCTATCCCTAATGGAACTACCGTTCACTACCATCAGCAACAGTAGCTCCTTGCTTTGGCATGGCTTGCCCACTGATGCAATCTATATAACAGTTTGAAAGCTCAAGAACAGCTGCATGTCTCTTCAAAAGGGATCTGAGCCACGTTCAAAGACAGAAAATGATGAAGGATCAGTTGCTGCAGTGGTGACTAGCCTTTCTCATTAAATGTTTGTGCATATTTCCAGTCTAAATTTGTCTGACTTCATCTTTTGGATAGTACTTTCTCCCTTCTCCTCCTACTTTCTGAATTGAAAATTTCTAAAATGAAGTCTGCTGTTATGCAAAGTGTGAAGACACTTTAAGGATAAATCCCCTTCCTGATTTTAGGGCTACAAGGGAAATAAGATCTGAAACCACATACTAGTCTTGGCATCTCATTGGGCCAGCAACAAACAGAAGCTGAACAAGCCTTTTTTTGAATTATGCTTTTAAGTCCCGAAATGAGGTCTGCTCAGACAAGCCACGCTGACTTCAGCAAAGACATAGCAGGCATATGAGCCCCTCTGAGCAAAGATCTTTGCAATTTCACAACTGAACTTAAAACCCACAGATTTCAAGGAGTGTCCAAATATGGTAAAATACGAGAAATGTCATCAACCTTTTCATTAACTAATAGTTGCGATTCACAACACTAACACAAAGCTTTGACTCAGTTCCAGGAAGTTTCTTACTGCTTGGAGGAAGAGAAAAATCCAGTGTAATAAGGGTCATAGATATCTTATGTGACTGCTGTTGCTACCCTGGAGATAAACAGGAAGAGGATCTGATACACTTAAAATAACCAAGATGGTTTAAAGTGGGAACGTGTGATTTTCACTTCCTGTCTGTGAGACAGAGTTAATCACTGCAAGTAGCCAGCAGCGTTTGTTTTATTATAGGGAAATCCCTCTGTGTCATTCACAGTATACAATTTGGTGGCTGTTTTGCTTCAATGACACAAGATGTACTTTCCTTTCTTCATCATCCTGGGACATTGTGGGGTTTTCCTTCCCTCAGGGAAGATTTTTTTTTCAATTCCTCTTAGCAAAAATGACTAGATAATGAGACCAAACAAGGAGATACTTTGTAGATCTCATGATGACACACCTCCCTGACACTGACTCAACTGGTGATTTAAGACTTTTTGTTGATATTTCTATTAATGACAAAGTTAAACAGCTGATAAGAAAATTGCTTCATTGCTTACATGTCATTTGTGTACTAAGCTCTTTCAAGACTCCAGTGATTTAGTGTTAGGAAATAATACACCAGGATTAGAGATGACCTGCCCTGTGGAAAAAGATTCAAGTTCACCTGTAGCCTGTGTAAATATTATGGTTTTTTGCACTGAGCTAGACCTAAGCCAGAGTGTTTGAATTCTTCCCTGGATCCAATTCCGTCTCTCAGCAGGTTGGAGAATGCATGTTTGCCATAGCAATTCAGATCTGGCTTCAAAAAGGGTAAAAGGAGAATGCTTATCATCATCTTCCTAGAGTGTTTGTTCTATTATACATAAGATTGATTCAAGTGAGAGTGAGGATAAGCCTGAATAACACTGCCTTTTAGAAGTCTAATGAAACAGGCATTAGTGACTCTAAAACAACTGCCAGAGTTCATGTTCCTATTTAATGGAAGACCCAGTGGAGGCATATACACATGGACCTTGTGAAAATCAGGCCAGATAACTGTAAGGACACACAACATTAGTATAAATTTGGTAGATTTCAATAAATGTAAATATAGGCAAACTCATGAGAGCTTTTCTCTGTCTTCCCTTTCTGTTATTCTGCTTTGCCAACATGGTCCACAGTGTATCATCTCAAATATCCAGATGATCCAGGTTGCCTTCTCTTTCCCGGGCAACTTCAGTCTCATTATAACCATGAGATGTATTGTTAGTAACCAATACAATTGTTAGCCAGTACAATTGCTGGACATGGATATTCAGGGGGCAGATAAAACTAGAGAATATAACTCATAATGAGAATCATCTCCAGTGCCCCTAAATGTGAAAATTATTTAGTAAAAATTCCATTTTCCAGCTGCTCTATATTGATGTAAATGTGCCAGATTTTCTCTAGCACTAGTCAGTGCTCTTGACTACCTATTGACTCTTTTAACATACTGTATAGAAAAATAAATGCAGAGAAGTTCAGTGTTTTCATAGATATTAGGATTTGGAAACTAAAGGTGCATGAAAAGGAGCTCTTGTTTTCTCCATTTTCTAGGACCTAACAGAATTATGTTGCTCTGGACTAAGGATTTATTGGATTTGATGCTCATATCTGAGATATTAAACATCTATATGGATTTCTTATACCTTTTTGAGATGACATCATCTGTTTCCAAATCCCATAATGGCCAGAGTTGTTGTTAGATTATAGAAATTATTGGAACAGTGAGAATTCATTGCGTACCAGTTATGAGTTGACTTTAAAGTGACAGAAGCTAGGCTGTAGAAGAGTTTCTAGGCAAGCAGCTCAGAAGTCAGCATCAGCCAACAGTGGAGCAGACGATGTGGACTTCCCTGCACTGGGAAAGGCCCATCGCCAACAGCAATGCTTAGTGTATCCACATAATCTATGGACCTTGCTACATATGTGCCTTGCCTACGTACCTAGCTACGCCTATTGTCAACATAGATGGTCTTGCTGCTCAGACATTAAACCCCTGTGAACAGGTGGTTCATAATCATGCTCCTTTTCTGTAGGCTGAATGTACAAGATAGAGGAGCAAACTCATGACACTGATATGCTGACTCTTCTCCATGTATCTTCTCCAGCATGTGGGGCCTGAGGTGTCTCCTTTTTCATAAAATGTTATGTTTTTTTCATTTAGGTGGGGAAAAATGTGGTAGCAAATGAAAAGCACATTCTAAATTGTACTTTGACATCTCTAGAGAACTGCTGACTAGTAAATATCAAAGGCTCAACTCCTAACCACATGTGGTCATAAAGATCAAGAAATTTGAATAAAAAAATACTACTGATGCTGCGGCACTGTCTGTCATCTGAATAGAAATCCTGAGTTCTTAGATTAGACTTGAAACAATAACTAGACTTTCTCCTCCAAAGTAGCAGACATGGGAGAATGATGGCTTGTCATTCCTCCATCTCTGCTTGCAGGTCTTCTGAGGATTAGAGTGAAGTTTACCAGTGTCAGTCTGCAGCTAAGATATAGATCCATTGACAGAAATGTCAGTTTACTATAAAGAAGGCTTTTGTGAAATTTCCTACTGGATGTAGGGAGGTGGCAAAACCACAGTTAAACATCCTGTGATTCCCCATCTATTTTTGCAGTTCCAGGAGAATTGAACAAGCAGCTAGAAACCAAAGCCTTCAACTGAGCCAAAGCAAATAAAACTTTCTGAGGTTCTTCTCAGATTAGTTACAAATACATTTAAAACCTTTCAGAGACAGATGTACTGCTGCTGGAAAAATGGAATGGCAAAAAACTGACTTAAATGCACTGAGTTCTTCACAACTGACTGGATTCTTTAGCAACTAGAGTAGGTGTTACTTTACAAGGTTTAAAAGCAGAAGGAATAAGATGGTGATTATAAAAATGAGAAAGAAGAACAACAAATGAATCATTAAAAAGTCAATGTTAGCCCAAGATTACAGCCTCATCCCATTACATGGTCAGTTCCTCTGAGCGAAGCTCATAACCAAAACAATAACCAAGAAAGCAAGAAATACTGTTTAGCCATGAGTTATTATCAAACAGCACTTATCAGTATGGTTCACGGTCATGTCAATAGCACTGGACAAAAACACAGGCACGGTAACCTTTCCTTCTCATTAACTATTAGTCACATCTTGGTTAAACTGAAACATAATTTTAAATATTACAGAAATGTGGCACTTTGCTCAAATAAGGCATCTGTTCCAACAAAATGGTATGTTTTGAACATTAAAAAAAAAGAGTTTTCTGTTTTTAAAGAAAGCATGTGGACATGAAGATGAGTCACGTTGGTTTGAGTGGTTACTGTATGTGAAGTTATTTTGAATCATGTAAAAATTAAAAATACTTTGAAAGAAATTGCTTGCCTGAAATATTGCTTTAATATTTTCTTTGCCTTAGTCTTATTTTTATCTTTCCATTTACCAACCACTCAGTGAGAGAGAAAATAGGAAAATTTTACAGCTCAAAAAGATCAGGAGATTGCAAACATAGTCATGTAGTTGTGGGATTCTGAATGGAGAGTACAGATGAAACATCAGCAGCAACTGATCTCCCCTTAGGGCGTTAAGACATAGCAGTTAAAAGTTTAGGTTTTCTGTAAATACTAGGATTATATCTGTGACCTTGATAATTTGACAATTCTTAAAATAAGTGGAACTCAGGGGATATTAAAAACCTTACAAAACAGAGTTTTCTGAGCAGTGATATTCCCAGAAGATGTCTAGAACAGTATAAGGGACAACGAAAGCTACAAGGATTTTTAAATCCAGGGAGCATCTAAGACTTTTGTAGGACTTTCCAGAGAGGTAGAGCTTTATTTGTCAATTTTCCTAAACTTCTTCACTGCATATGTTTTCACATTTTGCCCCTAAGATTTTAATGCATTTTACATTAAACAGTGATTGAATAAAAAGAAAATTATCTTGGGATAATTTCAGGAAGCACTTTTATGGATGCTGCATTCTGCCTATCAGGCTACAGAGCTGGTGTCTTGCCTGCTGCTGGCTTCATAGGAGGAGTCCTGCCTTCTTGCCTACAGTGTGACTCCCACCTTCTGCCCTACCATGAGCACGTCTTTGGGAAGTACCCTTCCCAAGAACAGTGTGCTATAGCCCAGGGATTAGAGCATCTCAGAGCAACAAAAGGCAGAGGTTTTAGCCCTTTGGAGCAGAAAGGAGGTAACACCTAGGTAGAGGCCTTGTGGGAGACGCGCTGGAGCTTCAGAGATTCATGAACAAGGTGCCTGTCACTGCAGCACAAGCACAGAAGTCTGCCTTGCGCTGTCAGGAGCACCTGAAACCCCGGGCTGTCTCCGAAGCACACAAGTCCCGCAGCTGGGATTCACCTGCAGGCACAACCATCCCTGTCTGCCTGGGGATTTCCCCTGTGGATATTAATGAAACTTGACTTAGAGAAACTATACTTCATCTGTGATGGAAACAGGCTTGAAGAATAGTTCTGCAGTGTCTGTTGTGGCACTCCTGAAATTACCCTATTGCCTACAGTAGAATGTGAACTAGGAAAGTATTAGAACAAGGGCACTTCAGAGCACCAAGATGTTAAGCATCAGTGTTATGCTGATGCTGTTAAGGTAGGCACCTCTGTTTGCTAGTCAATTGGTGCAGTGAATCTTGATTAGGTACAGGAGACAGAAATGACCAGACTTTTTTGCATGGTTTCCTCAGCTGCAAGTGGAAGTTGGAGGAGATATTTTTGAAAAGGAGGGGAAAAAAAACATGTGTTGCTGATCTGTGCTGTATTTGTGGATATACAAATGGATCAGAGTAGGCTGGGACAGTGATCCTCTTGCAGGCTGAAAGAAAAGAAATTAAAATGGAAAAACTGCTCTCTGCCCAGTTCAGATTAATTCTAAAAAGTTTTTTTTTGGCATAAAACTTACAGACCTCTTCTAGAAACTAAAACAAGAGAACACTGCAGCTCAGGCCTCTGACAAGGATACATTTTAACATTTCACTTCTGCTGCTTGCACTGACAAGAACCTGTTACAATGCAAGAGATTTGCCCAGATGCAACAGGAACGGAATACCTGCCAAATACCTTTGTGGTAGGACAGGAAAGGAGCTGCTGTAGACAAGCTCTTTATTCCACAGCTGCATGTGAATGCTGTCCTCACTTGCACTAGGAACACATAAGACTTCTTGCCTGACTTCTCTGTCTTTATAAAACTATTATGAAAGGTAGTACAAACCCACAACCAAATGGCTTTGCACCTGTCAGTGTGCATATGGTAATGCGTGTGACACAAGTATCAGGTGGGAAGAAGAAAGACCCTACCACTTGTAGGGCCAGACAGCTTAAATGCAGATAAAGCAATCGAGCAACAACTGGGGCTTGTTATGGCTGATGATAGGCAGTAAAGCTCACCTTAGGCTCAGTTTGATTCAATTCCTGAGCTGCTGACTGCTGTCTTCAATGGCTTTTCCTTGTATTCCAGCCAGTGGAGAAGCGTAAAGCCTACTGTAATCTAATGAGACTGAAGAAAGGTATTTTCTATGATATGCGGATTAAAAGATGACATTCTGAAGCCTTTTGGAGCCCATGAAATCTGGTCTAGAAATGTCATGGTAAGATACTGAGCACTCTGCTTCTGATTAGTTCATAGAATCACAGAATCACCAGGCTGGAAAACACCCACCGGATAATCAGGTTCAACCATTTCTACCAAATAGTAAACCATGATGGTCAGCGCCTTGTCCACCCATCCCTTGAACACCTCCAGGTAAGGTGACTCATCCACCTCCCTGGGCAGCCTCTGCCAGTGCCCAATGACCCTTTTTTTTTTTCCTAATGTTCAGCATAAACCTCCTCTGGTGGAGCTTGAGGCCATTCCCTCTCATCCTGTCCCCTGTCACTTCCTTTCATGTAGTTGTAGAGAGCAATGAGGTCTCCCCTCAGCCTCCTTTTCACCAGGCTAAACAACCCCAGCTCTCTCAGCTGTTCCTCATAAGGCCTGTTCTCCAGCCCCTTCACCAGCTTTGTTGCTCTTCTCTGGACTCGCTCCAGAGCCTCAACATCCTTCTTGTGGTGAGGGGCCCAGAACTGAACACAGTACTCGAGGTGCGGTCTCACCAGTGCCGAGTACAGAGGGAGAATAACCTCCCTGGACCTGCTGGTCACACCGTTTCTGATACAGGCCAAGGTGCCATTGGCCTTCTTGGCCACCTGGGCACACTGCTGGCTCATGTTCAGTCGGTTGTCAACCAGCATCCCCAGGTCCTTCTCCTCCAGGCAGCTTTCTAGACAGGCTTCTCCTAGTCTGTACCTCTGCATAGGGTTGTTGTGCCCCAAGTGCAGGACCCGGCATTTGCCTTTGTTAAACCTCATGCCATTGGACTCAGCCCAGCGGTCCAGCCTGTTCAGATCCCTTTGCAGAGCCTCCCAACCCTCCAGCAGACCCACGCTTCCACCCATTTAGTGTCATCTGCAAACTTGCTAAGGGTGCACTCGATGCCTTCATCCAGGTCATCGATAAAGACCTGGGGAACCCCACTTGTAACTGGCCTCCAGCTGGATTTAACACCATTTCCCACCACTCTCTGGGCCTGGCCATCCAACCAGTTTTCCACCCAGGAGAGTGTGCGCCTGTCCAGGCCAGAGGCCGACAGTTTCCTAAGCAGAATGCAGTGAGAAACTGTGTCAAAGGCTTTACTGAGGTCCTGGAAGACCACATCCACAGCCTTTCCCTTGTCCAGCAGCTGAGTCACTTTGTCATAGAAGGAGATCAGGTTAGTTTGGCAAGACCTGCCTTTTGGGAACCCATGTTGACTGGGCCTGATCACCCGGTTCTCTTGCATGTGCTTCATGATAGCACTCAAGATCACCTGTTCCATGACTTTCCCTGGCACTGAGGTCAGACTGACAGGCCTGTAGTTCCCTGGATCCTCCCTGTGACCCTTCTTGTAGATGGGCACAACATCAGGCATCCTCCAGTCCAGTGGAACTTCCCCAGTCTTCCAGGACTGTTGGAAGATGATGGAAAGGGGTTTGGCCAGCACATCTGCCAGCTCCTTCAATACCCTCAGGTGAATCCCATCTGGCCCCATAGTCCTGTGTGTGTCTATCTGGGCAAGCAAGTCTCTAACCACCTCCTCTTGGACCATGGGAGCCTCATTCTGCTCCTCTAACTCCTGGGTTTGTACACAGAGGGAACAACTTTCTTTACAATTAAAGACTGAGGCAAAGAAGGCATTAAGTACCTCAGCCTTTTCCTCATCCCCTGTTGCTGTTGTTCCTTCAGCATCCGATAGGGAGTCCATATTCTCCCTAGTCCTCCTTTTATTGTTAATCTATTTATAGAAATAGTTTTTATTATCTTGCACAGACTTAGCCAATCTGATTTCTAGTTGGGCTTTAGCCCTCCTGATTTTTGTCCTGCACGATCTCACTTCCTTCCTGTAGTCACCCAACATGCCTGTCCCATCTTCCAAAGCTCATAGACCTTTCTTTTCTTTTTGATATCTCTTAAGATCTCCCTGCTCAACCAGGCTGTTTTTTTTCCCCACTGGCTCTTTTTTCGGAACAGGGGGATGGCTTTCTCCTGAGCTGCTGTTCATGAGTAGTGTGAAAATGGTTAGAAAAGTCCCTTATTTAAAACATGTAAGCTTTAATTGAGAGCTAAAACTTGATGCAAAATGAATAGTCTGAACAAAAAATATGCAATAATTTTTAAGATTCTTTGAATATTTTGTAGTATTAATTTTATGCTGTTTTGACTCCCAAACCTAATTTTGTCTATGTATGTAGTATTGACATGAAAATCAAAATGTAATGCTATCCTATAAAATGGTTTGCTTTTGATAAAACTGAATTTTTCCTGATGGGAAAAGTTAATAAGGACTCTTTTACCAGCTTTGCATGCATAGAATGTATGTCCTCATACTGGTTTAATGCCTTGTTTTCTAAAATTGACATAAACCAGAAAGTCTAGAATTATACAAACATGAAAGCAATACTCAGTTTGTTGATGTGGAAGTACTGTGATGCTGAAGTCTCACGGTGCCCCTATTTTATACATTTTTCCCTTCTGTGGAAATTGTTGGCATATTTGCCTGAAGTGTGGTTATGTCATACTGTCATATATTAGATGATTTTCGAAATTGCAGAAAAATCATGGTTAGAGGGAGTGTGTTAAATATCTGAACCTTTGAACACTTCAAGCATGAGATGAATGTGCTTCATTATCCCAAATGTAGGCTGCCTTCCGCATTCATAAAGCGATACATTTGCAGGAGATGAGTTATGGAAAAACAGATAATGATTCATGAAGAAAGTTCTACTTGCACACAGTTGGATGATCATCTTACTGCTGATTGCTTTTCTTCTAAGCACGAGTTTGGGTGTGGGTGCGCAGTGGCATGTGGATAGGGGAAGGGGGAGACAGTGTGTGCATGTGAGTTTATATATGGAATTAATATATGGATTGGGATATTCTTTTTAAGTCTGTAAAGTGTGAGTGCTGCTTTTATTCATTAGCACCTACAAAGGACTAATTGCCATCAGGCATGTAGGTGGAATTTTTGGCAGGAAGCAAGAAGTGCAATAGGTTTGATGACTACCAATGATCTGCCAAAGCCTTGTCAAAAGAAGCTAGTTTTGCTGTCACTCACCTACCCCTTTAAATTCAAATGCAGATGCTTCCAGGGGGTGTCTGGCACCTGTCCAAGTCAGCATTTGAAACAGAGGGCTCCTAATACTCTGCATACAGATAGTGCTGAAGCTGTGCCTGGTGACTGATGCTTGAGGTGAGAAGGAAATGTAAAAGCTGAAATGGGGATAGGAGGATATGGGCTGCTCTGCCCTTACTGCAATAGTGGCAATAGGGTTACAGGGACCCCACCTGGTGTGTGTGGTGGTGCCCTGCAGTGTCCAATGGGACCCCTTGCTGGGGTAGCAGGGACAATAAGTGGGTTTAGCTTAGTAAACCCCATTAGAGCTATCATGGGAAGTTCCAGGTTTCCAAAGATGAGTTTACTGTGCCATGGTGTGACTCTAGCTGGTGGAGTACCTTCGTGGCTGAGTGATGACAATGTGTTTCAGGGTTCTAGGCATCATCAATATCTGGTTCATAGCTGCTGCTGAGGGTCCAGAGACACTGACAACACAGGAGGCCAGGAAGGATCCATCCATCCTTTGGCCTAAACTTAGAGGGGACAGTTTTGCCCTCTGTGTCCATTAGCTCAATTTCTTCACTTAGAAAAGTAAAGCTATAGCAAAAATTCTTGTAGAAGTCCAGCGTAATAAAAATGATATGGCTAGAAGCTGCCAGTATGTTAAGTACTGGTGCTTTGTGAACAACATGTCAGCTGTGGCTGAAAACTTGCCTATATGCTGTCTAGAGAATAGGTATCTGTCATAAGGTAAGGTGCTACTGGACTTCTGCATAAGGAACACATAAACATATCTTGCCATCAAAACAAAGCAAGTTAAACTATTTGAGAGAAAACTAAGGGAAAAAAATGTATGCAGTTTTGCTTTTACAGTATTAAGCTCAATGTCTTCCATTTTGATTCGAAAATGTGATTATATTCTTTATGATAACCTTGTTTGGGTGTATGGATGAGTTCCAAATGCATATGATGCATAAGATGGGCCTGTGTTAACATTGCTTTTTGACTTCCATATGTCTAGGTATCCTCTTATGGCAGGAGTTGAAAAAGTTTGTCTAATACGTGACAAGGAATTGTCCTTACATTTATTCTTAGAACAACCTGAAAAAAGCTGTAATCCTTTACCTAGTTGTGCGCTGCAGGTACTAACTGCTCTGCTGCTCTGAGAAGATTTACACTAATGAGTTTGAGGTGAATGACATAGGTCTTTTGAGTTTAACTCAAGTTCATCTTGTATCCTGGAGTCAAAAGAATCCCTTTCTGGGCTTCCCTTTGCATGATTGCATACCTCTCCTTTCACCTCAGATGACGTCCTTTTCCCCTCCTCTACTCCCTCCACTAAAAGGGAGAGAGGTGCTAATTCTGCTGGAATGCAGCATTTATCACCTGCTGAATTCCAGGGCCACTAGTTCGGTTGCTATTCATACCATATTTGTTTCAATATAGTCCATATTCTTTGATTCATACCCATAACCTATTGTACAGTTTGGAGTTAGCTGTAAGAAATCAGCACAGAAGTACATGAACTTTGTGTAGTCAATCATCCCAAAAGTGTGTGTGTGGAGACGACAACATAGTGAAAAAGTGTGATTGGAAGTAGGTTACCTGTTTTGTAAAAAAAAAAAAAAAAAAATTATACATAAATTCACATATTGGAGTAGATGCTGTAGTGTAGAAATCTTGCTATAAAATAATTAATATTGTATCTTGAGTGTCTCATAGGGCTGTTATGAGACTAATAAATGCTTGGTAATCTCTCTGACAACTTCAGAGAAGGTGTTGTGAAAGTAATAGTTACTTCTGTTTTGCTTTTTTTAATTTCCATATTAAAGTTGTGATCAGGAATTGGAACATCTACTTTTATCAAATAGTGGATGATATCTACTTCAGTTCTTTTCCCTATTTCTCCAAGTCACAAACTGGCATTGTAATAACAAATAAAGAAGAAACATAACTAGGTGGTCCTGTAATTAATTTCCCATAATATCATGAGAAGAACTCATTCAAATAAAAATAATGCTTCGTTTACTGCACATGTAATTAGCATGCTTAGGCAGCAAGTTCTGCAAATTAGTGAGACAGAGATTTCAGGGCCAAATCCAGTCACACTTTATCACATTTCATGAGACTCCTTGCCAAATAATTTAGTACTGGCCTTTCTGGTGATAAGTACTACTCACTGTAGCAGAAGTTTTGTGGCAAACTTATTTAAGAAGGGGGAATTCTGATTTGTTGGGGTCTGATGGTCTCTGGAGCCTACAAAAAAGGTAGCTCATGCTTTTGTATGTGCCCTTCTCTGTGTTTTAATTCTTTGAATTTCATTGGAAGACAGCTTTACAAATGCAGACTCTACTCCCTTCTGCTTTTATATTTGATCACTGTTATTTGCCTCAGAGGTGTTACATAGTCACTGAAGGGAAAGTGGTTGTGAATAAGAGATGACGTTGCCTGTAGTCTTTCAGTATCAACATAAATAGATTTAAATCAAACAGTCTCAGTAATTTAGAAAACTGACAGGAACAGCACCTGAATTCACACTGGACAAGAAAAATTTAAGATCTGTCTTTATGTTTGAGGGCATGAGATGATCACCAGCTGTAGTCAGGAAGAACTTTGTTCCTATGGCAAAGTCATCACCTCTTGGTATGCTGACAGAGTTTTACATCCTCTTCTGAAGGATTGCACGCTTTCTCTTAAGCAAGCTGCTTGGTGAGAGAGGACACTCAGCTAATGGGGACATGGAATTGCTTTGGTACTGTACATATTCTGCTGTAACTATATCTGGTTTCTCCACCTAAATAATGCTGGGGCATTTAATTGAACCTGTTTCTTGTTTGTTACACAATGTTGTGTTGTTTTTTTTCAAGTCCAGAGTGACTATGTCATCTGTGAATATTAAGCCACCGATACTTGTAGGTGAAATTAAAATTGCTTGAGTTGTAAAGGCAAGGCTTCAGCCTGAGCTTGGCACTACTGGGAAATGGAGATACGTAAATTTCCCTTTCCTCTGGGGTGGATTACAGTCCTTCAGATAATATTTGTATTCCATATTGTATCAACTAATGACAGATCAAATCCTTGTATTGGCCAATGACCCCATTGGGCCCTACATGCAAATGCTCTGTGCCTCCCTGGTGATCATCTTCTCAAGAAATTGGGAGATGTTGCTGCTAGTGAAGTAACCTTGACTACTGTCCTCTTCTTTTTCTTGTGTAGTAATTTTGGCTAGTGGATAAGAGAAACTTACTGGAGCAATAGGATCTGTGTAACGTGGATTTTCTTCTTGACATTTCGAAAGTTCTTGCCCTTATCCCCTCTGCTAGTTTGGCTGTAGCAGAACTTTCTTTCTCTGCTTTTTCAGCTTCACAGTCATCAACAAGGTAATGGGGTCATTGGTGTGTAGAGAGACTGCTGCTCACTCTCATTTCTCTGTAAATTAAGGCCATCCCCCAAGTAGCTGGCAAAAGGTGATTGAACCTGCTGGAAGGTGTGGACAGGACAGGTGATCCAGCCAGGCCAATGAAGTATTCCATGTTATACATGGCACACTTGGTATAAAAGCTTAGAGATCAGTAGGGCTGGACTCTCTCTCTCTCCTCTTCAGGAAAGACCTTGCCTGTCTGTGTGACCCTGAGCCCATTCACATATTCATGAGTCCAACTCCTGCCTAAAGCTGAGTCCAGCCTGGGACCTTCCTTGTGCCTGCCCTGCAGTGTCAGCAATGACCTGTGGTTGTTGGGGGCGTTTGAGTTGTTTTTTTGAATACTTGTAGACATTTTACCATTTGCCCATAAATTTTGTTATATTCCTTTTATTATTATTGTATTAAAGCTATTTAAGGGTTTTTTTCCGACCTACAAGTCTCTCTCTCTCTCCCCCTCCTCTTATTTCACTTTTCCCTTTCTCGAGAGGGTGTGTGTGTGTGGAAGTGGGACTGGAGTCTGCCAAGTTTTAGCTACTGACCTAGTCGTAGTGTGGGCTAAACTGGGTCATCCTCTTTGAACTAGAAATGCAGAAATTAGACCTGAGGTAACCCTCAGAACTTTCATGATACATGGTCTGTGGCAGGTGGTATTCGACATTAGAAATATAGACTGCCACTTACTTGGAATCAAAATACCTGAATCAGCTCTTAAAAAAAATCACAATAAACAATATTCTACAGACTTTCTAGGTATCCTTTCCAGTGCTTCATAACCATTATAAATAGATATTTAGACAATATTTTGATGCCAATTATGCCAAATTCTGCCCAAGCCTCTCCAAGTGCATATGGAAAAGATCATCATTGTCTCCATAACTGCTTCTTACATCTTTGATGACAGCGTGCCTCTGCTCCCCTTTCTCCTCCTTGGTCTCCTCCAGAGTAAACAAGACCAGTTCCTTCATCCTTTTCTCATACTAGGCATTTTTCTGGTCTTACAAGTTTGCCTTGATTGATCCTACCACATGGTGCTGTCACCTTAAAACAATTCTACATTTGAAGCCTCACCAGAACTGAGCACAGCAGCAAAATGAATAACTTTTTTATTTTTAATTACAGAGGTAATTAAGCAATAAAAGAGAAATAAGCCCATTAATGTTTAATTCAAAGAAATTCTGAACCACAACTACTTGGGTCTTTCTGAGGTGGAATGAAACAGGAGGATCTAGTGTGTTTCTGAAGACAGAATGGAATGTAAGAATGCACTTTCATGATATGTAATATTAAATTCCTAAAGGAACAGGACTCAAAGGTGCTGTGCTCTCTATTTGGTGCTTCTTACAAAAAAGCACTGCAATTTGCTGGATGTTGAACACAGCATACACATAAGCTAATTTGACGAAACAACCGTGTGCATATGTGTTAGCAAACTATTGAAGACATTTTTATTATAAAAGATAAGAGCAACTCTAAGAGTGCTTTTTAATATCCTTTTTTTCAAAGTATTCAAGTGATTTTGAAAGGGAAAAAAAGAGGAATATAAGTGAAATGGATGTTTGGTTTTAGGTGATTTAATTAAAGGGCAGGATTTACTAGTTCTGCAAAGCACTATTTGATGAAAAACCTGTCTGTTGATCACCTACTTAATGTCTGAGGAGAATCAGCATTAGTTTGTGGAGGAGGAGGATTATAGAGGAAGTGATTACAGAGCATGATGTCAGGTTCCTGCTCTTTGAAAGTGTGGAGACAACTTTTCAAACTTGAATGCCTAAATTTACACTTCTAAGTTTAAAGATCTTCAACCTTTAGGGGTGATGGGTTTGGACGTTCTGGTTTTTTGAATATGTATTCATGGGGCTGGGTAGGGTGGTGGAGTAGGGGTTTTTTTCACATTTTTATTAGGCTAAGACATCCGGTGAATTGAATGTGGATGCTAGTGGAGGCTGTATGTTCTTTTTCTGTTATTACTTAAGTCCCCTTTTAAAGTGCCTGAGAGTTGATTTTTGTCTGCCAGATTTAAAAACTGAGGATTAAGCTATAAAATAGTAGGAATTGTTTCTAGAATTTCATTTACATGCATAATATTTGTTCTGGCAAGTTTGGCAACTTCGTACAAACAGAGGATATAACATAGTGTTTCAATGTTATCATATTAATTCAGGGAAGTGCTGAAGTATATGCCTACCAAGAGGCAAATAGTTGTGCAAGTGTCTCTCCTGGGGAGGTACACTGTACTGAATTCAGTCCTACAAAAATGTCTCAAGTAAATAAATAAGAGATATATTTTTTTTAAAGTTGCCCTCCTTTTATATTCTGTTGCTTCTATTTATGTGGAACAGTGTGTTGCAAGAAGCTGATCCATTTTACTAGTTTTTGAAAAGTGTGATACCAATCAATGCCAAGCTGGCCTGATAGGAAAAGCATGAGTGACTTTGTGACAAGTGGCTTCAGCTGGAACTGGGGGCATCACAAAAGTGTGTGGGCTTTAGGGTGCATTGTCTCACCGAAAGAAAAGACCATGTTAATCACTTCTGTTTCACCTATTGCTCATTAAAATTATCTTAATTCTTTTGTCAAACGTTGAGCATCTAATCCTTTAGTCACTGTTGTAGCATTTAGGAGTCTAATGCTGTCACCAGCCTGTTGTCCTATTGTGTCGCAAACGAAGAGCAGGAAGGCTGTTCTTTGGTACTGATTTCTTCACTTTAACATTGCTTTTGAGGAGCAAAGTGGTATTTCTATTTTTTTTCCCCCCGCTCATGGGGAAAAAATAGTGAAGTCAAGAGATTTTGGGGCTGGTATGACTTTATCACAGTTGTGCACATCATTTATATCTATTAGCATGTGGCAGAGAAAAAGTTTTTTTATTGTTGTATTTATTTTGTGATTATGGAGAACTCCTAGTTGGGAATGGAGAAGAGAATTTTCACTTCTCTTGATATCATGCATTTTTAAAAATTTTGCTGCAGTGGCACCAAGCAGATCTCTTTAGTTGCATAAAGAACTCTGGGAATGAAAAATACCTTTAAAGAAAAAGATCATTGTTGACACCTGTTATACCAAAGACTCTGTATCTGTTGAATGGGTTTATTTTTGGTTTTGTTCATCCTTAAAAGCTGTTGTTATTCTACATCTCTCTTTCTATGAATCATTCAGTAATGTTAAAAAAATTCCCAAGAGTGAGCAAATATTACTCACCTTTTTCCTGGTACAGGTAGCTGCATGGGTGGACAGGTGAAGGCAGGTTAGGCTATAGCCAGTACTATATTTTTAGCATATCCTTTTAGCTGACAAGAGTTTTCCTTCTAATCCTCAGAAGAGATCAACTGGGGTAGAAGCATTATCTAGGCATTTACCACATGACTCAATAATAATAGGAAAAAAAACCCCGCAATCAAAATAGACAACTTGTTTTGCATGGGGTAGTACACATTTCACATGGGTGACTCACCTGGGTATAGGCCTGCAAGATTGTGCTTGGATTTCTCACACCTAACATAATGAGATAAATGCCTTTTCACTTTCTGATGCTTTTTTTTCTTTCCTCCTCTCCAAAAGGCAAAGTTCAACCGTGCTTGTTTTAGGAAATGGTACTAAACCCACTGAAGTTTAAAGGTGCTAAATGTCCAGCTAGAAAATGTATCATCCTTGAATAAGAAGGTACCTAGACAGTACGTCATCCCTAACTCCTGATGCAACTCTCCTAAAATCTCAGCCTGTTATTAATAGGTTTTCACATTATATCTGTCTTGTACTCCAATTGCTGTTATTTTCAACAAACTCAGTCCTGTGGTGTGGGCTTTTTTAGTGAAATTCTCTTCTGTATTTAAACCCTTTTTGTCCTTTCCATGTCACTTCTGGTTTGTGTGGCTTCCTGCTATTTTTCTCTATTGTAGTGGTGGAATATCTAATTAAGATAGCTCGAATAGCCATTTGAACAAAAATTTCATGGACTTCTATGTTTTGGGAGAATTCAGACTGTGTCATTTCAGCCTCCCAAAATGATCAAACTCAGTGGCAAAAATTTGACTTGGGTTCATGCTTCAAACATTCTTAAGATTTCAAGACTATAAAGATATGTTGTTTAGTCTAACATCCACTCCTCAAGTGGTAGCAGGACAGGGACAGAGGATCATTTGCTTTAGAGAGGAGGTGTCCAGTTTGGCACAACTAGTTTGCTGTCTTCCCCAAAACATTCTTGATTAGCAGATGTCTTCATCTTCTGGCTAATTTGTTCTTGTAAAGATTATTTTTGGATGCTTTTGGGCAAGATATGCAACATGTAAGTAAGTAGTATTTATTGACATGTTTAATAATCAAAGCATTATTCAAACGTTCCTTGGGTGGCTATGCAGAACACTTCTGGATTTGTTTGCATGACCTTTTTTTTAAGGCCATCTGAAAAAATCCCGATATAACCTGTAGTCAGAATCAGTTTAAGACTTGATTACATCTTAATATGCTCTTTCTAGCTTCAAACTTTGACTGAGGCCACATATTGCACATAAGGTATTGGCAATAAGCTTGTCTTGCTGCACTTACTTCAATTCAGGCATAACACATTAACCCCATATACAGTATGGCTATAAATCATAACTGGCTGAAGTCAATACAAACTTCCATTTTAAAATGAATGCTATGGTGGTGAAATTCCAGATTTCTTATAGTTACAGTCCTGGTGAGCAAATTGTATATAAAGCACATGAGAGTTCTGAGGTTATCCCTCTTTGCTTTTAAAAATGTTGTTGATGCTGCATAAATAGACTCAGCATTTTTTGCTGAATCACTGTTTCGGAACAATGTCAGCAATGCTAGATTTTCACATATTGTTGGAAGACAATAACTATCCAAAAGGAAAGGGTAACAGCCATCTTAAAAATGTTATTTTTTATTGTTATAAACTATAACTAAATAGATATAGTTCAGTTTTTTATATATAGTTCAGTTCTCAGCAGTAATGAGTGTATTAAACAAGTGAAACCTTGATTACTCTGAAGTATTTTGACAGCACACTTCATGAATCGTTCTGTGGGGAAAGTAGCCATGCAACCACCAACCGGTTACATATGTACATACTGCTACACCAGCTAGGTTTGGTGTGCTTTTTTTGGTTGTAGGTACATTGCTACTAGCATTAAAATTTAATAGAATTTATACAATAAAAACCTTGTGATTATTTTTTAAATGTGGTGCAGCTTTGATTGCATTTCATGTTGTTTAACATGTTTGAGAGAATTATTTTAAGAAGTTTTCCCATTTTAATTAAATGCAGACATTTCCAAATGTTTCAGATCTGAAAGTTATGTTTGGCAGATGCAAGGTTTGAAACTAAATCAGCCTGGCTATGCCTTATTAATGAACAAAATTTTGTATTTATAGTATTCTGGTATTCTGACTTTTTCTGTGAGGTTTTATTACTGAGTGATAGAGAATTCTCCACAATTCCTGTAGCAACCATAGCTGCCAGCTGTAGCCCACCTCTGCCTAGAGAGTCATGAAATGAACTGTTGCAGCATGAAAGTTCTCTGCTGGAGAAACTGCTCCTTGAGCTGTTCAGAGCCGCTCTCATTGGCACATCTGCCTTGGCCCTATTATCTTTGAGGCCCACACAGGAGCCAGAGGGGCCAGCACTCATTTTTAGATGCTGGCCTTAAGAAAAGTTGAAGAGAAAGGTCTTTATGTCTCATGTACAGAGGCCAGTGCCAGTTTTGTCTGATTTAACCACCAGACTGACACAGGAGTAACAGTCCAGAGGATGTGGAAACAGTGGCAATAGGGGTCATTAATAGAAAGGTTTGTGATCCTCTGTCATGTGTCTTTTATGGTCCTTACAGCTGTCAGTGGGTTTTAAAGCCAGTTCAAGATGTATTTCTGTTCCTTCTCTGGAAGTCTCTGAGCACCACTCTTTTGAGACATCTGTGGGAAATCCTGAAAAATACCAATCCTCAGAGTAGATGCTGCACCAGGAACACCATTATTCATAAGAGAGAAGGCATCTTGTTTTTCTCTGCTGGTTAGATGAGGAAAAGATGAGGATTTAATTACAGCTCAGGAGGCAGATTGGTGGTAAGGGGGAAAGCATGTGATAGCTTCTCAGTTTGCCTTTGTAAAGTTCATAATTTGTTAAATGAATAAGTAGAGGTGCTCTCAAAGTAAGCAGCACTTCTTAGGACCAAGTTCTCAGTTACAGCTCCATGAGCTTTGTGGGCTTAAGGTTGTTGTGCTATCTCCCTGCCCCCCTAGGTGTTAGCTCATTGAAGACATTTTCAGTAGTTGGTGAATGATTTCTTTTTTTGATTAGTTGGGTTAGCTAAAGGGCCTATGAGGAAAGCTTGCAGCATTGGTTGAAGTTCTCATTGAAAAGACAGAGAAAACATTTCCACATACTTTTTTTTTTTTTTAATTTTTATCCTTTCCTGAATGTACTGGGAACTTGCCATGTTCCGGGTCAGGAAAAAGATCACGACCGGTTTATTATTATTTTCCTTTTAATGAAGCTGATTTCTTTTCCCAGTATATACAATTTGCAGTCCACTGATTTTGGACAGGAAAATCTGTCCTTATTAAGAAAAATACCGAATAAAGCAGACCTGTTAGCTCATATCCAAAAATATTTTGGTTTTGCTTTGGGTTCTGCTGGAAATGCTACATTAACTTTGCCTCAGGACACTAATTAACAAACTGCCCATTAATTGCTGGTAATAACGAACTTGTTAGCAATCATTGTTTCCTTAAACTGCCTAAATTCAAGGGGACAAGTTTAGAAGAAAGTACCTCTCTGAAAGATCCTTATCTTTCCTCCCAAACATGAGAATCTCCCAGTAAGTGAATGAAAAGGACCTTGGGACTTTTTATTGTCAGATATTGTTAAGTTTCTGAAGCAACAGCGTTCTTCTAGAATGGCCAGTAATATGGTGCTAGAATAAGCTGTTTCCCTGACAATGCTTCTTGCCTTTGACTGGAAACAAGTCTTACTAAAAATAGTCCTCAGAGAGAGTGATTTCATTCCTGAGGATTGAAGTGGTAGCCATGTATGTATGTCTTGCCTGTCTTCACTTATCTTGTTCATGTAATAAATGGAATGACGACAGATATGTGTGGTGACATTACAGCCAGCAGTAACAATTGCTGCCATTTACTCTGCAGGCAAAAAGTTAGGCTGAAACTGGAATAGGTATCTTAGGCCCCAGGGCATTTGGAGAGTGGTTACAGCACTCAGAGTTATGGATGGGAAAGTATTTCACTAAACAAAGATGGTAGTAATGTTTGGGGAATTCACAGACAGCTTCAGTACTCTCCTCTCTGGAGAGAAGGAAGGATACAATGCTTCTATTTTCATAGTCTCTGATTTTCAAAAAAGATGGGAAAAAGGATTGAAACCCAAATAAAAAGAGTTAGCAGTGTTCTCCTATGTTCTGTAGATTGTGTAGAGATATTTTTTTAGATATTTTAATTTTTAAAAAATCTAGAACTCTTGAATGACCGTGTGTTGCTCTTCAAGTGTTTTGCTTTTCTTATGCTGAGTTAAGAAGGCCAACTTCTCATTTGATGAAAAATTATCTAAATGACATCCCTTTTTTTTGTTCATCAGGTAATGTTCTTTCTTTTTCTTAAGTTTAAAATATCTTTTTAAACATTTGGTGTTAAGGAAATTTTACCTTGACATTCCTGTGAGAAGGGGTATATTTGGATGTTCTACTATGGTATCTTTGTTTTTATTTTAATATCCCATGTTATTGTGGGAATGTTGAGATTACTTAGACATGTATTGGTGTTTGTATTATAGAAGCTTGTCAAACTAACTTTGATTTTTGCAAAATAGTTCAGTGGAAACTCAAATGCATAGAGAAGTGCTATTCCATATCAGACTGAAAAAAACTTTTTTTTTTATTTGAGATTCACAGATCTTAATTCAAGAAAAATGGGCACATAATTAGATGGAATTCCTCTCTTTACTTTCCTCTCTCTCCAACCCTGCAAAGCTTAGGGAAAATAAATTTCTGACAAGAGAAAACAATGTTTAAGTGCATATTTCTTTGCCCTAAATCATTATGAACTTACTTCCTGCACTTCTAGAAGGCATTTTGGTATTAGAGAGAAGATTGTATTTTGGGAGCTCAAATAATTTTTTAAAAATTATTTTCTGAATCTTTTTAATTTGGCTTTTAATTAAAGGTGCGCAGGTGAAAGAAAAACAATAGTTTCCCCAAGCTAGGCATACATGGCAGAAAATACAAACAACAGGAAACAGAAAAGTTCAATGAGAATGAATGTTTAAAAGAGTTAGTGACCTTATCGTGCCAAAATCAAGATATATTAAACCTCATAGACTCTTAAAAGGACTTGAGCGTTCATCTCTGTTATGTCAAAATTGCTTAAATCAGTGTAGTGGGTTGACCTTGGCTTGATGCCTGGTGCCATCCAAGCTGCTCTATTGCTCCCCCTCCTCAGCTAGGCAGGGGAGAAAAAGGCTCGTGGTTGAGATAGTGACAGGGAAGCAGTCCTCCACTGTACACAGCGTGAGTCCTTCCTTCAGACTGCACAAACACATCTAGTATGGGCCCTTTCTATGGGGTGCAGTCCCTCATAAGCTGACTGCTCTAACATGGGTTCACAAGTTCATCCAGCAGACCTGCTCCAGCGTGGGCTTCTCTTTCCACAGGGTGACAGGTCCTGCTAGGAGCAGGGTTGCTGCCTCCTTCAGGTGCATATTACTTTTCCACGGGCTGCAGGTTGATATCTACTCCACAGTTAACCTCCACGGGTTGCCTCACCATGGCCTTCATCGTGGGCTGCAGGGGAATCTCTATACTAACACCTGGAGCCTCTCCTCCCTAGTCCTTCTTCACTGACCTTAGTGTCTGCGCAGTTGTTTCTCTTGCTTCTTCTCACTCCTCTTTTTGTATGCAATTACTGTTGCACAGGTTTTATGAGAGCCCACTCCATGTATTTTAATAACTGCAGCAACAAAATGAAGAGACAGTGACAACATTTCCCTGTTATTTGTGAATATCAGGCTTACCTAATTCATCAAGTTTTTAAACTTGGTGAGGAGGCATAGCAGAAGATGAACAGACTGGGAAATTGTATTTTGAAAGAAACCATCAAGGCTCTTTGTCAAATCTGGTATTTCTGTCAGTGATCAGAAGGAGAATACAAGATGTGCCTCATTAATTTTGCAGATGATGCTAAGCTGGAAGAGTGGGGAGCCTGTATCAGAGAACTTGATTTCAGAATGATGAAAACCTGTTGTAGTGATTGTTGTAGCTCACAAGTTAAACACAAGTCAAATATACATTATCATTTGTGGGGGCAGAAGGGAAGGTTTAAGAGGATACTTGAGCAGTTTAAGAGGATACTTATCTTGGAAGAGACGTGAAGAAAACTTGTACTATGCTGCACATGCTTTGGGAAGACTCAAGCTGGGGGGTGGGGAGGGGGGCTTTATACAGATTTGGTGTCTAGCTTACCAGACTGGTGGGATCCAGTGGAGAGAATCCACTGGGCAACTGTCAGCTGACTTTATGGCATTCCCAGAGATGAAATACTTCCATAAGTTGGACTCCATAATCTAAAGTAGAGAAGACTGAGTACAGATATGATGATAGTCTTCAAACTTTTGGAAGACTGTTGTAATCTGTGAAGAATTATTATTTTTTTAATATCCTACATAAAGAGAAATAATGAGCTTGCACTGCATAGAGAAATATGGAGGTGAGGCATTAGGAAAATCTTCTAACAGTAAGGATACTGGTGAGTTGCCGTAGACTGGTAGAAATTTTATATTGACCTTAGGAACTCTGAATGCATTTTGCACAACCATGTTGGATGAACATCTGTCAGTAAAGGCATAAGTATTGTTGACTTTTGGAGTTACTGGGGATTCATGGGTCTATTGTGGACTGGATCAGGAACTGGGGAGCACTTAGTCTCTTCCAGCTCTTTGGTGGTTCTATGTAGTTAAACACTTTGAGCCCACTCAGCTGGGAGGGAAATTATTTCTCTATCAGACTTAAAGCTTAAAAACACACAAAATACCTGTCAGTGAGATAAGGAGTCAGAGGGACACATGTCTAAAGGCAGAAAAGAAGGGTACAGATATTTAGTTATAATGATGTCACAGTTACTGTGTTTATAATCTAATGGGACAGTAACTTCAAGGGGACAAAGTAAAGGTTTCTCCTGCAGAGGCACCTTTAAGCCCCTCTCTGGAGTTGAGATTCTAGTAGGGGTTATACTATGATATAGAAAAGACCTGATTGTGTATCCAGAAGATTAAAACCTAGATGAATGACAAGAAACAACATGTGGATGAAGCAAATTGGTAGATTTGGATAGCAGGAGGATGAGCTCATTTGCAGAAGAATAGCTATCACCCAATGTATGTTCTTGGCTGCATGTTACTGGTTGGCAGTGTTTGGTAAGCAAGCCTTTGTGGCAGAAGCAAGCCTTAAGGTGGGATGGAATCCAAACAAAATAGCTCCTTATTTTGAGTTAAACGCACTTGAATCTTATTAAATGTTTAGAAGAATCTCAGGGAATTTTAGATAGATAGGTGATAGAGTGGTGGGTAAGGCTCAGGAGCTGGATGAGTTCCTGCAGAAACCTGTTTCTACTGCAGAGAAGGGAACAAGGAGTGGGGAGTGAATTCCTCCTTGTGCTCACTGTAATGGTACCACCTCTGGTGTTAGTGAGGGGCTTAAATATGCCTGTGTTGTGTATGTCATCCTTAAGCATGCTATTTGTTTAGAGATGGAGGCTTGTGTGTGCACTGGTTAGGATGAATCCGTCTCCGTTCTCATGCACAGTTTAAGCAACCAGTGGTCTGAAGCATGGCCATCAACTTGGTTCTCACTGATATCAAGTTCAGCCTTGGGAAAGAAGACTGTTGCTCCCCCCATCTTTCTGAAATGATAATTATTATGAGGATTGGTGAATTACTTGTAGGTTTTTGAAATTAAGCACTGGGCATTGTTGTCAGTAAAACTGTGAAAAACTGTACCTAAGTATCATATAAATAACAAACATTAATTTAGTGAAACATTTCAAGAATATATCTGGGAAGCAGTATTTTTCTTTCTATTTTTAGAATTTGTTTTATTTACATTTAATTTTGTTTGTGTTTTTCTTTGGGCTATTTAAAAATCCTCTGGAGTTAAACATGACAGGTTGTACATGAAAAGAATTGCATTGGAATATGATTTACCACATTTTCCCATGCCATTAGTATATGAATGCTTGCTTACATAAGAAAATATTTGAACACAAAAAGCAGTAATTTGGAATTAGATGGTACAGGATGAATCATGAGACATTAGAGATGTCTAATCACATTAGAGATCCAAAAAAATATTCTGGCTTTCCTACCAGAGTGTTTTCATAAAACATTATTTTTTCTGCAAAGGAATTACTCAGGAGGTAATAACTTGAAAAAGAAAAAAAAAAGCTGTAACCTGATTTTGCACTATGACACCTCACATATTGTTGTGAGGAAAAATGTATATATGAGATGGCCAAAAAAAAAATTGTTTACCTTTTTCCATGATTACACTTCCAAGGCCCTTTCCATTCTACAATTAAAGGAAAAACTACTGTCTTGGAATCTCTCTTCTCTTGTTTATTTGAAATAAATAACATTATTGGGTAGTGCAATAAAGTAATCTGCTATTTTTGTGCTGATTTATTTTCCTCTTTTTTCAAAAAGCCAAAGCTACCCAAATTCCCAGGTCCTTCATGTTTGATGTGAACATCATAGGCTGCAAGTTATCAGCTTGTTTTCTCTCTCTTGTTGTGCTATTGTGCTGGGAGTTTCAGCCTGTCTTCACCTTTCAACCATCTTCTGTGGGAAATGCTGTCTGAAGTTTCCACTTCTAGATTACTTTCACCAGGATCAGGGGGCATAGGATAGCAAGTCTTTCCTGTGCCTCCGGGAAAACACTGCAGAAAAGCACCTCTAAGTCTCTGACGGGGCTCTTGCCAAGACTGAAGTGTGCCAAAAGTTAATCTGGCCATTTTTCTGAGAAAATGAAATACAACTTTCCTTTCAACGTGAGAAGAGCGATATAAAATTTCAGATGCCTTTTATGCAAAATATACAAAAAAGTTGTCTGCTTTAGAAAATGTGCAACTTAAAAATATAAACTATTAAGTCTGTGGCAGTTTTGAGCTGAGTGATTGTTTTACTCTGATAGAAATGATAATTCCAAATCTTTATGGGATTTGCCTTTGAAGATGTCCAAAAGGATATCTTATATCCCCAGCTTATATAAAAGATTTGTCAGATCTTACTCCAGTTGAAAAATCATTATTTTAAAAAACTGTCAAAACCTTAAACTTTACCTTTTAAGATCAGTTTTGTAAATTCAAAGCACTTACCTGTTTGGTAACTGTAGAGAATTCATATATTAAAAGAAAAAAAAAAATCACAAAGTTGACTTTTTGTTTTAAGAAATTGATAATGTTTCAGTAGTTCCAGTTGGAATGCAGAGACTTTTTTCTTCTTGTGGGAGAAGTTTATACTTCAGTTTTTCAGTACAACTTTTTGAGATCGTAAACATTTGAAAAGCACAGGAAATCTGTTTTCCATTCCTGCATGCAGAGGCACAAACCTGTGGCCATTCAACACATTATTGTATTAGTACTGCACAGTTTTACCAATATGTGTACAAATAGATAACTCAAATTAGGTAGCTAACTGTTAGGGTCTTACATCTAAGAGCTAAGGAAAACCTACTGTCTTCTTAGCAAACACTCTGCGCTGTCAACTTAAATGGCAGTCTCAGTGGTTCACCTTTCTATAGGGTGCTAACGATGAACAGCATTAGGAAGTTCCTAAATATGAGTGTGCTCAATGGTCCTTTCGTTTCCCCTTGTGTTTTGTTTGTGGTTGGGCATTTTGAGGGGAAGATAGTGGTAATGTTCAGTGAGTGCATTGATCTTCAGCTTTTTTATTTTTGTTGTGCTGTCCATGAACATATCTCCTAGTGTTTCTGCCAAATAATTTTTGGATCCATTGACTTACTTCAGACAAGGTTGATGGAACAGTTAAGACACTGGTAAGACTGTTCCTGCCAGGGAAACGGCAGCCATATGAGCTTTCCTGTAGTTCACATCAGAAAAGTCACAGGGTACAGAAGCCAAAGACTAATATTGGGGGGGGAGTATGGGATGTGGGGTGGGTGGGAGGAAATCAGGTTTTACATCTTCCTAAGCAGCTATTGGAACTTTCCACAAGAAAGAAACAGGTAGGAAATGAGGCTTCATTATTTCTAGTGCTCATAGACAACTTGTTTCAACTGTTCTTCCTCTCCTCCTCCCCGCCCCCCCCGCCATAATCTCACATAAAAATCCCAAGCTACATAGAAATAAAATAAGCTAATTCAAAATTAAAATCTTCCAGGACAACCTGACCAGAATGGGGATGCAATATAGGGATTATAGTGAAAGAAATGTGACGTAGCAAGGTGTCTATGCAGCAAGGAGGTGGTTGCTTGGAAAGCACAGCAAGGGGCTGATATACATCCAGAGATGCAGACTGTGCCAGGACACCAAGCTGGTTATGAATGACTCTGTGCCAGCAGGTAGCCTAGAGCTGAGTAAGTGGTCTGGGAATGGTTGTATGTAAGTTTTTATGCTGCTTTTATGTAAGTTTTCTTCATTTGAGAGACTATATTATGAAGCCAGAGGGAATGCTTCAGGCAGAATATATAAATTAACTGGTTACTGAACTGTGTAGGAGGGACTGAAGTGCTGGAAAGAGAAGCTTACAATAAAACCTCCATCTGTGTACTGCAGAAAGGCATTTGAGCTGCCCGGGTCAAACCTCACACACTGTTTCCAGCAGACAAAGGTGGTGGCCTAGAACAGCTCTGGAACTTGAACGGCTGAAAATAGAAACCTGGCTCACAATGGTGTTTTTCAACAATTGCATTAATGTAAGAGTTCCAGCTGACGTGGGTGGAAGATTCAGGATGTGAATCCAGAAACTATCCCAGAGCTTGGAAGCAGAGTTTGGCTACAAGTCCATTACAAAAAAGCAAGGTTGTAAAACCCAAATCCACTTGTGTATCAAGTGTCCTCTGAAATTTAGAGGTATTTGGATCAAGAACTTTGGTTATGATCCATCTCTAATTTTCACCAAATGTTCTAAACTTGTAAATCCCCTTTCACTCCTGCTTTTCTTTCCTGATTAGAGTTGACTGTGTTTTCTTTCTTATTCCTGTCTGTTTAAAAACATCAGTCAGAGTTTTACCAGAGACTTTTACTAATTTATTTGTCATTTGCTCCTCTTCCTTACCCCTCTCCCCCCAAGTAATCTGTCTGATATTTATTTTGTTCTGCAATTGCTTTTCCAAGAAATAAGCAGCAGTAACTTTTAGTCACCTGTATAGTCTGTTACACTGTCTGTCCATGACCAGACACAATGGAAGTTCTGTTTGTGCTCTACACTACCAACAAGTTTGTGGGATTTTAATTAGAAAATATCCCAGTGTACATGTAGAAATTAGAGTCATCTTGGAGACTGTATCATTTGAGAATTTTGTAGCTCTTATGACAATATAGTTGGGTGATATGAAAAAAATTCTGACAAAACCAGTCTGAAGCAGAATCCATGAAGGTGGGATTTTCAGCAGTACTTTGTAGCTTGCCTTTGTATGTGTGTAAAAAGTATGTTTGTAAAAGAGCTTTGTTCATTAATTGATAGTTTTATTACATATAAAAGCCATGAATCGCTTCAAATGGAGGGTTTGAAAACTACTAGCCCCTCTAATCCAGTCCATAGCTTTTAGTGGCAGTCTAAGTAGTGTGAAGACACAGGTCACTGTAGTAATGACAGAAGGAATTTCAGGTAATACACTGCTGCAGCTTTTACACAACAGGTCTGAATACAAAAGGCAGCAGAGAATCACATAGATTCTCTTTCAAACTTGTCTATAGGTAACAGAATGGGTGTTTGAACAACCCTGGCTTCATGGGCACAGCTGTAGCAATATAAAAGCAAAAATAGGCAGAAACTGCTTTAATTCAGCCATACATATATTAATATATTAATATATATGTATATAGCAGACTCTCCTGGCATTTGGCAAAGCACCTCCAAATGGAATGGTTGGACTCAATGATCCAGTGGGTCTTTCCCAACCTAGTGATTCTGTGAATATGTGAATATTTTTCCAAAGATGCTGAGACGGATTTTTAAAAATATAAAAAATATCAATATTCCATCTTTAAATTCAGATGCAGGAAAAAGCTGAAATTCTGTTCTTTGTCATAAATAAAGTGGTGACTCTTCAAACTTAAAGGAATGACAAATTAAAGAAAACCAGGGTAGGTAAAGAAATGAGGAATAGGTAACTTAGCGGTCTTAGTATCACATTTGCTTGTAATAACACTCATTAGTACGATGCTATATTAGCATACAGATTTTAGTTATGTTTGTACAAAGCTTACGACAGTCATCCAAATTTGCTTGGGGTCTTTAAGTTCAGCAGTGCAAAGTATGTGCAGAAACTTTCTCTGCATTCAGAGGATATTAAGTTTGTACAGCCAAGTACTCAGATGGTAGGAAGTGCTGTTCTGTGAAGCTGTCACTTTGAACTTAGGTCAGTCCCTTATATATGTGCGTTGATAAAGACTTACTTAAACACACAGATGCATGCTTCTTTTTTTTCTGCATAATCTTTGCTTTATTCAGGCCATAGAATGGATAATATTCTTGGAGTTTCCAGTTAATCACAATTTTTTTATATGTATTTGTTCATAGTAATTTCCTTCATTCAGGTTGTACTTCAAATATTGGCTTGTTAATTTCTTCAAAAGTGTTGGGGGTTTTTGTTTTTTTAGTGGTTCTTATCAGTGCCTTTTCTAATTGTTTCAAGAATTCTTTTCTCACCATACCAGTGGAACAAAGGAAGTGTAATCTCTTATTTGCATCCTGGAAACTGATGTGCAGAGAGATCAAGTTAAATGTAACCATTCACTTTAGGGAAATCTGAGATGCTCGGGACCTGATTTCTTTTCCAAGTACTATGAATTAGCTTGATCTAAGCAATGTCAGATAGCTGCAGTCATGTGTGACCAGCACTTAAGTAATTCAAAAATCAGCATTCAAGTTAGGCATCCAGAAAATGAGTTAAACAGAACTTGTGACTGTCCATGACAAGCTGCATATAAAAGACTCACCTGATTATTTCAGAGGCGTATAACTTGAGTGGCTTTTTATGGAGATCACAAAAGCATAACCTCGGAACTATAGCAAGAAAGGTTACTAAATTTCTATCTTGTCAAACACGATCTAAATAATTTCTTTCTGCTTCCTGCAAAAAATGCACTCTTGGGAATAGCCAGACCCTTTTTATTGAATGATATTATATAAATCAGTGCACAAAAGAAAATAGTAAAGAATTCAAGCAATTGTAATTTGTCAGTCAGAAGCAAAGAAAGATAGGATTGTGCAAGAGGCTGCCAGTGAACAAATGTCAACGGAAAGGTATCTGACAGCAACGCATGCAGTAATAATCTAATCTCAGAAACTGCCTATCTCAATGATGATAGTAAAAAGTTCAGTAGATTGTACTGTGAATGTAAAGAGAGAAAGAACAGATGCTATACCTTTCTTTTTCCTGTGTTCACCCAGGAATGAGTGGCTTGACCACAGATCCAGCTCCTGCTTTTTTGTATAGGCCTGCAAAACTTCTCTGCAAGCTGATGATTGATCTGCTCACAGGGATTATAGTATTATGCACAGGGCCATTTGGTCATGGCAGGTCAGGGAGTTGATTCCTTGAAAGCTACCAAAACTAGGTTTGTTTCAGGTCAGGGCAGTTTGCTAGGAGAAAAGTAGCATAGGAAAATACAACATTTATTTGCTACCCATTACTTTCTCATCACATAGTCTCCATTCCCAAATGTAATTGTGTTAGGCTGCAAGGGTTGGCAAATAAAAAGAAACAAAATGCCAAACTCCAAACAAAACTGGATTTTCCTGTCTTTTTCCTATCTCACCTGGTATGACAGGAATTCCTCAGGCTGACTTGCACAAATACTTGTAGATAGCCTCTGCTTGGGAGGATGCACAAGTTCATGCCATTGAAATGTGGAAAGCAAACTGAGCTGTGGGTCAGATTATTCAAATCAGATTTATTGTCCTTTTCCTGCTTAGAAATTCAGGGAGGCAAAAGCAATGACAACTCAGGCTTGTCTCTTATACCTGCAGACCCAAAGCTCACCTGTGAAGTAGACCTGATAACACCTTTATTTTTGGATTCAAGTTATTTAATTGACTACAGTAGGAAACTGGAAGGGAGAAGGGGGATATTCTTGTTGCCTAGACTGTTTGTTGCAGAGGGAACTGATCTGATTAACTTGCTGATTTTCCCCCTCACACCCCTTGATGGACAGTCAGATAGCAAAGGCAGAGGTTTTGTTGTCTGCTTTGGCAATGTTCTTCATGTCTCTTGGTGCGTTTAGTTACATACGAAGCTGAAAACCTAGTGTCAACTGTGGTTTACCATGAAACACTGAATTTCTAAAGGGAAGGCAGTTTTGTAAGAAAAGACATTTTTCTACAGACAAGCCAACAATTTGGTGGAATTAGCTGAATTCTAAATAGCTGGGATCCGAGAACAGTAGCATCTTTAGAAAAGGTTATCTAGCAGCGAATTAATCTATTCTCCTAATGCAGAGGGAATAAATATGTAATTAAAAAGTCATTTGAAGAAAATGCAGAGTTTTGCCTTGCTGAAGAGAGAAATCTAAGAATCAAAATTTGTAGTTTATAAGAGTTAGCTTGATGCTAGGATTGCACTTGTTGTCTGAAGTCCCAGACTAGAAAGCCTTTAATAATATCAAGAACTTCAAGCATGTAATGCACAAGGTTTAATCAGCTCTTACAAATTAAGCTCAGTTCACTAGGCAAATAAATAAACATCAAATCCTGTGAAAGAAAATAACCTTTTCTGTCATTTTTAATCTTCTTTTAATTCAATGTTAACTCATATGTTATTATGATTTTACCACTGTTTAGTAATTTGAAAAGGATTTCCTTAGAGGGTTTACAAATTATGATAATGCCATCCTATTATCAGAATTCTTATAACTGCTTAAATTCCTCAGTTCCACAGTTTTTAAAATGTGTTCTTAATGTAACAGGAAGCACAAGAACAGCTTTCTGTTCAAAGTACTGAAGAAAGACAAAATAGTAGTCCTCTTTTCTACAAGTAGTTCATGTAAGTAGAAGCATGCTGTTATACAATGACAACCCAAAATAACACAGCTGGAAGTTGTGTTACTGCATAATCTGTTACATGACATAGTTTCTATAGCATATAGTTACTGCAGTGGTCCCTCCAGGCTCAGTGTTACTTTTAACAGTTTGGTTTTGTGGTACTAGGTGTAACTTTGCTGATGCATTTCAGAAAATGGAGAAGCTGTTTGATGCTGTTTAAATCTGCTGGGTCATCCTTGTTTCCAGGCTTACACTCTCCTAAGTCTGTGTTTGCTTGGAGTCTCTGAACAGCTGATAACATACGCTACCTCCAAAGTAGACCAGTATTGCTTTTACTTCCTTTGAAGAGGGTTGGATTTTAGCTTCTATAAAGACTTGATATTATTGTTGAGTTGGGGCATCTTCACACTCCTCTCCCCCTCTATTTTTGCCAAGTTTTGACATTCAGATGCATATGAGGGAGTAGGATGTACATTGCAAGTGCCTCACTTTGGAATGTCATAATTTGGAATGGAACCCAGGATAATGCTTGTTTTCTTTAAATTAAATGTATATTTTCTTCAGAGAGAGCAAATACAGCAACCTATGATTAATGAGCAGTTTTTCACAAGAATTAGTATAATCCCAAAATTATTAGTATAATAATTAAGAAATGTCTGAATAAATAAACAAATAAAGACAGATGTATTCTACCCCTTTTGTAACATCTATAATTCTAAATGCCAGACTCTACATGTTTTTAGTGGATTTTGGCAGGTGTAGTGTTACCTCTGGTCATGAAAGATAGTGATTTAAAAAAAAAATAGGACATGTGGGCACTATGTCACCTGCATTTAATGCTATGGGGAAAGAGGAAAGTATGGCAAACTTCTGGAGACTTTGTAAAAGATCTTGTCAACTGTGCCATTCAACATAGTAAATGCAGCGGGAAACTCCACAGAATATGAGCTTTAATTGAAAGCTTTAATATGCCTGACAAAAAACGTGAGACTAACGTTGTAGCTCAGGAACCAAGAGTGAGAGGAGAGAGACAAAGAGATAGTCATCGAACATCACAGTGAGACAAGACTCAACTTGATTGCTTCACTTGTTATGACTGGACACACGTTCAAATTATAGGTATTTTCTTACCCTTGTCTGGAAAAATGCCAGTGTGCAAGAGTGAACAGTGAATTAACATCAAGCTTCTTGTAGATCTGAAGATTGTAGATTCTGCAATGGAAACTTCAGTTTTTGGCTGAGGCTTATGGTGAAGAGATCCCAAAGGAGCTGTCTTTCGTTGGTAGAAGAGTGAAAGCAAAAATGATGGAGATACTCAACAGCCTTTCAGAAAATGATCTGCACAATTGCTTTAAATGTTGGCAGCATCACATGCAGCTGTGTGTCAACTTGGGAACTATTTTGAAGGTGATTGTAGTTGATTTTCTTAATTTGTTAAATAGTTACAGGTGAACTATCACTATTTTTTTTTGTGTTGGACCTTGTATCATGAAGGCCAAGGCTAAAAATGCACAGTCAACCTTAACTCTGGAATTTTTCTTACCAATGCTTGCTTTTACATTAAAGATGTTATTTGTTGGCTGTATTTACTTCTACTGCTTCTTAGTACATGATCACAATAGTTGGCTGCTACAGATCTTATCCTGCTATGCACTCTACCGAATGTCTTTACTTACTAATGTAAGAAAATCTAATGAAGCTGAAGGGACACTGATTCATGATGCTGGTCAGCTTGAAATTCTCAATCTCCTTGCACATGGGAAGGCACTGCTAACACAACACCAGTTGCTTGCAAGCTAATCCCTGCCTGCTTCCTTTTGCCAAGAGCAAAACTGCCCCTTCCATCCCTAGCCCCATCCTGAAACAAGATTTCTTGTAAAGTTGTCTCACATGGTGATTTACTTTGTGATGGGATCACACTGTGACTCATGCTTCTTTAGTCCCACTGTGGTCATCTCAAACTGGGGAGTGAGGGAATGCGTGTGTTTCAAGAAGGGAAGTGGAGCCAATAAGGCCAGTCTCCACTGATAGTGGAGGAGCTGCTTGAGTTTCTGGAAAACATGTTGCCTCCTTCAGCTTCACTGAGCTTGAGGGGAGAGTGAAAGCACAGTGTTCAAAATCTACATGCTGAATCTGATTCAGGCTGTTTTGTCTAAGGAAGTTGTACAAAAGCAGCAAAATTAAGTTATTTTCCCACTGGAAATTGTTTTACACTTGGAATGCAAGTTTGTTGGGCAAATTAGACAGGAAAAAAACATGTTTACATTTATAGGGTTCATGCAGCAGTATATGATTGTAACCTGTTACTGATGTTTTGTGTATAGAAGTTGGTTTAAATGAAGACTCCAGAAGATGTCACTGGCAAAAGGAACTACATTTGCCAAGGCTTGCAGGGTTGTTGCCTGCTCTTTTCAGGATGGATTTGATTTACCCCAAGTTCAAGAAAAGCTGGTAAAAAGAGTTCACATTTCCTCAGTGCTCTCATAAATGAAAGATTATTGTATTGGTGAAAGGCTGTATCAGTTCCTAGGAAAGAGTTCCTCATGATAGAGATGAGAAAATAAAATATCAATTCCTCCTATTTATAACTTTTTCCTTGAACTCTTGATAATGCAGTTAGAGTGAGACCCTATAGTCAGCAGCTCTTAGTTCAGGGTCAGCAAGAAAGAGAACACAGTCTCTTTCACTAATTCCTGGACTGTTTCACTGTTCCATACTTAAAATTCTCTGTAAGAAATTATTTGGTTTCCATTCATACTCTATCATAACTCACAGTTCAAGGTTTTAAAAATAAATCTTTTGGCCAAATGTAGATCACTAACTCTTACGTAATCCTCCACTGACGTAGTAGCAAGATTTTTCCAGTGTTGATGAATGGGTCTTTGTTAACATTTTCAAGAGGATTTGCATTTTGTACCGTCACTCTTGAATAGCTGGTTTATAATATTAGCAATACTGCCTCAATATGCCCTCTTAATATTTCACAAATTTAACCTATATTTTATGTTGAACATCTACTCTAGCTGGGTTAGAAGTTTCTCCTTCATAATTTTCATTCCATGAATCACTGAAACGAGCCCCAACTTGGTATGAATGATCTGCCTGCTGCTTGCTTATAAAGACATCACTGGCACTGTTACAGCAGTTATGCTCAAGGGTTTAGCTGGAACATTACACCACACTCCAAAAAAAAAAAAAAATTGGCTGCCAAAGGCTTAAAACTTGTTCACCAGTATTTTTGGAAGGTCCTGAGTAACTAAGTATGATCTAGTCTCATTAAAGCCTCTAATGACTCCCTGATCTGCCAGCTATGACAACCTATATGTATTTCACAACTTTCCACAATTTTCTTCATGGAAATTTTACTGTTAACTGAAGGGTTCTTCAGCTTGAATTTATAAAAATCTCCTAGGTTCAAATAAGCATTATTCTTCCTGTCATAACTGTTGTCTCAGTCCACAACTTGAACTCTACCTTAGAAGATATTTGATCAGTAATTCTTATTTCTTTCCCTTCTCTTTTGTGAGTATTTTTACAAATTAAGTAAAAGTCAAATTTCTCACTTTGCTTCAAATCCAAGTTTTTTCCTTTAGGGACTTTCTTACCTGTGGACTTGCCCTTTACATTCAAGGAAACCAAAAGCAAGATGAGTAAAAGACTACATGAATTGTAGCTGTGAAGATCTCAGCAGCCAAAGGCAAGCCAAGTTATTAATTTTGTTACTTGTCTGGACAATTGTGGTTTGCCTGTGCTGGACTGTTATTTTTTCACTAATTGCCTTCAATTACCTGAGTGTCAATTTACTGAAAGTAATTCATACATGTCTAAAAACTAGTCTGGGTAGATTTATTTCAGGATGAGAATTCCTGTGCTCCAGCTAAGTAAGGTCCAAGGAAAAAAGATTGAGAGTATTGGAAATATCTAGCCTAGCTTAAAAATGAAACAAATGCTTTAAGAAAGGAAACCTATTTAATGGCATAAACTCTAGAACTATGTCTGGATTAGGAAAGAAAGCTATTTTCCCCACTATACTTAAAAGGAAGGGGAAGCGAGGTGTATGCAAAAAAACCTTTTCTCTAGCAAACACTAAGCTAATATAGGTAGGTATATACCTACAATAATGTTATATACCCAGAGTAAAGTTACAACTTATAAACAAACTATTAAGAGCAGGGCGTGGGAAAATGGCTGCCAGTTTTTCAGATTTAAAACTTTCATGAAGCAAAGCAGGTTATAAAACCTCAAAACTCATCCCCTTTAATGTGTCTTACACTAGACAAAAGGTTCATAGTTGGATCGGGGGGCAGACAGCTCAGAATTCATAAAAGTCACTGAATTGTATCTGTCATTAGATATAAAAACAGGGTTATAGTCAGTATCGCATTGTATTGGCCTACCGGGAGGGTACATGCAAAGGTCTTTGACATCAGTTCTGTGCTATCGAGACTTGTGAAAGGAGATCTGGCTGTTTGCTGTAGCTAGATTCTCTCCTGTGCAGTGCAAACAAGGCAAGAGATAAAAAGACTTTTTTTTTTTTTAAAAATACAGTTGGCAAAGCAAGATCATTCCATACAGGAGGAACAAGTTTCATGTTTATAGAAGCTGGAGAGCTCTACTGCTATTGTGTTATAAAACTTGAAAGGGCTGGTGGGAGTTTGAGAAGCAGAAAGGGACAACAGGAGAAAGAGGCAGAAAATATGGTTAAGAGATCACAAAGTATGCCCACTTCACTGAGTTTGTTTTTTTTTTTTTTTTTGTGTGTGTGTGTGTAGTTTTATACATTAAAACCTGACTGAGAAAAGTATGTGGCCATCTGTGTGGCTTCAGCTACATAATCTTCCACTGTCAACAGTGGGAGAGAGTAGAAAAAATGAGCAATAAATTTAAGCCCTGAAAGGAAAGCATGCTGATTATATGGTGATTTATGCCAAGCTAATCCTACATCAGCACCTTAAACTGACCATTACTTTGATGGGAGAAAAAGCAAGGGTTCAACTGTTTTTTTTTTTGGGGTCCATTACTACTATTGGATGTCTAATTTTGCAAAAGGAAGAGTTTTTTGAGGACTTGGAAACCTCATTCATGTGTCAGGGTCAAGAATTTCAGGCTTAAGTCCCTGAGGTTAGTCCCTAAAACCCTGTCAGGGAGCTAGGTTTTCAGAAGTGTTTGTCAGCCGTTGTTCATGAAGCTGGAACTCAGAAGTCTGTATTTTCCTGTAGAAACAAGTGTAGATACTCCATATTTAAAAATCTGAGTTTTGAACTTAAACTGAGAGCCGTTTTCAAAACACTACTTGTTCTGAAAGTGCTGCCTCACGCAATATTGCAGTTTTCAGGAAATAGTATCATGTTACCTACTCGGAGAAGAAGGCACTCTACAATATCGCTAGCATCGTCAACCTAAATTTGGGGTGATACCCTGGCACTTCTTGTAACTGCTGTGAGTGGCTATCACATTCACTTTCCAACCAAAAGATGTTGTATCTTCTGGCCAGGTTTTGTGCCCCAGCAGAGCGCTGTGGTTATCCTGCATTGCTCATGTCTGTGCTGCACTTGGCACATGCATTATGCAGAGGGAAGCTGCTTCCAGACTCTTTACTCGTTTTGTTAACTAATTGCTGAATAAAAAAAAATTAACAGGACTGTGTGGGGAAAGCTAGCTGAGTGAACTGTGTGAAGCAGCAGCCCTCAAACTCAGTTGTTTTATCATGTTTTTTTCATAGTGACAAAGCTTCAGTTTGTCTGTGTATGTTACATTTAGGGAAGGATATTCAGCAAAAGACCTTTCCTTCTGCCTTATTGACAACCATGACAATTTGAGGCTGAGCTATGGAACTACACTTTCCTTTACAAAAGCAGATTAAAAGCAGCAAATGGCTTAGTCAGCAAACCACAGTTACTTGTTCCATAAAGAGGTGTCAAGCACAATTCAAGCAAGCTAACCGCAGCCTTGGACACCTCATCGTATGAGACTGGGAAATATGAAAATCAACGTTTCAAAAACGCAAGGATTGAGCTGTGATCAATGGAGCACTGTTCAAACTTTGGCTCATCTGCTCCTGAAAATCCTATTTAAGAAAACGTTTTTGTGCTTTTAAACGGAGTAACTGAAGATGCACTGGAGAACTTTGACTTATGGGCAGTTTTCTGTGTCCTTTAGAGGAAATATACCTGCAATTCCTTTGCTCTGGATACCAGCTAATGCAGCCTACTGGTTCAGGCCCTGCAGTCTGTATGTTAGAGCCTTTTTGGACTTGGGCTTCATTTGAAGGATCCTTTTACAGTACCTAAACCTTTTTTTTTTTTTTCTTTTTGGAGCCATGAGTGTTTTGCTTCATATCATTAAATCAAGAAATCAGTAGGCAGGTTTGTCAGAAGGATGTCACAACACTTCCATTAAGCTCAGTCTGAGGCAGTTCAGACTTCGTGAAAATCTGTTTCTCTCTGGGGTCAGTTCTGATGCTTAATCCTAGCTTTGTCCAAGTAGATCTTGTGCCAGGTCCCTTGTACCTGTTCTTGCAATAACAGAGGTAGCCTTTGTTTGAGATGTCAGTGAAAATGCTGCTCTGACTCTACAGCAATGAAGAAGTACTTAATGATTTATTAGAGCTGATCACCCCCTCCTCCCCCCACCCCATCTTCACCCTTACAGAAAGGAAGCATCCTTCTGCTGCTTGATCGACATTGCTGTTCTGGAGGGCAGCCCACACTGCTTGAATATGATCCTCACAGTGTGGGGATGCATGCTAGATTTCTTTCTAGTTATGCAATGTACTGGTTATGTGCCAAAGCAGAATAGTTTTTGTTCATAAGGCCACAGAGGAAACACCAGAAGTGTCAGAGCTAACCTGGGGGAATAGGAAGGCTGGTTCAGAGTGGTCAATAGATCTCTGTGGAACCTCAGAATATGCCCAGGTTATCTAACAGAAATACTGGCTGAGCACAGCTCTTCTTGTTTCCTCCATGGGTTTCCTTTCTGTACTCCCCTGCTCTCCTTGAAACAAGTGAAAATGTTTGCAGATTAAGTGCCAAGGACTGTTTTGCGTTTTTTTATATCCCATATGACCTCTTTGAGCTACGTTATGGTGCTGCTGATAGAGGGAGTCTGTTTGCTTGTTTGTTTGTTTGTTCACTGACTAATGAACTTTTAGATATTGATATTTAAGAACTATAAACGTGCCAGTAAAATGATTAAAAAAAAAGCAGGTAGGAAGGTAAAGGAGCAGATTGCTCTCAATCTGAAGAACATATAATGGTGGTTCAGAAATTACTTAGATGCATTCTTGCATTCTGCTTAGAAACCACGTATACCCATTAGGCTAAGTCCCACTATAGATCTGGTCCCATTGCTGTAACCAGAGGAAGAAAGGGGTTGGTAAGCAGCTGCAAAGAACCAGACCATCACAGAAAAACTCCCTACTGGCACAAGCTTGTTGGTTTCCAGCATGGTAACTTCTGCCTTCTTGCTTATCACTGTAGATGTATATGGGTCTATGGTAGAGGGCAAAGGGTAGGGAATGGCAAAGCAGTGCTTCACTCATTTTAGATGACACTGTAATTTAGACTTTAGCAGTAGCTAGGTAGACACTGACTCTTATCACAAACAAATTATAGCTACATCCCTGCTCCTCCTTGCTGTTTCTGCATGGTTCTGCATGCTAGGTTGTTTTCTTACTCAAAAATTTTTATCCTAGTCCAAGATCCACTGGCTTCAAGACAGTTGTGCTACTAACTGGAGCAGGGTAAATGTGTTCGAAATTAGGCCTTAGTGTGGCCCTTTGTTTGTCATGTTAAGCTTTGGATTGTGTAAGGTGAAGTCTCCTTTTTCTTCCAGTCACCTGAGAGCACTTTCCTGATTAAAAGGAGATAGAAAAATGAGTCTGTTGGGAAATCAGCACACCACTCTTGAGAAACTCAGCAGTCCTTTGTTATTTTTATCTCTGGTTTTAAGAGTGTTCTAGAATAATAATGATAAAGGTATCCCTAAAATTACATAAGCAAAATATATATTTTTAAATTTCCAGATATGTAACACAGTAAGACAGATACAGGACTACTTATGAGAAATGCAGAAATGCCCAATAGAAACTAACCTTTTGAACAGAGGCTCAAATTCAATTAATAAATGAATTTTTGTAGCTGTAGAAGACATTGTGTTTTATTATTACAGGTAAGATTTTCTGAGACCTTTTTTCTTCTCCTGAAAAAGGAGGAGGAAGAAGGCTGTGGTTGTTTTAATACCCAAATGAAAGGAGTAAGTTGTATGTATGTGTCACAGCATCAGATTTCTTATGCTCCAGGTCAACTTTCTTATACCTCAGATCATGTCACTGATACTGACATTAAGCCTCTAATCTGGTGATTTTATGTTGGAAGGTGTCAAATGTCTGCATTATTATTTGTTGTTAAATGACTAGGATAAGGAAGACTGATCTAAGTCATCGGATTTCCTAGAGTCACATTTTTACTGTAGTTCTTGGATCATAAAATTAATTGTGCTGTATGTTCTCGTAACATTCAGACAAAAAGGCTAGGATCCTTCTTTTAAACACAAAAAAAGGAACTCTATTTTAATTACAACATTGCAGCCAGCACTGTCATGATGAGTAAGGCCCCGGGCTGTTTCTCTGTGAAACCAAGGTTAAAAATAGTTACTTGCTTCCTTTCCAGTATTAATTCTGGTTAGCTGCATAGGCCTGTGGCAGTATAAGGACTGAGTTTTCTTGGTCTTGATATGAAAGACCAGCACAGGTTTACCTGAGGGAAACTCAGAACTATTTCCCCTGCAACACCCTGCCTAATAGGTCATTGGCAAGTTGTGTCACCCTAGCTGCTGTTTTATACTGTGATTTGCTCTAGTTCCACTGGCACCATGTCACAACTCTCCCACTGTGGGTGGGCCTCCATCCATATTGTGGCTTAAATCCCACCCCTGAAAAAATTACTACTGTCAGCTCCTTCAGCCTACTTTTTATGAGTGTCTCAGCAAGTTTATGCTGTCAGCTTGGTTACTTTCTTGTTGTGTGGTATGCTTTTTAAAGAGCAGGACTACGTAATGCAATCATAGAAACAAAAATATCTCCTGAGTTTTTTTGATGGGTTATTGTTCTTTTAGAAATCAGAGAAGTATTTTGATTACTGTCATTTCATATCCTGCACATCATGTCTCCAGGCTGAGGAAAAAGAAAGCTTTTGTTTCCTACTGATCTCTCCTGAGAAAAAGTCTTCCTTCATCTTCCAGTTTTCCTAATGGGACGGTGCAAAAAATAAGTTATTTTTGGTCTTTGAAGGCTTGGGAATACTAGAAATACACTTTGTTTCAGGAACAGAATTCAGTACCTGTGTACTGATACGCTCCTCTTGCTTATCTGGCTTGCCAAAGGTAAATGTTCTGGGCTTTCTCCTGCTTCTCTGGGATTTACCTCATTGCTAAGAAGGATGAGGTTCACCCAAGGTGGCCTGAAGGATCAGGAAGGTTTGCATGCTTTTCTCACAAGGTTATTAGAGGGAAGTCACACAATTGGGGATAAACTGACAAACTTTTGTAAAGTTGCATATTTAGTTCCCACAGAAAGGGAAATTTCAGAGCAACCGTCCCTGCTTTCTTGCTGCTATGATTTCTATTCAACTCTGGTCCAAGGCAAAGAGGTTTTTTTGGTTTTCAATTTTTTCCCCCCTGACGTTATCCAGCTGTGGATGTCCTTATCAACCACCATCAGAACTGATGACATACATTTCATGGCCATTTGTCCCTGTTGAAAATATGTTGCTATTTCTGCTTTAAGGAAGGTAGTGCCTTTTCCCTGTTTTCACATACTTCTTGGTGCAGACTGGACAGTAACCTAAGGGAGAGCACTGCTGTCCATATTGAATAAATGCATGAGTCTCTGCCTTTTACTCACATGTTTATTGTAAGGAGTAAAGCGAGGCTGTCACCAGCCGAATTCAGCTGTCACCCAGTGGTCTGTACCCTAACAGCATGAAAGATTCACTGTCCTTTAACAGTAACCAGTTCCAAATAAGAAAGTTATACAACTTGGTACCTACTTGGCTTTGGTGTCTGGTTTGTTTGTTTGATTTTTAGTTTTTCTCCAGCCTTGTTCAATTCTATTCTTTCTCCTGGAACTTCAGTAGCATTGTTCTATTTGTTGTCTTTTGCTCAACTGACAGCTTTGTGGAGCTGGAAGATAGCACTTTTCAGATTGGAAGGAACAATGATTTAATTCTGCATTTCTAGAGGAAAAGAAAAATTGCTCATTCTGGCAGTGAGGTGCAGGGGATTGGCAGAACATAAGCACATTGAGTCAGTTCCCCAACTCAGCTGGAGGCAACCCTAGTAATCCAACTTCTTGGGATGCATGAATGCTCTCCTTGCTCTGCAATAACCTTTCATCTTACATTCCTGTCTTTTTAACCCCATCTGGCTTTTTCTATACAACTCCTAGATTCCCCATTCAATTCTTCTATGCTGCTCAGTTTTTAAAGTCACATTTTTTTTTCTTCATGTTCTTTTCTCCTAACTTGTTCTCAGAATCCCATCTGTGGCAATGAGAGCCTGGGTACAGTCCACTGTCCTCTCTGCTGAGCTGCCTGGTGTCTTCTGGTGAGCGAGAAATGAGCTTTGTTTCCTGGGTTATTTATGCTGATGGATTGATGCCGCAGCACGGAACAGAAATACTATTCTTGCCTATCTATGTTCTTTCTCCTAAATTTAGGTAATATATATTTGTTTCTTCACTTTCTGGTGGAAAGTAATTTCCTGGTAAAGTGCATGAGGAATTCTTCTTCACAATCCTCGCATGCTTCATGCAGGGAGTAGAGAAGCTGTCTCACTTTCTTCCTTTCCTCAAAACTCCAAGTTGTATTGTAAAGTTTCACTTATGTTTCAAGTTTCCTTCTTTCTTACTCAGACTTTGATGAATAACTTTGTATTGTATGATTTTTGTTTGCTTTAGCATATGGAAATTACCTGTCTAAGGTTTTGTGATTGTTGATTTCTTTTGAAATAAAATTGAAAGAAATTGTTGGTTTCGCTTTGACTGTAATGAAAACTCTTCCTTAGTTCTTATTTCATATTCCCTTTATGCATAGCTCAATGATCTTTCACTTCTATGAGGATACCCATGGAAAGTCATGCCTGCCTTGCTATCTTATTGGGTTTCTTTCATGCATGTTTCAATTCCTTATCTGTAATCCCACAGCATATAACAGAAGGCGAAAAGAAGGAATCTTTCTCGTAATGCTGAAGGATTCATGTCTTCATCTTCTTATCACTGTTACCATTTGTATTTGCAGCTGTTAGAAAAGGCTAAGAAAATGGGTGTGTGTGTGTTTTGTTTTATTGTTTTTTTAGATGTTTTACTTTCCATGGTGTTTTCTTTGCTAGGGACAATGTGATGTTCTAGTTTTGACATTTGGGGATTGTTCTAAGCTACTGTTTCAGACATGTTAAGTACAACCAGAAAAGACTAAACAATTTAGATTTGTCTCTGACACAGCAGCTGGTGCAAATGTGGGGTGGAATGTGGTGAGTTTTTTAGTTTCCATTTTTGGTTTGAGTTTTTTTAGTGTAGAATTGGTGTACAAGGGGAAAATCAAACTCACAGTAATACAGAAAATGCCATCATGATAGTCTATCTGTATCTAGCTTGGCAGAAATAAGTGCGGGTGTTGTTGTGACACTGGGACAAAGCTATTGCAGGATAAAATTTGAATTGTTCCAGGTACTGTAGAAACAGCTGGCAAAATAGCAAAGTTCCTATCTTGCACTATGTAAATACCTGCTCTGTTAGACCAAATCTTTGAATATTGTTAGACATTATTAGTTGAGAAATGAGATGCTGAATCTCAATGCAAGTGGATGAAGAATTAAAAATTTGTTTTTGTTACATTCATTGGTGTGCTTATATGAACTAATCTGCTTGGATTCTGTTATTTTTCTCTTGATGAGCAAGGAAATAAAGAAAAGATAGAGAAAGCAAATCCCCTTGTTAATTTTTTTCCCCTGAATATATTGTAAGAAATAATATTAGCTGCCTCAAATATTTCTTCCAGATCTGTATGTCTGAATCCTGTCAGAGATGAGAGTTACAGGAAAGTGAAGGAGCAGGATTATTAAAATATCTTTGCTTGGTGTATTTTCTGACATGTCAGCTGTACATCTATGATGGTACTCCTTTCTTGCCAAGCAGTGTTTATAGGTAGATTTTATGATAACTCCCACTTTCTCGGCCTTCTTGAGATAAGTTGGTCTTAAGCTACTTTGCCAAATTGCAGATGGTTTAGGGTCTGCAGTAGAATACACAGCAGCAATTTAGATTCAGATCAAGTATTCTGCAGGCTAACCTGTTGTTTCAGAAACACTTTACATTATTCCCTGTCCAAACACAAGATTTGGGGAAGTCTTGCCTCAGGTAGCCTTTAATATTTTTCGTTTTATTTTGATAGAAAGCTAACATGTTTATTTCAAGTAGATGCCTAGCTGTGAAACATGTGAAATCTAAAATTTTCTGGAGGTGACCTTCTGTGGCAGAAGGCCTCCCAGATGCTCCTTTATCTACAACTGATATCCTCTTGATGTACACATTAAGTCATAGAATTCTGTGGATTGAAAGGGATTTTTGGGGGTCACCAGGCTCAACCTTTTGTGTTCAGTCAGGCTCATCTAGAGAAAGCTGTCTAGAACTGTGTCCAGCCAGGTTTTGAATGCCTCTACAAATGGAGAATCCACACGTTCCTGGGCAACCTAGACTGGTACTTCATCACCCTCACAGTGTAAATGTGGTTCCTGATATTCAAACAGAATCATAGAATCACTAGGTTGGAAAAGACCCACTGGATCATCAAGTCCAACCATTCCTATCAAATACTAAACAATGCCTCTCAGTGCCTCGTCCACCTGTCCTTTAAACACCTCCAGGGAAGGTGACTCAACCACTTCCCTGGGTAGCCTGTTCCAGTGCCCAATGACCCTTTCTGTGAAAAATTTTTTCCTAATGTTCAGTCTAAACCTCCCTTGGCGGAGCTTGACACCATTCCCTCTCATCCTGTCCTCTGTCACTTGGGAGAAGAAGCCAGCATTCTCCTCTCCACAACTTCCTTTTAGGTCGTTGTAGAGAGCAATGAGGTCTCCCCTCAGCCTTCTCTTCTCCAGGCTAAACAACTCCAGTTCTCTCAGCCGCTCTTCATAAGACCTGTTCTCCAGGCTCCTCACCAGCTTCATTGCTCTTCTCTGGACTCGCTCCAGAGCCTCAACATCCTTCTTGTGGTGAGGGGCCCAGAACTGAACACAGCATTTGAGGTGCGATCTCACCAGTGCCAGGTACAGAGGGAGAACAACCTCCCTAGACCTGCTGCTCACACCGTTTCTGATACAAGCCAACATGCCATTGGCCTTCTTAGCCACTTGGGCACACTACTGGCTCATGTTCAGTCACTGTCAACCAACACCCCCAGGTCCCTCTCCTCCAGGCAGCTTTCCAGACAGACTTCTCCTAGTCTGTAGCACTGCTTAGTGTTGTTGTGCCCCAAGTGCAGGACCTGGCATTTGGCCATGTTAAACCTCATGCCATTGGTCTCAGCCCAGAGGTCCAGGCTGTTCAGATCCCTTTGCAGAGCCTCCCGACCCTCCAGCAGATCGACACTTCCACCCAGCTTAATACTGTCCACAATCAGAGTCTCCTGTGTTTCTGTTTGTGCACATTGCCTCTTCTCCTGTCACTTGACACCACTGGAAAAAAACCTTGCTCTATGTTCTTCTGAGGTGCACTGCTAGATACTGACCTCCAGCCAGATTTCATTTGACTGATCACTACCATCTGGGACTGGATGTTCAGCCAGTTTTCAGTCCAACTTACTATCTGCTCATCCAGCGTATGCTTCACCAGCTTCCATATGCCAATCTTACGGGAGGCAGCGTCAAAAGCTCTCCTGAATTCAGGGTAGACAATATTTGCTACTCTCTCTTCATCTGCCAAACTAGTCAACTCATTACAGAAGATTATCAGGTTGTTTGAGTGTGACTTCCTCTTTGTGAATCCATGCTGACTACTCCCAATTTCCTTCCTGTGTGCCTGGAAATGGTTTCTAGCATTAGCTGTTCCATCACCTTACCAGGGGTTGAAGTGAGGTTTAACAGCCTGTAGTTTCTTGAGTCCATCTCCTTGTCCCATTTTGAAGACAGAAGCAACTTTTGACTCCTTCCAGTAGTCAGGCACTTGTCCCAGTGGCCATGATTGTTCAGTGATAGTCAAGAGTGTCCTTGGAATGTTATCTGTGGGCTCTCTTGGCACTTGTTGCGTGTACCTCATTAGGGCCTGTGGATTTATGTATGTCCAATTTGCTGAAGTATTCTTTGAACTGATCCACCAAGGATACATCTTCTTCCTTGCTACAGACTTCCCTCTGGGCTGTTTGAGCTGAGATCCTTGACAGTAAAGTCTTTGGTGAAGGCTGAGGCAAAGAAGGCATATTCGGTACCTCAGTTTTCACAAGTCCTGTGTAATCAGAGTCCCTGCCCCGTTCAGGAGCAGGCTTATGTTTTTCCTGGTCTTTCTTTCACTACTCGTGGACTTAAAGAAGTCCTCCTTTTTGACTTTGACATCCCTTACCCAATTTCACTTAAGGTAGGCTTTGGCTTTCCTAATACCATATCTGCGTGCTTGGATACTCTCTGTATATCCTTCCAAGTTACTTGTCTCTACTTTCATCTTTTATATACTTCCTTCTACTACCTAAGCTTTGTCATCTTTTTCATCCACACAGGCCTCCTGGAATTTTTGTCAGGCTTGCAGCTCATTGGGATGGACAGCTCTTGAGCTTGGAGGAGGTGATTCTTGAATATCGATAAGCTTTCTTGGACATATTTTCCCTCCAGGACTTTATCCCGTGAGACTCTTTCAAGCAGATCACTGAGGAGACTAAAGTCTACTCACCTGTTGACCCACTACATAATGAATAAAGCAGGGCGTATGCAAGTGGTTAGTCTTAGGGCTAGCTCTCATTTGGCTGTGCCAGGCTAATCCAGCCTGCCTTGGAGCAAGGATTTATGACTCCTACAAGCTGCTCCACCTTTCTGCCTTGAAATGATGGGCCTCATCCAGCATGAGCTTCTCACTGTTGTTTTCTCTTCTGATGTCACTCAGATCACATAAGGACACATGGTCACACAGGGTCACTGGCAAGAATAGATCCGTGCCTCCGTGAATTAACCAGTTGTGTGGTCTGACTTGTATATGCTAGATGAAAGAAAGAGCAAAGAGGAAATGAACAGTAGAGTAGTAATCCTTTACACAGTTATTGACAATTCCAGTGTTAAGTGAAATACAACTGATACCTTAAAGTCTGGGCTTTTGGCTCTGCCTGCTAGCCCCCTTGATTGCCTTGGCCACTTGTGTTCATTTAGAAATACTACCTCTTTCTTTTCTGAATCACCCTACTGTAAATTTTTAATTGTCATAAGACTGTCTGGATGTTGCTCACAAATTAGAATCAAATCTTTTCTCTTTTAATTTTTTTCCAAGGCTCTTCTGAACCAGAAGTAATGAAAGTCATCTTATGTGGTCTGTTTTCCTGGCACTTTAACAGAAGGACAGAAACAGCAGAAATCTGAGAAGAATCTTTTCTTAAGTATTTGCTCATATATAGGGACACTTTGATAGTTTGTTTTGTTAGAAAATACACTAAGCAAGGGTACTAGGGCTCCTGCCAACTTTAATCCTTCACTTTCTGGTAACTACTCTCAATGATACGATTCTGATTTTTGGTCTAAAAGTGAAGATTACCTCAAAGATTGCTAACTTCACTCCAAAGAGTACCATTTTAGAGATTTCAGAGAAAATTCTAACTTATGTCTTCATTTTAGACTCAAAAGATTTGTTAATCTGAATAATATTCCCATTCTTATGCAAACATTAGGGGGTTTAACTGAATCTAAGATCTGTTCTTTCAAAGTTCACCATTCATAGCAGAGCTGGGATACAATGTTGCTTTATTTCTGGAAATTTCTAAAATATTATCAACAATGTAAGTTTATAATTAAGGAAATTAATTCTGTATTAAATCTGGATTTCTTGGCTTCTGTGGTTTAAGACACCCAAAGATTCTGTCTGATTCACAAAGAAAATGTTCATTGATCTAAATTAAATGACCCAGAGAATTAATTTTCAGAGAAAAGATCAGGGCTTTATTAGAGTGATACCTTCCAGTGCTTTGAAAATTAAGGGTGAAAATTTTATTTCATTCTGGCACTGTACATGAAGCTGGTTTCTAAGTACTTTCTGTATTACATTCAAAGCCATAGGGTCTGATGAAATGGACTGCAACTGATTTTCTGGGTTGGGTACTGAAAAAACAACTTCCTACTTAGTAGACTAGGAAGTGTGGAAGAAAACTCTGTTACTGGTTAAGAACAGAGAGGCTGGAAGTGCTGAATCCGGGCCTTTTCCAAGACATCACCAAAGTTCAATTGCTCTCAACCAGCTTGGCTTGGCTTGGTCAAATCTAGGCTTCTACTGAGTGAAGACTGTGGTGAGCAAGTAGAGTCAGTTTTCTTCTTTGGCCTACTGTCCTTTAACAGCCTATGAGAGCAGATACTGTCTAAATCAATTATTTGTGACCTGGGACTGAGATAATTAAATTTTACTATGGCAGAGAACCAAATGTTGAAGATCAACGAACCATTAGTCCTACTGAAAAAATGTGTGGTACTATTACTTGAGGGGGCACAGAGTCTAATTTTGTGCTGTGTAGTGAAAGGTCTGGCATGAATTTGGTATGGATTCATTCAATCAATGGTGTTGGCAAACTACAGAAATTGTTGTCGTTTTCAGTCTCATGAAGGGAAATGTAAAGGGCAATTAGTTTCATATATAGGATTGAAAATCTGGTTTGTTCTCTTTTAAGGATGCATGCAGATTGTTTTGGGGCAAAAAGGATCTCTTCCTAAAACTGGCACATGTACTTGTGTGTGTGTATATATATATACATAATGTATTGATTGTGGAAAAACTAACAGCTGTAAAAATTGACTAGATTGTAAGAACCATATGATCTAGCTGTGGAAGAAATATTCTACCAAATGTGAATGGAATTACATTAGGAAAAAAATAGCACTGAACATGTTAACGTTAATAAGCTTGCCATTGATTATTACAGCATGTTTTATTTTAAATAGGAAGTGGCATGGGAAAAATGAAACAAACCACTAGGAACAAATCTGAGCCACTGAATTTTCTTAGGCTGTTAAATTCATGCAAAATGGTGGATGATCAAAAATAGGGTGGTTTTGCATCGTAAAATTCGAAATTGCAGTCATACCCATGCACATATTTATCATCTACTTAACAAATGAAAATAAGTGGAATGCTTTCTGTTTTATAAAAGTGTTTATACTTCCCTCGATTTTGTGCATTTTGATGAAAGAATTTAAACTATTTCTTGGTGCTGTTTGAAGTTGAAAACTGGTGCAGACTTAAATAGCAGAGACTGTTAATCTAGGAGATTCATTCAGCTAAAGAGAAAGGGAAAGTTATATGTGGTACATGGCAGACATCCCTAGAGGGCATGCTGTTGTGCATAAGGCTCTCAGTTCCACAGTTTAAAAACATGAACACAGTCCTAGACCTGTCCATTCAGAAAAGCTTTTTAAGCACGTATTAAATTGTCATTGACTTTATATATGGAACTGGATGTTTTGCCGAGTAGAAGCAGACTCTTTGAATCAGAGCTAAGGGTTTGATCCTACATTCATTGAAATCACCACTGGTATGCTTCTGAATTAATTAGTACAGAAGCTAGTTCTAAAACCTGCATTAACAGCAGCATGAATGCATTTATATTTTTAGCTATAGAAAAAAAACACCTCAGCAAAAAAAGTTTTCTGTGTTTTTTCATGCTACTTCTGCAAGGTGCTTCTCCAAGAAGATATTATCCTTTCAATACATGAGCTTAAACTAGTGATTAACCCTTGACATATATGTGAATATTAAGGGCTGATAAATGTATGCTTCGTTATTGGTTCATTTGCACTTTGTGCGATGCTTCAAGAACTTTCTAAACTATCAAATAGCTTGTGGGTGGTCTTATTCAGCCAAAGCACTACTGTGATATGGTAGCTGCAAAGAGACTTTAGTAGAACTTGCTGCACACCAGTGAAAAGTAAATCAAATATTAGTGACATCCTCTTAAGTGACAATTTAATTTCTGAACTATTTTCACCCTTACAACTACATAATAATAATAATAATTAATAATATGAAATCTTAGATTCATAAGTAACACAATCTCACTGCATTGGGCAGTGTGAGAGTTAGTGATTATGTGGTTTGACCCTCATATGGTACATCAATCATGGCAATGTTCTTTCCCTTTGGGTCCAAGTAAAACCACTACTTCCCACACAACATGTCATTACCATCACAATAGGATCTGCTTGGTAATAGCATTTGGAAGGGATCCTTCACTCTAAAGCACTGTTTGAAATCAAAGCTCGCTTCCTGTTGCAACTTAGTTTTAAAACAGACTTCTAGTGATCCTGTCAAATACAATGCTCTTTTTCTTTACCCGCCTTAGTTCTGATTCCATTTGTTGCCTATCTTCTTTTCTTAAATGGAAAGCCAGAAAAGAGGTTTTACAGATCTAGAAATAATATTAAAATTAAGTTCTAAATTTCAGAGGGGAAAAAAAAGAATTTTCCAATTGACATTGGCCTGTGTGATTTTGAAACTTCCATAGTATGTACTTTAATTGGAACCATCCAACAAACTGCAATAATCTCCAGTGTTTGGTCAAATGACTGTCTCAAAAAAAAATAGATAAAATGCTACTTTTATAAAGTAGTATTATAAGGATTTGACAGAAATAAGCTGAAACCACCTGAAAGGAGGTTGTAGAGAGGAGGGAGCTGGCCTCTTCTCCCAAGTGACCGGGGACAGGATGAGAGGAAATAGCCTCAAGCTCCACCAGGGGAAGTTCAGGCTGGACATTAGGAAAATATTTTTCACAGAAAGGGTCATTGGGCACTGGAACAGGCTGCCCAGGGAAGTGGTTTATTCACCTTCCCTGGAGGTGTTTAAAGGACGGGTGGATTTGGTGCTGAGGGGCATGGTTTAGTGTTTGGTAGGAATGGTTGGACTCGATGATCCAGTGGGTCTCTTCCAACCTGGTTATTCTATGATTCTATGAAAAAAGGAAAAATTCAGACAACACACTAACTACACCTATTGCAGTAAACAGTAGCAAGTGGTATTCACTTGTTTGTCAACAAATCGGGAAAAGATTCCATTTCTTAGCTTTAATTTTAAATACTGAGATGTTAATTGCAAAGATTTGTTCCCTCTCACATATTCTAAAGCTACCTTTGCTAAATAAAATAGCTTGGTCTTACATTGTGATCTTTTAGTACATATTGCTGATGGTTTTTTGCTATTACCTAAACATGAGTGTTAGAAGTGCACCCAGCATTATATTATGTGGGAGGTCCATGTAACATAATGGAAATTGTTATCTTTCTTAATTAAAAAGAGTAAACATTTCCTTCCTTTCTCATGTGACAGCTCTTCTTCCAAGAAGGCTAAAATCCCTACTGGGGTTTTAGAAAAACCTAGCTGGAGATAATAATTTATCTATTAGGAGGGAGAGGGCCTGCTTGAGGACATGCAAGTTGTGTCATGATTTAAAGCTGTGTCAGCCTGATTCCCAGCTGGAGTGGACACTGCAGGCCAGGGCACTCTTCTGAAAATATCCGACTGCTCTGCGTTTGCCGAGAGCTTCCACACCAAATTATGTGGATGGCTTAGGATAGTAGACGCTTATTTGCACAGTTATGCATTAGAACTGCATAATCAGCTTAAATGGAAGGTGAATTGGTCGAGTTACTTGCCACTGGCCTGTCTTCTCTACTTAGTCGTTACTGAATTTTAATGCTTTTTTTTTTTTTCTTATAGTCCTTCACAGTGATATGCACATTATTGGGATGCTACAGTAGACTAATTAAGGTTGGGGAAGGCACAAGCTTCTATACATAGGCCCATAACCAAAAAGTTGTGTGCCATGAGAAGATGTACTTGCAGACTAAAAAGGACTGGAGGGCAAACCCCACATCAGATTGTGTTTATAGCTATAATCAGTGCTTCTTACTACTTCTGTAAATATATATTCATGGTCCTGTCTCCATTTGTTTCTTTTCAAGTTTTTTTGGGGGACATCAGGTCTTTCTGGACAGCAGAATGTGTTTCTGCATGACACATAAGGACTGAAGCGAAGGCAAAAGTACTGTTTTTAAAACTGTGTTTTTGTCATTCCTGCCAGCTATACTGATTTCTTTCTTTAGTCCTAGGCTAGTGTTTTCTATAAAAAAACAAGTATGAATGGAACTACTGCATTACTGCATCTTCATATTTGTCAAAGATTTTCTACAGTTTCTTATAAAGAGCACAGCTATACATTTTGTTATTATTATTATCCAAAATTACTTAGACCCTTTGAAATAAATATTTCCTCTGAAAAAGAAGTGAAAAGGGAGATTACTTAAGTATGTGTTGGTAGCTATGAGCATCTCTTCCATGCCATAAACCGTCCTATGACTACTAGCATGAAACCTAAGAATAAGAAAGTGCTTCCTGAGGTCTTCCTAGGAGCATCACATGCTATAGGATGGTGGACTTCTGTCGTCCCACATGACCTTGTCTAGTTGTAAAAGTCCTCTGTCAACCGCTGCTGGAGAGGCGAGGAAAACTGACAAAACAAACTTCAGTCAAATGTGTGTTCTTTTTGGGGGTGTTTCTATTAGGTCAGTTAAGTTTTGTTTATTATAAATAAAGTTATAAAGTTTTCTGGTAAAATGTGTGGACAACCTACCTGTCTGTAATGGACTATGCACAGTCAAGCTATTCATTATGGCCTGTAGACTGAACTGAAGGATACTTTGGGAAAGAAAGGTAGCTGAGAGAGATTTCTGGAAGAGAAAGGCTGTATTTAGGAAATCTCTGTTGCCATGTTGGTGTACAGAAGTGTCATTATTATCTTTTCAGACAGGGCTCACAGCACTGTGGATGGCGAAGTGTAAACTTACAGTCAGCAAACTTACTGACTGAGAAGGCCAAGAAGCGCAGTAAATGGGAGAAGCAGCTGCAATGAGGTGGAGCAATTAATGAATCCAGCTCATAGGAATGACCAGGGGCCAGCACTGTTACTGGCAGCAAGTTAGTGGGCAGTCTGGCTAGTGGGCACTGGCAGAGACCACTTAACAGCTTTAACTCTTGGGACTGTCTGACAAAAAGCTCTGTGCAAACCCATAGTGGTGGAGGGCTTGGCCCTCAGAAGCACTCATCTCCGAGGGATTACCCTTGAAGAGCTTTGGGAGCAAAGCAGTCTATCTCTAAGGCTGTGAGAGTGCATAGCACCCAAGAAAAGAGGAAGTGTTGTTAGAGGCATCAGATGAATCCGCCTATTCGCTGCAGTTTTGGATATGAGTGCTGCAGCTGGACAAGCAGCTATTTCAGCAGTTTTAGGACAAAGGCTGTTGCTGGCATGTTCTGGGGAAAAGATAGTATTGCTTATGGGATTGTTTAGGTTTTCCTCATCCATTTCCAAAATGTTTTTCTCCTCTTAGAGTACACTTCTCTTTATTTAAACCCATTTGTTTGACTTACTGCTTGTAACTAGGGAAATGTATGGTTCATTGAGTACCTTAGCAATATAATTTTATTGCCAGACCACTGGATAATGGCTTGAGTGTTTTATTTTGAACCTTTCAAAACTCTGTTGCTATTGCCACAGCCTTGTTGCTTGCTAATCTGTCTGGCAGAAAGGTTAGTTTTGTGAAAAGATAGGTCGACAGTGAAGGATGATTTAGGTATTTTATACCTCTTGCTGTTTTTCATGAAAGTTGCCTTGCATGGACAGATGGGTAGAGAAAAATTAATTGACCTGAAAATTAGGTGAGTAGGGAGGTGATAGTCTACTGATGGCACTGAGTTAATCGGGGTATTCAGGGTAGTCTACTGATGGCACCGAGTTAATTGGGGTATTCAGGGCAAGGCTGGCTTAAGAATTGAGGAAGGATCCGACAAGATTGAATGACTGGTCAATCAAATAGCAGAATAAATTCATTGTGGATAGAAATAAAGTGATATATAGAGCAAAGAAAACATAAACCTGTGTTTCCCGCAACTTGAGAACGCTGTTAGAGGAAGGACAGTGGGCTCGTCAGCCCTTTGGTCTAACCTGATAAATCTTTTCTTGGACATCTTTTTTACCTTTTCCTGGCAATGGTTTTTCTACAAAAGAGGTCCCCTTATACTCTGTAAGCCATGGGTATTCATAACTATTTAAAAAAAGAAAACAAAAAAGAAAAAAGTGTGTCCTCCTGGGTCCATTAAGAATTTTGCAGGCTTCAATATAACTTCACAGAAAATCTCATGCAAGTCAATCTCTCCTTGTAAACTCTGTTCTTTGTCTCTTCTGCATAAGCATCTTGGCAGGAGAGAAAAAGCGGGGTTGGAATTGGCTTTTCCATGTCATGTCATGTCTCAGCACTCATCCCTAGGAATTTATACCATTCTTATTTCTTCTCCATTCAGAGGAGAGAGATATCAGTGCTTGAACCATAATAAAACCCTGTGGGATACAGGCTACTTAGTTGTCTTCAGGTCTTTGAAAGCATGAGGACTGGTGTACAACTGAAGTAGGGATAAAGTCATGTTAATATATGAATAGGCAGAGCAAAAGCCAAAAGTCAGTTAAAAAACTAGGTAATTCTTTTGGTTTAGGAGGTTTATAATCTGAAAGTCAGAGTACAATAGCTGAACCAGAGAGTACCTTTTACACTGCCTTGTCTGGCCTGCTCAAAGAGGAGTTTGTACAATCCGTGCTTCTCTATGCTTATATTTTAGGACTCTCAGTTTAGTCTGGTTTGAAAAATTTGGGCTAGACTCTGCACTCTTAAAAAAACCCCACTCCAAACATTTAAAATGTCCAGTCCTGAGTGCCATTTCCTTTCTCTAGGGAATGTTTCTTTCCTAGACACAAAGCTTAGCATGAGCATCAATACGCAGACCAGAAAGGTTAAGATCATGTATTTTATCTCTAAAAAATATTTTATAACAGTCTTAATAGTAAGAATTAATTTTATAGGATAGAATGCTCGATAATTTATCACAGCCAGGAAGTACTACACAACTTAACATTTGACATAATTTTCCAGCCACTTTGGTACAATTGGCTCTCATGTTTTATAACCATTAGTGGGATATGGTAATTTGCTTCACAGTTCCCTTAAATAGTTATGTTGGGTTCTTTTTTAGTTAAGCTGCTGTTTCTTTTTTAACAGGAATGATGGGAATTTCAGTGTGTGGTGAAACAAAATTAATTTAGCATTTAATCTAAAGTTGTAACTGTTCCTTTGTAACAAGCTTTCATTGGTGTCTTCATAATAGATATAGAAGATAACTAATTTGTATCCGATGGAGACAAACAGAAAAAATTGATGACAAGTGGAAACGTGTTTCTAATTGTAGTGAGAGTTTGAACTGGCTTCAAGTTCTAATGTTTATGCAATATAAATTATTAGAGAGGCTAGGGCATTGACAGCAGCTGAACTTTCTATTATTGGATGGAAACTTAGCTACAGCAAACTGCAAGATGATTTTTTTTCTGTTAGTGCCTGCACACATACATGCAGAACTACTGGGACAAAGTAGACTAAAGCTATGAAGTTGATCTGGTGGTGCTTGTAAGTTCACACTTTTCATGGCTCATTTCCACTTCTTCAAGGAAGTGCCCTTCCTCCTCAAGTTGCAACAATACATGTGTTTATGGGACCAGCCTTCATGTGGATCACTGAAATATTTCAGGTTAAAAGCCATTCTGTCCCATTTCACTGAGCTTTGGATGTAGGACAGGATAAGGCACAGAGTAAATGACTTGTGCAGTATTTCACAAGCAGTAAAACTCTGCAGATTTCTTCTGAACTGAGTACTATGACAAGACAAAATATGTTACAAAGTCACACATGAATGTTAAACCAAATTCTAAGCAATTTGATACACTACAGAATTGTTTCATGTGAAAGTTTTATAGTATCTATGCTCTGAACATCAATGGGCATCTGGTGTTAACTTGAGCAGTCTGATTTCTCTCTGAAAGTCAATGATAGGATTGTTCATCTTATTTTCTGCAGAATTCTTTCCTGGTTGTGGCAGAGGACATACTAGGTAGGAAGCTAATGGTTTTTGAAATGCACAATCTTTGCCCCAAGTACTGAATCCATCTCCTACAGATATTGACTTCTCAGACTTGAGTCTAATCAAAGAGATGATAAAGTAAGATTTGCTCAGAAGGGTTTTCATTGATAGATCTGAAGAATAATTAGTTCTTTAAAGTTATAAATAACATCTAATAAATCCATTTAGTTTCTACTTCTTCTCTTTATGTGTGTATCTAATTTCCTAGCTTGCACTTGTAGTTATTCCCTATGATTCTCTTTTTAAGACTGCAACTTTTTGTTACTGCTTCTGAGATGATGCTCAAATTTGGAAGGATTTTGCTAGCAAAATGGAGAAATATCCGCTGAATTTAACGACCATTTGTTGTTGTAAGGGCTTATAGTTCATAAGCAATGCTGTTGTTGAAAAATAATTCCAACACAACAAGCTTAAATGAACTGCCTATGTTGGAAGACTCTTACAATACTGCTAAATTATTTCTAACCTATGGCTGTATATTAAAAATTAAAATTATATTTAAAATTATTGCAAGATAGTGATACTGAATTTTGACTGTGAAGAACAAGGAATTGGTTGAATTCTGCTGTTACTGGCAGCAAATCATGCCAAGAAGTAGCAGCTGAAAAGGAAAGATGGGAGTCTCAAAGAGAAATATATCCAGTAAGCTAAAAAACCTATGATGTACTTAAATGAATACTGGTATGTGTGTCATCATACATATTTTGAGAGAGTATCAATGTTTGCTGACTCTCAGACCAGTACAGCAGACAAGCTCTCAGGAAGAGATCTGTTTTTCTGGAGGTCTCTGCTGGATACATTACCATATACATATGCCATTGTCCAGCTGTGCAGAGCTCACTGTGCATCACTCAGTTTAACCTGGCTAGCTCTTGTTATAGGTGATAGAAATACATACTCATGTTTCTGCCATGTCTGGCTAAACCCTTTGCATTTGAAGGAAACAGTTATCAGTTCATTGCTATGCTGAATGTTTATTAGGGATTTTTCTCCATTAAGTACAGACAACACCTAAATACCCAGTTTCTCATTTATGCATGTAATCACAAATAGGAGTTGTTAACTCTTAATGTAATTCACTAGCTGTAGGAATGATAGAGGTAAAGCAAATTTTTTGGTTTTCTTTCAAATTGAGGAGTGCAGGTAATATAGAATGTAGAAAAAAATAAATAAACAAACCCCTGAAACTATTGTAATGAATGTTGTTATACTGTTGTGTGTGTTTGGTGATATCAACATCATTTCAAAAACACGTTTATTTGTGGTAGATATTATAAAGTGGAAAACACTGAGAAATTACTTTTAGGATTGACTACTTGGATTCAAATCCACTGTCCATTAAAATTCATTTCTTTAACCTCTGCCACTCTGAAAGTGGGTAACCGTGCAAATCAATGCATCATTCAGAGCCCGAGATTTCCTTTTTGATAATGGAGATAACATTGTCTTAGTCTGAGATTTCCTCTCTCTATTTTTTTAAGTTTTGATTTTACTAGACTTTCATGAGACATAATCTTTTCATGCAATGTGAATATGCAGAACTTGCACAGAGAGTCTAATGAAGATTGACAGCTCTAGCTGTTAATGCAATATGAAAAATAAGCACTAGTTATTTGGATCTTTCTCATCCTCTTTCTACTTCAATGGATCTTTTCTCTAATGGACTTGTTTGTAATTTAAGGAGCTAAATAATGTAACAGAGTTTTGTCTTCTGGAATTTAGTTTGGTGTTCTCTGCTGCTTCTTGCTGAAGTGTCAAAGGAGCTGGTCAAGACAAGACACAGCAAAGCAGTAGCTGTTTGTGCTGACTGTATATGACTTCTAGGACACTGTTCAGGCCCCTTTGGATTTGATGAGAATTCAACAGGACTCAAAGCTATAATTTTTCAGTTTGATATCAAGCTGAGTAAATGCTCAGAAAAGAATAAAAATTTGCCCTTCCAGTTTGGCTATGACAAGGAAGCTATTTAAAAACATCATTCAGGAAGGCAGGGGGTGAGGAGGGTGGATGGTGGAATCTCAGCTGTATTGTAGATGTATTTTTCTTAATTTAAAAGAGGCTATAATAATTTTACTTTTTAGATATTTCTTCACGTCCAAGAACATTTAGCGAGAACATGTGCAGTTTTGGCTGCATGTTGAGAGATAATTCACTGAGATGAATTATTATTGTGTTTTATAGTGAGGTCACTGATCATAAACTAGGAGATTAATATGCACTATTCAGCCAAAATCAAGCTTTCATGTATGGTATTTCCTTGTTTGAAATGGAGAGGAGGGGACCCCTGCCTCTGTAGCATTTCCAGAGTAGTTTGCTTTTCATGCTACAGCAGGCAGCCAGGACATCTAGGATAAATATCAACCATATTTATGAAAAAAATCATCAAGTTCCTCCTGTATTCTTCACTGTGGTTAAAATCAGTCATTAAATGGGTCGCCAGAGATTTTGAGGATCATCTGAATATATCATGTATTCTCTTTTCAACTTGGGGGGTAACCCAAAAGATGTCCTTTCTCCATATTTGACTTGCCACTTACTATTGCCAAGGCACGAACAAGACCTTTGTAGGATTTAGAAAGAGGTTAATATGTTGTTTGGTCTAAGACAAAGTGTATTGTTATCCAAATACCTAATATAGCCATGTTCTAGACTTCTATCCTATACATATATATATACATGTATCTTCACACATACGCCTAAATGGAAGCTAAATCCCTGGAAGTTCACATAGTCATGGACGCCTTTGCTATCTCTTTGTGTGTACCTTTAGTTTTAATAAAGCAAACAGTTGATATGAAGTATTTAAAAAGGATCATTTTCTGTTCATGTTTCATGAAGTTGTGGAGGGTTTGAGGAACTTCGTTGTTAGCAGTGAGTAACAGTTAAATTCAGATCTGAATTCAGGTTCAAGCTTATAAAAAGAGGAGAGAGAGAAGCAAGGATATCTTCACGTGTGTCAGACTTCTAAGCTAAGGTCTCCTACACTTGCTTTGTGCAATCCTATTTCACACTATTTTATAAATTAAGTAGGTGGACATGATGATAAGAAATTATTAACTGGCAGTTGGCAGGCGTACCTTATAATGATGATGGAGAAGTACAGTCAATATAAGCCTTCTGCTGATTTTCACAACTCAAGCACGTAGGTGTGCACATGGGCAAAATTAGTCATTAAGCAGAAAACTAGTAAGAGGAAACAATATTATAAAATGTGTTGACTGTTCAGCTTGCTTCCCATACCTTTTTATTCTCTGGATTGTGAAGCAAAACTGTGACCACCCTTTGATAAGTTTATGATCAGTGAATGACACAAACCAAGCAAGTTGGACAAGGTAGAAGGTGCAGTTATGATTTTTCAGTACTCGATCAATTATGTATTATCTTATGGGATAATTTGTGGTGACAAAAATAAAACTAACACTTTAGCTTTCAGACAGCTGGAAGACATTGTGAGGTAGATGCCCTTCTTGCAAAGAAACTACTGTGGGCAAAAAGTTAAAGATGCAAGAGAAAAATAAATACATATGCAGACAGATTTGCCTGCTCCTTTGCTTTACTTGCTCTAGAAGAGTGAGAAAGTTAAAAGGGTGTGTCTGTGTTACATGGGAATATTCAGCCATAAAATTGGTTGTTTCTAGACACTTCCAGACTGAAAAAAATATGTTGGTGCCCTTGAGTATAAGCTGTAGTGAAAGTGCAGCAGTTCGGTTCATTCTGAACACTTATAAAGCACAGTAAGAAAGAAGTAAGCCTCATCTTCTTGTTACTAGTAAAACCTCTTTTATAATTTTTACCTTGTATTTGATGGAGTACTGAATTTTTTTAAGTTATTTAGCCAAACTATAGAAGTGTTTTGATTCAAACTAACTTGGGTAGATTTTTTTTTTTTGTTAAACTGGGCAGAGAGGAAGAAGCAAAATATTTTGTTTTCTAAAGCCTTTAAAATCCTTTTAATTGAACACTGGCAATTTTCTAAACAAAGATGTCACTTCAGAATGAAAACAGATGAGTTAATTAGAAAAATAAAAGTTTAAGCTTTTCTGAAATTAAAAAATTTACCATGATAAATTTAATAGAATTTAAAACTTGTGCAATAATGAAACTTTTTTTAAACAAAACGTATAATAAAGCCATCAAAAATTACTTTGCTTCTGTTTTGTTTTAATTTCAACTCCTGGCTAACTCCATTTCTTCTTTTGTTAATCTCACTGTTGTCAAAAATTTCGTTGCCCTTTCATTTTAGCTCTTTCACCTTTCTTTCCTCTTTGTGCTCTTTTTTCCATGCAGCTGCTTATAAATGTAAGTTTCCAAAGAACAGTCAATGAGGGTATTAAACTGACCATAGAAAGTCTGTCAACATTTAAGAGCAGCACAACAGATATGACTCTGTGTTTGGTTCCTCCTTCAGCTCAACCTGTCCATGAGCTGCTGTGAGAAGAATATGGTGACTCAGAAAGGACTCCGGGAAGGTCATTTTTGAGGTAAACCAATAGCGTGAGGTAGTGAGCAAGCAATATTTTCCTTGAAATGCTATCAGGTGCACTGTTCCCATTGTTTTCAGCAGAGTATCGACATCTTTCTTTTGTATAATGTCACATTGTCCTTCCCCACCCTATCAAATCTACACTGTGCCAGGCAGCACAGAGCTGTCATCTATCCTCTTCCTTCATAAGCAGAAGAGGGTGGAGGGTATATATTTCTACTCTGTTTGGAACGTTTTTTATGCTACAGTACATATCTGTTCATAGAATCAGAATAGATTGAATTGGAAGGGACCTCAAAGATCATCCAGTTCCAATGTACCTATGGAACATCTTCTTGCTCTTGATGTTCCTGGCCAGATTTAATTCTACTGGGGCTTTAGCTTTCCCGACGTGATGCCTGGCTACTCTAACAATTTCTCTGTATTCCTCCCAGGCTACTTGTCCTTTCTTCCACCTTCTGTAGAATTCCCTTTTTTTCATTTGAATTGGTTCATGAGCTTGTTCAGCAGGCCTCCTGGGAATTTTTCTCAACTTCCTCCTTGTCAGGATGAATCCTGAGGTTGAGATGATCCTTGTATATTAACTAGCTTTATTGGGCCTCTCTGCTTTCCAGGGTTTCATCCCATTGTGCCACAGTATGCAGATCCCTGAAAAGCCCAAAGCCTGATCTACTGAAATCCATGACAGTGAGCTTGCTGTGCACCCTCCTTTCTGCCCTAAGAATCATGAACTCCACCTTTCATGGTCACTGCAGCCAAGGCTTCCCTTGAGCTTCACTTTCCCTGCCAACTTTTCCTTGCTGGTGAGAGCAAGGTCCAGCATAGCACCTCTCTTCTTTGCTTTCTCCATGACTTGGAGAAAGAAGTTGTCATCAACTCCAGGAAGCTTCTGGATTGCTTATGACCTGTTGTGTTGTCCTTCCAGCAGATATCAGGGTGGTTGAATTCCTCCACGAGAACCAGGGCTTCTGATTGTGAGGTTTTACTTATCTGTCTATAAAGGGCCTCATCCACCCCATCTTCCTGGTCAGGTAGCCTATAGCAGACCACCCAATATAACATCACCTGCACCTACCCTCCCTTTAATTCTTACCCCTAAGTTCTCAGTCAGCTCCCCATCCATCTCTTTAATATGTGTGCTTACATAGAGGCATTTGAGTCACTGATGAAGCTGACTTACTCTCTGGAGTGGCCAGAATTCCTTTGTATTGCTCTTCAGCTGCTCTCCTGCTGACCTGTGTTCCTTCTCCAGGCTCTGAGCATCTATTACCAGCACTGGCACCAAACTAGTAGGAGCAGAAAGGATTGACGCTCCCCCCACCCCACAAGCAACTTTGGTTTAAAGCCCTTTTCACCAGGTTGGCAAGACTATGACCGAGGTTGCTCTTCCCCTTATCTAATAGCTAGACCCCATCTGACCCCAGCAGACCAGGTTTCTCAAAGTGAGTCCCACTGTAAAATTTAGTAGCCGAACTGGCTGTGGCACCAGTCTTGCTGCCATTTGTGGATTTGCCAGACCTGACTAGCCCTTTCAAACTCCATCCATTTGACTGGGAGGATTGAAGTGTTCAAGAAGGTCACATAAAAATGGCTGGAGTTTAAGAATGGTGTGAAGATCTTCTCCAGTGCAGAGCTAAAGCAACAGACTTCAATGGAAGATAACCCCACATCACCTTTTCTTTTTATTTCTTTGTTTAATTCCTGTCCCCCACCTCCCTTCCTCTCTCCATTGGTACAATTGATAACAAAAATGCTGGCAAAAAAACTCTCTAAGACTAATTTTGGAGTTTTAGATAGCAAACGTCCTTTATCAGGCCTGGGCAATGTGAGAGAGTGGTGTCAAATGCTGGAAGCATGGAAGAAGAGAGTACATAAACTGTAGGAATTACATCCTTCATTTCCCATTTGTTTTTTTAGTTTGTAGAAAGTTTTTAAGGTATTATAACATCATTTCTATGGAAGATAAAGATGCTTTTAATAATAAAGGAATTATAACAACAAGTATCAAGATATAATTATAGTGAGGTTGTTTTAATGGTAAATGTAGTGTAAAATGGGGATACAAATTTAGAATTGTTTCCTTTCAAAATTCAGCATAACATACCTGGGAAGTTTAGTTGAATTTGGGATCTATTTATGTATCTTTCCGTTTTGGACCTCCTGGCTGTGCAAATGGAGTTTTAGGAGTCTATACTTTAAACCTCTGTTAATTAATAGCTTGGTCTTAATTTACAATATTTTTGGATTTTTGTAGTCAAAAGCTCCATTGGTTTGGTTAGGATGGATGTGGGGATGAAAAAGCAGCCTTAGCAGACAAACTAGAGAGCTTGTTGTTTAGCCTTATAAACTGAAAGCTGGAAGGAAATGTGCATAGTAGACATGAATGCTAGATTCAAAAAAAAGGGTGCTTAGGCTAAAGGACACTGACCCAGAAAAAAGGGTATTAACTGCCTAAATTTAAGCTGGAAAATGCTCCTGCAATGGCAAGAATATTCTTCTAATAATGTTCTGGAATTGCCTTTTGATGTCACCAGCAAGACTCAGAGATAAAGTTTGACTTTCTGATACATAATCAGCTTGCATTAGCAGACATCTCCTTTGGAGTTACTTATTTCCTTTTAATAAAAAAATGCTAAAGTTTGAACTTAAAACATTCTTCTTTAGGACACAATACTTGGATATTTATGTAAGAAGTATATGACACAAATATTTGCTGAAAGAGTGCTTTGCAGTTTGGATTTTGTTTCTGGCAATAGTTAAAACAGGCCTTGATTATGTGATGTGCTCTCTATTGCTACATTTTTGTGTGATGGCTCTAGATATTACTGGTAAGTCATTGAAGGGCATATACTTACAAAGGACACTTATGCCCCTTTCAATACCCTGTGTCCTTTATTTAAAAATAGATGCTTGTTATGACACAATCACCTAGATGTGTTGTAATCATATGTGGTTTGTGGTCATAGTTCAGTAGCTTTGGCTTGCTGCCTGAGGAGCAATGCAATAGCCTAGGTGTCACAAACACTACCCTGTTTCCAAACAAAAACTGGCTTCCTGAGCTTCTCACCTTGAAACCTTTGGAGATGTGACATTTTTGTACCTGTTTGTTTCAGGTGATGACTTTTCTGGTACACCACGTACTTTAACATAGGACTTGATTTTGCTTTTAGGTGGCAAATTCTATGGTAATCACTGCATTATCTGAAAATCCATTATTCCTGAGCCAGAAATTTTGAGTTTCTCTGCTCTCATTTGCACTGGGTTTTTTTTAACAGCTTCTGAGATGTAACAGTTCATGTTCAGAAGTCCCTGATGCATGCAAAGTATGATTAGCCTGCAGAAGATTTCATTTCTTATGTTTTTGTTGCTCTATTAGCTCTGCTGAAATTGCAACATTTTGTGTAAACTGTAAGATCTGACTTGTAAAACTCCATGAATGTATATTGAAAGACAGGTTTTCTGAATTTGGAAGATTTACTGAAAATATGCCACTGTAGGTAGTGGCTGACAGCAGATCTGTTGAAACAAAGCGTTTGCAGGAATTTATGCCTCCATCAGAGTAGAGTTTAAATAATGTACAGATGGTAGCTATGGAAACATTATCCGAGTTTGTCTAGCTGGTCATGAGGAACGTAAATAATGAACAAACCACACCAAATAAATGTGCAACCTGTGCTAAACTGAGGTATTCACTAAAAAAGGCACAGAACTAGAAGTTTATTGGCAGCTGAGTGTTTGTTTTCTGTTCAGTGTGCATGCAGTGAATATAATCTTAGCCAAGTATTGTGTTGCACATCTGCCTTGACCCTAATGCTACAGTCAAATACAAATGTAAACCTACTGCGAACAATAAATCTATTTCATGCCTTCCACTGTAGCACATAAAGTCAATTTCCCTCTGAAGTGGTTTTAGTAAGTACAACTGCCCTTGCATATTTTAGTTTTGAGTTTTCCCTGACTCAGCCCCGATGTGGCAGTTACTAGCAATTTTATATGTGTGATCTTAAGTAAATGGAGCTGGATTGAAAGATTTCAGGCTGGCCTCTTTTTTTTCTGTGTTTATCTGCTTCATGTTACTTTCACAAAAAGATGTCAGCTGAGAAATCCCATTGATTGTGTTGCCTCATACTACCAGCTGAGCTTTATGCGAATTGTCCAGATGGGGTGACATTCAAGGGCTGTGGCAATACAAAGCATAAAGTAAAAGGGGAGATTATTAATACAGTCATTAACCTTTCCAGTTTAGCTTTAACTGGAGACATGAACTCCTAGAGTCAGAAAACTAATCGTGAGTTCGTGTATCCCTCAGCTCACAATTGTGCTTCATTGTAGGTGACTGGGCTAAAGCCACTTTCTTCCCTGTACAAACCATTGAGTTGAAAAAGTTTATTGTCCATCTTTAAGTGTAGTAGTGATGGATGAGCAGGGGTGCTTGACACCCAGAAAAAACAGATCAAATTTACTTGTGAAAAAATTGCTTTCACTATTTCATGTTGAATTTAAGAAAATTTCAAGCTGAAACTACATTTAATGGAAATTGTGTGGTTTGTGAATAAGTTATGCCCTGCTCTCATTTGTGTATGGATAGAAGCACACCCTAAAGCTGTTTGTTCTGTTGTCATTCTGCACACTTAAATACAGAGAATTGTCCTTTTATATAGTGGCCAAATCAGACTACTAAAATATATTTTCCAATGTGCAGTTCTTCTCTAGCAGTAATATTTCCTGGATGATCTCTGTAAAGGTATAAATCTGAAGGAAAAATTTTATTGTTCACTGGTAATCATAATAGCAGAGTTCTTGTTCCAATAATGGGGGCCTAATTACCTTCTGAAACTCAAAAAATCATTCTGACTATAGTATATTTCACATCATGAGCTAAAGTTATTTTAAGATATGAGCAATTTCAATCTTTTTTAATAAAAGCTTTTTGCATGGCATTTTAGGAAATCTGTATATAAATGGGTTTACTGAATCACTTATTTGCTTGGCATTTATTCATTGGGATGCAAATCCTGTTAACTGGCAACTATATCTAGATGTCATAAATGCACAGCCATAATTTAATTAACTGTTTTTTTTCTTTTTAGAAACATTTTAAATATAAAATAAAATAAGGTTATGTGCATCTTCTTTGTGGTGATTTTAAATACGGTTAATTTACAATCCCTGGGAAAGGTCTGCTTATATCAGTCTTCAAAAGTTTGATCCAATTGAATTGTTGTTCTCCATCAGACTATAAAATCAATTTTAAAAAATACATCCTTAAGTTTTGTTGTTTACACTCATGAAAGGATTGAGAAACAATTTACAGAGTCTAATGGTAGTGGTGGAGACAATAAAGGACAAAAAAAGTCACAATAAATTATTGACTATTGTGAAAAGTTTCATTTCTTGCAACGCTTCAAAAGGAATCCCTCTCTCCAGAGTCTGATCTTTGTCCCATTCAAGCTGATGGAAGCTCTTCAATTAACTAAATTAAAAACTGCATAGAAACAAATTAAAATGAACTTGGTAGCTGGAGTGCTGCTTCTTTACATTCTCCCTCAGTAGAGATTAAACCTGCTGCCTACCAAAGGAAATCATCATCATCATCATCATTTACTTACTAAATTAGAATTGGAAAGAGTGTGAAAAGTCATAGTTTAAGTTCAAGAGAGAAGCATCCCTTTCTTTCATTTACTTGTGTTTAATCTTCATATGCCTCTGTTGCTGTGAGATGGGGCAATTTCTTACCTGTTTACCTGTTGTTTAGTTGATTACTATTAAGCCTTGGATAACCAGACTCTGCCAGCTTGCCCAGATTCAGTATTTCACTCATACCACCAAAGCTGCCTCTTGTCTGAATCCTTTGGCTTTAATTCTCTAGCACTTAATGTGCTATGGCAATGCAAATACACTGTGCTTTCTTCTTGTGACAGGTTGACCTTGGCTGTCTGTTCGATGCCTGCCCAGCCACTTGCTCATTCCTTGTCCTCTGCAGGATCGGAAGAAAAGCAAAGTGGAAAAACCCAAAAGGTTGAGGGTCAAGATAAAGACAGGGACATCACTTACTGAGGTGTGTGGGGGAATGGGGAGTTGCAGTCAACCCATACCAGCTCCTCTCTGCTACCCCTGACCTCTCGCACTGTTCCCCTGCCCCAGTGTGGTCTCTCTCCCCACCAGCTGCAACTCCTGCAAGGGACCTCCACCTGCTCTGCCACAGGCTCTCCAGAGGAATCTCTACTGGGCAGCAGCTGTAGCCCACCTTCCCTCTCCTCCTGCACTCCCCTCACAATTTCTCACACTTTTCCCCTCATTCCTCACTGCCGGGCAGTGTTTTGCCTTTTCTTAGCTGTGCTTTCCCCTGTGGCTCTGGGGCTGGGCCGGGCTGTGTTCCACTGGATCTGTGTCCAACCTTGGGCTGCCCCAGCCTCGTGTCTCCTCACAGAGACCCCTGCAGCCCCTACCAGCAGCTGGACACCCCTGCCTTGCACAATTATAGACAAATGGGGGATCGACACTCTGCAGACCCGTAGCAGAAAGTGGTGTTGCTACCTCAAGTATTTCCTACTCCTATTTCTCTCTTTCCATCCCCTTTCCCTTTCCTCCTACTCACTGGTCTGACTCTGCCAGGCTTATGCATTGCCTTTCCATGTGCTATTTGAAAACATTTGGTTAATTCAAGCTTGCAAGCTCTTCCATTCCCCTCACTAGGTTTCAAAGTGATTTCTCAAGAGCAGTTTCTGATACACATGGTTTTCCCAGAAGTGTCTAAACTAACAGCAGATTTTTCAATCTCTATCATTTTTTCAGTTTTTTATTTTAGTGAGTTTCTCTACTGTGGATGGTTGCCTTACAGGAATATTCTCTTACAGGGTTTTGAGAGTACTGAGAGAATTGTGCCTGCTGCAGCAGCATTGCCGCCCCTCTCACAGGGCTGCCATGGTCTGTCAGTCTCCGTCACATTGTTTCCCTCATTTCCAAACCGTTCCCTAAATGAACAGACACTGAACTGCTGTGTGTGCTGTAGCACGATGGAGGAATCCAACCACTTCAGTAGTTATCTAGCCTGCCTGCACGAAAAGCAAGATGTTATAATTGATTTGTGTCAAAACTGACATGGTGAAATGTTGATTTTTATGGGTATTTGCGTGCTGTAAATGGTCTGGAGATTTTTAATAATTGTGATAATTACCAGGAGGAAAAGTTAAACAAATGCTCTCAGTTGGAAAAATAAACCTGCAGGTGCAATTTGGTGTTGAAGAGGCCTTTGGGAAGGTAGTTCACCTGTTCCTAGTGGCAGTGTACCCATGCTGCCAGCACCTTGGCCTGGGGATTTTGATGTTTGTAGATGGAAATCTGCTACTGGTTCCTGAACTGTGGAATGGGAGTAATATTTTTTGTGGTTGGTTGCACAGAGTGCTAAGGAGCTGTAGAAATATTATGTATTCAAACACATCACTGCTAGCCTGCTTCTACAAGTACAAGGATTTACAATTTGGTGGTGCTTCTTGTAAAGGAAGTATTAGGTATTTCAGTATTTTTTATTAAATTTATCAAAGGATTCTGACTTTATGGCAATGATGGCAGATCTGTGCACATAGTTATGTATAATGCTGACTACTACACTGCAAGGTTTTGAGGCCAACTAGTCTTTGACAATAATCTTATTTAAAGGTTTCAGGAAGGGCATGTGTTGATGTTTGTGATATTCATCTGAGGGATGAATATTTTTCTCCTTAGGATACCTACTGTACTACAGATTGATAAGCAGGAGATAAATAAGTGGGTAATGGAAAGGATGATGGGAAAACAAAACCTAATTTTTAATGAACCCATTAGGACTTTCAAAAGGCCTCTAAAAACATGCCTCTTCCCCTCAGAGGCACAAAGAAGAAAATAAGTAGTCATGATGTGGATTCATAAAATGTTATTTTTGAATCCAGAAATGATTAGGTCACCTAAGAAAGAAAGAAAAAAAATTAATAAAGTGATTGTTCTTCATCCCTTTAAAAAGCTACAATCAGCAGAACCCAAGTCAACGTCAAAATATCGTACTGTTTTTCCAACTTTTATTTATATGCAATTACAAATGGGTTAAATAATAGTTCATAGGACAAAAGTTCTATATATTGTGAAGGATCTGTCTATACTGTAAGTTATAAGTTGAAGTATCTGAGTTAGCTTAAAAAAAGCACTGGAATGCTTTACCCACAATAAACTGGCTACTTATCGACACCTGTAATTTTTCACTCCTGTGTTCTCAGTCAGAAACAGCCAGGGTAGATAGCTGGGTAAGGGCTTCTCACAAAGTGAGATGTTTGAAATAGGTGAACTTCTTCTGGTACCCTAGCTTGGTCCTTTAAATACATCTGGGATGTTGCCCTGTTGCAGGATAAATTCTGTACAAAATGATTTAGAGGGATTTTTGGGCACTGTGACTTGGAACATAAAAAATCAGACAGTCAGACAGAGAAAATAAACCAAAGCCAATCAACAAGACACACTTTTTCCAGTTTAGTATGTTTAAAAGATGAAGATCCAAACCCCATCAAATATTTACATACCTTACAAGAGCACACAAACTTAAAATAAGGAGTTAGAAAAAACTTTGATAGTGATCCCACTTACTATATCACTTCTTATGTTTAGAGGATAAATCAGCCTTTACTATTTGAGATCATAGAATCATAGAATCATAGAATAATAGAATAGTTAGGTTTGGAAGGGACCTTAAAGATCATCTGGTTCCAACCACCCTGCCATGGGCAGGGACATCGCACTAGATCAGGCTACCCAGGTCCCCTGATCAGGAGGAAAACTTTCTCCCTGTTGGGGCACCTCATCTTATGGCAACCTAATGAGTAGATTTTGCTTTTATTGAATCAGTTTGGACTGTCCATTATCAAAGAGAGGATATCGAGTATATCATAGAATCATTGTAGAGTCATAGAATGATTTGGGTTGGAAGGAACCTTAAAGATCATGCAGTTCCACCCACCCTGTGATAAGCAGGAATTCCACAAGATCAGGTTTCTCAAAGGCTGGTTCAGCCTAGCCTTGAACATCTCCAGGGATCAGGCTTCCAGAGCTTCTCTCGGCCTCACCAGTGCCTCACCACCCTCAGGAAAAAAATTCTTCAAAATATCTAATCTAAATATCCTCTCTTTCAGCTTAAAACCATTGCAGTCCTATCAGCTCACACCCTGATAAAGGACCTCTCCCTGTTTTTCCTGTTAGGTCCCCTTTGAAGTACTGGAAGGCTGCTATAATATCTCCCCAGAGCCTTCTTTTCTCTAGGCTAAATGAGCCCAGCTCTCTCAGCCTGTCCTCATATGGGAGGTGCTCCAGTCCTCTGATGATCTTCATGGCCCTCCTCTGGACTTGCTCTAACAGATCCATGTCCTTCCTGTGCTGAGGGCTCCAGAACTAAATGCAGTACCCCAGGGGAGGTCTCACAATAGCAGAACAGGGAAGGAGAATCACCTCCCTACATGATCTATCAGTCTCACCTAGCATGCGGGCTCTTTTATCCACAAAGTGCAAACCAGGTAAATTGAAAGAAGTGTGGTCTTGGGAACCTCAGGTTGAGGTAGGTATGAGAACCGGTGCTGCATAGGGGTTCTTCCATCACGTACAATTAGCTTCTGATCTGAAAACATATGTTCAGACGTTTGGGTCTGTTTATGTTTTGGGATTTGGGTTGGTTTGTTTGTTTTAATAATTTCCTGTATGGTACTCTCTCATTGCTACTTCATATATTTTATTTATTTTTTTCTTTTTTAATAAAGACAATTTTTATTAGCAATTTGCAATGCAAACTGTGGAACTTTAATATACCTTCAAGACAAGACCTTGACAAAGTCCCATGTAAATCAGATACAGCTGTTTCCTAAATCCAGTCATTCTTGCCTTCTTGTTTTCTAGTAATTACCTCATCTACAAGAAATACTGTATTCCTGTATTGTGCCCCTGAGTATACTAAGTGTTTCTGTAAGCTCGTGTACTGCTGAGCCCTCTTAGATTATTATTTTTTTAAAAAATCTTTCTTTCATCTAAGTAAATAAAATGGGGATTGCACTTACTTTACTTTGCATCATCAATATTCCCACTGGTTTAAGAAAATTTTTGGTGTATACAGCTCTTGTCTCCCTTAACATCCATCTATAAAGGTTTGAGACCAAGGATTGCTCGTACACTCTGGAGTCCTGTTGGTCACAAGCTGATATGTCCAAGGTTGGTGTTCTGACTGATCATAATTTTTCCATATCTCTTCCTTCCACTCCTGGGAGATGTATATCTGTTTCTGTCATTTAATGCCTGTAATATCAATAAATTACCCTAGTTTCTGTCAGAGGCTTCCTTATCTCCAGTTGCAACATAGTTCCAGAAGTTTGGGGGTTTTATGTCCTCCATTTCTGAAAAGGTATTGTTTAATTTGTACATTTGTTCTGTGTTACTTACGCCTATTTAATATCATTTGCAAGGCCATCTTGTCCTACTTCTTGCTGCAATAAAATAAAACACTTAAGGATATATTTATCTTTTTGCGAATAAGTACTCCTGTTGTCTCTGACATTATTTTGTTGCCTTCCTGTGAAAAGATACCTACTTCCTGGGAAAAATCTGGTTTACCTGGCTGATTTGGTGGTATGCTGCCTTCTCCTGGCAAATACAGAGTCTCTGTCAGGCTCTGCAGAAAGCATAAAGTTAAATACCTTTTTTTAAAGTAAAAAATCATTTCCATGTGGTCTGGTTTCTTCTCTGAGTAGAACAGATAAGTAAGACAAATCAGACAGAAATCAGACTGGAAGTCTGATGGGGAAATACCTCTCTCTACCCTTCTTTCACAGTATGCATTCCATGTCCCTCTGCTCATTTGGTGTGATTTTTTTTATTTCCCTTCTCTTTTTCCTTGTGAACCTTTCAACCTAAGGATAACATTGGCATCTCATTGAAAGTGAAGTATGCTGTGCAATTTCAGATGTGTGAGCTTCACCTCTTTTTGAGGTTTTGTGCTATAGCTTTCCTTTGAGTTTACTCACATGCCACAGTCAATCTTATATACGAATTTTTAAAAACTGAAGGAAAATTCCTGAACCTATTCATCACTCTTTCCCATGTCTTTTGGGATGTAATGGTGGCTGCTTTCTGTACTGTAGGGGTGGAAAAACAGTTCCTGTGCTCTGTCCTCTACTGATCCTTCAGTGAAAAGATGACAACCCCATCCAATGTTGTAAGATCAAATAGTTTAAAAATTTAACAGGCCCTACATCACTTAACTATTAGTTTTTCACCCAGCATGTCATAGTTCTAAGATGTTTATGCAATATGTCTCTTTATCCTATATTCCTAAAACAGTGATGCATGAAACAAACTCATTCTGAATGAAGGTGGATGACAAAATACCATTTGCATTTATAACACAACTATTTTTTAGGATCTCCTGTTAACTTAGGTGCTTTAATTTACCTTTATACACTGGTGAAAGAAACATTCCTAGCTACATTATTTCCCAGATAAGCAAAGGCATGAAAAAGCATATGCTAACATTTCAAAATGTAAATGTGGGAGATACTATGGATGCTTAGATTTAGACCAATGAGTGTCTTGTACTTCCAAGTGTAAGTGTGTTCATTTTTGCTATTTGGCTCTAGTACTGCTACAGGTAGCTGTTCCGAAGATGTAAAAATCTAATGAAACTGTAAGGGAAGAAGAAACTAGTGCCTAAAGAGGAAGAAAAGAATGTGTCAGATTTTTTCATATTACACTGGTTTGAATAATACAGTTACTTCACTGAAGTCATTTAGAATTTGAAAGCTCATTAGAAGAAATAAATGTTTTGAGTCTATAGTATTATATGTCCTGATGACATAGTGATTACTACCAAATCCTTAATAAACAGCGACTCATTTATAATGTGTTTTTAACCCTTTTTGGGTCTTCTTTGACACTTTTATAAAGGCTTAAAAGCCATACCAGCTGTACTTGAATACCTGTCAGAAGTTCTAGCTATAGATCAGTAATAAAAATATTCCATATTGATTCCATGTATGTTTGCAGAATTCAGGACACTGCAAGAATGTTGTGTCACTTGGAGCAATAAAGAATGCCAACTGTATTTATTTTCTGAGACCCTTCCTTGCCAGGCTGTGAGTAATGCCCTGTTGTACGTTCTGCATTTTGTGTTCCAAAGTCCACGCACTGTGTTCATTGTTCCAAGTCATGAATTCTGGACACGATGAGAGCAAAATAAATTTTTCATGCTTTCATTACCCCTTGGTGATTCTCAGCTAAAAGAACAAGCTAATTTAGATGAAACATGCAGTCAGTTCAGTACAATTGAAAAGGAATTTGTGCTTCCTTGCCCATGCCGCAGTTCAAGCTTTGCTCCTGATACAGGATAAAGGTGAACCTTAAGCAGCTTTGAAAGAGCATTATTGCAAGGTTTAGCCTAAAACCTGCCCTAATTACAGTTCTCATAAGACATCATCTGGGCTCCAGTAAACATAATGCTTGAAATTTCTGAAGTAATTTCCCTCATCCTTTTGTTAAATAGCTTGGCTGTGGATGTTCCATCAGTTTAAATGATAGCACAAAAGGTCCTACAGCTACAAACCAAACAATTTTGGCTTGCTTCTTGGGTGGCTGCTTATTGTTTTACAGGACAATGGGAATTGTCATAGTTTTGGGTTATTTTCATGAATCTATTGAATGTTTATTGTCAGGATTACTCCAGTTCTGTATTTTGAAGCTTGATACTACTTAAATTTTAAAGAAAACCTTTAGTATTTTTCCAGTATTCTGTGACTTCTCCTAATCACTCACTTTCATAATCCTTTTAATTTTTACTTGTGAACTGAGTAAACAATCTGGAAGTCATTGATAGACAATAAAAATGGCACTCCACAATGCTGTTTAAAAAAAAAAAAGAAGGGCGACAGACGCTATTATCTTGTCTACGTTTCACATACTTCCCTAAAATTTCCCAGAATTACTGGCTCAATTTCAGCTCTGCTGGTGGTAGAAAATGTAGAAATGTTAGTAGGCACAGGGCACTGATGAGGGCTAGTGTTTTGGATCATACATTGTTATTTATTGCTGTTTATTAATTCTGTATCACAGTTTCTAGGAGCCGAAGTCCTTGATCAGTATTCTATTGAGCAAAGCACCAGGCCAGCCCTGGAGACCAAGACTGTCTCTGCCCCACTGGGTTAAAACACACTAGTTAAAGTTCTAGTGAGTCATCAACAAAACATCTCTTTGGTTAGCTGAAAGACAGAGGTGAACCAATGCAGCTCCCAGGAAATTCCATCGGGATATTGTGCTTCCTTTGTCACTGTAAGGTGAAGTCACTTCTTGATGTTTGATTCTACTGGCTACTACAATATAAGCGTGTAGAAATAAACATAAAAATTGTGGTTGAGAAAGGAAAAATGGACAGTCAGCATACAAGGCAGTGTAGTGTGTAGCTTTTGTTCCATAATGGCAGATCTAGCAATAACTTGTCCTTCTAGTATTTCCTTGTAGGTTAGTAGAGAGCATGAGAAGATAAGTTGCAAGTAGGTTTAATCTCCCTTGTGAAATTTCTCTTATGCAGATACATCACTATAAATGCTGTCGTGTTCTATAATTTAGCAAGGCAAGATCACCATTAAGCAGAGGTTACTAGATTTAGTAGATACATGACAGGTAAGGAACTATGGAAATACTTTCTGGAACCATAAATGTTATTGTGTTCACAGTAGCACAGAATCTGCTATTTATGAACAGTTGAACACTTTTTGACTGATCTGAGTCCAAGCTTTGGCCTTTAAAACCTGTTGCTTGCTCTGATTGTTTTTGACCAGAGGAAGATATTCCAGTATATTTGCTAAAATGAGTTTTTGTTTAAGAAGGTGGTGTTTAGTTGCTCTTTTAGAACAGGCATGTATACTGGAATAAACATATTTTTACCTCTCTAACTTTTTCCTATGGGAAAAAGGCATATATTTCCTGGGGTTTCAAGAATACATGAGGTTTCAGTAACTTTAAGAAGAAAATAATTGGTGGGCATGTTGAAGTACTGGTTTATCTATAAACTTAGTCTGTAAGAAACTGGAATAGCATGCTGGATGAAGTTAGTACTGAACAAAACACTAGCCTTGAGCATATCTACTTATGCTGAATTATGTTAGTTCTTGATAATGCTTAGATTGTTTCTTCTTTGGCTCCAAATGTAGCCTTGCTGGGAATTCACCACATTGTGTAATGGGATTAATGTTTATTTATGGATTTCACTCATCAGTACTGAAGTAATTTCCTAAAGGCATTTTTTTGAATGCTTTCTTATTATCATACCAACTTTCCATTGTATCATCATGATAGATGTGGTTAGGGAGGTGGCAAGGATGCAGGCATTTTTAAAAAAGGCATTAACTTGGAGCTCAACAGGTAGAATGTAATTTATTGTTTTTGCATGTTGTCATTGTCTTTGATATTAATATTTCTTGATACCAATTATAATGGATATATAAACTACTTTTATTTTATTTCCAGTTGTTTCAGAGCAAGTTAGACAAAAGAGAAGAAAGACTCTTGTTCAATGTCTTGAGAGAAGAACAGTGATTGGGATGTTAAAATGGTCTCTATAGAAGTGACATTTAGAAGTTCTGAACTTGTAGAGTTTACAGGGATGTGGATACCCTGTATCATGGTCCTTTGGGGATCTTTCATATTTAGGCAAGTTCCTCACTGTCTTTTGGCAAGAAATAGTCTCCTCTTTTATTTTATTCTGTGTGAACCAGTCCTGGAATCCAGCCTGCCCATTTTTAATTTGGTTGGTTAGTTGGTTGGTTTGGGTTCCCCCCTGCCCTCGCAATGGCTCTGAAATTGTCATTCTATAAGATCGTGGTTCCTTGAGCCAACCCCATAGAGAGGTGAAACTACTATTGCTTATTCAGAAAGAAATTTGATTTAATCCTTCCATTGTGTAGCTTATTCAGTACATTTCTGGTTGCAGATTTTCTTTATTACAGCCTTCTAAGTATTAGTAAAACCTTACGGATTGTACTATAAGAAGTATTGATTTCCTAGTAATCTTGCTGGAATTAAATCTGGATTTGCTAAAAGATCTTCTGGTAATGGCTGCCATAATATATGGCAGAAATGGAACTATGGCCACTAGGTAAAGACCTACTTTGCTCCTTTTCATATCTAGCTGGTGGAAGATGCACAGCTACCAAGCCCCCGTGATCATTCTTCCCATTTACAACTTTTCAGTGCAAAAGATCACTTGGCAGGAAAAGAACTGTTCAGTTGCATGCCTCATCTCATCCACATGATGAGTGTAAGAAGACACGGCAGAAATAAACCCTAGCTCAAATGACATGACATTATGAGGCATAAAGAAAAAAACTTAAGAGCTTAGTAATCCATTAATAAGGGTATTTTACATTTCTTAGCTAGAAATGAGAACTTTTTTAGAGCATTAACCCTGTTTTAAAACAGGCGTAGAAAAAAAAAAGTAATCTGAAAACTTTTCAAAACAGGTCTAGGAAGCCAAATATCATTGTCCTTCCCTTTAGTGATAAAGTATTTTAGAGACAGATCAAAATCTTTCTTTGAATACATTGCATAAGCAGTTGCAAAAAATCTGGAAAAATATGTGTAGAAACACCGTAAATGGCTTGCTTTCATAAGATTTGCCTCTATAACATGATTTGATGTTTTTCTTTTGTCTGTGGCATTGGTTTTTGATTGTTTGTTTGTTTTCCAAACCAGAATGTGGGCTAGGAGAGCAGATATAAAAAGGCAATCTATTTATGTATAGCACTAGTTATAAGAAAAATAAGAACAGTTTTGAATGGAGAAATGAAGTCTCATGTGACTGCAGGTAATTTATAATGATAAAGGGTATATAACATAGATAGTTTCAAAAAAAAGCAATTCTGATGATCTGCCTTGTGTTTTTTACATTTTGCAGACAGATCATAAGTAGATCAATTGGGAAGATTTTAATCCAGAAAATTCTTGTTCACAATTCAGTTTTGTTTCTCTTAGGTGAATATGACTGAAGTCTTTTAAAATAATAGTGGAACTTAGCTTTACTACAGAAGTCAACTAAAATGAAAACATTACTTGGGACAGAAATAGTGGACCATACATGTATTATTTTACGTAACATCTCAGGTTTTACATTGTTGGTTTTTTATTTTGCTTCTTATTAGTCTATTGGAGTTAAAGGCCTACACTTGAATTTACCTTTGTTATGTTTTGTAGGGATAATCACTTTGATGTTAATTTATAATAGGTGAAGTTGTGTCTTAGAAGTGCGGTGTTTATATTGGCTTACTACTGCATTTTCTTTGGATATTTGATGAGAAAAGTGACAAGAGTTTGGCTGTTGCAACAAAATTGTAAACTGTCCAAGAATTAATTAGAAACTAGGAAGTCAAAGATTTCCAAATCCATCTTTGAAAGATGGTACAAAATTTTGCAAGGAATGAAGTGCTTGCATATTGAACACATCATTGAGTGTGGGCTCATAGTCTCCTCACTGGCTCAGTGGGTTGCCTCAAAACAACTTATTTTTGACCTGATACTATGTGGTGGAAAGAAGCAGGTTTACATTAATATCTTTCTGTTCTAAGCTTCAGTTCCACAGTGGTAAATGCCCAGAATAGAGTCCAGCATTAACAAGCTCCTTTCAAACCATTATTATGAATTGAAGAGTAACATCCCTTCTCCTGTTGATAGGCGACCTTGTACTCTGCCACTCTGGGTCAGGTAACTGGAATTTTTTAAAAAAGTGTGCTGTGTGCTGCAGGTTCAGTAATATTTTATTGTAAAGGAAATTTTATGAGAAGAGGCTTGAATTTAAGATTTCTAGATATGTCTTGCAAATGTGGCAGGAGCTATTGTTAGAACTGTCTGCCTCTTGTTATATTTGTACCTCTGCAAGATCAAGAAGAAAAAATAAATGTGGAACATAAAAATTGCGGTGAAGTGTATTGGATAAGAAATTATTATTACTCAGGGTTGGTGCATACAAATGTACCATGCCACCCTTTAGTGCAGTTTTGGGTGTAGATTAAGTTCCAGGTCAGAGGCAAGCTGAGGAATATGTTCCAATCAATGAAATTATTTTCAAAGTATTTACTCACATGTTGTGTTTCCTGGCAAATATGAAATGTTTTAGAAACACGGTAGTGTAAAAGAATGGTCATGGACCACATGCTATAATTGAGTAACTACAGGTATCAAAGCCTGAGTGGACAATTTGCTTTATTGGCAGTGCTATTAAATAATCTTTCCTTTATCGCCATGCCACTGTTAAATAATAGTTTCAGATATTCAGGGCTTCAATCCATGCCTTACGGGGGCAAGAAATACCTGTATATTTTGTGCTGAATGCTCCTTTTGTTGCATTAATTTTGCTGCTTTACTTTTATTAGTTTTCCTTTCCCTGCATAGAGGCGTAGTTCAGGATGCATTCTGTTGCCACTTAAGATGGAGATAAAAGCCACAGCACCCTCTTCACTGTAAGCAAAACTCTTTTCACATCTATCAAGTATCTGAACAGACAAAAGAGCTTTGATCACTTTCAGTCTCTTTTAACAAGGGACTTGTTTTAATTATAAAATGCTTTAGCTATTACTACACATTTGCCTGGCACAGTTGGTATATGACATCATTTTACAAAAGCTTGGATTTCTTTAGAGCATTCCAGCCTTAGGCTGCTGTTCTTAGAACTAAAGGAGCATTATTTTTCTACCAACTGAAGAAGGTATCGTTAAATTAGAGCCAATAATATAAGATAATAATCCAGAACCATTCCCAAGTAATGACCACAAAGCAGCAGTCACCTAATGAAGACTTATTCCTGTTCACCACTGCAGTATTTCTGGTGACCTTGTGACAGTACTGAAAAATTTCCCATTCCCTCATGCAGGAAAATAGGACAGAATTTCTGGTATTCCCCCTACAAGATTTCATTTTATAATTCTATTGTTCTTATGAAAAAAAATGCTGAAGAATGTTTGGTTTTTTTCCCTTGTATATGTTGTATATTATAGATGAAATGCCATGTAAGGTAAGTATAATGTAAGAAGAAACTGTCAGATCTGTTAATTACTAATGAAAATAGTAAGTAATATTTCATGTGTGAGTTTGACTAAATTACAATATGCATAGTTTGTATATGAATAGACTACTAGCAGTTGGTGTCACTGATATCTACCAGCATTTTCTTTGGTTGCTGTAGTAAGGTATGATGAAATAGGTCTTGTTGATCAGATTTTAGTGATTCTTTGGTAAAGAAATATATGAAGGCTATTCTCAATGTTGTTTACATAACCAGTGTAAGTTCTATACCTATCCTGGCATCTGGGCTTGTTTGCTTTTTTCTCCATTCAGCTTTATGACTTAAGTCAGGAATGTTTCAGAAACGGCATGACCAGCAGGTCCAGGGAGATTATTCTCCCGCTGAAATCGGCACTGGTGAGACCTCTCCTTGAATCCTGTGTTCATTTCTGGGCCCCTCACCACAAGAAGGATGTTGACGCTCTGGAGCAAGTCCAGAGAAGAGCAACGAAGCTGATGAAGAGGCTGGAGAACAGGCCTTATGAGGAACGGCTGAGGGAGCTGGGGTTGTTTAGCCTGGAGAAGGGAAGGCTGAGGGGAGACCTCATTGCTCTCTATAACTACCTGAAAGGAGGTTGTAGAGAGGAGGGAGCTGGCCTCTTCTCCCAAGTGACAGGGGACAGGATGAGAGGGAATGGCCACAAGCTCCACCAGGGGAGGTTCAGGCTGGACATTAGGAAAAAAAAATTAATTGGAATGGTCATTGGGCACTGGAACAGGCTGCCCAGGGAGGTGGTTGAGTCACCTTCCCTGGAGGAGTTTAAGAGACAGGTGGATGAGGTGCTGAGGGACATAGTTTAGTGTTTGATAGGAATGGTTGGACCCAATGATCTGGTGGGTCTTTTCCAAAGTGGTGATTCTATGATTCTGTTCTATGATTCTATATTTTTCTCCTAATGAGATGTAAGCCATTCATTTTTTTCACACAGAACACTATGTTTAAAACTTAGCATAATGTAGCAACAATATTATGACAGTGGCTGTCTGAAGTTAAAGTTTTATAAAAACCTCCTAAGTTCATTGAATGATTTCTTAGAAATAAAGACTGTTGAACTAAAATTTTATAGCTTTATGTTTGTCCAGTTTCAGTCTTTTCATGTATTTTTCAGGAATGAGTTTGGTTTTGGATGTTTCAGCATCATGATTCAGTACAGAGTGCTGCTTACGGTTAAAATAAACAAATGTATAAATCCCTAACTGAATCTTAGTATTTCTATATTCCTATAAGTCTCAGTTCTGATTTGATTAACTACAAGATTGCAGGATGAGACAGGGAGAATTAGTAATCTGGACACATGAGTTTTTTAAGGCCATTGTAAATTTTTCAGTCATATTTTTGTATAAATTTCAGATTTCTTACTTTCCCAAGTACTCACCTGAAGTTTTATCTTTTCAGCAGTGTAAATCCTATTCCAGATTTTTGTGTGTTGCTTATGTGCTTCTCTACCCAGCAGCTCTTTGGTGACCTGTAAAGGCAGTTTAACTTTTTACTAACTCCAATGTAAGTAGGGCTCTATTTTCAATGTATGGCAGATCCAGTAACAATTACCATGCCTGGGGTATATTTATGTTAATTTTCTTTAGAAAGTCTGCCAATTTAGTATCTGGTGATTTTTCTCATGGCAAGTCTCAGCAATTATTTAGTTTAGCAGTTAGTATTACTGAACATTTGACATAAGAAGTCTTGTTTTCTTAGAAAAATTCACAAAATACTCTGGTCTGGCTTGAACAAACTTCTAAAATCTTTACACATCAAATGATATATCCTTTATTCTGATGGTTTTTGAGACAATATTTAGCACACAAGTCTTTGTGTTACACTGTTTTTAAAGCACATAATTAAAAAAGCTACAACCATTTACCTATACTAGACACATTGCAGGAGTTATAGCTTATGATTTAGTGAATCAGTGCATAGGGTGTGTATTAGCACCCTAGGCACCAGAGTTGGCATCAAGAGTCCAAAACCTCATTAAAATGGATGAGTGTGAATGCTATTCAATACCATTTTATATTTGGCAGGTTTAACCTTTTGTTTTTACAAGATTGAATAACATTTTGCTTTCCTAAGCTTTGGATTTGCATGCCTTCAAAAAGACAACCTCATTTGCTATTTTAGAAAAATTATCTCTGCAGTGTCTGCAGGGAGCATCTACATGACAAAATTAAACAGTAGAACTGTAGTCATCTTTACCACACTAATCCTTCCTCAGAGATTAGACTGTATTTATTCTAGTGTCTGAAGTCTTTCAGCATATTTAGCATGAGTAAATTCATGTTATATGTAATTATGATATTTAAACCCTGTTCAACTTAATGCTCAGATAAGTAATGTTCTTCAGGAGCCATTTATATGTCCAGGGTGAGAAGTTAGTAGGATAACATCATCGACAGTCATAGTAGCTTGGATTTAACTCTATTAGCGTGAAATATTGAAACCTCGTTAAATTTCTCTTTTCCATCCAGTGATGCCAGCCTTGTCAGTTGGTGAAAGCTGCACTGTAACCAGCTGTGCTTTCAATTTAAGGAAGCCTTAGCACAGGCATGAGACAGAAACTTCAGCCTCCCATTTGTGTTCATGTCATATCTCTGAGCAGTTGGTGGAGGGTTAATTTGATGACATTTTGGGAGGGCTATCTGCATTTCAGGAGGATGCCCCTTGTATTGTAAAGCGTTGACAGATCGTTGTTCCTCTAGCAAATCTGATACAGTGCTGAATCCCAGCTGCTGGTGCTGTATATTTCACATAGATATCTGCCTTTTAAAACATTTTTGCAAAATAAGATAATTCACAAGGCAACTGTGTGCTCTAAGTAATATTATTAATGCACAGCTAGTATTTGTAAATATGAAGTGCTTGATTATATAGATCTAAAGTAAACTTTGTGTCCAACATTATTTTATTCTCCTGAATCTGGAATGGCACACAGTCTCTGCAAGCATTGGTCCTGAGTTAACCTAGGTGCAGGCCTAGAGGGAATTGAGAAGGAAAGGAAATTATTTGGGGACTTTTAAGGCAAGTTTGCAGGGGTTCTGGGGTAATCCAAATGGACACTAATTGGCCAGCAGTCTTCAGTTGTGTTCTCTTTATGCAGTTTTACAAGCAATAAAATTGGAGGGGGAAGGGTTGAGGCGGGGAGAAGACAAAGCAAAAAGACTACAAACCACATTTCAATGTTTCTCTTGAACACTCTGTCATTTCTTTGGGTTGGCACATATCCTCTGTCTCTCTCACTCATTGTAAGTGCCCTTCCTCCTGGAGGGTGAGGAGACAGAGTAGGCTTTGCTGCTTTTCATTAGCACCCACCCTGGAATGCCTTTGAACACTGGCAGGGCATTTTCACAGGGGCATTGTGAGGAAGAGGGGCAGCAGAGCTGCCTATCTGGTCTGGCATTTGTGAGAAATTTCAAAGTGTCCACCCCTGCCCCACCCCAGTGTTATTTTTATTTTGCATAGAAAGGGAAGCAAACCAGACATTTTGAGAAATGTGACAAAAATATTCAGGTGTGAAACTGACTTACAAATGCTGATTTTTCAAATCTGCTCTTAACAGAAGCATACATTTCAAAGAAGGCTGATCTGGAAAATGTTCCTCCTCTCTGTGATGGAATGTCAAGTTTAGCTGACATTCAACTAAATGTAAATGTTGAACTAGATAGTTCAACTATCTAGTTGAGTAGAGAGGTTGCTGGTGCAACATGAGAGGTAAGAGTCTAGAATACAGTAAGTTCAAATGTCACCTCTTTGAGGAATCAGGTGAATCCCCACTTTGTTTTATCCTTGCCTTTTGCTTGAGTGGAACTACCCCAGTTCATAGAAAAAAAAAAAACCAAACAATTTTAATGGACACTTAAGTCTGGGTCTTGTACAAGACTTTGCCAAGTCATTTCCTAACTTCAATACTATTAAATGATGATCTGAAACTGAACACATACAACAAGGTTGAAAAATATGTACCTGGGAACAGCAAATTTGATGTAAGCCTCTTTCCATTGCTTTTGTTTTCTTGCCTCAGTAGAGTAGAGAGTAGAGGCAATCCTGAGCCAACACTGATTTAGGCTGGCATGCACAGCAGATGTAGTGTGATGCCAGTCATAAACATCTCAATTCTCCCATTCGGCTAGCTAGTTTGATGCAGCTTCTGCAGCGAAAATACTTGGATCTTGGCCCATGAGAATACAATTGTGCAGACTCTGGCTGTAGATTTCATGTGGTTCATGGCATGGTCTCTGCACAATGGTACTTTACACAGTGAAAGTTTGCCCATAAAGAACTGAGTCTCATCAGATGTAGCATCCTCCTCTCCTCGTAGGTCTTCCATACCTCATAAAAATGCTTCTTTAATTAGATTTTAGCCTCCATTCTCAAGAATGTTTAGAGGAAGACACAGTTCCTCTCTCTTTCTCCCTGAGGAGCTTATGAGTTTACTTGCATGCACAAGAAACCTGAAAGCATAATAAAAGCAGATCTTTCTTCTTTCCAATTGAAGTACAGGAATATGTATTGAAAATTTTTCTTTTCTTTGCAGTATTATTAAAAAATTACCATCTTCATCCAGTGGTAGACCACTGCTTTTTAAAAATCACTTTCTTTGGTTTTCTAGTGAACCAAGAAGTTTTCTGGTTCTTACCATGGAAATATGGGACTTTTTGCTAATATTTACAGAATGTTAGTGTTCTATTTATTGTTAGGGAGCACAGAGATCATCTAGTTCATCACCCTGCCCCAAGGCAGCATGAGCTAATCTTGACAGATGTTTGTCTAACCTGTTCCAAAATTTTACAGTTCTGCTTTAAGGCCCCCAGGCAACCTATTACAGACCTTCACTGCTCTTACTCTTGGGTATTTTTTGCTAATGTTTAAAAAGCTTCTTTTCTGCCATTAAGCCCATCATGTCTTGTCACTATGGATATGGGAAGCAGATTGCTAGCTTGCCCTTTACAGTAGCCTTTTTTTTTTGCAGCTTAAAAATCATATCATGTCTCTCCTGCTTTACTTTGTTTGACAGAGCTCCAGTCCTTTCAGTCTTCCCTTGCTGTTAATGTTTTCTATATTCATATTGCTACCACGTGTACCTGTAAACTCTTTTTAGACAATTCCTACATTCTCCCTTTTTTTTAATCTTAGCCGAGAATATATTCTACTAATCAGTTTGACTGCATTCTTCTCTACTAGAAAATTAGTTCTTCTAATGCTACTGTTCATTTGTGGTCTACCATTGTAGTGATAGATAACAACAATACAGAGCTTATATAGTACGTATGTTGATATAGTACTTTATGTGTTAAGAGATTACCACTGGAGGCAGTGAGTGATATCATGTACTTATGCAGCTGTCACTCTTCCCTCAACATTTATTAAAGATCAGTTTTGGAGATCAGATACTGAACTAGATGATGTTACCAGAATGGCTATATGCTCTAATAATCCATGTTTTTCAGTGACATTTTACTGCAGAGTGCATGAAACTTCTACAGTATATTTCTCTAAGGCTTTAAAAATCAGTGCAAGGACTGAGCATGTTAAAAGACCTACTGAATGTTCATTTTATACTAAGCTTATAAACAAAACTCAACACTGCTGACAGTCTTGACAATGGTCAAGTCCCATTTGCTGTACAGCAGAAGGGCCAGCAAATGCTGTGGGTCATAGGGAATGGCTGGCAGACAACCTCTATGGAAATCATTTTATCCCAGCTTAAAACTGAGAGACTTGTGGCAATTGCATATGCATCCATGGAAGCTAGGCATTTATAGATATCAGAGGGACTGTGAATGGCTCGTAATCTTTGGTAAAATCTTTAACAAGCTTTAACCCTAGCCATAGTCTTGAATTTCCATGACTGTCTCTCAAAAAATGTGTCTCTTGAGGAAAAAATTGGTTTAGTTTTGATTCTTAAATTCCGAGTGAAGAGTTCAGTTATTTGTGTAAGACTGTTAATAAGTCATCATGTGTTAAGAGTTAAATGATTTAAAGAACTTTGCTATAGCAGAACTTCTATTTGCACCAGCCTTGCCTTCCTTGAAAACAGAAACATTCAAGGTGGAAATCCAGATTCTGAGCAGATGTTCCTCAATACAGATTGGGGTTTTTTGCTATTACTGCACGTTAAAAAAATGCTAGTTTTGTATGGTTTTTTTTCTTGTTTGATTTTTGAGAATTCATATATTATCACATTCAGGTCTCTGTCACTGTCCGCACTATTTCCTGCACTATTTCTTGAATGCTCTATTTGAAGATATGTGCACCTTGTCTGAAAAGCCAGCTGGGATGCCACAAATAGTGTCTGTTCTATTTATGACTGCGAAGTAATTACAAAGGAATTTAAAGACTTGGTTTATAGGTCCAAGACGAGGATCTTCTGTGTACACTAAAAGGATGAATCCTTTCCAGACCACTTCTTATTTGGCTGAAGATGAACTTGAGGAAGCATTTTGGAGTGTCAGCCAAGGCTGCTTTTAGAAAGACCTGGGTGGGATTCATACTGTTGTTATCCAAATAAAAAGAGGCCCTGATTTTAATCTTTGCATGGTTACTTTATTGTAGTTATGAAACCATGAATTAACTTTAAAGCTTTCAGGGATGAAAGGACAGATATAAGCAAGTGCATGTTATCTTTTTTAGATTCATGGGAAAATATTTTAACCAGTGTCCTGGTGGCTTTCTCTTGTGGACTTGTCTTTTGTTTATTCTGTTTCTGCGTGGTATGCATTTTAGCTTCCTATGAGAGAAAGAAACCATGTAGAGAAATATGTATGGGAACAGGAAAAATGATGGGCACTGGTTTGGGGAGAGGAGAGAGGCTAATCTGTTGTACTTATATATAAGTGTAGTAAGTATTCGTTGCATAAGGTGAAGCTGAATATATTTCTTCCTTATAAATGTCACTGAAATTTGGTAGGCTTTAGTTTTCTTGGCTACAGACGTGTTTTCGGTTTAGTAAGAAGTAACAGCATTGAGTCATAAAGAATATAGGTGTAATCATGAGGAACATAGATATAAGCATCAGGAATATCAGGAATCATCATAGATAAATCATCAGGAATAATTTTTTGATTACCTAGAAATCTTTTAGTGGTGAAATATTGTTCACTCCTCAGTTTCTTTAGCTATCTCATCACCTCCTGTCCTTGTACAGAAACCAGATGGATGTCAGGGCATAATTTGTAGGAAAAATATATCATTTTGCCTACAACCTTAATATTTAGAAATGAATGAACGTATCTTTGGGACAGGAGAGAAGAATACATTAGGGTACACGTTGAAAAAGAAAAAGTGCATCCTCTAAGCACTGATTTAAATGATTTTGAAGTGAGTAGATCTTTTTGCCTTCAAAATAATTTGTAATCGAGACAAAACATCATTGGCTGCATGAATGTATTCAAAAACAAATGTTTATACTTTTGTACCTAAAGAATAAGATACGCTGATATTCTCAAATGTGCAGTGACCGTCAATTTCTGATAGAGTTCTTGTAATAAAGTCAAATGGGCATTCAAGTCTAACTGAATGGCAAAACTTGACCCATCTAGTAATAATATCATTAGTTAATGAGTCATAGTCAATAATGGGCAGGCAGTAAAGAAAAGAGCACTGAGATGACTTTGAATTTAGCCACTGAGTGGAAAACAGGCTTGCTTCTCCTCACCAGCATGAAAAATCAGATGCTTCGAAGTCTATTCTGCATTCTTTTCATTATGAAGTTATAATTCTTGGGCAGACCTGCATGATAATGATGTTATTAAAAATGCCTTCTGAAAATGAAATTATTTGCTTAATTTAGCCTCCTCATGGATGAAGTATGAACAACACTTTCTTCTCTCTTCTATCTGCTGTACCCTGTGTTTAACCTTTCCTTTCTGTCTACAATGTCATTTTACAGCTGTAATGAAAGTATTAGAGTTCCTGAATATATTTAAACTTGTGCTCTTAGCACAGTTAGAAGCAGACAGCAGCAAACACAAAATTGAAACAAGGCTGATGTGCCAAAAAGGTGGACTATGTGGAGCGATGGTGTTGTCCTTGTTAGTCTGCTGAGCAGATACTGTCATTGTCACTTGGGCAGAGAGAGGGGCCAGGGGATGAGCAAAGACCACCTACTGCGTGTTTTTTACACTAGGATTATGCAGTTATTCTAATCCCTGTGCCAAGAGTGACAGATCTTGAATGTATGCATGGGTTTTTTGTGGTTACACGCAGCTGTAGTGCACGCTGGCAAACTGAACTGACACCATCTTTGTTGGGAGGCAAACAACTGTTTGCATAGTTAGTCTGAGTCTAGCAAGTACTTGTGTTCATCCTGTGTTCATTCCTGGCATAAACTATTTTACCTTTTCTCCCCTTCTGAAAAAGAAAACAGAACAATCAAACTCCAGATATTTTAGTAAGCAAATGTTAGTGCACCTGGATTGGCAGGAGTGACAACTGCTCTTTGAGTCAAAGGCTGCCGGTTAAACAAATACAGTTATGCCACTCAGACTACCTATCAGTTATTTTACAGTACTGTTGATTTTTTGCATTTCTGTTTTTCTGGGGGGAGGTGGTGGTGGTGGTGGTGGTCAGTGGAATGACAGGGACATGACAAGATTAATACATCCAAAGACTGGGAGTTATTTACAACACTGTAGATGTAAAAATTTCTGGAAAAGACCACATTTGTGTATCTGTGCCATGTGAAACTTATTCATATCCACCCATTAGTGGAAATTTAAGAGTTTTCAAACTCACTGTACAGTTTTCTCCTCCTAAATCTATATAGCAAGAATCAGTTCCAATGTCCTGCTCTTCCAGCATGGGCAAAGTGCCCAGTGAAATCAGCAAACTCATAAACTAGAATTTTAAATGTAACAAGATCTGAATATAGGAAGTGCAACTATCATCCCTATTGGAGAGAAAAAAAAAATCCCTTAAAAGCTTAGTTGAGGCTAAATCATCATTTACTTAATTCAGTTGACATTATTTAATGTTGGCAACAGCACTTCTGTATGTACCACTGCCATCCTAGTCAATGGAAGATGTCATAACCATTCAAGTGATTTATCAGTTTATAATTGTTATGTTTTGTAGTAGCTGGAGGCCAAGAGGCAGATAGTAGAGATTCTGCTTTAGCTCAGATTTTCCCTATGGAAACATCCCACAGAATGGTAGTAAGAATGGAATCAGTGCTTTACTATAGAAACCTAATAGAATTATCTCATCCAAAAGGCCATATAATTTACTAGCCATAATTATAATGCTTTTCTCTCTAGACTATAAGGCAGAATTGCTCTTTACTATGGGATGATTGAGAAAAACAAACAACAGATTTTTTAAGCAAGGGTATAATTCTCCATTAAATTCAATAGTATTCTTCCAAAATTACCCAAATAAATAGCATCTAAAATTAGAACAAAATTCAAGATGAGGTTTTATAAAGGCAACTGTGCTACCATAATCCAGCTCTACAAAAAAAAAGATTAGGCAAAGAGAATAGGATTAAACTAAAGCAATCCCTGCTCAATCTCCTAAGCCATACTCACAAACCCCCAGGATTAGGTGGGTTTACTCCCTGGTGGAGTAGTTTCTGCACGATTTCCTTTTTATTCTAAAGCTGATGCAAAATGCTGAAAGACTTCACTAATCTAAGTCTCTTGAATCCACCTGTAGTTCATTAGGTTGTAAATATTATCCAACTATGAGCACTGTTAACTGATTAAAGTTTGCCTGAGTCTGCAGATGGCCTGAATTGAATCTCAAAACTGCTTCCTGATGCTTTGGAAAAATAATGATGCACATCGTTGTCCCCATTATTAATTTTTCCAATAATTGCCCTTTTAGCAACAGTGTTTCATACTTCCCCAGGAATTCAAAGGATCTCTCATGATCATGACTGCAAAGAGCTTTGAAATTCTGCCATCCAGCCATACATATCCTTAGCCTTCTGATCCTCTGTACACTCTTAAACAAAAAATCTGAATTGTGCATTTTGACCTTTGTATCTTTTTCCATTTGTATGTTTTCTTCAGTAGAAATGGATGTGAAGAATTACGGTAACAGACTTGGGTTTATGAAGTAAAATGTCAAAATTTCAGTCATATTATTTTTGGAGGTTATTTGATCAATAACAGAAAGATTGTTTAGAATTTAATGTAGAAGGCCAGCCTATCATAAGATTATTTTATAGGGTTCAGAAAAAAACCCAAACCCAAAATCATTCCATACCAAGAAGTGCTTAGTCTACAAGGCTGTTTAAAGCGTAAACATTATTAAAAAAAGCAGCTATAGGGACATTAAGGACAAGTTACTTGAAAACTTGATTCCAGCAGGTAGCCAGTTGAATTTCATAAGAAATAAAACAGAAAAATAATCTGAGTTTTCTATTGAATGTGAACATGCGTATGAATCCAGTGGTCACAAAATATAAAGTTAAATTTTCATATATGGCTCAGCACAGCTTCATTTTTTTATTTACCAGAATTATGCTGAGCAATTGCCTCTCTCTGGCTCTAAGCCACACCAGGATATGGATGTACAGGATTCATCAGAACTGTGACTTTTTTTTTCTGCCTGGTATACTTACCTTGAGGTATGCAGCATGTGTACTGTTGGGTAATCTGGGTTTTTAACAAAACTAGTAAATTTGTTTCCAAAATGGCTTAACAATATGGACAATTCCACTGTTCTCATGACTCAGACAAGAGCTCTGTGGCAGAGGTTTTAATATGGTCTCAGGTTACTTCACAGAATCACAGAATCACAGAATAACCAGGTTGGAAGAGACCCACTGGATCGTCGAGTCCAACCATTCCCACCAATCCCTAAATCATGCTCCTAAGCACCTCGTCTACCCTAACCTTAAACACCTCCAGAGACGGTGACTCAACCACCTCCCTTGGCAGACCATTCCAATGCCTAACCACCCTCTCCGTGAAGAACTTTTTCCTAATCTCAAGCCTAAATCTCCCCTGGTGGAGCTTGAGGCCATTCCCTCTCATCCTGTCCCCTGTCACTTGGGAGAAGAGGCCAGCTCCCTCCTCTCCACAGCCTCCCTTCAGGTAGTTGTAGAGAGTAATAAGGTCTCCCCTCAGCCTCCTCTTCTCCAGGCTGAACAATCCCAGCTCTCTCAGCTGCTCCTCATAAGATTTGTTCTCCAGCCCCTTCACCAGCTTTGTTGCCCTTCTCTGGACTCGCTCCAGAGCCACAACATCCCTCTTGTGGTGAGGGGCCCAGAACTGAACACAGTACTCGAGGTGCGGTCTCACCAGTGCCGAGTACAGGGGGAGAATAACCTCTCTGGACCTGCTGGTTACGCCGTTCCTGATACAAGCCAAGATGCCATTGGCCTTCTTGGCCACCTGGGCACACTGCTGGCTCATGTTCAGTCGGTTGTCAACCAGCACCCCCAGGTCCTTCTCCTCCTGGCAGCTTTCCAGCCAGGTTTCTCCTAGTTTGTACCTCTGCTCAGGGTTGTTGTGCCCCAAGTGCAGGACCCGGCATTTGGCCTTGTTAAACCTCATGCCGTTGGTCTCAGCCCAGCAGCCCAGCCTGTTCAGATCCCTTTGCAGAGCCTCCCGACCCTTCAGCAGATCGACACTTCCACCCAGCTTGGTGTCATCTGCAAACTTGCTAAGGGAGCACTCAATGCCTTCATCCAGGACGTTGATAAAGACATTAAACAGGACTGGACCCAGGACTGAGCCCTGGGGAACCCCACTTGTAACTGGCCTCCAGCTGGATTTAACTCCATTTACCACCACCCTCTGGGCCTGGTCATTCAACCAGTTTTTCACCCAGGAGAGTGTGCGCCCGTCCAGGCCAGAGGCCGACAGTTTCCGAAGCAGAGTGCTATGAGAAACTGTATCAAAGGCTTTACTAAAGTCCAGGAAGACCATATCCACGGCCTTTCCCTCGGCCAAGAGTTTAGTCACTTGGTCATAGAAGGTGATCAGATTACTCTGGCAAGACCTGCCTTTCATGAACCCGTGTTGACTGGGCCTGATCACCCGGTTCTCTTGCAAGTGCTCCTTGATAGCACTCAAGATCACCCGCTCCGTGACTTTCCCCGGTACCGAGGTCAGGCTGACAGGCCTGTTGTTCCCCGGATCCTCCCTGCGCCCCTTCTTATAGATGGGCACGACATCAGCCAGCCTCCAGTCCAGCGGAACCTCCCCAGTCATCCAGGACTGCTGGAAGATGATGGAAAGGGGTTTGGCCAGCACATCTGCCAGTTCCCTCAAAACTCTTGGGTGGACTCCATCCGGCCCCATAGACTTGTGGGCATCTAGCTGGGCAAGCAAGTCTCTAACCACCTCCTCTTGGACCTTGGGAATCTCATACTTCTCTTTCAACCCTTGGGGTTGTGCACAGAGGGAACAATTTTCCTTACTGTTAAAGACTGAGGCAAAGTAGGCATTGAGCACTTCAGCCTTGTCTTCGTCCCCTGTTACTGTTGTTCCCTCTGCATCTACTAGGGACTGGAGATTCTCCCTAGCACTCCTTTTACTGTTGATGTATTTGTAGAAAGACTTTTTGTTGTCTTTCACAGACTTGGCCAATCGCATTTCTAGTTGGGCCTTAGCCCTCCTGACTTTTTCCCTGCACGTTCTCACTTCCTCCCTATAGTCCACCACTTCGTTGCACAGTGAGTCTGATGCCCGGCTTTAACTCCTCTGTACTTGGACCAGAAGGGGCAAGAGTACTTTTAAGCCAGTTTTGGACTCCTATGAAGCTTGGGGCTGTCCTTGGATGTACAGAGCTCTCACAAGAAAGCAAAGCAGCCTCAGGACCTCACTGTCCACGGCTGTGAATTAGGTGCTGCAGTGGTCAGGAAATTTGGTCCCTTGTCCTGTATGTGTAGCTTTATACAAGTGATCTAGAGTTACCAGTGTTACTTTCACAGTTTTTTGGGGAAGATCTTGGGAAATTCTTTTTGAGCAGGCAGATTGTCTTTTAAGTTGTCCTGCTGTAGCTTGTGTGTTGTAAAAGATCTCAGATGCTCAAAGTAGCATTAAGCCCAGCATGTGCTGGGACAATTATACATACTACCATGCATGAGACAAGGGATTCTCCTGACAGTATAAGTCTAGATTGAAGTGGAATAGATTAGTTTACACTTGTGCACAGACTATATTTGAATCAGGTATTTGTTTTTGCTCTATGGATTTTATATCCTGTGTTCCATCACTTTCATCTAAATGCCACTGTAGAAATTGCAGAATGGGAGGCTACCAGATTCACGTAAGTAGCAAAGAGTTAAGAAACTGAGACAGTCAAAACATGAAGGAAGGTATAAAGACATGTTTTAGTCTGATGAAGATTACCAGAACACCACATGAAAGCCTCAAAGCACCCTTCAGACCTCAGCAAAAAATGCCCTAAAAAGTTACCATGGGAACAACCAATTTAATGAACCAATAAAAACAGCTATCTACACCTCAACCAGATTATACAAAAAACCAGTAAAACAACAGAACTGTGAATCAGCTGAACTGTGTAACTGAACAGGAAGTGCAAAATGTATTTTACACAAGAATAAAGGGGGAGAAAAATCCAACAATACAATGCTAACTAAGGTATAAAACAGAAAATACAAATGCTATATAAAAAACCCAAAATCTAACATCACCACAAAGCAAGAGGCAAAACTAAGTAAATACTTCTATCTAGATAAACATTAGCTTTTTTGTGTGTGATTTCTAGTTGTATCAGTCAATTTTTCAACATCATACACAGGCAGATCGGTTCACCTGCTGAACCGAAATCAGTGTGTTATGCCGATTTCATGAGAGCAGCTTTTGTCCAGCATAGTGGTATTAATGAAGAATATGTTGAATATTGACATCCAGTCTCCTATCAAAAGCATAAAAGACACCACATTTTGATTAATGAGATGTCAGTCCATATCTCCCTAGACATTCACATAGCTTTAGACTTGGACTCCTCCAATATTTGCCTACTAGTTGCTAATAGAGAGCTATGTGAAATAACAAAGTATTGTTATAAAGTGACATTTATTTGACAAAGCATAACTAACTTATAAGAAAATTAGTGTCTATTATTAACAAGGCCCAGTTTTTAAAGAGGGTAGAAAAAACAATTCAGGAGGAGGAAAGGCTACAGCTATAGCTGGGATGATTTTTAAAGAAGAACTCAGATATGATAAAATGACAAGTGACACTAGGCCCCTAAGATTAATTGTAAATTGAAAGTATCTTGGAAGTTTTCTGTCTCCCTCAACCAAATGGATTAATTAGCATAAGATTTATGGATATGTGTCAATAAAAAAAAGATATACTGTGAATAAAGAAAAGACCTAAAACCAAACCAAGACTTAAATCCTTAGCATACTTCTGTGTGTTGGAAGCATCCTCCTATCTATTTTACTTATGAGATAAAATGTAATTTCTTAAATTACTCAAGTGTATTAAGGACAAACAAGACTGTGTGGTCCAAAATCTCAAAAGGATTCTGTTTTATATTCAGGAAGCAGTTTGTTCACATTGTCCCAGACAATATTTGTTACTTAGCCATTAAATCCAATATAGGACTATGCTGCCAAATAGATTTGAATTAAAACCATGAAAGAGTTTTAGGTTGTTCCCTTCTAGAGCTTTGATTTGTGCCCATCTCTTACTTAATGTGAGGGTTTTAAACTTCCTTTCACTTTACTAGCAGTAGTTAACAGATGAAACTGTGTGAACACTGAAGGAGGGGAAATGGTACATTTTTGTTTGCAACTTCCTATTAATTTTCTTTGCCTGTTCTTTGAGTTTGTCTCCGTTTTTTCACAAGGTCATAGTTCACACAAATATTTGAACAAGCAGTTGAATTAGCATATGAGAAAACTTATCATGGAAGTGGATATCTTACAGTCTTTTGACTCGGGGCTAAGGACAAGTAACTAGGATAACACGCATTGTACATTTGTAAGCTATATTGGTAGAAGAGAACTGTCTACATTTAAAAGTTTCAGACATGTCTGAACTTAAGCAACTGAACTTGTTCCTGATTATTGTTCTTGCAGAAGGAGGGAAAACATTCTTCAGATAAATAATTAATTAAAAATGGATTTTAATTCTCTTGGTCTCTATTTTGAAAACAGGAAATCGCACCCCTTGCCCATGGAAAGCAAAGTCCTTCCCTTGTTTGAAGGCAATAATCAATTTAAAATCGGCTTGGTCATATCAAATTATTGAAGTTACCTATTTGTTTCAGAAATCAGTTAGTGTCTGTGCCATGGTTGGGAATACATTTCAACATTTCTTGGGATCCCATGATAACATTCCAAGCAGTTATTCAAAGTAGATCAGGGCTTCCAGAATAGCCACTTTAATATGGAAATCTATGCAAAAGCTGTGATTTAGCAGTAAACTAAATAAGTTATAACAATGCTGTAACATTAGCAGCTTGAAGCAAATTAATCATGTTTTTACTGTAGAGATATTTCTGATGAGGTTAATCATAAGACAGATAGGTGAGAAAAAATTACATCCTCCCCAGTACAATACCTTGGGTCTTTTTGAGATTCCTAGTAGACATAACATATCTTTCAAGTGTCTTGCTCATGACGCCTTGTTTTCATTATGTGCTCTCTTCTACTGATGCACTGTCTTGGAGATGGTTGATTCACAAAGCTCCCGATTTTTGAAACACTGTATACCTGGGTTGCATATGAGTTAGTGAAGGTCACAGACGTAATGTTCTGTGTTTCCAGTCCTCTCTTTGTGCAGCGCCTAAACCAGGTGATTATATCACTGTGATTACCATACTTCCTTACATAATCAATCATTATTTTCCTAAGAAAAGCCCAGGTTAGTTCTTGTTGAGACAACTGTATCTCCATCAAACAAGTGTGATGCTTTAGTATGTATTTTGTTACTGGTCTTTTTTATTCTACCTGCTGTCAGCTGCAAATCTTACTTCCCATGACCCTCTTTCACCCCTCTAACATCTGTAACCCACTGATCCAGCACCATAGTGATCCTGGGAGAAGCTTTCTCCAGAAATATAATATAAAATTAAATAAGAATTATCTGGAACTGTGGAAGAAGAATTTTTCCCATGCATAAAGACACATTGCTCTATACTATGAATCTTTCTCTTTGTGTAAATAAGCACTTCTGTCAGGATATCAGAGACTTGAATCTTTTCCAGTATGTTACCAGCAATTTATTTGAAAAATGTGATATAATCAATAGAAAAAATTAGATTGATGATCAGTGAAAATCTGTCTTACTGCTTACTGCATGGTTGCTAAGGAATGACCTGGAAGGTGAAATTTAAGTTCTTTATCCATTACGGATTTTGTTCCCTGTGTGAGTCTGTGTCAGCAGCACATAGTGAAATTCAAAGTTATTTTGGTCTCCTTCATAAACGTGGGCTGACTGCTACTGAAAAATTTGCATAATTTTAGAACATATGCTATACTAAAGAATCTCAAAAATTAATGCAGTAGTTTGGAGAATGTTTATTTTATTTTGTTTATTTTAATTAAAAAACCCAAACACTCAAACAACCCAAGCCAAATACTTCGGATTTTCTCCTTTTTATTTGTTTATAAGGACATGATTTTGAAATGTTACTAATAAACTTTTATTAAGAGTAATCATAGAATCACCAGGTTGGAAAAGGCCCACCGGATCATTGAGTCCAACCATTCCTATCAAACACTAAACCATGTCTCTCAGTGCCTCATCCACCCATCTCTTAAACTCCTCCAGGAAAGGTGACTCAACCACCTCCCTGGGCAGCCTGTTCCAGTGCCCAATCACCCTTTCTGTGAATTTTTTTTTCCTAATGTCCAGCCTAAACCTCCCCTGGTGGAGCTTGAGGCCATTCCCTCTCATCCTGTCCCCTGTCACTTGGGAGAAGAGGCCAGCTCCCTCCTTTCCACAATCTCCTTTCAGGTAGTTATAGAGAGCAATAAGGTTTCCCCTCAGCCTCCTCTTCTCCAGGCTAAACACCCCCAGCTCTCTCAGCTGTTCCTCATAAGGCCTGTTCTCCAGCCCCTTCATCAGCTTCGTTGCTCTTCTCTGGACTCGCTCCAGAGCGTCAACATCCTTCTTGTGGTGAGGGGCCCAGAACTGACCCCAGGATTCTAGGTGCGGTCTAGCCAGTGCCAAGTACAGGAGGAGAATAATCTCCCTGGACCTGCTGGTCACGCAGTTTCTGATACAAGCCAAGATGCTGTGGGCGATGTGGACAAAAAGCTTGTCCCAAGATTCATTCCTAGGTTGCACGTCATGTTTAAAGCTATAAAGTATTATGAATTTTCAGAGATCAAAGGCCTTTCTTTTTTTTTTTTCTTTCTCCCTAAGAGAGACATGAACTGAACATATTGAATGAAGTTTCAATTTCTTGCAGAAATTCATTAACAAGGAAGATGAGAATGACGGTGCCATGGGTATATAAGGTGGACAAGCCAGACGGATGGGCAGATTACTGAATACACTTTTACCCTCTGGTTTGGTTGGCTACCAGTGCATCCTGGAATCTTTTCTGAAACATGCTGTAGAAGTAGTATGTGTTCTTCCGAAAGTGTTAACTATATATTTTGATTTCCTTTAAACTGGTGGTTATTTGGAAAGTTGTTGAAGAGCTGATTAGCCTCTTGCTGTCCTCAAACCTGTCTTGAAGTTCCTTCAGTATGAAGTGGCAAACTGATCTGTGAAGGAGAGATGTCTGGAAGAGGCTACCAGTGCACTGCCACAAAGAAAGAAAAGTATATTCTGTTTGGCTACATTTGGACTGGTGTCCTCTCTGGAGAGGGCAGGCAGTCTTCCTGCCACTCAAACCGATATCCAGACTTGCAGGTTGTCATGTCCTCTGCTGTAATATAAAACAAATCTAGTAGCATAGATAAAACACAATGTTTCTTACCACTACTTGGTGTTGCAAAAATCAGATGCAATTCTTCCAGGCTTTTCTCTGTTGTGTGAAGGACCATGGATGTTGTTATGAATTGTCTTAATCATAAGGTTCCAAATATCAAATAAACTCAATCTGTCAAAGTATTATGAAAAATAAGTAAAAGCTGTGATGAAAGCAAAATACATTTTCCAGAATTAAAAAAAAATTTCCCAAAAAAAATTTTATATAAATTGTTATATGTTTTCTGAGTTTTCTCTGATCTTTGCAGAATTTTCTTTTCTAGAAAATTCAAAATTGGTTGAGTAGAAGACATGACTGAAGGAAAATCCTTCTTGTCAAGTTTTATCAACCTGGTGAAGTGAGATTTCCCCCTCTGCTGTCTTTCATGAATGTTACAGCATCACTTATTTTGTCTGTATCTCAAGGCTCATCCAAACTGAAAGACAGGCTTCTCAAGGAATGTACTCAAAACCCACACTGTTGACAGCTGTGCTGACACTGAACAGATGTTGAAAAGGCTAGTTCCAGGGCTGACTTGTACTTTCAGAGTCATTGGTCTACTTTTTTTGTCATCTATGTTCTTAGGCAGCATTGTCCTGTCCTATATTGATCTATAACCAGCCTTTAGCTGAGCCAAGAACTAGCACAGGTGGAGTTCAAAAAGTACCTGGTATTTCACTACCTGGCTTTCATTCAGTATTATTTGGACTTTCTGCCAAGACTCTCTATAAGCTATCTTCCTAGGAATTCATTCTCAGGTTACTCAGTACAATGTCAGTGTCATGAACATCCAATTTCTGTTTGTGTTGAAGTTCAGTGTCCCCCTGATTTCGACCATTTCTGTCCTGGTATTGCTGTGTATACTGAGTCACCTGTTTGCTGTAGAGCATTACAGAGAGTTTGCCCTTCTCTGCTTAGGCTGGCAACAAGTGTTTCAGCAATGATATCTTAGCAGCCAGGTTTGGAGGGCTGCAGCTCAGAATGAGGGAAGAAGCTATTTTGAGTGATATTACGCCATTGCAGACACAGAGAGTGTGAATAAGCACGTTATTCATAAGGGTTGAATTTTGGAAGACACCAGATACTGCAGCAATGAGTACCATAGAAGTACCTAGATAAACTGTTTTCTGGGAGGTTGCCAATATGACATCATATGAAGTATGAAGTTAACACTTTGTGCTTCATGGTGCCTATGAATATTTCTACCCTGGAAAGGAGAAATTGATAACTCTGTGCTATCAGCAACTTTAAGTTTTACTATAGCCTAATGGAAAACCAAGTCTTCATAATACTAGTATTTGGCTACTGGAAAAATGATGAGATGGCATTTAATAAAATGAGGTTAAGAGAAAAGTCAACAACAGGTACAGATTAATCAGTATATGGAGAGAGCAGCACATGTTTAGATACAACAATACGTTGTCTGTACAGAAATATCTTCCTGTCACTGGCAGTCTTTGCCACTGGGTTTGGATCAGACTGATAAAGCATTGCAGTTTATACCAAAGAAAACAGATGGGTATGTAAGTAAGTTCTGAGAATCAAAGAACTAATTAAGTTAATTGGTATATCTTTGGTAGAGATAAAAATGAAAATGCAAAGCCCTTATCTCTTCTTTTGGTCATAATATTGTGTATATGTATCTACAGTTTCTTTCTCTGCCTCTCTCCTCCTTTCCCTGTCTTTGGTAACATTGTCCAGATCTTTTCTCCTGTCTGTGGGGCCTCACTTTAGGGTATCATATTTTTTCCTATCTGGTGGCCTGCACAATGTCCATTCCTCTATCACTTGAGTGTTTCTATTTTGGTGCCAACTTATAACATCCCAAACTTCAGATCAAGGGTCTCTAACAAAGATATAGTGCCACAGACCTGCTTCCTTCCCATTCGTGATCATAAAACCCGCTACTTTTATTTACACACAGCGCCTGGGACTACTGTAGGAATCGCTATGTGGAATCTCATACAAGGAAACTGCTTTAGTGGGTCTCTACAGCAGCATTTAGTGTAATAAATGATTTGTTTCTCACCTCATCTTCTCATTTCTTCCTGTTCTTCCTGTTTCTCACGACTGAAGATAAGGAGAACTTAAACCAGATGACCAATCAGTGCTCTGAGGGCACCATAAACTGGCACGTGACATTTCTTTGACATGCTGCAGAAGCTATGTAAAGGTATAGCGAGCACTGATTCATAAGCTTGAGAGTGTGTTGCACTATACATGACTGATGGAGTTAAGTGTTCCAAAAGTAAAACAGGAGAAGATGAGGGAGCAGGATGTGCACAAGTAACTTCAAAGACAATAAAGAGTTAATACTGCTAGGTGACAATACTTCGATGTTATAAAAGTCAAACTCCAAAAAAAAAAAATGGAAGCATGAAGACAGCATAACCTATGTAACGCACAACTTGTAACAAGAGCAAAAGAAATCCTATTCAGAATTCTCTCTTTACGCGTATATGAACTTTTACTTATTGGCCTCTATATCACTGTAATTTTGTTATTGTAAGGAATGAGTTATGTCAAGAAAGGTACAAAATTGACATAGCAGGGTCAGGTAGTGTTGTCATACTGGTTATTTGTAATTCTGTGCTATTCCATGCACCTGCTGTGCTTCTGTTAAAAAGAGAGTGCCTCTCTATTGTGCCAGCATGTTGGGAGGTTGAATTGTCCTTTAGGGCACTACTCATGTCTTTGAAATGAACATGATTGTTTCAGGGTATTAAGGGAAAGGTTCAAGCAAGGTTCAAGTTCTGTTCTGTAGGAAAGGAGGTGGAAGCTTTACCTCTGAAATAAAGATCAGGCTGTAGCAAATGCAGATACATCCACCCAGTACCAGTAGGGACCTAAGCTTTCAGTCTCAGACATACTATAAGCTGGTGACTCATCTTAGATCCCCCCATGTCTTCAAGAAGAGAGGAAATGCTGACGTGATGGAATTAGATGATCTTTAAGGTCACTTCCAACTCAAACCATTCTATGATCATTTTCAGTTATTAGCCATTTTCTTCTGGAAGGTCTGCTGATTGAGAGAAAATCCATCTGGATTTTCTTGCCTTTTCCTTGAGGCTGCATTTAACTTGTCTTTGGCAGCAATGTCCACACTCACATGCAAATTCCTTAACTAAGCGATACATGCTAATTGTGTTCACACTTCTACGTCTCTGCGGACTATGGCAGTCATATCCACATTGCCCACAGGAGGAGTATCTGAGCATGGACAGGATCCTTCTCTATGCTCAATTTTCCTGGTCAGAGGAGGATTTCATTTAACACAATTTACATTCAAAAAAGTTTAAATTTTATTTAAAGAAAACTAGAATTAAAACTCCAGTTTTCCCAAACTTTTGTTTGTCTGCTGTCTTCATATATTGGTCAATGGCAAAAAATGAGAGGGGAAAAAAGGTAAAGGGAAGTAAAAAATGTTTGAGATTGAGAGGAATGACAGCAAAAAAAACCCCAACCCTGTGACAATGTGAAAAATACCCATTTTGGTTTTTCTTTTTTGCAAAATATAAAAAGCAAACATTACTATAACATTTTCACATGTACCAAAAAAAGGAGAACTCTATTACAAGCTTTACATTGGAATTCTGATGCATACTATTTCTTTGTTTCAGACTACTAGAGTTCATTTACATATTTTATCAGTCACAGGACAAGATGGTTTCATAAGTTTTTCCAGCTTTAAGCTCCAATGGTTTGGTCTTACTCTATACTTTCTAAAGCTTTATTGTTTAACCTCTGCCATTCTATTCTTTGGAAGCAGTGAAGTTGAAGTGAATATATGATACCGTAACCGTGAAACCATTATTCTAAGTGTTGCATGAAAAAAACCAAACAAACCCCATAAAGTGCCTTGATTGACAAATCCAACTTTGTAGTATGTTTTAAATCAATTACTAACTGAAATCTAGGTGCAAAAATATTACAGAAAGTTCTAATTCATAGAATTCAGCTCTGTGTCTCAGACAAAAGACATTATTCTTCCCAAGAAAATATTTCAATATGACTATGAACCATCTAAGATTTATGATGCTCTTAGTGTTTAATTTCTATGTTTTTCTGTGTTGGGACTTTGTAAATAATGATGTAGTAGGTAACTATAACATTGCCCCTCAGCAACTCTAACAAGTTTTTGAATCAAAGCTTTTAAGTTTGGTGACATATATCCAATAAATCTGAATTTTCTTGAGTGTTTTGGGATAAATATGACATATATAATCAAATCAGAACTGTCTGCTGTGATACTACAAAGAAATATTCTAATACATATAGAAATATCATTAAACTGGTGACTAACTTGACCTAAGCAATACATTCAGGCTTTAAAGGACACAAAGAATTGTAAGGATTTTTCCTAGATAACTTTTACCAGCTGCATTATATAGTTTGACTGTCTTTACAGTCTATGGCTCTAGCTTATCTGAATTGTTCGTGATTATACTGTTTTCCATTGGTGACTGTATTCAGGTATCTAAACAATGTGTCTCTATCTCTCTCTACCAGGAGACCAAACCACACACCCAGTCCACCCTCGCATCTTTATGCATGAGTTAAGCAAGCATGAAAAGCTTACCGATATTTCAGATTATGATTTTGGCCAGTGATACCATAGTTCCAGTGTCCAAGGTGAGAATGCAAGGAAAGAAGGAAAAAGATTCCTTCACAGTCCCTCAGGGAAGATACTCACTGTACAGGTAACCAAGGTCTGCCCTAACAAGGCAATAAGAATTTATCCTAGTGGAAATGGAATAAATCCAATGGAGTCATCTATATGCTCCACACTTTGCTCACCCAGGCGTGTAGGAGTTTTGTCTGGGCAGACTGGGTACAGTTTCATTCTGTTCCAGAATCAGGAGAGCAGATGGGTGACTTAGAGTCATATTTCCCTCTCATCTCTGATCCTGTACTGAATCCAGATCAACATCTCTGTTTTCCATCTCATCACCCTCATTCCCTTCTTCTAGCCAGACTAATTTTTTCTCTCCCTCCTCAGGGAGACGTCTTTATTTCAACAGAAGACTGTTACCAAAAGTTTCCTCTAGGTATTGTGATAAAGGATGGACGTTGGCCCAAAGTTAGAAAGAGGCATAGAATGTCTTTCTTCCCTCAACCTCCATCATATTGAAGGAAAATGGAAGTAAGCTTGTGCTAAAAGCAGAATTTACTTGTTTGTAACCTATTTTAAAGGGTGAGGAGATGACTCACTATAGTAATCCACTTCAGGGATGACAGTTGCACCTTAACAGGGGACAGACATTCATTTGAACAGGAAATTCTGCCTTCAGTGAGCCTATATTATTTTCTAAGAGTCTCCTCTCAAAATTGTTGCTGCTGTTGCTTTTCTGAACTCTTTTGAAATGTAGGCAGGTTTCTGACTGTAACAACTTTGATTCCAGATTATTCTTCATGAGGAACCCAAAATTATTTTCATGTTTATATGGCTTTTTTTGTCTATTCCACCTTTTCACAACATGTTTTTTGACCTTTTTAATGCAAAAGTACTATGGAGAGAGCTTGGGTTGTTTGATTCCAAAAAGCATATGGAAAACCTAAGGGAAAAAATGAAAATAAAGGTCTCTCGGTATCTATGCTTTATCTATTCCTTGCATGTTTCTGTTGAATGCTTGTTTTTGTCTACATTTACCTGGGTTATTTTTTACAAATGTAAATCACTCTTGTTACTATGCTGTCTAATCTCCCATTAAATCTATTTAAATTAAAGGCACTACAGGGCAACTCTTTACTTGGAAGGACGCTAGAAAAGTAATCTGTCAAGATCTAGGTTATATTTAATATTAAAGTTATGACTAAGCAATTTAGCAAGCAATAAAACATTACAGTAAGACTCCTTACAGGCACTGCAGAATTCACTAATTTTTCCATGTGGAGTAATCTGTGCCATGGAACAAGTACTGAAAAAATGCAACTGCAATTTAAGGATAATGCATTGCATGAGAATATGTAACTCTGCTATCAAAACTGGCACTTACAGCCTTAAGCCCTGTCCTTAAAAGTAAGGCTAAGCAAGATTATGCTATCTGTTATATTGATGCTGTTGTTTTCCCCTGAATGCTAAGTTTGATCTATTAGCCCTTGGATTTCATTCCTCTATCAACCTCACTATGTGATAGTTTATTGTTTCTGAGACTTGTTGTGTCTAACATGCTTTGATGTATGACTACTACCCTGAACTTCCCTTTTAAGGACACGTATGTCAAGGTGTATCAAATATGCCTTGTATAACAGGGGGATGCCAGCACTCTATGAAGTAAAGCCAGCAGAGTGCAGAAAAGGTCCCAGTGACAGAAATCAGTGCTCGTTCCCCAGCCCCAGCTCTGCTTACTTAGTCTAGGAGAATATAAGAGCATATGCACAGACAAACTGGCATCCCATTACATTCATCCAGGGTAAATAATCTATCAGGACTCATGCTGACTAAGTATAAACGCAGAGAGTGTCAGAAGTCCAGTTGATGTTGTGATGTGTGCTGGCTTTGACTCCAAGGAGTACAGGTCACATTTCACCTTTCACGTCCACATCCTCTTTTGGGGAGCGTTTGTGGCACTTGTGTGTACTCTGTGTTTTGTTTAGTTTTATCTGGTAAGGGAATGGAACTCTTTTAGAGAAAAATAGAATTTATTAACTTGGACACAGTGTCAAAGCACACATTTAGTCCTAGAGCATGTATTCACTAGGAGATAATTGCATTAGATTGGATCTTCAAACCACTGATTTCATCCAATCCTCTTTATAAATCCTTCTGTTTGAGTCGTCCCTCCTGAATCCATTTTATTCCTGAATTTATATATGTCTGGTTAAAAATGTTCCAGTTTATTTCTTCCTTAAGCTCACAGGCTTTAAGCAAGTTAAAAGTTGTGTACATATACTTTTCATCAGATGGCAATCGTCACTGCACTGTACAGGTGTAATACAGGCACTGAGGCAGGCCTTGGTACTCCAGTAGCTCTCAAGATATCCAAAAGATAGTTTTTGTGACATCTCAGGTCCTGATATTGATGTAGTCAAAGTATCCAAGGCAATTTTCAAAATGGTTTGCAGCTGAATGATTAATTTGGCTTTTGCTAACTGTGCTTTAAAATTTTACACCTAAAGCACTGCACGTTGAGACTGAGCATGCCTGAGCTCTGCTGATAGTGGCTACGGAGAAGGTATTTGTCAAATGTGTGGTTTAATTGAATTGAAAGTGTATCCTCTATATAGAGGGCAAGGAGGTCAGGATGGGAAATTGGAGGAGTGCTCTCCACTATGGACAGCACAGACTTCAGCAGAAGCTAGTGGTGTCCAGAGAGATGAGAGTTTTGACTATATGTGAATCAGTAGGGGCCGCAGCTGGAATGCACAGATGGGGAAAAGGATGAGGAGGAAGCTAAACCTCTTTCTAGAGCTCTGCTCATCAAGGAGCTTTAACCAGGCTCACTTATGACACACTTCCTTAAGTCAGTTCTGCTGCGAGCAGGAAGCAAAATGCCTCTACTGCACTGAAGTATTTTTGCTGTATAGGGACTTCAGGTGCCTGGGAAGATCATGGAACAGATCCTCCTAGAAGCTATGCTAAACCACATTGGACACAGGGAGATGATTCAAGAAAACCAGCATGGCTTCAAGAAGGCCAAGTCCTGTCTGACCAATATAGTGGCTTTCTATGACAGGGTGAAAACATCAGTGGGCACAGGAATAGCAATGGATGTGAACTCTGAATTTCTGTAAAGCCTTTGACACGGTCCCCCACAACATCCTTCTCTCTAAATTCGAGAGGGATGGATTTGACGGGTAGACTGTTTGGTGGATAAGAAATTGGTTGGAAGATCATATTCAGAGAGCAGTGATCAATGTCTCAATATCCAGATGGAGATCTATGACAAGTGGTGTTCCTCGGTGGTCTGTACTGAGGCCAGTGTTGTTTAATGTTTTAATTGATGATATAGACAGTGAGATTGAGCGCACCCTCAGCAAGTTTGCGGGTAGCACCAAGATGAGTGGTGCAGTTGTCACACCAGAAGGATGAAATATCATCCTGAGGGACCTGGACAAGCTGGAGAAACAGGCCTGTGTGAACCTCATGAAGTTCAACAAGGCCAAGTGCAAGGTCCTGCACCTGGGTTGGGGAAATCTCTGATTTCAATACAGGATGAGAGATGAGGCGATTGAGAGCAGCCCTGCGGAGAAGGACTTGGAGGTGCTGATTGACAAGAAGCCTGACATGAGTCGGCAATGTGTGCTTGTGGCCCAGAAGGCCAACCATGTCCTGGGCTGCATCAAAAGAAATGTGGCCAGCAGGATGAGGGAAGTGATTCTCCCACTCTACTCTGCTCTTGTGAGACCTCACCTGGAGTATTGTGTCCAATTCTGGAATCCCTAAAATAAGAAGGATATGAAAATGTTTGAATAGGTCCAGAGGAGGCCCACAGAGGTGATCCAAGGGCTGGAGCACCTCCCATATGATGACAGGTTACGAGAGTCAGGGTTGTTCAGCCATGGAAGAGAAGGCTCTGAGGAGATCTAATAGCAACATTACAGTACCTCGAGGAGGCCTACAAGAAAGCTGGGGAGGGTTTTTTTGCAAGAACATGTAGTGATAGGATGAGGGGGAATGGCTTTAAATTGGAAGGAAGATGTAGATCGGATATTAGGAAGAAATTCTTCATGATGAAGGTGGTGAGACACTGGAACAGATTGCCTAGGGAAGTTGTGGATACCCCCTCCCTGGAAGTGTTCAAGGACAGGCTGGGTGGGGCCTCGAGCAGCCTGATCTAGTGGGATGTGTCCCTGTCCATGGCAAGAGGGTTGGAACTGAATGATCTTTAACATCCCTTCCAACCCAAACCATTCTGTGATTCTATGATTTTTTTTAAGAGGTGATACTTGCTAGGAGCTGTTGCAGAAAATACATAAATCTTGGAGGATGTGGCCCTTTTTAAAAACAAGAAAACCAGAAATCTGGAGAGAACACAGGAGTTTTAGTATGGAACAGCAACTGGGACCATCAAAGAATTCCCTCTCATTATAATTTTGTATCCACCAAAAAAGACTACCTGGGCTCTCAGCTGTAAATTGCATCCCCAAACCAGATATAAAAAACTGCTCAGCTTTTTCTTATAGAAAAAGTAAGACATGCCTTTCCCTAAGCTCATGGTGCAGGCATGCTCGAAATACATGCCTCTTGGAGTCCAAGACACTGATATCCCTAGTTACCTTTGTTTCCTGCATAGCTCTTTATAAGTGCATTAACAAGAAGTCCAGTGGAATGTGCAGAAGTAACTTCCAGACTCAATGAAAAGAAGACAATTGGTAATCTTCTGGCAGGGAATATTTAGGGTAAGGCAGAACAAAGCCTTTAAACTAACTGAAAGTCTACCAATTTTTAGGGATTAAAAAAAAATCATGATAGCTAATTAGTATCAGATAAGTCACTATAGAATAGAAATATGTGACCCTTGCAATGGACTGATTGGATTGACCAGTATTTTTAGACTGTATCTGTACTGCTCCATTTTTTTTTTGTTGTGTTGGACTGTTGACAGCTATACTAGTGAAAGTATTCCAATGCACTCAATACATAAGGAAAGAAAAAAAGCTTTCCAAAGAATAACTGGGAAGAAATACTTTAAAGAAATGTAGAAATGAGCTTAAGGCCACAAAAATTTGTTGGAGCTATTCTTGTGTTTTCCCAAATATTAGGCGTATTTCAATCTAAAGTCCTGATTTTCTGTTTGGAAGAACTGACTCGGAGGGACTGGAGGGTGGTGTTGGGAATAATTTTGGAGGCTTAAAAGTTTCAAAATGTGTTAATGAACAGATTTTTTTTTCTAATTTTGTTTGAATTTAACTTTTCAACTAAAGTATAACTTCACATAGCTTTTTAAAATCTGAGTGCCAAAACTTTATTTTTTTTATAAACAGCAACAATTTTGTTTGAAATCCCTGCAGTAAGCATTATTTTTTTGTCTAAACATTTTTCCCTATAAAAAATGTTTGTGCCATGCAAGCTGTTTTTCCCTTTTGCTGGAAGAAGTTACATTGCTAATAATTTTGTCCAGCCTCTGAATTACACAGCTGCTGGACTTCTCACTGTCAGTCCCCCTAATTCAGATTTCCTTACTTCATGGGATTTCATTAATCAACATCATTATTCTAAATCTATTGTGAAATGTCTGTGAAGTCTGGCAAGCATTCCTGCCTAAGTGAAGAGTAATGCTATCTAATCTTAGGAGAGAAAACTTTAATAACATCTCGATGAAGGAAAAAATAGACTCAGAACATGCTTCTGAAATATTTCTTCATACTGTGCCTATATATAGCAGCCATATTCCTCACCACAGACAATTTAGAGGATGGGGAGAATACTGGCTCCACTGTACATGTCTCCTTGACAATGTGAATAAGAGTGTGTCATTTCAAGCCAGTTGTGAAGAGAGTGCAGAACCCTTTTGGAAGCGGTACAAGGAAAGTCTGCATGCTGCACAGGAGTCGGTCTTCTTTGGAAACCTTTTATTAGTACCAAACAATAAACTAACTAGTGTATGTTCAACATCATGAGCTACAGCTGGAGTGTTCCTCTCCGTATTCCTTGCCAGTAAGAGTAACAATTTTAAGCATTAGACAGCTGTGGAGACATTTGAGCCTAATTCTGCTGTTGAACACGGCCTCTTATTCATCTCATGTAATATATAGTGTAAATCAGTTCAGGCTGGTGCAACCAACTTACCTTATTTACCCTTTTTGTGGGTGGTAGAAGTGAACAAGGAGCATCTTTCCAATGAGAGGCATCAACCTGCTTTTGTTTCTGAGCATCTTGCTGTTGTGTCTGGTTAAGTCAGCCAATAATCACCCAATGGTATATGCCATTGGCATTCTCTCAGAAGCCAGTTCTGAGCCCTACTCATTGTGAAGGATTTATAATTCAAAACCAGAGCTGTGTTGAATTCAGTGCTTGAGTGGATTTTGAAAGTTTTTTTGGAAAAAAATAATAGAGAAAACCATGAGTCATTCTAAGACAGCCATAAAATACAGCAGAATCTAAACTGTTGTCCATGTATCACCTATTTACTAGAGACAGACTTCTGCCAATAGCTCTGCCAATAAGAGAGAGAGTTTTGCCAATAATTTTTTAAGATGGAGCAAGCTGGTACTTACCGCAAAACTAAAATTTGCCACTGGAAAGACATTGTGGCATTGTTTCAGGTTATTTTCTCCATCTCTCTCAGCAGCTCTAGGTACTGTGCTGTGGCATAGTTGCCTTCTTGAATATGCTTTGTGGACACTAGGAGCAATAAAATAAATACAACAATAGAATTTCCAAAGTTTCCCAGAGATCAGTCCTGAAATGGGACCACTGGCAAAGAGGCAGCATAAAAAATAGTCATGCTTCAGAATAAGGTGTGTCTTGACATCCTTTATGGAAGGTGTTCTGATAAACCCAGAAAAATGATCTTATCTCTTAGCTCTCCCCTCTACTGCCTGAAAATCAATAGATTCGTAGAACCAGATCACCAGGTGAATCACCCTAGTTGCAAGCAATAACTTGTACCTTGCAGAGGTGGGTACAGGATATTAACAGCTAAGGATTGAATGGAATAGATTGTTTTAAGGGGTGTTACGTGTGCTCACACAGAAGAATTAAAAAAACATATCCTCTTCCAATCATCTGATAGCCAGCATGAGGCATACTAGTGAATCAAGACTGTGATCATTTATAGAAGCTTAAACTCAACCATATTTTCATAGTACTTGAGTTGGTTATCATAGTCTTTTAGAAAATATGGTAATACTGAGACTAACAAGTGATAACTGTAGGAGGGACAAAAAAGCAAGTCTGAGGGCTGATGTAAGGATTCCCAGCTTCTTAACTTTATGGATGACATAATTGCTGTCACCACAATCCATCGATGCAAAGAGAATGGAAACAAGCTGGCAGAAATACAAATGTTTCAGTGACTTGACTGGTGGAGTCATTTATTTAACTGTCCTTTTGAGCAATGTTACGACTTGTATAGGCTCCCCATAGAGCACATACTGTATATCCTCCCTATAAAATATGATGAAGTGCAGATCTTTCTGAGCACATTAGCAACCAGATCCAAAACAAGAGGGCTATAATTTTACAGTTACTGTGCACGATCCATTCCTCTCCTCCCCTACCCCATCCCTTTTTTGGCTGTTACTTTTTAAGGCATGAAATATATCCTGTAGAGCAACCCTTCCTGAAAGAATATATTATCAGTGCTTCTCTTTAGCGGATAGAACTGTGTAAAGATTTCTGTTATGCTTCTCATTCTTCCAGTCTTTTTTAAATTGTTTTGAGAATGAAACAGAAAAAAAATCACTTGAACTGAGAAATGGGAAAGGAGGAGTCAGAATTAAGAGTACTATGAAATAAGAGTTAAGTGACAATTAGGACTTTTAGTGGCTTAAACAATTCCAACAAGATGCTGGCTACACTGCTTTTGATGCAAGGAAACAGAAGACTGCAAATACTTCGATTGCCAAAGACAAGCTGCTGTTGACTGTGATTCAGGACCACCTAAGGAAAGTGAAAATGAAAGTTATGATGACTGGTGTCTTCTCAAGTGCATAACAAGGGAAACATTGAATACAATGTGAAGCCATCGCCTTGTTATATCACCACTGACATGGCTTAGAGAATTTGCATGCTCTAACATAGTAAGGTGAAGTATTTTTTAATAAATCCATGGGACTGGCAGGGCACCATAGCAGATGTTTTTATATTTCCTTTTTTCCAATTTATCTAGGGTCTGGGGGAACATTGAACCTGATGATTCAAGAGGTCTATTGCAGCTTGATGATTCTATGATTGAAGCAGATAGGCAAGAAAAATATAAAATGAAAAAAAAAATTACCTTTCTCTTGTACTATATAAGACTGCTTATACTCCTCTAAGCAAACCAAGAAAGTAGGAAGAGATTCTTTTCTGCTGTATCTCCAGAGACTGCCAGTTGCAATTCTATGCCTAACAGAGTTTTTCAGTGGTCATGAGCAAATCAGTGGGTTTCTAAGTTAGAAAGTATTAGAAGAGTTTTGTCTGAAGCTTGTTGCCTTAGACAGAATTTGTCCCCTTTGTCTGAGATTGTGATTTTTTTTCTTGCCAGCAAGTATGAAGATGTGATTTTTTTTTCTTGCCAGCAAGTATGAAGACTATAGAGCTTGTAGAGCATAGGGAAACTACTGCATTATTCCAAACAAGCTGCAGAGATCATATGGCAAAGCTATAATTTTTTTGTCCCTTAGAGAAACTGACTGTTGAACAGACCTGACATTGACACATCTCGGAAAGGAGTCTTACAAGGGGCCCACATAACAATAAGCAGTATTTGATGTTTGAAGTGACAGGTGGCCATCTGACTAAAACTCCTCCTTGTCACAGGCCATGGGGACAATGTCTTGCACACTTCAGCTGTTAAAATTGTGAAAACTAGCCATGTGCTTCTAGTCAGGAGATATTCTGAACTGTTGAGTGAATTACAAAGAACAATCCAGTAGGAATTGGCCTGAAATCCACTCATCTATCATTCAATATGTAACATGTTTTTTGCATTATGATTCATGCTGTCACTGCAATTGCTATAACTATCAACTGATAGCTGATGGTGGGAGCCAACCTTAATCTTAGGGTAAATGTGGAAGGTAAACATTACTTTTGAAGGAGTTGTGTCTGCTCCTCTCCATCAATTAATTTAATTAGCTTCATAAAATGCTGTGCACATTTCTTTGTTGTGTTGTTCAGGGAAAATGGAGATTTTCAGAGATGTCTGAGTCTTGTCTCCTGCTATGTGGCATAAATCAACAAAAGTCTTGTGCTACAAGGGGGAAAGTAGACCCCTAGAGTAAAATTCTGGTCAGTGCTAGGAGCTCTGCTTCAATTAGAGAAGTCTCACTCCCTGACTTTCAGAACTAGCAACCAAAGTATAAGCAAACTTTGAAGTTGACAGTAAAGGTAATCAGTTACAGGTAAAAGATACAGAATCATTGCGTTTCTGCAGAACAAATAATTGCTGTAATAAAAAAGGTGAAATGACAGCTCTCAGAAGTCCACTACTTGAACATCATTGCTATACAATAATGCTTACTGTGCTTTTCTTTTTTTTTTTTGCACACAAATGCCTTGTTTGCTGTGGGAAGAGTTTTTGAAAACCTGAAGAAAGCAGTATCAGGTATAAGTTAGGCATGGACATACTGGCTGTGTTTTCAGAACATGATATATCATTCCCTTGCTAATTTCTCATCATTCCCTTGTTAATTTCTCATCGTTCCTGACTCTGAGAGTACACTTTATCCAGCAAAAGTGATGTTGCTGGTGTATGTTGTTGCAACATAGCCCAGAAGTGTCAGGGATATGTAGCATACAGCACTCAGCAATTTGTTTTCTGAGTGGTTGTATGTAATGTAACTGCCCATATATAATTCAGATGGAAGTCAAAGCCACTTTTCCTGAGCTCCTTTGTTGATTCATAAGGTCTTTTTAACTTTGCATATGCTTCCAGAGACAAAGGGCAAAGGTAGTTAAGAATACCCTTGTCTTTCCTGCAGGATGCATTTGTTTAAATTCCAGTTCCTAATCTGACGCAGTGTTCTCAGAATTGTATCTTTTGAAACTTTTGAGTAATGCTACTAGGCAATGAGGCTAACCTGTTTCAATTTTATATATCAAAGGATTTTCTTAGACAATTTTTTAAGTATATAGTGCGCCATTTTCTGTCATTTATCACTGAAGCATATTTGCTGTATAAGAATGACATCTCTTCATTCCTCCCACTGCTACCTTTCATTCTTTGCCAGTCTGCATAATGATTTTGGAGGATGAATGAAGAAGCTCTGTCTGGGCTCTTAATGAAAACTCCCTTTTTGTCTTATCTTCCAGACTCAAAGTAACTTTCTGATAAGTTTGTTTGTTAGAGAGGGTAGACTGTTTGCTTCAGCTCTGGTTTAATGACAATACTGAACCACAGAACTGTAAAAAAACTTCATGAAAAGGGTGCTTGATCAGTACCAGAGCTGGGAAAATATTCCTGCATTTCTGCAATTACTTAAAATTGCAATTGACTTCACCTTGTGGGACTGCTTTGTTCATAGAGTCTAGGAAAAAACTTATTGGTAGAATATTTGCAAAAAGAACAAAGTTAGTGCTTCAGATATTTCACCTCATTTCACATTTTAAACAGCTAATCTTACTATGAGTCTATGAACTACCTGAAAGGAGGTTGTGGAGAGGAGGGAGCTGGCCTCTTCTCCCAAGTGACAGGGGACAGGACAAGAGGGAATGGCTTCAAGCTCCGCCGGGGGAGGTTCAGGCTGAATGTTAGAAAAAAAATTTTCACAGAAAGGGTGATTGAACACTGGAAGAGGCTGCCCAGGGAGGTGGTTGAGTCACCTTCCCTGGAGGTGTTTAAGGCATGGGTGGACGAGGTGCAAAGGAGCATGGTTTAGTGTTTGATAGGAATGGTTGGACTCGATGATCCGGTGGGTCTATTCCAAAATGGTGATTCTATGATTTGCAGGCTTCTACTTTTCTTTTGCATATTTTGTAGAGTAGGGCATAAAAAAATCCAGTTGCAAGAGAGTGCTCTTTTGTGCTTGGTGCTTACGTGTAAGAAGAAGGTGATCCCTTCCACAGCAAATCTATGTAAACCTACCCTCTGTCTGGCTGTTTCTGAGTATGTGTCCTTTTTCATACAGAAATTTTGTTGATGTGGGAAGACTTTGGACATTCATCCAGAGTGTCTGAATATACCAGATGCTATAGTTGTGATCAACCCACAAGACATGCTGAGAAAGCAGGCAGGTACAGGCTGGTGATCTGCTTTTATCTGGGAAACTGGGCTCAAATGACTGATACAGTGCCTCCATGGTAGGTATTTAGGAGGTGCTGTGCATGCACCACCGAGTGCAGAAACGCACATCCCAACCTACAGAGCTGAAGTCTCAAGGCCACACTCTAAAACACCACAGCAACAGCAGAAGCACAGAGAGTAACTTGCAACAAACAGTTTGGAATGGATCTGTATCTAGCCAAATGGTGAGATTTATTCATGAGCTGAGAGACAATATAACGCTTTGAGACTTATTTGAACCCTATTCAGAGGATTGAAGTGATGCATATGCCTTATGCTGGTCCTCCACAAAGGAATGAAATTCATCCAGTGTGAATAGTTTTGAATAGAGAATGAATATTTAAACCACAGGGAGACAACTGATGAATAGAAAAAGAGGATAAATTATCAAATTAATTAATATTAGTACTGAGTGCTTACAAATACTGCTCATCAAGGACTAGACCTTTTGGTGCTCTGACTGGGTGGGCCCTTGCTGGTTTGAATTATTTTTGCAAGAAAACAATCATCAAAGAAGGGAAAACTTATTTTAAGAAACCCTTGTAACACAGTTTAATTCAGAACAAAATATACTATTGTTTAATACAGTTATAATAGGCGCAATTCTAAATATATGAAAGTTAGCTTCTTGGCTTGAAAGCAGAACAATATGCTATTCCAATATATTTATTTTACTTATTATGAGAATTTTTAGTAGAATATAATGTATCTGTTTGTAACAACCTGGAACATAGCTGGCCAATAAAAGTGGAAGAGGGAGTAGCAAGACAAACACTAATGGTTGCACGTGGTGAAGAAGTACTGAATAACATATTTGGTTTTTACTGGTAACATAAAATATAAAATTAACTCTTAAGTGTAAACCAAAGAGAAAACAATGCAATTCTGCACTGTAATACAGAAGATTTTGATACTGTTGTGACCACTCTTTCTGAATATTGTGCAACCCCCCCGTTTAATTCCATTTCAACTTCTTTAATATATGATACTCTCACTTTTACATTTTGATATTTTGTGTAATGCTTTAAGTCAACAAAGAAGAGACTTCAGGAGTATGTTAAATAATTTCTGAATATTCTTAAATTTGTTGATGAAAAACTTCAAAAAGATGTTTGTACTTTAAGAACAAAACATACATAATTTTTTAATCACAACCAAAAAATTCTGCAGTATAATATTCACCCATTTAGTCAAATAGTTTCAGTTTCAAGAAATATATTGTTTTATTGAAAAAATATTTGAAATTTATTAATTTTTACATGTTAACAAAGATTTTGAATTATTTAAGTGCCCTCAAATCTTTAGAACATTGGATAAAAAGGCAGCCTGCCATCTTTGGTTTTATGAATCATCCCCCCCCCCCCAAAAAAAAGTATTTCCAGATGGAACTACTTTGTTTATTTGACTTAATTTTTCACTGTTAATTATTCACTTCCTGTCCCTGTCTCTTCTCTAGGTTTCCCAGCTTTAACTGTAGTCTATCTTCCTTAGTTGACTCCTTCTAGAGTGTAATTTTATTTCAATAATGGTGCCTAACTGATACTTACATTCTTTGTATCAACACCAGAGTTTTCAGTGATGTCTTTTAATGGCCCCCCTTTATTCCCACTGAAGTTATTGATTCCTCACCAAGTGAATGATATTAGATTAGGCCATTAATAAATGAATTCTGAAAATTTGATGTTGATCTTAACTACTGTCTGTCAGAATAGTGTTACTTGTCCTTGATGTATCATAAAGTAGTCATATTTGTGATTCAGAATAAAATAAATCTCTAGTTTATGTATCTACCCATGTTTTTTTTCCCAGCCTCAGGCCATCTGGCTTAGAAGAGATCTTGCTCTAGCCTTTTAAAAGTTTTATTTTTCCAAACCAATTTCCTCTCAGCTAGATTTCATATTTTAATACAATCCTTTGGTTTCAGCATAGAAGAGTCATCGTGTTAGCTATTGTCATAATTGGCACTTAGGATTTCTTTGCAATAGCATTGCAATCTATGCAAACCATATAATTTCAATCACAGAAAAGACTGACCTGTGAACTAGGAAAAAGTCCATGTGCTGTTGTCTAGAGGACAGAGATAACAAATATTGCAAATAAATGAGCTAGAGATAAGAAATATTCTCTGAAGCAATTGTAGCCCCTCCAATAGACTGGAAGGTGAAGCAGAACTGAAGAGACTGGAAATGTTTACAAGAACAAACAAGGGAGGGATAGTGGTTTAGCCTTCTTGGGGAAGGAAGAATGGGAGCTAGCAGGGAATTAAAAGAGCATGGATCCAAAAATACTAAATGGACCAGAGTGCATAAAAGCAGGAATAAGAGCCATGAGTGGAAGTGAAGGTTGCAGTACTCTTCTAAACTTCACTTCTATTGACAAACTGGAACCCCTCAGCCTCACCAAAGCCTTGGGCCTCCCAGCTTGGAGCTATGACCACACTGGGCAGTCCTTGAGGAATAAAGCATATCCTCCCTTTGCTTCACATAGCCCTTTTCTTCTGCCTGCTCTTGTTTTGTTCTTTTTCATCTTTTTTAATGACTTTATTCTTCAAAATTTATTGTCCCACATTATGTCACATTTAACTTCTGCATGTCTTAAGTCTTATGCTTTTTTTGGCTCTTCTTTCTTTTTTGGAAAAGGCAGCATTGCATAGTAAGTCTCTGATAAGCTGCTGGTTTTCATTTTGATATGATTTTGTGAGAGTTCCTCCGATATACCTTTTAATTTTTTCCTAATTATTCTGTTCCTTGAGAAAGTAAAATACACAAGCGTATACAGCTGAATGCAGCTGTGCCTATGATGCAACAGATAAAACTTTTTAAAGTAATTATAGAAGTAATATTTTCTTGTAAAGTGCATGATGACTTCTTTGAAATCCAGTGGAAATAATTAAGAAGTGGTGAGAGCATTAGTTGTAAGACCATCTTTAACATATTAAAATCTCTCCTGAAACAATACTGGCTATGGACAAAAGGTAGTGTTTCAAGAAAAAAATACAGAAGAAAATAAAGACTTGGTCTACCACTCCCAACTCGTGTATGCCCAGGCTGCCACAACATTTTTGTAGATTTTCTCATCTTGAAATCACAAGAATGCAGAATGGACACTTTTTTTTTCCTACCTCCCCCACATTTATAGTAGCTAGTTGACGTCAGAGACCCCCATGTTGAAAATGTATCTATTTGAATTATGTGGACTAAATAACAAGGTGAATGCAGCTTTGGGCATTACTAATTCATAGACCAATTTATTTCTGGTAGATATGGGGCAATAAGGCAACCTTAGCTTTTTCTCTGGAGTTAGCAAGTAATATAGGAAGGTATGTATGAACATGTGTGTGGCAAGAACAATTTTTTCCTGTGTGCAGAGCAGCTGCACTTTCCCAGTGCAATGTGCTGCCATCCTTCCTCAGAGGTGTAGGACTCCCATAGATATATATATCACTGAAAGAAAGTTCAAGGTATTGAAAAACACAAAAAGAAAAAAATTGTTCCAGAGTAACAGCAAATCTCTTCGTAATTATTTTTCTGTAACCATCTGTGGGCAGTGAGGTCTCTTCATGGCCTGATTTAATTAACTCCTCATGAAGTTTTGACAAGGTAGGAAAAAACATTTATAGATCTGGAATACTAACTGTGGACAATAGTTTAATATTTAATTTCCAGCAGAAGAGGTAGAAAGGTCTATAATTCACAAGTGGTGAAGCCAGAAGTACTGTAAAGTACAAAAATCCTGTTACTCAGCTATGAGCAGAAATGTGGTTTATTAGCAGCTCCCATAAATTTCTGGACTCCATCTCTTTTTTCCTAAATATATTAATTAATTTTTAATTTTTCATACACACATTTATATATTTGACTAGTATTGAGGGCAATTTAAGGAAAATAAATCAGTTATGCCACTGTAAGGCATAAGTGAGGCACTGTGTTAGGGTTTGGCTTTGTCTGAACTTTACTGAAGAAAGATTACCTGCTTTCTCCATTTTCTCATCTCATCCTAAGTTGTTGTGGTTTATTTGTTTGTGGAGGAGGTTTTTTGCATTTTTCCCTGTGGGGACATGAGATCATAGATATCCAATCCACATTAAGTAACGTAACTCCTTAACTTAAGATTTCCAGACTGCTAAGAGGAATATGCAGATTAAGAAACCCCTTCTCAGTTACCTGAGAAGGAGTATAATTTTGTTCTAATAATGCCAGCTATTCTGTAACTGAGCACTTTTCTCTTTACACGATGCTGTTTTGAAGACATGAAGAAGATCTGCAACTGTGAAATTGTTGCCTTTAGGAGCAATAGATGCCCTTGTATGCTTGGACAGGGTGGCCACTTCCCATAGATGCAAACTTGGTGTGTTTGCAGCCACATGAATTGTTTCCAAAAGTATAATTTAAAGTTAATTCAGTGCCAGGTCTGGGCTGAAGTTTGCACTTGTCTTCTTTTCTTCTTTTCTGAAATCTGGAGATGCACATAATAAATATTTTTTGTTGTTCTAAGTTTAAAAAGAAAAGACCAAAAAAAAAAAAAAAGGAAGTAGACAAATCATGCTGAAATCTTAGGATTTGAGTTTAAAAACAGCCATCCCCTTTTTTCCCCTTTGTCCCCCCTTCCTCCATCAATAGTTTTGGATCCTACGTAAGCGCAACAGATATGACTGATTTAGACAGGAAAAAATGTGGAATTCTTGCACTGTACTTTACTTCAAAACAAAAGTAAAGTGCCAAAAATAATAGTATAATACCCAAGACGATTACCTTTTCAAAGCGATATTCTTTCACAGTAATTACTGCATATATAAAAACAAAAGAAATTTTTTACTGAACAAACTTGGTGATAGTTTAACATACCCCACACATAATGACTCCTCTGAAATCTTAAAGAATACAGCATAGGTCACATTATACTGTTGAAAGCATGCATGTGAACTATACTGAGGTAGTCATGGAGACTCCATTTAATATTAGCTCCTAGTTTTGAGTTATGTTGGTGATTCTGACTATAAATGCACATATATTACTGTGAACATGATTTTCATTTGACATACTACTCATTGTAATCACACCCAACTGAAAACAAAGAAACTTACCTGTCGGGTACTTAACGGAATATATTACAGTTGTTATAATAGACTCCTGTAACTAACGTAAAATTTTATAAGTTGTTCATGACTATTTTATCTTTGATATACTGCTGTGATAATCCCCCAGTAATGGAGTAAACACAAATATGATCTTATGTTCATGAAATACTACTCTCCAGTAACCATTTATGGAAAATTAATCACATTAGCAGACAGTACCTTATTTCATTATCTTCTGCGTACCTTATTTCATTATCTTCTTCATTATATTCAGGTGGGTAGAATCTAGATGGAAAATTTAGAATGCTAAAAAGCAGAAGAAACCGAAATCAACCCCCCCCACCAGGCCCCAAACAATCAAAAAAAATATAACCTACCAAAATGCTTATATGATAAGAATATTAATTTCTCATATCACTACTGACATGACAAAACTTTAAGAGTCCACAAGAGAAGATGAACTGCATTTATCAACAGCCACATTACAGAAAATCAGAGTTTATTTTCTTCTAGAGAGTATAACTTCAATAGAGAATATAATACATAATCAAGTTCATAATTAAGATGAACTGAGGCAGACACCGTTTATTTTGCTGTCACAGAGACAAAGAGATTCAGACCTTTGAGGCAGGAGAGTGGAATGGAAAAAAAATGGGGAATGTGAGACTGTGGAAGGATTGCAGTGTTGGAAAAATGATAATGGTCAACATGTGCTCCCCTGAAGGTATCTTTCAACCTAAAGGAGTTTTGTTTCACCAGCATTGATGTCCAAGGATTGTAGTTACTGAAGGCAGAGTTAGATATAATCCTGTGCTATAAATCAGATGTGGTTTCACATTTGAGCATAGATCTGTATCCACATTTTCGTAAAACATAAGAAGAGGCAGCAACTGAGTTTCAAACTACACTATCTCAGGGCTCTGGTTTTATGTTGTTCTTTCTCATCAGTCAAGAGGTTTGTGCCACTATTCCCCATGTATCCAAAATCAATACAATACAAAATCAATATTTTTTTTCAGCATTATCTCCTGAAAAAAAATTTATACCCTAAATATGTAGCAGCTCTAGTTTCTTCCAATAAAGTAACTGAACATCTTTTTTTGTTGTAAGTACAACCATACTGTAAATATTTTAAGATATATGCTGCTATTTCAGCTTATTGTACCTGATGATTTAAGAACAAAGCACAGCACTATTTTGAACCAAATAAAACTTACTAACTAAAACTTACTAGTTCATAGTGTTTCATAGGAGTTAAGCTGTGAAGAAAACATTATTTTTCATTGATGGAGTCAGCATAGGTAAGATAACTTTTTTCCCAAAGAGGTTTTGTTAAAACAGACAAGAATAAGAAGTGTTATACCTTGTTAATTAACATCAAATCTCCTCTGCTTTGCCTCTCAAATTCCTTTATTTAATAAATGAAAGATCCTTAGTGGATTCTTAGATGTATATTTGTTGTTCTTGCCTTCACTGTCCTCATGTCAGGAAATAAGTAAAATACTGAAGGTAGCTGTTGGTGAGAAGTGTTAGTTGTGGGAGCCAGACTTTGGAAGGCCTTTCATGGGCCTTTTGCTTTGCTAAATGTAGATTCCTGATTTGTCTGAAACAAAGACATCTTACTTAAAACATACAAAATTTCCTGTTCTTTGATTGTTCTGCCTTTTAAAATTTGCCTGAATTGGGGAAAAGATGGTATTATTTGTGGTGGCATAAGTTGACCCTAACCTAAAAAAGAAAGATGGTGCATATGAGTGTTGCAAATAATTGGCATTGTTTCTTTATTCTTTAAATTTCATGATTCTATGAAATATATCTATTTTTTGAAAAGGTATAAAGATTGCACTGTTGAAATAAATAGAAGCTTGATTGAACCCATTTAATCTCCTATGCATTTGAGAATTACTTAGTAACTGCTGTACAGAATCTGTGAACATGTTTTTCCCAGTTAGGAATAAAACACCGTCACAAGAACAAATATATTAATATCTTAAATGAAGGAATTGGTAGGCTTTTTTTGGTGACTATTTTTACCATGGTATTTTCTTCTATATTAAGTTTACTGACAAGTTATTTTTCCCCACAGGAGTAGTAGACTCAGGGAAATTACAGATGGAAAAGACCTATTAGGTCATCTTGTCTGTTTTCCTGCCAACACAAGATTGCTCCCTCCAAAGAGTTCTTTACACTATTTCTGTCAGCTGAGCCATATGAAAAGAGTCAGGGTATACTTTTTCTGATATAGTAGCAGCAGTGAGCAATAAGGATCTGATATTTAAACTCTTTTAGGGGCAAGGATGGTCAGAAAAAGCTGGAAAGAAATTCAAGGTAGAGCTTTACAAAATAAAGAATGTTTAACAGTGAGACAGGAGTAAGGAGTGAGTTTTTATTAACTTTATCACAAATAACCCAATTTAGGTAAGGATATTTGATTATTTTTATTTGCAAAATGTGCTTGTTGCAAGGTTCTGGCTGCATGTATGTAGTGTACACATTGGGCCCCATTCTTATGGCAGCTGCTCACAAAAACTGTCCTTACTAAGGAATGTAGTGTCACAAATTGCATTGAGGCTCGTCACAGAAGAACCATTTGAGCAAATAATAGTTTCAGCAGTGATTGTATTAGCTGTGGAGAAAACGTAATATTGAGAGCTGGGTAGCAAATGTATTTTCTGTTCTGGAAAACTTTTAAAGTAATCTAAAATGTTCCTGTTGCATAACAGGAGGAGGGGAATATCTTTTAAAGTTTTCCATCTTGCAAAAAGAGTGTGGGTGTACTGGTGCACTAGCACAAACATGCCAACCAGCCAACACCCCTGTACTTGGGGCATATATCCAGCTCTGTGATATCTTTCAGCAATCTCATGAAGGTTCTTCCAGGGTAGATATTTCCCAGTCTCCTCTTTGCAGCTATCAGAGCTCTTCAATGGCACTTAATTTTTTTATATGTAAAACAGCTGCAGTAAGAGCAACTGCCCACAGTACAGCCCAGTTTTAAAAGTCTTACATAGGACATGTGCAACTATCTGTAAAGGAGCTCTGAAGCCAGGTCTTGCATCCCCATTGAGCATATATGAGCTGTTGGCCGTCCTTGATCCTCATAGTTTCACAATGGGACTCTAAGGCTCTTTCCCTAGAAAATCTCATGAGAACTGGTATGTTTCCACATTGTTTCAAATTCATGGAACTTACTTTGGTTTTTTTTCCATTAAAATCTGTTACTGAAACATATACCACTAGCTCCGTTTCTTCAGACTGCCGACCAATAATGTCTTATGATAATAATACAAAAAAAAGGGCTTCCTAAAACTGAAAGCAGCCTATATAATATTGTTTTGAATAAAGAAACTCTGACCTGTTCTAAAAGGTGAAGTCTCCAACTACCAAGCAGGTCTTTACTGGAGCTGTCTCTTTCCTCGGGTGGTATTTCTGGGTATTACAGTATGTTGGTTTATATGATTTTTATATAAGAGTATTATTAACTTCACTGTGACTAGCTGTGCTCTCCTTGCAAGAAATAATGAAATAATGGATCTGGTTGCTGCAGATACAGCTGTCTTTGAATGGATTCCAACACTGATGTTATAGCTAAACACATTGTAACAGATTATTTCCTTATATATTTACTATTACATGATACTTCTAAAACAGATTACAGAAATATATATATATCCAACTGAAACCAATTGTTGAATTTCTTCACTATTGTAACCACGCTCCTGACTGTAAATGCCTCAGTTTGCATCCTGCTCACCCCCTATTGTGAAAAATAGAGTACTACTTTTATACTGAGACTTTATTTACTTAGGAAGACAAATGCAAAATGCAGCATTCACATTATCATTTTTAAGTGCTTTTAATAAAATACTAATAAAAATAAAATTTTAATTTGTTAGTATTAACTTCTACAGCTTGCAGTGGATTTTACATCATAATCTACACTGTGACATTAAAATAGTGTGCCATAACTATTTCTGTTTGTTAGAGGATTGTTTTTTTTCTTTTTTTTATGATTAGTAAGTACATGACGACATTTATGTTAACATTGAATTCAGAACGAATTTATGTCCAAGTTCCAGATGAATAATTATCAAAATAAACTGTCTAATATATATTGTAATCTTAGTCTAAAAGTAGTAGCTAGCTTGGTATCTAAAAAATTCAGGAAACAGAGCACATATTTAATGTATTACTTTTTGGGTATAACGTGCCTCAGCATTGATACCTTATAAAGAAGATTGTTGAAAACCAAGAATTGCTAAGTTTTGCCTATGACCTTTACAATGATGATTTTTTTTTTTTTTTTAGTTTTTACTTATGGCTTTTAACTACTTGATATTTTTAAAGAAGTTTTAAATTCTTATTATTCTCTTGCAATGCTACTTTATCAACAGAGACGCATTATCTACCTCTGTCTGCATATGTATTATTCAGTTGCTTTACCTCTCAGACCTCTTAAAAAGCTGTCTGAAGAAATCTAGCTAAAAATTAGTCTCTCTGCTTGTTTCATTGGTTGGTTTTTGATGCTGTTCATCTTCAGGGTAATTTTGAATTTCTCATCCTTTCATGAAGAAGTAGGAGCTGTTTTTTTCTACATAGCAATGCTTGAGCAGATGCACACAGATAGACATAATTGCACTGCCTTCAGCTGTTAAAAATACTGTATAACTCAGAACAAACGTGAATACAGATTTTTGTACCACTGATTTGTGAAGTTGCTATCATGGATTTTGATAAGGGGAAAACAGCTAAGTTTTACTGAAGAGAAAATGGAGGGAAAGGCAGCCATGTGTCCAGTGAGTTAAAAGTGCTAGATCTTGCCATATTAAAAAAAAATATTTCACAACTAGATTTCTATCTCAAAAAAAAAGTTAAATAAGGAAGATCTCATAGTGCAAAGTAGAATATCTTGCAAAGTAGCCTCCAAGGATCCCAGCCTTACATGCTGAATATGAGATAGCATTGGTAATGCAGTTACGAAAAGGAAAGGGCAAGGCCTGTGTTTACTGAAAGAAGCATTTCTAGAAGAAATGTTGTTGTATAGTACCATATAGCATGTGATAATTTTGTCCTGGTTGTGAAGCCATTGTTTGAGGCAGATGGCAGAAGACCAGAAGAGCAGAAAAAAATCTAGTGTGAAAACCAGAAAACTGAGAGGAAATAACTAAAAATGCATGCAGTGGATAAATAAAGTGGAAAATAAAGAACCATGCAAGGTAGAGATGGGCCAGACAATATATCATTATTGACTCTTAGAGTAAATTTAGGCAGGAAATTAGGTCATGTTTTCTGACCTTTGCAGCACTGGCGTCTTCTAGTGGGAGAGAAGGTGGAGTTACAAAAGTGTGTTAACATGAAGCTACAGAAGTTTTTTAACATACCTCAGAGACTAAACATTATAGCGAAGGAAACTGCTTTCCACCTTATGTTCCCCTCCTTATCTCCTGTAAGAGAAGAGTGAGGCAGAATTGCTGAGGATGGCAAGGACTTCTTAAGATCATCTGGTCCAACCCCCATGCTCAAGCAGGGTCACTTAGGTCAAGTCACCTAGGACTCGGTTGAGTCAGGTTTTGAATATCTCCACAGATGCAGACTCCACTACTTCTCTGGGCAACCAGTACCAATGCTTGATTGTCCTTTCAGTAAAAATTTGTTTCCTGATGTTCAGACAGCGTCTCTTGTGTTTCAGTTTGTGTCCATTGCCTCTGTTACTGGGCACCAAAAAGAGAACCTGTGTTCTTTGCACTTTCGTGTCAGGTATTTGTACCTTTATAAGATCACCCTGAAATTTCTTTTCTCCTTGCTGCACAGTCTCATATCTCTCAACACTTCTCACAAAAAAAGATGCTCCAGTCCTTTAGCTATCTTAGTGTGCTGGAGTCTCTTGTTGGATTTTATTTCAACAGTTATATTTGTAAAGTGCTACTAACATTGCCTTTGGGAGAATAGCATGTTTACACAAACAAATGCTGCATGAACTGGGTTTGATTACCAAAATTTGCTTCTAGAGCACCTCATTTCTTTCAAGGGATCTCCAGATTCAGTATTTAAAGAAAAAAAAAGGGGGGGCTGGTGACCAAGAGCTTACTTGATTAGTTAGCTAAAATATAAGCATGCACTGCAAAAATGCAGCATAGTAGTATTTTGCTTTTTAGTGGATTTGAATTTTACCTAGGCTTTAATCAGGAGACATGGTTCCTTAATTTGTCCTTAAATCCTCTTGTAAATAACACATCCGTCTCTAAGCTCTAGAATCTAAAGTATAGTTCTGATGACAATGTATATCCAAATGGAATGATTGAGTATGTGATGTGCTTAGAATGCCAAGTAAAGGTGATTTCTTTCAAATTACATGGTTCAAAGTGCATATACTGTACTTACCACATTGCTGTTTTGTGTCCAGCTCTTTACAGCAGTTCCTGTTATAACTGTCTTGCAATATCACCCATTTCATACTGAGATCCAGAGAAAAGCTTTCTTAAGGAGCCATTGCAAAGTTGGGTCAGGTATTTACTTTCCAGAAAACTTCTGTCTTTTGAGAGGATGACCTGCTGATAACTTACCCAAACATTCTGGATAGGTATTCCCTTACCTGAATATGTTTATAAGGTCAGGTTTCTAATGGAGAAAAGCAAGTTTATCTGGTGTTGATGGTACAGTAGGGTTTTACAGGGAGGTATTGGATTTCAGTATTCCCCTTTCCACTTGCATTATCTTTTGCAGATACCAAATGACAATTGTTTGCTGACATTTTACTGAAGACTGAGTGAAAGAGTAAACAGTTGAGGGAAAAAATCCTTGCCTAGAGCAACTGAAGTGGAAAGGAAAAAACGAAAAAAAACCTTCTCTTGGAGAGGTAAGTGTGCTAAAAAACAAACACAAAAATAATTCTTTTAATTGAATGTTTTCCCTAATAGTTAAAACATGTAAATCATTGCAATTTTACCTCATAGCTCATCTTCTTATCCCAATCTTCTGGTTTCTTTATTTGTTTGGTCTTTTACCGCCATTATTTTTTAAAACCTGGGATTTGCAGCCTTATCATATCTCAGGGTCTTACAAGAGAACATTTTCTTGACTTTGCAGAGGTCTTTCTATCCTGACAATGTCGGCTTAAAAGGCCCTGAAATATAAAGGCATTATCGAGGGTGCAAAAAGTATCCAGAAAGTGAATTTTTAAACTCTGTTTTTGTTTTGTTCTGATACTTTACTTCAGCATGTCAAGACTCCTGGGCTCTTCTTTCCCTAGATGTGCAAGTAAAGCTAACTTGGCGTTTGCAAGCTCTCTTCAATGTTGGGCTCCATTTGTCGGCTGCTAGACACCTTACCAGGATAATGAACTGAGAGACAGAGAGACTGAAACTGCAAATGTTGGCTGCAGAGGGAAGCATTTATACCATCACAACAGTCCTTTTTTTTTCTTACATTTGGACTGGGTATCTGGTTAAATGTCTGGATACACTAACCATGGACAGTTGACTTTCTCAAGGTCAAAACTTAGTGAAACAAAAAGATGTGTTTAAAGCTCTGTCCTGATAAAATAGCAAGGCCGTGTCTGGTTGCTGCTTGATAAATTTGTGAAATCCATAGACTAAATCTCTAGTTAAAAAAAACTTTCTCTCATGAAAAGGACCATCTCTTCTTCTGGTCCTTTAGAAACTAACATACCCTATACACTTTTCTGTATCTTGATATATACAGTAACGTTCAGTACAGCTGATTTCCAAGCGCAGCTTCATGAAAAGGTGCATTGTATTTTAGAAGCTGGTAAAAGCTAGTACTGAAGATTTGATCTGAGTAGTGAAGGGACAGAGGTCACCTTCGTCTTTCTTAGTATTTCACCTTCCTACAAAGGCAAAAAAATCGTACACCACCTAGTTTTTATATTAATATTACTTTTCACACCATTCTGTATCTGTAAGCCTGTAGAGGTCTGTACAGCTCACTGATGCCTAGGGCCTTGCCCCTCCACAGTGGTTTGGCTCTATCAATCCACCAGGTTGGATCTGTAGTCAGCAGAGGTGACTGCAGTTTCCTACTGCTGATGGATGTTTGATTTCTGCTTTGCTTTCCCGGAAGACAATGAGATTCTTGTGCAGGAGCATCACGGGGACTTTATTGCCAGCTACTGGGTTATGCTGCTAGACGGTGCAGTGGAGATAGCAATCCACAATTTTGGGACTGGAGGGCAGAAGCTTCCCAAGCAGTGCAGTCCTCTGGCAGTCATTATAGAACCACGATGGGCAGTGAAGACTGCTCCACCCTGCTCCACGTGACATTATTTCAGGGCCAAGTATCTCTGTTCTTCTGGTTTTAAATTTGTGCCATATCCCTGACTACTTTCTTACTTGAGGTGATTCCAAAGATAGCAGAAAGGAATAACTTTTCTGTATGTGATGTCTGCTATCGATTTTGGTTGTTGTATAATCTTTTCACACCATTCCTGCTGCTCATACGAAAATATTACTTGAGGGAGAAGGGGGGATCCAGTAAGAGGGCAATTTGTTCCATGTACTGTGGCACTGAGGACAGCTATGCTTTGCCCTAGTTACCCTCAGCAATAACCTTGTTTCCTACCCTTTTGGTCCTGATGAGCTGTCCCACACTACCTCAAATTTCCTTTGCACACACCCCAGAGCTGACCCCTGTGTATCAACCTTCCCTTCTCCCATCTCTTCAGCAGTTCTTTCCAGCTGGGTGCAAGGCATCAGGCGGTGCAGGGTCCCCTGGCTGATGACTCATGGATGTAGAAGGGCATGCAGGAAAGGGGAGCCGCTGTGGGTGTCCCCACTGTGGAGGCCGGACCAGACTCTTCTCCTGCTCTTCTTTCATCCTCAGCATTCTGGATATTTATGAGAACCTGATACCTTTGCAAATTTACCTTCCCCCACTCTATCACATGTAGTTGACCCCAGCATATAAGTTCAAAACTGGGAGTAGGGGCAGATGGGCAGAAAGTATAATCATTCCTTTTTATTTCTCCATAGAACTTGAGCTTGCAAATCTAAATTTTCGCAGTAACTGATGTTACATTCATGGGTAAGGGGTAAGGTTAACCATTAACAAAGGACTAGGGGCTTGTGTTCTTCCACACAAGTTATTTAGCTCAGCTGTGCATGTCACCTCTGCCTCTTATGGCCTGTTGCCAGATGATGACAGGCCCTACCTCTGTGCAGAGCCCTTTCACCTTGGAAAGAACATGTAGGGCTGCATTAGGGTTCCCCTTGGCACCTTTTCAATTTTGTTTCTGCAAAGCTGGACACCTATGAATTTTCCATTACATCAATATAGAAGTTGTTGCAGCAAAACACAGATCATTCAACAGCACTGGTTTTTTTTTTTTTCCTTCTTTTTTTTTTTTTTTTGGTTGAAAAAATAAGCAAGCTGCATGGAAAGGGTGAACATATACCCAGGAAATAGTTTGCTGATAACATAGGAGCCTTCATGTCTGCTGGGTGGTGCCCTGAGTTTTCTTAACAAAGAAGTGAGTGTTAGTTCTTCAAATAAAAGTTACTTTTTTGCACTCACGTAACTGAGGCTGAGAATTTGCAAGATGAAAAACTTGGCTTCTTATTTATTTTTCTTTTTTTTTTTTTTAAATGAGGCATAATTCAAGTGGGATCTCCTCTCCCTCCCACAGGCCCCTACCCCCCACATTGCCCTCCCCACCTTATGAGGATTACAGTATCCCAAAAACTCTTTAGTGCTGTGAGCAAAGGAAACAGAAATGGCTTTGCATTATGAACTGAACAGAGATTAAGTTATTGGCGTCCTTGAAATAGCTCTTTCTCAACTTCCATTCCCATGAGGTTATCCACATAAAGTTGCTGTTTAGTACAGGGTCAGTGTGATGAAATTTATTTGTTGAGTCTCTTCGGTGCCAAAACTTTTGCCAACAATCTGATCTACCTGATAGTGGTACTATTTCAGAAATGTCCAGTCAGTAAAAGAAATGCAATGTCTGTGGAGTTTCAAAGACAGCAGTAATAAGTAGGATCAGAGTAAAGAAATCAAAACAAAAATGCCTCTCCTTTTAATAAAATAAATACATACAATAATTCTTTAGACCATTTACAAGCTATGGAAAAGCAGACAATATCACTTTTTCATTTCACATGTCGCCCCTGCCCTAACCTTGTGGAATCTTATTTATATGGCTCCATCAATATACTATATTGGATGTGCTTGTGTCAACTGCTGTTAAAGAAAAAAACAAACTGTTTGCTGGTCTTTTCAGATAATAATTGATAGCATCAGATTAAATTGCTGTGGGGAGGGCACAGGACCAAAGAGTTAAGTCAGAGTGGACTGTGGATTTTGCAAGTGGTCTCCGTTTCTCTTTGCTTTTGTTTTACTACATTTAAAGACCTTTCTGCCCAAATGTTTGCTATACCAAAAAACCCACAGTACACTATATCTACAGAAATTGTACATAAAATAAAGGCTTAGGAGATGAAGTCTTGCCATTTTAAGTACATACATTGTAAATCTCTATATGCTTTTACTTAGTCTCCAGACTGCAAGGGAGAGTTGTCTTTCATTTTATTTTTTAAAACCTTTAATTACCAACATCAAACAAAATGATGATAATCCTCTCTTTGTTTAGTCATCTGTGAAATGAGTTTATGGCCATGGTTTCCTCTAAGTCAGTACCACATCAAAACCCTAGTGGCTACGGGAGTAGTGAGACTGTGTTAACTACAGGCAACTCAATTTCCCAGTTTTCATTCTATAAGGAATATTTATAGAGGTATAGGGATGCCAAGAGAAACTTTCCACTCATCACCTTGCCTTTGTTTTACGGCAGACTAAGATGAAGACTTGTGAAGAGTCCATCATACGCCTGCTCACCTCTGCAGCTTGGCATGGATCATCTTGAGATGATTGAAAACCCCTTTTGCAGCAGCCTCAATGATCTCACCTCTGCTACTTTAAGGTAATGTGATTTGACCATCCTACTTTCTGCTTACGTGTAAACATTAGCTAAAACTGTTAAAAAGAAAAAAAAAAGTCAATAAACTGCTTTCCCATTCTCAGGTTCATGAAATATGGCATTTGCAATGCAAAGGCCTGTTTTCATGTGTTGTATTGCAAAATAACTGTCTAGCAGGAAGCAAAGTTAGCCATCTGTCTTTTCAAATCTCTACATGCCCGGTGTGGTATGCCAGCTGATAACATTATAACAGCTTCTTGGCCACTTCAGCTGGTCAATGTGCTCTTAATATGTACAGAGTGAGTGTTTTACTTGTCATTCAATCCACCTCCACACCAAGGGTTGCTTCTTCATGACTGTCTGTTGCAGTGAGGCTGCTGCAGCAATCCTGCAAGACAGAGACTCTGTCCTGTCTTGCAGCAGTAGCAAGGAACATAACTGCATTTACTGAAGCTTAGCGTTATCCCTCAGTTGGTGAGCATCACTCCTACCTGAAAAGCATATCTTTCCCTTTTTCCTCTCTGGCTTTGGCTCCAGGGGATTTTCTTACACTTTCAGGTCTCAGAATGGCTTTGAAGGCTTTTTGCTCTGAGATGGTGTTTCCTAAATATAATACAAAACACATTCAACTGCCAGTATTTTAAGTCTCATTTCTTAGAAAGAGCAGCTGTATGGAAGGACTTTCTTTAGTCTCAAACAGAGTAGGCACTAATTTAAGGAAAGCAGACTCATGAAGTCAGTAATATCACAGTGATGATGAGTTGCCCCCTGTCCTTATTGAATGGCGTAGAACTGTGTAAGACAGCGAGTTGCCTGGCCTTGGGTAGCTGTGCATCCAGTCCTGCTCAGTGCCTTGAGATAGTTCTTCCTTGATTCTTTCTTCACCTATCGGATGGTAAAATTTGGTGTTGCCTATGTGGCTGAGGAGCTTGCAGCTGGTCTTTTGTAACACTGCTCATGTTCAGGCAGCAGATTTGAAAATAAGGTGGAGAATTTAAGTGTGTCAAGTTTCCTGTAAGGTGTACTGTAACTTTGTTTAAGATGGGTTGGGGTTTAGAGTAGGCCTCATAGTCACGATTCATGCCAGAACTGCTTGCCATAATAGCAGTGAAAGGAACAAGTACAGCGTTGTCAGTATTATTTTAGGAATTTAATCAAGGGCCATATGCTGACTCAATCACAAGTGGATGATACGGATGTCTTTTCAATTCTGCTCTAACAGAAATTGTTCCCACTCCCTCTTTCCACCTATTTCAACCTAAACTCCTTTTATATGCTATTCTCTGTGCTGTGATTATATTCTAAATTACTTTTTTCCTCTTTCTGTGATGTCTTGATCATCCCATTTTTTGTGTTCTTCTGATTGTAATTAGAAACCAGTAACACTTTATTCAAACTACGGGTGTCAGAGCATTTGAAAAATGTGCATGATGAATTAATCCAAATATTCCTTATTCAAACAAAAAGCTATCAAGTGCCAGTTTTTATTTTTTAAAAAAACAGGATTTCAGGAAATTTCAGGATTTCAGATTTCTATATTTTACATCAGAGTAAGACAGCAATAAATAATAAGGCATCTATTAGTCTTAGAATGGACACTGGTATTTCAAATACATGTCTTCCAACTCTTTGCCCCAGTGTCTTAATGACAGACTGCTTGTTATTTTCTCCTAAATCTTACTTAACCTATTGTGTCTTAGGTTTATTGTACTAAATCCTCTAGACCTATTTTCATAATGTACATGATAAGATAAACAGAATTTGACTGCTGAGGAAGGTTAAGTTGCTTGCCACTTGCTTTATGTCTTATCTGTTGCTTCAGATAAGATAGAGGCAGATTCAACAGATGAATAATATCAGAATTTTATTTTTATGGAATGCATATTGCTGGAGTTTTAAATAAATAGTCTTAAGTGAAGGCTATTGATTTTAAGTCTTTAATTCTCTGTCTTCTACTGTCCTGTAAAGGCCTCTGCAAACAGGCACAAGTTGCCCAGCATCCTTGATTTATGCTGAGCCAGTGCTTCTGTGCACCGTAAGGTGAAGTACGTCTGACAGGCTAGGGTTTTCCAGGTGAGGACCCTTGCCCACTCTGGGTGCTAAAACCTGGGGAAACAGCAACAGACCTCAGGCAGCCCTGGAGATATTGAGGAAAAGGTGAACTCTTCTGTAACTTGGCTCTTGGCTTCAAAGACAGCCCAGGCACAAACAGGCTGGCACTGCAGAGCCAGGTATGCTTGGGGATTCACAGGCATCCCACCTGCAAAGGCAGAAGGTCAGCAGCTGCTGCTTCCCAGTCCTGCTGCAGCTTGTCAGGTTCCTCCAAGGCTGACAGAGAGCAGCTACAGTTTTGCAAAGAGGAACTGGATTCTAAGCAGCACCAGCATCACCTTAGAGAGCTTGACAGAGAGGCCATGCCATATACAGAACAGACCTCAGAAAATGAAAGATGGGCTGAGGCTGGTATCAGTCGGGTTGAACTTTAGTGAATTTTGTTGTGTTCCTGTTCTACAGAGGTGGAAACAGTGTATGCCACCAGATGGATAAGCATTAGTACTAAACAACAGCTATCCAGCTGGAGTATATTTCTCAGTAGAGATGGAAACTCTGTGAAACTGCAGCCCTCCAGGAGGAAAAGTGTGAGGTGGAGGATGATTCCACAGAATCACAGAATGATTTTGGTTGGAAAATACCTTTAAGTCCATCCATCCCTACTAAGTCTTCCACTAGACCATGTCCCTAAGTACGACATCTATTCATCTTTTAAACAATTCCAGATATGGTGACTCAATCACCTCCCTGGGCAGCCTATTTCAATGCTTGATAACCCTTTCAGCCAAGAAATTCTTCCTAATATGCAACCTAAATCTCCCCTGATACATCTTGAGGCCATTCCTAGTTGTCCTGTCACTAGCTACCAAGGACAAGAGACCAACCCCAACCTCATTATAGCCTCATTTCAGCAAAGAGTGATGAGGTCTCCCCTCATCCTCCTTTTCTCCAGATTAAACAACCTCAGCTCCCTCAGCCACTCCACATGAGGCTTGTGCTCTAAACCCTTCACAAGTTTTGTTGCCCTTCTCTGACTCATTCCAGCATCTCAATGTCCTTCTTGTAGTGAGGGGCCCATGCACACAGTATTCAAGGTGTGGCCTCACCTGTGTTGAATACAGGGGGACAATCACATCCCTAGTCCTCTTGGAAACGCTACACCTGATACAGGTTAGGCCTTCTTGGCCACTTGGGCACACCACTGTCTCATATTAATCTGACTGTCATTCAATACCCATAGGTCATTCTCCCCCAGGCATCTCTCTAGCCACTCCTCTCCAAGCCTGTAGTGTTGCATGGAGTTGTTGTGACCCAAGTGCTGGATCTGGCACTTGATTTAGAGCACTTTGATGGGAAGCTATCCAGTGTGGAACACTGTGCTGCTACTATGCCAAAGTGTAATAAGCTGTAAAACCAAAGGTAGGTAACTCTTAACTGCATGTGCTTTCCGCCCATGCTCAAGCACCACCCCAGGACAATATTACACTAAAGCAAAGGTGTGTTGAATATTGCAGATCTGGGTACTATGATGTGTTGACATCTCTCATTGGAGTGGGCTAAAGGGTTTTGTTTTCAGTACAAAAGAAACACACTGAAATTTGTATTCATAGGATAGTACGTGCCATTGTTTGGATTTTTGCCCCTTCATAAAGCTGATAAGCAGGATTAGTTCAGGAGGATATTGTGCACTTTTCCCATTGAAAAGTTTGACGTGAATACTAATTGGGAGAGAAAATTGAGCAATGGGACAGGATGAGAATTTGAAAATTAGAAAGTAACATTTTGAGTTATTCAAGTCAGAACCAAACAAGTGGTAGTTACCCACTTCAAATATAGCAATGAAGAGCTTAATTTCATTAAAAACAAAAAGGAAAAAACAAAAAATCCATGCAGCTGTCTGTTGATAATTGATAATTTCAAGACTGCATTTTCAAAATATTTAAGAGGGCTTTGTCCTATTCCTGGCAAAAATCAGGTTTTTACTTAGTCAGTATATTTCTCACACTGATTTATTACTCTGAAATTGCTGTAGCTTGGCATCTATGTATCTGAAGGTCATGTTTAGAATTATAGTGTTTAAATGGTTATGTTTTAATTAGTTTTTTGTTAAAATCATTTAGTGCTCGCTGGCCTGGGTGCCTTTGCAAATAAAAGATTTCATTTGTCTGTGTGATATTTCCAGGTAAAAGAATGGTTAGATAAATAAACAAACAAAAAAATACAAGCACCAGCCAAGTTTTCATACTGGCATTCCTTTCTAAGTTCTCATTATCTTCAGACATCCCCTCAAGCCCTTCCATGGTGTTGTTAATTTTGTATTATGAGAACAAGACAGGTGCCTGGAGGTACTGCAGATTACCACAGCTGGATTAAGGAAGACTGCAAATTGTGGTTCCATTACAGGTTTGTAATTACCACATGGATCATGCCAAGAAATAGTTGCAAAATATGGATAGTTTGATTTGTTTCATGTCTCCAGGGTATATTGTAAAATAGGATTCTGGGATTATTACCTTTAAAAAAGAGTAGCTGTCACAGACAGACTCACCCAGGATGCTTGCAGTGCCAGTGATATTCTGTGCTAGGTCAAGAAAAATGGCTAGGCCTTTAAAACAAGCTCTTGTATTTTATTTTAGCTGATAGAGGGACTTTTTTTCTTGTTTACCAACTTCCTTTTCCTGCAGAAATCTCTTTGTGGGATGTTAGCTATTGGAAGAAGTGGCCAGCTGCTGAAGTATCCCATATTTCACTGCCTCACTTTGTAAGAAGAATACAATACATGGCACTTTTAAGGGGAGGTAGTCTCCATCCTGAAACAAAGACTGAAGAAACATGCATATCAGCAGGGAGGCAGCTGAAATTTCCCAGAAACAAAATTCTGTATATGGCCTCCTCCTCCAGTGTATTGTGATGGGCAAATATGGATAGGAAGCTGAGGTATTTTTTAAATTGCATCTTTAAAACTTTTATTGTTCAAAACAGGACTTCATGGAGACATCTGCATCTCTTACCATTAGATGAGTCATAGCTCTGTCTTGTTTCTTTTTTCTTTATGAGAATTTTGATTTATCTTTTTTGACCCTGTCAGAGAACATTCAAAATGCCAAGGATGTACATTTAAGGATTATGTTGTCAGAGTTCTGTCATTTAGCCTTAGGTTGTATACTGTTAAAATGTTTTAAATGCTTCACATCTGCTATGCCAGAGCAGAGGAAAACAGGATCATGCCTGGAGTATAAAGTGTGGTTATGGTCAGAAAAGTGACTACGTGAAAATGGCATGTTCTTAGTCAACAGATCTCTTCCCTATGTGTATTACCACTTTCATATGCACGTTCCACTTGTGAGAGTAAGTCTGTCATTACTTTTCAGTCCTTTTGCCAGTGGAGTGCCAGCAGGGCAATGAGAAGCAAACTATATGCTGTGCTGCCTCTCACATCATCAATGGAATTTTTAATGAAATTCCAGTTGCAAAATCTTTGTTGCTGGCAATAGAGACGGTGCATGAGTCAGCCTAACTTCCAGACATGACTGACAGCGTAATACAGGTTCACCTTGCTTCCATCTTCATTTCCCCCCCACTGCCTAAAAGAAACAAAACAAAACCAAGCTCAAAACCAAGCATATGTGCCATCTTTTTGGTTACAAACTGAATAAATTTGATCTGGAAGTCATTGAGAAACAGTAAAATTAAACCCTACTGTGACATATTTAGAGAGTGATATATTTGGAAGATGACCGCACTTAAATGAAGTAAGTTCAAAACACTAGTAATCAAAACCAAATACAGTCAGATCTTAAAAGGAAAAAAAAAGATAGCTGAAACTAGCACTTCTTGAGTTGATAAGCTGGTATAACTGAATATGAATATAATGGAAAAATTAGCATTAGAAGAAGCAAAAACTTACGTGAACAAAAAGTGGGAATCAAAATTTATTTATTGGCTTTCATTGGTCATGTTATTACTGTCCTACGAAAACTAAGCAGAAAGCCTCTCCTCCTTTCTCCTCTTCGGGCTGCTTCAAGGGTTTGTAGCATAGTAGTGAACAAATCATAGTACCATAATTCAACTCTACTGCTTTTCACTGTTGCAAATGGCCAGCCCAGATAAGGTTGCAAACTCATTTTTCATAAGGCATTTTTCTCATTTGCATCCTTCTGAACCACTCCGTCTCACTGGGTAGGGTAAGTAGGTGCACATTTCTACAATCCCAAAGGTAAGTAGACGTGTTCTGTTTTGGGCTGTCTGCAATTACTGATGTCAGGTAAGGATTTAGTCTCTTGAATTCTTGCAAAGCTGTATCAGAGGTGATGTGTAGGTCGTTGAAAATCATATCTCTGGAACTTTCCAAGTGAATTTCCATATGTGGAAATGTTGAAAGAAGCTGTAAATTGGAGAAACTTACATTCACTTAAGCCCTTTTAAACTTTCTCCTAAATCCATTTCTATATCCTATTAGGTGGTAAAATCTGAAGGGCTCTTTCCTATGTTGACTTACTACTAGTTTCTCAACTAGTGTATTTTGGAGTGTGTAGGGAAGCAGGAAGAAACTAACTAGTAATTTCGATTAATAGCTTTAATCTTTCTTGCTTTAGAATTATTACTCTTTAGCTGCCATGTGTTCCTTTCTACAATATTTCACTTGCACTTGTTCTGTTTTCTTCCTGGGATGGGAGTCTCAGTGGAAAGTACTATGTCATATAAATAATACACACCTGACAGTCTATTATTTTGTATGGTCATTAATCCCCATGGAGCTGAGAGCTTTCTGGTTTGCCTTAATGTAAAATCCGTAAGCATGTTCCCATAGAGAAAAAAAAAGTGCATGTTTTTCAAGATTATATTTCTTAAAGCTTAGAAAAGATCTTCCATGAGATTGCCTGAGAAATTTGAAGAATCTCACAAACCTGCTGATATACTTTGAGATGCAGATTAGGATTCAGAGAGACTTAACTTTTCAGCTCTGGGTATAGTAATCAAAAATATTTAATAAAATGCTTAAGACCTTCCCATTTCTAAGTTGGGTGTGTGTCAATGAAGGCTTGAAGAAATCTGTTTTAACTGGAGATGGCCCCAAAACACTTGTCCCTCTCAGGAACGGGGAAATATCAAGGCAAGGAATTGGAATCAAGCCATTGTGGAGTTCAGAAGATTTGTTCCCAAGGCCTTCTATCCTTACATAAATAATGCCTAATTCTTACTTCCTTTACCATATAACTTCCTAAATTCTTCACAAAGGTGCTAAGGTAGGAATGTGTGTGTATGTATGTGTGTGTGTGTGTTTACAGTCAGAGTTTATCTGGACTTGGGATTTTCCTGAACTGAGGTCTAAGTCACACCTGTTTTACTATACAAACACAAAATTGGATTTTTCAAAGCATTCTAATTAGGCAAAATCAAAACAGAATGGCTCTTGGCTGGGAAATATTCCACTCCAGGTTTCTACCTACTAGCTACTATTCTTGCTATTCTAAACCAGAAAAGAGGTTTTTAATTTTTCCTAGGATGGTATTCTCCTCTTTCCCCTATACTTCCTCTCCCTTTATTTTTACAATGGTTGAACTCTTCAGGCTGAAATAAAATTTTTAAATAATCACCTGCAGCCAGGCTCAGAAAATACAATTCTAAGTGATAGCTGCCTGAGAAATCTATCATTAATTGAAAGCAAGAGCTGTGCTATTGAATTCTGTTATCATTCTTGAAGCATTTCCCTATTTCTGTAGGACCTACTCTATACGAATCAGAAAGTTTGTAACAACTTTTACTAGATGAGCTTGACAAAATCTCTCTGAAACAAGTAACTCAGAAGAACTAAATTGTGAAGTCTGTGAAGTAGAAAACAAAACAGCCCACTTAATGGTCACTCAAAACCCAGAATGACTTGCATAAGTTTGAACAGAGAGAGCCAGGAAATATGCAAGGCATACAATATTTTTGCTTCAATTACTTGTGATGTCCCTTCACCTTTGAAAAATTCTTTTGCAAGCAAATAGATGATTGTTGGGAGGCCCAAATTCCCCTCTGTCTCTTCTGTCCCTTGCAGTCCCAAGCCCTACATTTCTGGCAGCTAGGGAGGGGTGGGTAAAGTGGTGCAAAACCTGGAGTGGTCCCTTTGGAGCTCACAAACCCCATCAAGCCCTAGGAAGCAGTTAAATTAGACAGTGAACTAGACAGACATCAGAAACTCACAACAACTCTCCTGCTCCCCTGCAGGCTTTCCTTGAGGCAGAGGTGCTCTGCCTTGTGCTGTTCACCTTTGTCCAACACACAGGTAAACTAGCTTAGGGCTATTATAGTAGCAGGACTTGGCAGACTGCCCTGAACACGTTTAGCAATGTCTTCAATACCACATCTGCACCATGCTGAATCCAGCTTAAGAAAATAAGTCAGGAAGCTGAGCACCAAACACATTGTCAAAACTGCAGAATCAGGGGACAAACACCTGAGTGCAAGAAATGTCCTAGAAACAGTGGGAAAGCTATTTCCAAGCTGCTGGTAGTGGATTTTGTAAGCACTGCACTTTGCATCTCTGAGTTTCACAAAGGTCACATGGTAGCCAGCACCACAGTAAATCTTAAAGACCAAATAAAGGCATGGTTTGCCTGACAAGGTGTCTTCCCTAGTCTTATTATCAGTAACAATGGGACCGACATTATAAAACCAGTCAATATTGGCCAAGCAACTTGAATGCTCCCTGGATTACAACATGAACACTATGTAGCATTTGACTATTTATTTATTTTTATTAAAATGACGGTAAAATTATGAAAGACACTCACAGTAGCAGTAGTTCCTATGTGATAACTTTTAAGCCATTAGCTGTGAACAAACTAAAATGAGATTAAAGAAAAGTTTTAGAAGAGTATCCACTGTTCATGTCAATTAGGCCTTTAAATTCTGGAGGTTTTTTTTGTGTTCCCACTTTAACCTCCCTGATGAAGAGGCAGATGGTGTTGACAACACTAGCATAATACCTGCTGTAAGCGTACGTTGCCTGCCCATGGACAAGTATTCAAATTTCTATTGGCAGAAACAGTATGAATTCTGCACTGACCTTCCGGTATATTACAGTTTTCCTCTCAGCGGCAGCATGAGATCTCCAGGAAAGCCCCGCTGGTGAATAATTTTATACTCTCGCTTTGTACTCTCAGTTTTTTCATTCCAGAATTCCTATACTCATTCCCATGAGCTCTCCAATACTCATGCAAGCAGATTGGAATTATTCTTTTTTATGGGGTTACTAAGCGCACCATTTAGAACGTTTACCAAGAAAGGAAAGCCTGAAACAAACCTAACAGATGAATAAAGAACTGATCCCAGATTTTTTAAGAGTCTGGAAGGATTTATATTCCAGAATTTCATCTCTGGTGAACAGTGCAGTGAGCTTTAATTGATTCCTGCACAGTGTATTTGACTGATGAAAGGAACACTTCCCGAAGAAAAGCAGCGATCAAAAGTTTTGTATATATATATGAACAAATGGCTTTGGAATGGTTGCAGAGAGACTTCAGATCCTGCCTCTGTTCCATGTTGAACTCCAATTAACTGTTTTACCAAATCCCATCTCTCATGATAATCATTACATCAGTCAACTACACCCTGATTAATATTCCTTACCTCAAACTGTATCTGAAATAGGTTTTGAGTAATACAGGGGAAAAAGTCGAGAGTCATTGTCAAGTAAAATTGAAATCCTTTATTAGTCAGCTAAAACAATTAATGGAAACCTAACTTTCAAGGTTGCAGTGGATACCTTCTTATTGAGCTCTATAGAAAGGAATTACCTTTTATTCTCACTTAAATTCCTTCTGGATGAAAAACAATGGCTTAATAAATGTGCTTAATTTCTACCATGTAATAGCTAGGTACCCATTAGACCGTTGTCTGAGGAACGTGTATTGTGATGTATTCTGATCCCCCCCCCCCACTGGTTTAGATTTCTAATTTTTATTTTACATTGCTTACTCTCATACGGAGACAAGAATGAAGTAATTGGTCTGTCTGTACCTGTCAGTCTTCAGATCTCCCTGCTTCCTGCTCTCCTCCATCCTTCATCCTTCCTAACACACTCTTGGTCATTTAACTCTTGATCATGTCCTGCCAGACCTGGCAGAAAAAATAAACATCTCATAGATAGGGCCATTTGTGCAGATTTCTGAGTGTGACAGAGCTGGGTAACAAACAATGAAGGAAAGCACAGTGAGGATGAAGCAGGAGGAGCAGGTGTTGTGGACTCCATCTGGCAAGGCGTTCAGACCCTGATACAACACTGGACAGACAGCTAACAGATAAGAGACACTGTCTAGAGTGTCAGCAACGAAATAGGAGGGGAGTGGGTTAATGCAAGGGGAAAACCTTCAGGGGACATCTTTAGGATGCAAGTTTTGTTAGTTCAGTTGAATGAGAATGACTTTAAAGCATCTCTCAAATTGACATGGGTCCGAAGTGCTTTAAAGACTTCTTTTTTTTCCCAAGATATTCAATTGCTGTTTTTGTCTTTGTTCATGGGTATTTTTCTTTTAATTGTTTCCCTTTACTCATATGAGGGTTATTAATGTAATCAAGTGCTTTTCAAGTGCTTTTGCTCATTAGTTCCATCACGGAGGCATGTATTTTGCTGTCAACAAGAAAAACAGTAGAATACAAAGCAGAACAAGTTATCACAGATATCACAGAATAACCAGGTTGGAAGAGACGCACTGGATCGTCGAGTCCAACCATTCCCACCAATCCCTAAATCATGCTTCTAAGCACCTCGTCTACCCTAACCTTAAACACCTCCAGGGACGGTGACTCAACCACCTCCCTTGGCAGACCATTCCAATGCCTAACCACCCTCTCCGTGAAGAACTTTTTCCTAATCTCAAGCCTAAATCTCCCCTGGCGGAGCTTGAGGCCATTCCCTCTCGTCCTGTCCCCTGTCATTTGGGAGAAGAGGCCAACTCCCTCCTCTCCAAAACCTCCCTTCAGGTAGTTCTTCAGGGTCACATTTTAAAAAGATAATATGCTTTTGATTTTAAAAATGAAACACATATGCCAAAATGACATTTTAAAAGCATCTAGTGTAAGGTTTGGGAAATGGGTCAGGCAACTTGGGAAATAACATAGGCTGTAAGTGGGCAGTTTTCACCATGTTAACGTATCAGTGCTTCTCAGTGAGTGGAAATCCAAGAGGTAGCACATTCACTGTGATCCATTCAAACTATTTCCTTTCCGGTAATATTGCTAAGAAGAAATTAAACAAAATCATGAGTCACAGTAAGCCTGGTCATGTCCGGGGTGCTGTCGACCATCATCTCAGGAGCAGTAAGATTACCTGTCTTCATAGCAGCCAATCAACAATTGCCACTTGGCTATTCTTTTTGGTCACTAAAATTGATTCAAACTCACTCTCTATAGACAACATCTTTACAACTGGTTTCTGTTCATACCTTTTTAATTTTATCGTGTTTTTATTCTTCAAACCTATAATAAAATGAAGAGATTTTCTTACAGGACAAATTTTCATGGTGCTTGGTATACTTAACAATTTCACATTCTGGACGTGGAAAAGTTATTGTCAATTTTGAAGCTGTCTCTCGTACTCATGAGCAGTTATTCACCCAGTGTTAGTTTACCAGAATTACTGGACCTGATGGAGTAACATATGAAAAGTGAAGAATCTGGTGTTCACTTTGATGTAGAAATCTGTTTCTCCACCTGAACCTTTCAGAACATCCTGTCATTTCTATTCATGTAAAATAGTGAATATTTTCTTGTTTCATTTTTGGTGTAAGCCTTAATGACTTTCCTTGCTTGTGTGACATGAAGTATTTTATGCAATGAATATTTTTAAATACCTCAAACTGCATCTTTGCACTATTTCGTAATTTCACCACAGTACAAGTAACTTAACTTCTAAAAAAAGAAACTGCCTACCTGCAAGTGACTTTTTTAACTGACTGATTATACTAATTTTAAGATTCAGTTCTGAATATACATAAAAATCTCAGTGTTACAAATGGCTAACAGAAAGTAGCATAAGTTTTAAAAAGAGACTAGTTATATAAAGATAAGTCATTCTTGGGGTACCCAGTTCAAAGCATGCTCAAAGAAGCAGGGTTTGGGGAAGATACTGTCCCTTAGAAATTTTCTGTCCTCTTCAAATTAAGCATAAGACACTAGCTGCTGTTGAAAATGAAAACAATATTTCTAGTTGCAGCTAGAAGCAGACGTCCCAAAAAGTTAACAAAGAGCTGGTACTTGTAAGATTTGTTTTGCTGTGTGCTGAAGGATCTGCATGTTCTATGTCCTCATAAGCATCTGATTTTGAGGACTTTTTTCCAAAGTAAGTTATGATTTCCATGCTTTTGATTGTTTTTTTATTTTTAATATTTCTGTGATGTGACTGAGAGACCAGCTTGCATTTTACTGCAAGGAAAAATATATATCCTTCATAAGGTAGTTACTTTCAGAGTAAATATATCATCCTTATCACCGAAACGCTTTTTTAATGCAATGGTGAGCTGCTTTACTCTCTGCAGCGTGATAGTATAGTGTTTATTCAATCCCTGTGTGTCCACATGAATTTGATGCTAATCAGCTGTAATTGCATTTAAAGATGATTACTGAGAAATCCTCTACTGGTTTAGCAAAGACCTTCTGCATTGCTGGGCTGTGTAGTTTCAGGCCATCATTCTTGAGGTCCTCAGTCTTTCACAATCCCATCAGTTTGACAAATGCCCAGAACATATTTAGTCATGAACTCATTACTGATTCAACAGGCAACAGTGCATGAAACACCATGCTGCCCACAGCATTCCTAAACAATATGTTCTGGAATGCTTATCTTAAATTCAATTTTGTTATTACTTTGGCACATTTAAATAAGTGGACTTGTCAACAAATAACAATCAGAAGCAATGGGCAATGTTGCATTCAAGTTATGTCATTGCTCTCCAGTTTCAATTGTCCATACATGAAAAGCATTCTGTTCTTTGGAAAAAAAGAAACATGAAAAAAATTAGTTCACTGTTATTTGTATTTGACAGCAATTCATGAGTTTGATGACTAAAGGAGTCAATGATACCAATCTAACACAACAGCATTATGGTAGCCATGACCAGCAGTTTCTACTTCATATAACACCAATGAGTCAATGCTTGATCTTATCCAAATTGCCACTTGCCACAAAAAAAACTTCTTTAACTCCAATTTGTGTGCAAAACCAGCATGAGGAGGCCATCTAGAATTTCAGGAGGCAGAAATTAAGAAGCACTTGTAAAAGATATGCTTATGTCTCTGTTTCCTTGCATACTTTTGTAAGGCACAGAAAAAAAAATCTTTACTTCCATTAGCATTTTGGAACCTGCTTTGTTCACTGGAAGTTACTGAAAGTTCAGACCTGTAATAAGGAAATGTGCTTGTCAAACACATTGCTAAACAAGTAGACTAATGAAAGAGGGTTAATTCTCTCTGTGTGTGAAAAGCAGCACATACTTATATTGCAAACTGTGATCGTGACATTTTTATATGGTTTAGAGATTTAGATATTGTGGTGAGATTAATGGTCTAAGATTTAAAGTGAGTCTTCAAAATATTTCATGCTTTAGGAAGAGGCTATTCCAGTCATATGATCTGTGTGTGTGGGAACAGTGTGGGAAGAAGTGTGTGCATAACTGAGGGCCTTCTGAAAAGAGCAAGAAGAGATCTCTCTTGGTTTACACATTTTAAGGATACAGTGGGGTATTAGGATTTTTTTATTAAATCCATATAAGAACTCTGGGCACTGGAAGATGCACATAGAAGAGCTAAATGTGACATTGAACATGGTATGGTGAAAGACAAGGCATGAGTGTGTAGCAGATAAGGTAGAGGCAATGCTGCTGATTGTGTGTGATGTAAAGTGTCATCAGTTACAAGAGAAATAAATAAAACAGGCACTCTCTCAGCTATCTCTCTTTTTCTGTCACTAAGAGTTATCTCCAAATGCAAAAATATTAGAAGCAGGAACTCTTCTGGTATATCCAAATATATGCTGTATCCTGATGCATCCAAATACAATCTTCCAAAATAAAAAAAAAATATAATTAAATATTTTACATGGTGTTTTTTCTACTCAGAGAGACAATTGCCTGCTATGTCTTAGATATTATGTGTTCCTGCATTTCTGTACTTCCCTTACTTGAGACTTTGCCTCCAAGTGAGATCAGTTTTGCTGCACTGAATCTCTGTTTATTGCCAGTTCACTGCTGAAAGGAAGATTGACATTTTCTGCTATGCTGGGTATTTCCCATTGTAACAGCCTACTGTTTCCATAGAAATCATTCAAAGTGTTTTAATAGAATGTGAGTTAAAAAAGGAGTTTTGCTGACACATTGGTTCTGCCAGGTTTTTAACAATCTGATTAATGTCTCTTCAATAGTAACTTCTTAAAAAACAAAACCCAAACCAAAACCAAAAATGCAGAAAACATACATGCTGTTTCCAGAGCACTTTCACCATTCATTTCCAGGACCCTTGAGTTCTTCCCTACCTTCTCTTTTTTCTTCCTCTCTGCCATCCCTCACTCTCTAACCATTCTTTTCCTTAAAGCCCTTTTCTACATAAAATTAGCACTAGCAAACTACAGTGGTGATAGAAAGCCCTTAAATCAGACACTGATCTTTTTATGATTCATCAGAAACTCTTCATACCTCTGAATCAAGTTACTTTCTAAATGGTGGCTGCATTACGGGCAGAGTGAGATGTGAGTAACCCATGCCACGCATTGTCAGAACTTTTGGAGCCCGCTGGAGATACCCACGTTGAGCTGAATACATTTTGTTTTAAGGGGGTGTTAATTTAAATGTTGGATGAATCACTGCCTCCTGCTGTCTTCTGCAGTGTGGGCATAATGCTCATACATTTGAATATAGTGCTTTTTAATCTGTTTCATTTAGTGTCCATCCTCCTCCTCTTTGCCACTGCACAATATTAGTTACCTTGTGAAATATTCCAGCTACTCCACTTCATGCTTGCTCCTTATGAGGCTCCAAGGAGTCATACGTCTAGCCTTCAGCATCTTTGTTATTCTTACAAGATATTCTTACATATAGCCATGTGAATCCTTCTTATGTGTTTTTTCAGCTAGCACAAAAAAAAAGATTAGGTGTCTGTCTTTGTTTAATATGAACAGAAATAGATAATGCTGGCAATGACACATATTAACTTGTTTTATAATTAAATTTTCTGAAATCTGGAAATAGGTTTTAGTGAGTTTGATGATGATGATCAATAGACTTCAAAAGTGATCAGCTGGCCTATTTGGTCATGACAGCAATGAAATTATTATGAATGACTTCTAGGTGTTGATCATAATCCTGAAAGAGAATGTGATTTCTTCTAGCACAGAGTGAATAGATTTTCATTCTGCATACCCATTTTGTAATTTGAAAGGTTTCAAGATAGTAATCTTCTGCTAAACAGAAGTTCCTTGATCTGCCAGGCCTTATAATGGCCCCCAGCCAGTGAATCATTAGGAGGTCTCTTAACTAAGCGTGTATTTCTTTATCTTTCTTAAACAAAATGTTTTTCTCATTTCTGAATGCCTTCAATTATTCTGCATTTAACATATCCTGAGATAAGTTCTGGGTGTCTCAGTACAGGCATTTAGTGTCTGTTTAGTTGTCTCCTGTAAGTCCTGGGTCATATCTCCCAGCATTTTTCAAATGTCTCAGACAACAAGGTTCATCTAAAATGACTCTAGATAACTCTACTTAAGCACCTGAATCCCACCATTTTTTACTTTTTAGCCAATGGAATCTTCTCTCACTAAGCACTTTATAAATTAGATAAATATAGGGCTCCTTCATTGCATTTTTAAATGACTTGTGGTATGAAGCTTCCTCTGCTACCTGGATTCTATTTCCACAGGAATGAATAAGACATTTTTCATAGCATGCATGTCACTGGATCACAAATGCTTTGGGTCCCAGACACTTCTTTGACTATCCTGTATTACTTTCAATGTTATCAGAATGATTTGGTGTAATTATAACATAAACCCTTCTGACTGTGGAGATTGCTTCTGCCTATCAGTTGCTAAATTCTGTTTGGTGTATGTCAGAGACTAAAACTGCATCTGACACCAAGTGATGAGGAGTGCTCTGTGCATGTTCCTGGAAAGACAGGATTTTAATGTCTTTCTGTCACTTGAGTAAGATGTAGCTATTGCCAGGGGACTTTCACAAGACTAGCAAGCCTACCATTTATTATGCAGATACTGTCTAAATAGCACCTTCATGGCACTCATTTAATGTTTTATTCATACTGCTTGCTTTGGGCAATCAGCAGCTGCAAGTAAATGTATGGACAGCTTTTTAGTTGCAGGTAAACTGAACAACTGTAATGGATTTATAGGGAAACTATGTAAGAGAAAGCACAAGTTAGAAAAGCCTAATAAAACTGAAGGAAAACTGAGAGTAGAAAGTCAGTGACAATAGATGCAGTTCTGGAGAAAGACCAGAAAGACAGATGCATTGAGGTTTCTTAGCATGCGAATACAGCAAATCTGTGCAGCTATTGCAGTAAGAAAACTGGGAAAGAAATTAGTAAATGGAAAGATAAGATATTGCTCCTCTGTTCCTATTAAAGTAATTGTTGCCCATTCAAATACGAAACAACACAATTTTGTCCTGTACCTGAATCCAAGCATGCAGCCTTTTAGAGCTCTGATATCACAAAAAATGCTTAATGATTGGCAGCAAATGAATGGTATAGTACAGCATGAGTAGTTATGAGAGCTTCCAAAAAGACATTTAGAGTGATCTTGAGTTGTTTTACAGTTAATATTCTGTTAATATTCTTCACTTAGGGGATAGACATGGTTCATTAAATTAAATGCAGTTTCTTCAAGATATGACAGAACATAATAAAGTTAATAGTGATTTGGACTAAGGAAATTTTGATATTGATTTTTTTTTCTGACTGTTGGCATATATTGAATGACTGGATAATTCCTTTGCAATGAATAATGGATCATTTTGTCTAGCATGCTGTAACATTATGCAAATTCAGCACGTACAGCAGCAGTGCAAACTTTGCTATTCCCTCTTGTTACATTTATGCTGAAATACGGAAAGTTGAATTCAGAGAAGAGGGAGCAGAGTTGTCCAGGTTGCAGGGTTTTGTAAAACCTTTGTCTTTAAAAGCCTGTCTAAATACCAAAATTTTATGACTTTTGGTCAGATTTTCTGCATTCAGTCAGATCAATATGGCATGCAAGCTTTGCCTGCCTTTTTTTTAAGACAGTTGTCGAAGGAAAATCTGCCTGTTGCTTAAGGAAAATTAAGATCATGTTTAACATCAATGTGCAAAATTTCTTTGGTTGAACTGTAAGAACAATGGTAGTTACACAAGTCTAATGTCTCCCTACGCATCCTGTGAATCTGCACATGCCATGAATTTTGCTATGCCTCTGTTAATATTGCTGCAGAACTTACATTATAAAACTTACCAGTGGCATTATTACTGAAAAGTGTTTTTTTATTCTCAGCTGAAAATACACAATATCAATGTGGAGGATTGTTGAATTGTACAAAAATATTGGGACTGGAGACCATATTGATTTATCTGTGCTGCCTGGGGAAATGTTATTTTGCACAATTTCAAATTATCTATCCAGAAATGAATAGAAAGAAAAAAAACCCTGTCCCTAAAAAGCCTGAAGATAAAGGCAGTAATTTGGAAGCTCTGAGGAATGTCAGTAGTGAGTATACTGTGAAAGTGCAAAATTTTCAGGCCTCTTCTCTCCTATTCATAGTGTGGGAACTTATGCTTAGTGGAAGCTGTTCCCCACAGAAAAAGGAGAAGAACGGATCCAGCTGCTAACTGGGATAATGAGATCCTTCCCTATGCTATTTTATTGACTTTCACATTTGACTGACCACATAAATATGTTTTGCCAAATATGAAAAAATTACTTTGACTGTGAATTTGATGGTTAGTTGAACCATGCTGACTTGCAGATCTGGAGTGCTCCAGTGGATGATTATATACTCTCTAGAAGGGACAGCCTAGGAAGGAGAGGCAGTAGGGTAGCCCTGTATGTTAGGGAGTGTTTTGATTGTCTCAGGCTTAATGATGGTGATGACAGAGGTTGAATGTTTATAGGTAAGAGTCAGGGGAAAGACAAGGCAGGTATCATGGTGGGATTCTGCTACAGACCACCCAATCATGAGGAAGAAGCAGATAAAATATTCAATAAGCAGTTAGGGTAAGTCTTACAATTACTAGCCCTTGTTCTCATGAGGGACTTCAAGATACCAGATGTCTGCTGGAAATAAAATACAACAGAGAGGGAACAGTCCAGGACGTTCCTGGAGTATGTGGCAGATAAGCTTCTGACACAGCTGGTGGGTCAGCCCATGAAGGAGGTTTCCATCATTTATCAGCAGTCCTGGCTAAACAAGGAGGTCCCACTTGAATAGAGATTAGCAGATGTGATGCTCACCTACAAGTCCTGCCTGACTAACCTGATTTCGTCCTCTAACAAGGGGAGCTATTTAGTGGATGAGGAAAAGGCTGTGGATATTGTTTACCTGGACTTTAGGAAAGCCTTTTCCAACAGCATTCTCCTGGAAGGACTGATTACTAATGGCTTGTGAGGGCATACTCTTTGCTGGTTGGCCAGGCCCAAAGAGTTGGGGTGAATGGAGTTAAGTCCAGTTAGTTACGGGTCACAAATGGTTTTCCTGAGGGCTCAGTGTTGGGTCCAGTTCTGTTTAATATCCTCATCAATTATTTGGATGAGGGGATTGAGTGTACCCTCAGTAAGTTTGTGAATGACACATAGTTGGGTGGGAATGTTGATCTGCTTGAGGGTAAGAAGGCTCTACAGAGGGATATGGGCAAGTTGGATCAAGGGAATGAGGCCACTTATATGAAATTCAACAAGGCTACGTGTAAGGTCATATGCCTTTGTCAAAACAACCCTAAGCAGTGCTACAGGCCTGGGGAGCAGTGAATGGAAAGATACCAGGCATAAAAGGATCTGGGGCTGCTGGTTGACAGCAGTCTGGAGAAAGGGAGACTGAGGGGAGACCTTATTGCTCTTTGCAACTATCTGAAAAGTAGCTCTCTATCTCTTTTCCCAAGTGACTAGCAGTAGAATGAGAGGAAATGGCCTCAAATTGCAACAGGGGAGGTTTAGACTGGATACTAGGGAATATTTCTTCACTGAAAGGATTATCAAGCATTGGAACAGGCCGCCCAGGGAAGTGGTTGAATCACCATCCCTGAAGATATTTAAATGATGCGTAGATGTGGTGCTTAGGGTTGTGATTTAGTGGTGGAGTTGGCAGTGCTAGGTTTACAGTTTGACTTGATGATCTTAGTCTTTTCCAGCCTAAATGATTCTATGACTATGATTTTAAGCTAAATGCAGCATTTATGTTTTCGTAAGTGGAGAATCACAAAATTCTCTGAAGGTCTCACATGGAACAACTGGTCTCTAGGGTGCGCAGCATCCTGACACCTAAATCCAAGTGTGCACCTAGGAAGTGCAGTCGCTTAAACACAGGCAGATACACATGCTAAGTATGTCATCTTTGTACAGTGCTGAGAATGCTGATGCTACAGCTTTTTCAGCTGAGTTGAGTTCTCAGCAGCTAGGAGGAATATAGGGAAAAAAAATCATTTGAGGAGTAAAGAGCAAAAGAGAGAGCAAGAAATTAGGAGCTGGGAAATTGTACTGTTTTCTGAAGGAAAGGATATTTGTGTTTGGACAGGTAGGTAGTTGATTTGCAAATTCATCATTCTCTGATTTCATCTCAAACAGCACAGTAAGATCTCAATTGCATATTCACAGATTAAGTTTACAGGAAGGGATGGAGAGAAGCGCAGAAGGAGATTTCTGTTCCAAAGAAAACATAACTGTAAAGAGGTACCTATCCTTGTGCTACTACTGCTTTCTTCAAGGAGTGGCAAGTGCTGCCAGGGGCTTACTGGATGGCTGGGGACCAAGGTCCTGGCAGCTGGGTGCTAAGTGGAAGGAAAGAGTTTGGAAACCGGCCACTAAACTTTCTTCTTGAAATATTACTTAAAAGAAAAGCTGTTAGTGGAAATGCAGGCTCTCCTGCATTTCTGGGAGTTACAGGTGTCTCTTCCTACAATGAGGAGTGCTAGAAAGGCTTCTGGGGATAAGGAAAAGGCTGTCTTTTCAAAGTGTCATCATACGTCCCTGAATGGTGCTACCTCTTCAGAGATGCTACCTGAAAGTATCCCTTAAGGGATAGGTTGCTTTCAGATACTATTGCTCACATGATGTGTTAGACCCCTCTCTTTAGCACAGCATTGCCCCTTATTAGATAGGATGATGTCCTTACCAATCTTTGTGTCCTATGGTTGATCAAAGCTATTTTAGCAACATCTTCACTTGTATTGAATCCCAGGCTGCACACCAGCCTCAGTCTAGGCACAGGAATTGCTTGTCTATGGCATTTTCTGACTGCAAACTAGTTTCAGACCCTTAATACTTTTTACTGTCTCTTTTCCCTTCTGAGATCTTTATAACCTAATGCTGAACATTGCTGTAAGTGGTTATATTAGCTAAGTCTGAGCATGAGCTACAGCAGATTATATTCTCCACATTTATTTTATGTTATTGCAGATACATTAGTTTTCTGTTATTAGTACCGAGTACATATGTTTTACTTGCACCTCCTTTTTTTGCTTTGCTTGCCCTGAAGTAGCTGATTTATGTGTTTTTAAATAGTTGGTGTAAACAAATGCAGTACATGAGACCTTTTATGATACTTGTGAAACCCCTCCCAAATCCATCTGTCCTTTGCAATTGTTCCAAGCCGCAGAAACGGATGTGTGCATATGCTTGCATGTGTGGATATAACTATATATACAGCTTAATAATAATCAAGCCTATACTTTTGTACTGGAAACATCACAGTTTTAAAGGAGTCATAGTTTCAATACAGGATTTTTGTCTATACTTTCACAAAAAAAAAATCAAAATGAAGTTATCATGCAAAGCTGCACTCTTTGCTGAAGAAATCTGAAGTAGATGTAATAAAGGGAATGCAGTGCTGCTTGAACTGAGGTAATTTATGAGAAGGATAGGAAAATAAACAAGGACTGCAAATGGGGCAGTACCTCCTAATTGTTTTTTCAGTAACATGATGTCAAATTTTCAGACAAATTTCTTCCTCCTCCTCCAGATGTGCCCCCAACCACAGTAATAATACTGGGTTTTTTTAGGTGTGCATAATTCAACAAGTGAGCAAACTTCTCTTTATAGTATGACAGTTAGACTTGTTTAGAAAACAGGGTAACCTTTTCATTCAGATATTTCCTGGTCCCTTTCTGAAATTCTTAACTTAAACAGCAAAGACTCGTCAGTATTTCAGATATTTGAATCAGATATCTGCAAATGTGATGAAATGTTTATTGAAAATTTGGGCTTTTTTCCTACTGAAATTTTACTGTCATTGGGCACTGGAACAGGCTGCCCAGGGAGGCAGTTGATTCACCTTCCCTGGAGGTGTTTAAGGCATGGGTGGACGAGGTGCTGAGGCACATGGTTTAATGTTTGATAGGAATGGTTGGACTCGATGATCCGGTGGATCTCTTCCAACCTGGATATTCTACGATTCTATGCTTCTATTGCCACTTTTTTCATCAGAATTGCCATTTCAGTACCTACACATAAATTCATTTGCAGTTTTACTTCCTCTGTGTTCAAAGATGTGATATGCAAGGTCTGTGTGAGCCACAGTTATTGATAATTTAGCACAACTCCACTGAAATTTTCTAATGTACTTGTGGAGACAGTTTCTTGATATTTCTTTGTCTCCAAATAGCATGCAAGGAATTACAGTCACATTTCCCTCAATATAAGTGATGGAAATACTTATAACAATGTTGAGAATCATTTTAATCAAGCACTTACAGTATCCTCTCTCTTCTGCAATCTCTTGTTGATATGATTTTAGTGATATTTCTTGTTTCATTTTTCCTCATATGATACTATAATTTAATCAAGCTTGCAGATACAGAGGGAGCATTAAAAGAATTATATAAATAACAAGAGAAGTGAGGAGAAAGGGAAAGAACACTTTAAAGTCTCCAAAGGAGGAAAAAGGATACATGTTCAGTTTGATTTTTAAGGTGAGGTATTCATCTGTTCCTCATTTATCCACACTAATACAACCTTCCCTACTTAGCTCATCACCTCCTGATGAATAATACATGAATAAATATTGCTACCTTTATACTCTGTGAATACAAAAGTAGTTTATGATTCCACAGAAAGGTTTTATTAATAGTACAGTGTTAACCACCTTGGTTTGAGTCATAATTAATTGTTACTGTATATTTGTGAAACCCAAGGGAGGCAGAAGACGGGAAAAAACCTCCACCCTGGAGTTAGTTTTGTTAAAAGTATACATTCTTTTTACTCTGAACAAGAAGCTGGTAATACTTGTTAATCTAGTAATTCTTTAAAAGAGTCTTTCAGATTATTCAGTTGTAAGTCTTCATTGTGCTTTATCTATTAACAGAAACCTCCTGATGGATGTCAGTTCAGTGGAAAGAGAGTTATCACATCAGAAGCTTCTGTAATGGCATGTTAAGTTTTCCGTTGATTGGTTTCAACCTTCATATTCCCATATAATTTTTAAATTATAATATTAACAGGGGGTTGAGGTGTGGGCAAGTTTGACATCTTACCCATTTGTTGCTTGACAACCTACTAAAGACAACTACATCACTTAGTTTAAAAAGGTATAAAACTAATCAATAATATTGAGTTGTGAGATACACACCCCATTAACCTGTGCTTCAAAGCCTGAAATAGAAAGGTGGGACAGCAGATCACTAGCGGGGCCATGAGTGAAACCTGAATATGCACAATATCACTCAAAGTCCTTGTATTCCTTCATCAGTGTGCAAGCTTTGTGGGTGACAAAATCCAGGGGACCTCAGGCAGCAAAGCAGGCAGAATTCTCCTCTGAGTATGGCTGCATGGATTGAGCAGGGGAAAAATCCTGGTAAACAGTGGAAAGCACCAGTAAATAAACACAAATGTAATGTTCTGAACTCTTCTGAACCCTGACAGTGGCAATTCATTCCCCAAGGATACCTATTTGTCATTCCACCCACTACTGTACTATAGCTGACACTGAAAACATATTAGGAAACTGTATGTAATGTTCAAGGCATCTTCAGGCTCTTTCAGATGCAGGAAAATCCAGACTGGGTTGCTCAACCACCTTTTCTACCAAAACACCAGCTGGAGAGGAGCTCCTAATTATTTGGAACTCAGTGTGCTAGTATGAGCTTGAACAGATGAAGACTGCACTGAGCCAAATTGCCCTTTCACACCACCTTTACACTGATATAACATCATCGACTTAAAAACCATTAAGTGGCAGATGAGTGGGTCTGCATATTCACATGTAGCATGCAGAGGGAAATGAAAATTTTTACTTTAAAGTGGCATGTAGGAACTGCTTTTAGCAGGGAAAGCAAGAAGAAACACAAAATATGAGGTGGTCAAAAAAAAAAGAAAGAAAGAAAGCAGTTCATGGGGGAGAAGGAAGGCAGCTCATGAGGGAAAAAGAGCTCCCATTTTGAGAGACCTCTGTGCGCAGTGTACTTATCTTACCTTCCTTCCTATAGTATGCAGCAATATAGAAAATCTTAGTCAGTATTTGTGATAGGTGATTTATCATTCCTATATGGTGTTATGTCCAGGTTAAGATACATGACCACTGCATGTGCATCTCATAAGTAGTAACATTCACTCAGAAAGATGCAGAGGTTTTGCCAGCCACTTAAAAATTAAAACAAATACTTGGAGGTTTAAAGGGTACAGATAAAGGGTGTTATTTCTGAGGACAACACTCTATTATCCCTTCATGTCAATTGATTCTTGTGAGAATTTTCATGGAATCTATTTAAGTAAATAGGAATTTAAATGAATTGTAACACTGCTAGTTTCACTTTTCCTTTAGACCGCTCTTATATGGAATCGGCTGGATGGCAGCACTACACTACTTAGATTCATATAGCTCTAGGTAAAATCTCAGGAAAGAATATATATATCTCATCTCTGAAACCACTAATAAGAATATTATTGAATTCTCAGTCTTTATATTTTCAGCAAGGGAAGCTAACAGAATCAGACCACTTCATTAGCTGAACACAATGGTGAACCTGGGAAATGTAAATTAAATCTCTCCTTTCTGCCTTCATCTGGCTCTCCAAGCTACAGAGGGAATGTTATCAAGCCATGTTTTTACGCTGCAGAGCAGTATTAGTCTTTGGAAGATCTCCAGCAGATGCTGAAACAAGCCTTTTTGGGTGGCTCCCTGCAGCTCTTGCTGCTTTCCTTTAAGTGACATGGAGTAAGGAAAGGAGACTGTGAATAGCAAAGTTTCTTTTGCCTCAATCAAAAGCATTTAAGGTCCTTGAGAAATCCTCTCTCTTCCAAGATGCCTGAGAATGAAATCTTTAGTTCAATCAGACTGCTTGTTAAATCCGTACCCCACTAGTAGGAAGCTAAAGGAGAACAGTCAACTATTGGGGATTTTATCAAGCTCTGTAAACAGTTAAATGAAAACTCATCAATCTGTAATTTAGAATATAATCAGCACCATGATCCTGCTGGCATTATTCAGTATTCTTGCTGATTTACATAGAGTATAGACAATACACTGAACACTATTCAGGGCTTAGAGGTTTCACCTGTGGAGAACTTAACAGACTCTGCGTGTGCCAAGGAAAAAATATTGTTATTATACGTAGGACTGCAAGGAAGCTTGTATTATCAAACAGACAATAGAATGTCATGTATTTCAGTTTATAAAACTAGCATTTTTAATAAAAGATGTCAGTTTAATTTAGAGCTTAACAGAGGACATAGGCAAATAATTTCCAGTTCATTAGGCTACAGGCCCAAAGTATGGAAATAAATTCTTCTGATGACTCCTGTCACCACATTGTAATTCCAGCCCTGCCATTTTCTGAAATTAAGCAGACTGATGCCACCCTTTGCTCTACTAATGTAGCTCCAAATGCTTCCTGAGAGTTTTCCAGGGCTGGCTGTGAGGCTGCATCATGGTAGGAGCCATCACACAGGAGGTATGTGGGGAGCAAAAAGAGTGTTTTGCCCAGAGTAACTGGTTTAAGATAAGTTATGAGCTCATGAATCAGGAAAGTGACCTATTTTCAGTTAGTGCTCTCTTCCAGTTTCTCTTCTTGATGCCCACTAAAACAAACATAATTATTCTGCATTTATAGCACTGGCACAAGAACACAGTTTAATAATCTGAATATAAACTGTGGAATCTGCCTCAATGTAGGGATGAGAAAAGAAGAACGTCACAAAATAAGTGCTAAAGCTTCTCAGTGTTTAGGAGGGAGGAGCTCTTTCATGTGCTGTCTGTTGGAGGGGTTTCCCTTCCTCATTGTGCCAACTGGCAAATCTCTTACTGAAACTTCTGTGTTGGTTTTCAACATTACTACCAAAATTCAGCTGGCTGTTGTAATCCTTTTGTTTAGATAATTGCGATCTACTGTAGAACAAAAGATTTACATCATCTGCAGAAATATGCCAGTTCATAGAAAGTGCATGGAATTAGATTTTTTTATTGTTGATATTTTCCTTTCAGCCATTCACCTTTGTAAGTGAGAAAAATCTCTTGGTGCAGCTTGCCTGGTGATTGCCTTCAGGTTAGATATTTAGCAACAAATATTGCTAAGCTATAGCACTGTTGCTAAGGGTAGATGCAGGCTGTCTTGTGGGACGTGAACTGGCCACAGTGGTAGGCAGATACCTCCTGCATTTTTCCTCTGTTTTTATGAAACAATACATTGTGAATTGGAGAACACTTTGTTCAGCATAAACTATGCAACAAACTGCTCATGTAAGTGAAATAGAGCACACAACCACAAAGATTAAAAATACTGATTCAATTTTTCAGATATGGTTAATAATTACGCAATAAATGGTGCCTTTGTTTAACTCTCTTATAGGTACAATGCCTGCATGCAGGTATTTAGGAAAATACCTTTACTTTGGTGAGAAACCACCTGGAGTACTGCATCCAGTTCTGGGGTCCCCAGCACAAGAGAGGCACAGACTTGTTGGAGAGGGTCCAGAGGAAGGCCACAAAAATTATCATAGGAGTGGAACACCTCTTCTGTGAGGACAGACTGAGAGAGATGGGGTTGTTCAGCCTGGAAAAAAGAAGGCTTGGGGGGCACGTTACTGGGGCATTTTCAGTGTATAAGAAAGATGGAGAGAGAATTTTCACCAAGACCTGTAGTGACACGACAATGAGCAATGGTGTTAAATGGAAAGAAGGTAGTTTTAGACATAAAGATGGAATTTATTTTACAGTGAGAGTGATTGGACACTGGAATAGGTTGCACAGTGAAGTTATGGATGCCCCATCATTGGAAGTGTTCAAGATTAGGTGGGGTGTGGTCCTGAGCAACCTGATCAAGTGATAGATATACCTCTGCATGGCAGAGGGGTTGGACTAGATGATATTTGAGATCCCTTCCAATCCAAACGATTCTTGATTCTGTGATTCTATGAAACCTAGCCTTTTTTTTCCCATTTCTTTCTTCCAAGATACTGGGTCCAAAGGGAAAATCACGTGATCCAATATTGGGCACAGTTGTCTCCTCTTCTGCTGCCCAATGGCCTGAGCCTCAGTGTGAGTTCGGTCATTTTCTAGTAATGTTGATAGAAGAGCTCTTCATTTGGTATTAAAAGAGGAACTTTAATAAAGTAGAAATAAGAAATTGTGCAACAATGAAAATGTCCTACAGAATGAATTTGGAATGAATCTTCTTCCAATGGTTTTATACTGTGTCCATAAAAACCAGCACCGTATACATAAAATTTCAGTTACTGTATATTAGCAACTAATAATATAAGAAAATTTGCAAAAATCTGAAAATTTGAGTGTACGTTTCATGTAATTTTCTCCTATACTTAGGAAATTAGAATAACCTTACATGTGAAAGTAATGTTTTTCTCTGTCTTTTAATAAAAACCCCTCAGATGTAGTGGCTGGTCAAAATTTTCAGTCCAATAGTGCTAAGTTCTAAACTCATACTTGTTACTAAGTTCTTTCTTTATTCACTTGAGGGAGATTTTTTCCTAAGAGTTTGTCTCAACAGTTATTTAATTTGCTTTGTAATTTCTCTGCTGTGACAATGGAAACTTAAGTAACATGGCTGTGGTTCCAGTAGTTACTTGTGTTATTTTAAATGATACATTTATCATCCTCATAAGTATTTTATTCTAAATTCTCATCTGGAATAGATCTAAATAGCGCTACATATATAGGTCTTTCATAATGTAATGAAAATACAGTAAATAGGATAATGTTAGCTAACCCAAAGTAGAATAGTCACTAAATTTTACATTATTCAGTCTAATATTTTTATGATAGAGATTCTTATGTGGATTCCTAATTCTTGTCATAAATTCTCATTAAAATCAGTGAAAGTATACAAATGCTTAAAGCTTTGTACATTGAAATATTCTCTTGTGTCAGTCTTATAGATCTTAAAGCAGTGGAGAAGTATTTTCAGTGACACTAGTGAGAACTGAATAGCAATATAAGGTACACCATAAGGTACACCATATTTTTTTGTTCTATTCAACTCTTTTGCAAAACAATTGGTGTAGCTGTGATAATATATTTTTTGTTGTTTGAAGGAAGATCTTCTTTAATCATTCCTTCTTAGAGAGTAAATACGTACTTCCATCTTGGAGGAAAGAATGTCTGGTTTTGGTTGGTTATGTTTTTCTATCCCCTGGCCAACATACAACCTCAAGTATGCATATGCATTATGTATAGTGATCAGGGTTTACTTAGTAGCATGCATAAGTTATATATTGAGTTTTGCCACAAAACAGAAGTCCTTTCTTCAAAAGGAATGTCAGTATTTCTGCCATGCCAATCTGGTTAAAAAGCACATGGTTTCCTGTAATTTATGTGTTTTGTTTTGCTTTTTGTTTGTTTTCTTTTCTTTCATCTTTCTCTTATAGTTTGTAGAGAAGCTTTTCTATTTTCTAATTTTAAATACTTCCTGGGATAAACAATGAGATGTAAAAAGTTTGTCTTATTCAGTAGCCAAAAATAAACATAATTGGAAGTTTGTGAAAGGACATCTTATTGGTCTGGATCTGGATCCAGTTTTGTAGTTGTTTTTGATGTGGTGGCAGCGTCAGGTGAGTAGGTGGAATGGGGCAGGTGGTGTAGCTAATTGCTTTAGTGTTTATCATGTCTTGCATGAGGTTTTTTTTATATCAAAGCACAGGATGTATGGATCATTAGGAGTTTGGCAAGGGTGTTTTGTGGAAAGTGTAACCTAGAAGGACTACCACTGTAATAAGCACAGCATAAAATCTGAAGATAAGCAGAAGAGAGTTTACGATAGTAAAACACACAATTTGTATCGGCCTGAACTTCTGGACTCATAATTTGGAAAACTGAGAGTGATAGTTATTATCTGTCTGGGATCTGCTTGCATCTGTTTTAATATTTTTAGTTGAGCAGTATAGAAGGACCCAACCCTCTATACCAAATCCTCTAGATGTCTGCTAGAAATCACCTGCTGGATATTACAGATGAATCTGGGAAGCCCCAGCACAGCAAGATCTGACAGAACTTAACTCCAGAGCCTTCTTCCCTCCCCTAGGTGCCCACACATGGACCTTACATCAGCTTTCACCAAAGATCTACTTGTGCCGCTTCAAATCTCTGCTCCTTCTCCTTCTTTGCTCTTTCAACAGCCACTATCATGCCTCTCCTAGTTTTGTATTTGGTTAATCACTTCTCTTGAAGACATAAGTTTGGGCTGCCTTTTTTCCTCCTTTTTATTTTTTTTTACTCTAAGCTTTTGACACAGATTTTGTGTTTATAGCCATCTATTTAGTTTCATATTATTTTAATGAAACCCATCTTGTACAGTTACACAGGAGTATCCAGCATCTATGACACTCTGACATACTGAGATCACAAACAGTAACAGAGATCATAGAATCATAGAATAACCAGGTTGGAAGAGATCCACCGGATTGTCGAGTCCAACCATTCCCACCAGTCTCTAAACCATGCCCCTAAGTACCTCATCTACCCTCACATTAAACACCTCCAGGGACTGTGACTCAACCACCTCCCTGGGCAGACTGTTCCAATGCCTAATGACCCTTTCCGTGAAGAATTTTTTCCTTATCTCAAGCCTGAATCTACCCTAGCGGAGCTTGAGGCCATTCCCTCTCCTCCTGTCCCCTGCCACCTGGGAGAAGAGGCCAGCTCCCTCCTCTCCACAACCTCCCTTCAGGTAGTTGTAGAGAGCAATGAGGTCTCCTCTCAGCCTCCTCTTCTCCAGGCTAAACAACCCCAGCTCTCTCAGCCGCTCCTCATAAGGCCTGTTCTCCAGCCCCTTCACCAGCTTCATTGCTCTTCTCTGGATTCACTCCAGAGCCTCAACATCCTTCTTGTGGTGAGGGGCCCAGAACTGAACACAGGATTCAAGGAGAGGTCTCACCAGTGCCGATTACAGAGGGAGAACCACCTCCCTGGACCTGCTGGTCACGCCATTGGCCTTCTTGGCCACCTGGGCACACTGCTGGCTCATGTTCAGTCAGCTGTCAACCAACAGCCCCAGGTCCTTCCCCTCCTGGCCGCTTTCCAGCCAGGCTTCTCCTAGTCTGTACCTCTGCTTAGGGTTGTTGTGCCCCAAGTGCAGGACCTGACATTTGGCCCTGTTAAACCTCATGCCGTTGGTCTCAGCCCAGCAGTCCAGCCTGTTCAGGTCCCTTTGCAGAGCCTCCCGACCCTCCAGCAGATCGACACTTCCACCCAGCTTGGTGTCATCTGCAAACTTGCTAAGGGAGCACTCAATGCCTTCATCCAGGACCTTGATAAAGACATTAAACAGGACTGGACCCAGGACTGAGCCCTGGGGAACCCCACTTGTCACTGGCCTCCAGCTGGATTTAACTCCATTTACTATCACTCTCTGGGCCCGGCAGTCCAACCAGTTTTCCACCCAGGAGAGTGTGCGCCCGTCCAGGCCAGAGACCGACAGTTTCCGAAGCAGAATGCTATGAGAAACTGTATCAAAGGCTTTACTGAAGTCCAGGAAGACCACATCCACAGCCTTTCCCTCGTCCAAGAGTCTAGTCACTCAGTCATAGAAGGTGATCAGATTACTCTGGCAAGACCTGCCTTTCACGAAGCCGTGTTGACTGGGCCTGACAACCCAGTTCTCCTGCAAGTGCTTCTTGATAGCACTCAAGATCACCCGCTCCATGACTTTCCCCGGTACCGAGGTCAGGCTGACAGGCCTGTAGTTCCCCGGATCCTCCCTGCGCCCCTTCTTATAGATGGGCACGACATCAGCCAGCCTCCAGTCCAGCAGAACCTCCCCAGTCATCCAGGACTGTTGGAAGATGATGGAAAGGGGTTTGGCCAGCACATCCGCCAGTTCCCTCAAAACTCTTGGGTGGACTCCATCCGGCCCCATAGACTTGTGGGTGTCTAGCTGGGCAAGCAAGTCTCTAACCACCTCCTCTTGGACCGTGGGAATCTCATGCCGCTTTTCCAACCCCTGGGATTGTGCACAGAGGGAACAATTTTCCTTACTATTAAAGACTGAGGCAAAGTAGGCATTGAGTACTTCAGCCTTGTCTTCATTCCCTGTTACTGTTGTTCCCTCTGCATCTACTAGGGACTGGAGATTCTCCCTAGTCCTCCTTTTACTGTTGATGTATTTGTAGAAAGATTTTTTGTTGTCTTTCACAGTCTTGGCCAATCGCATTTCTAGTTGGGCCTTAGCCCTCCTGACTTTTTCCCTGCACGTTCTCACTTCCTCCCTATAGTCCACCCAGGATGCCTGCCCCTTCCTCCAAAGCTCGTAGACCTTCCTCTTCCTATTGATGTCTCTCAGGACCTCCCTACTCAACCATGCTGGTTCTTACCCCACCGGCTACTTTTCCGGAACTTGGGGACGGCTTTCTCCTGAGCTGCTAGGAGTTCCTTCTTGAAGAGCGCCCAGCGCTCATGGACACCTTTGCCCTCAAGAGCGCCTCCCATGGGACTTTTCTGACCAGTCTTCTGAACAGCCCAAAGTCTGCTCTCTGAAAGTTGAGGGCAACTGTTCTGCTAACCTCCACCTTCTTCATCTCACCGTGCACCAAGGACTCTATCATCTCATGATCGCTTTGCCCCAGGCGTCCTCCAACCCTCACATCCCCCACCAGTCCTTTTCTGTTCACAAACAGCAGGTCCAGGAGGGCACCGTCTCTTGTCGGTTCGCTCACCAGCTGTGTGAGGAAGTTGTCTTCCACACACTCCAGGAACCTCCGGGACTGCTTCCTTTCTGCTGTATTATACTCCCAGCCTATATCTGGGAAATTGAAGTCTCCCACAAGGACTAGAGGTAGTGATTTTGAGACTACTCTCAGTTGTTTGAGGAAGAGCTCATCAGCTGCTTCTTCTTGGCTGGGTGGTCTATAGCAGACTCCCATCACAATACCTGCCTGCCCGTGGGCTCTTCTGATTTTCACCCACAGGCACGCAGTCCCATCCTGACTGTAGTCCAGCTTGAGGGTATCAAAGCCCTCTCTAACATAGAGGGCTACCCCTCCTCCTCTTCTGCCCTTCCTGTCCTTCCTGAAGAGTTTGTACCCCACCACGAGTACACTCCAGTTGTACAAGTCATCCCACCATGTCTCCGCAATGGCAACGACATCATAGTCTCCTTGCCCTACCACAGCTTCCAGCTCCTTCCAGTTAGAAGAGTCACAGACCTAATGAAAATGGCTGTAAATAGGAGCTACAATATGAAACAAACTGAACAACTGTCTGTCCCCTCCATCCCCTGCCCTGACCTGAGCACCAGGAGAAGCAGAGCTAATTCAAAACTGCAGTTGAATAAATAATCTGTGAAAGATAAAAAGCAGCCCTTTGAAGTTATAAAATGTTTTCTTGTTTTCCTTTTCTGGCTGTCTTGGAGGCAATTCTCCTCTCAGTTCACTAGAAATGGCTAGTCTGCATATTTTGGTATATGAATTACTGGCAACTATGTCTTGCACAGCTATTTAACTGGAGAAAAAGGTTAACTGAGTAATTGAATGTAATAAAATTCTCCAGTGATAGTAAACAGTGCTCCATCAGGCCAAGCTAAGAGGAAGAATGACCTCAGAAAGCAGTTTTATAAGGCTGGTATGAAAGTATTATCTAGCAAACATTGATTGGGCTCTGCTTCTCATATTCAGAGGAGGAGAAACAATGAAGCATCAGTTTATCTGGTATGAAAGTACTATAATCCAATTTAACTTTGATTAGTGTAATCCCAGGGAACAGAAGTCAGGTCAGATCAATTTGAGACCAAAAATTGTTTCACAAGCCCACCTCAAAATGTTAAAGCTGTCTTTGCCCTCACAAGGGTATCTTGAGGATTAACGTCCTGTCAGCACTTTGGAAATGTAAAGTGCTAAGTATATATTATTATAACCCTTTACATTTATTACTTTTATTGATGGTCTCGTGGTTTCCACGACACTATGTTGATTTGCACGGGATTTTCCTGCAGTGTGCATTTCATCTCATGAAGAGTAAAAAACCAAATAGTTCCTTCTAGGCCTTGTGCCTTGTTGGATATCCTCCAGTTACTGGGGGACTTGTTTATGACCCACTATCTCTGTGCCATGAAAGCCTTACTGCAATACATTATGCAGCTGTTGTTTTTCAACTTTGTTTTCTCAACTGTATAAGCCTCTGCTGCTACTGAGACCAGTATGTTGCTCCTAACTGACTACTGAGGGGTGCCTCAGTGAAAAGCAAACTCTTACCACCCACTGAACTCCCCATGTTTTTTACAGTAGTTGCCTTTTTCTGATAGCTGCTTCAATGTATTCAAGGAGTGGGGCTGAAGCCAACCTTGTCAATCAGGGAATATCTTGCTTGTTGAAGTTAAGTCCAGTTTTTTTCTGTCTCTTCTAGCACTGGCATTACAGCCAGACCTCCTGGCCGAGCTTTTCTGACAAAAATTCCAAACTTTATTTCAAAATTTAAGATTTACAGTTTGGCTCAGTAACATGTCTGTCTAATTCCCAGCCAAGTCCCCAGGCGGCATTTACTTTTGGAGCTATTTGCCTCCTCAGCTATACTTTCCTGCAGACTTCAGGGATCAAGTTAGTCCAAGAAAAGCCAAAGGCATATGAAACCACGTGTGCCTTTTGCTTCCTCCTCTGCTGAGAGTCTCAGCAGGGAGGTTGGCCCCGATCTGTCAACAGTGTTCCCTCAGCTGACAGACTCAGCCAGGTGGGTTTTCCTTGGCCCCCATCTCCCCTTAAGAAAAGACACAAAGAGAGTTGGAAGCCACTGCTGTAGGACAGCCAACTCCCCTCTTAACAGAGATGGCCATGTGACAGGGCACAAGTGAAGCAGGTTGTACCCAAATGTGTGGATAAATTGCCAGACAATGCAGATACCAAAGCTATCCAAGTTTGTGTTGTTGTCACATCTCTGGCAACATTTTTAGAGCCCGCATCAGCTGCCATGCCTTTACCTTTACCTCTCCTGATCTATTCCTCAGGGGTCCTGTGTGCATAGGGTGGACAAAGTCAGAATGCATTGCAAAGGGTCTTTGAGCTGCCATGTCTTGTAACCTTTCATGTCCCTTGCTGAATCATACTGAAGACTGACAACCCCATAGGAAACACAGAGACACCTTTCTTCTGTGAAATATGGGGGAGTTTGTATCACTTCGAACAGCAGACATTAGTAGGTTGAAAGGAACCTCAGAAAATCATCTATTACTCAAATTCAAGCTAGGTCTAAGGTACTTAATGCCTTCTTTGCCTGTGGGTACATACCCAGGAGTTAGAGGTGCAGAACAAAGCTTCCATAGAATCACAGAATCACTAGGTTGGAAAGGACCCACTGGATCATTGAGTCCAACCATTCCTATGAATCACTAAACTATGCCCCTCAGCATCTCATCCACCTATTTTTTAAACACCTCCTGGGAAGGTGACTCAACCACCTCCCTGGGCAGCCTGTTCCAGTGCGCAACGACCCTTTCTGTGAAATATTTTTTCCTGATTCAAGGCTGAACCTCCCCTTGCAGAGTTTGTGGCCATTCCCTCTTGTCCTGTCCCCTGTTACTTGGGAGAAGAAATGATCCATGATCCAAGAGGATGTGGTTAGAGACTCGCTTGCGCACTTATACACTCAAGAATTTGTGGGGCTGGATGGGATCTATCCAAGAATATTGAGGGAGCCGGTGGACATGCTTGCAAAACCCCTTTCCATCATCTTCCAGCAGTCCTGGAAGACTGGGGAAGTTCCACTGGACTAGAGGCTGGCTGATGTTGTTCCCATCTACAAGGAGGGTCGCAGGGAGGATCCAAGGAACTACAGGCCTGTCAGTCTGACCTCAGTGCCAGGGAAAGTCATGGAACAGGTGATCTTGAGTGCTATCCTGAAGCACATGCAAGGGAACCGGGTGACCAGGCCCAGTCAACATGGGTTCCCAAAAGGCAGGTCTTGCCAAACTAACCTGATCACCTTCAATGACAAAATGGCCTACCTACTGGATGAGAGAAAGACTGTGGATGTGGTCTTCTTGAACTTCAGTAAAGCCTTTGACACAGTTTCTCACAGCATTCTGGTACGGAAACTGTCGGCCTCTGGCCTGGAGAGGCGCACACTCTCCTGGGTGGAAAACTGGTTGGATGGCCGGGCCCAGAGAGTGGTCCAGGTGTTAAATCCAGCTGGAGGCCAGTTACAAATGGGGTTCCCCAGGGCTCAGTCCTGGGTCCAGTCCTGTTCAATGTCATTATCAATGACCTGGATAAAGGCATTGAGTGCACCCTTAGTAAGTTTGCAGATGACACTAAGCTGGGTGCAAGCGTGGATCTGTTGGACGGTAGGGAGGCTCTGCAAAGGGATCTGAACAGGCTGGACTGCTGGGCTGAGACCAAGAGAATGAGGTTTAACAAGGCCAAATGCCGGGTCCTGCACCTGGGGCACAACAACCCTAAGCAGAGGTACAGACTAGGAGAAGCCTGACTGGAAAACTGCCTGAAGTAGAGGGACCTGGGGGTGTTGATTGACAGCCGACTGAACATGAGCCAACAGCCAACATATTGGCTTGGATCAGAAACGGCGTGACCAGCAGGCCCAGGTTGATTATTCTCCCTCTGTACTCAGCACTGGTGAGGCCGCACCTCGAATCCGGTGTTCAGTTCTGGGCCCTTCACCACAAGAAGGATGTTGAGGCTCTGGAGTGAATCCAGAGAAGAGCAATGAAGCTAGTGAAGGGGCTGGAGAACAAGAGGAGCGGCAGAGGGAGCTGGGCTTGTTTAGTCTGGAGAAGAGGAGGATGAGGGGAGACCTAATTGCTCTCTACAACTACCTGAAAGGAGGTTGTGGAGAGGAGGGTGCTGGCCTCTTCTCCCAAGTGGCAGGGGACAGGACGAGAGGGAATGGCCTCAAGCTGCACCATGGGAGGTTCAGGTTTGACATCAGGAAAAAAATTTTCACAGAAAGGCTCATTGGGCACTGGCACAGGCTGCCTAAGGAGGTGGTTGGGTTATCAACCTTGGAGGTATTTAAAAGACGGGTTGATGAGGTGCTCAGGGGCATGGTTTAGTGGTCGATAGGAACGGTTGGACTTGATGATCCCAGAAGTCTTTTCCAAACTAGTGATTCTATGATTCTGTAAAGACTGTCTCCAGGTGAGTTTTCAATGGATGTTCCCTTACTTCTCTGCCTACCTGGTCCATGCTGAAGAATTCTTTTCTTATATCGGGCAAATTTTTGTGGCTGGATTGTGTAGCTGTTGTCTCTTCTTCTTTCGCTGAGTGTCTCTGAGAAGTATCTGACTTGATTTTCTCTATAATTACCCATTAGTTAGTATTCAGCCCTGTGGAGTATGCAGCATGTCTTTGCTAAAAATCTATCCTCAGCATTATTCTAGAGCATTCTCTTAGCTTAGTTTTGCTCTCTTGTTCAACCTGAAGAAAGAGTAGAGAATGCAGAGAGAAGAGAGACCAGAGGAAAAAAAAAGCAAATTATGCAATCACTTATGTATTGTTTAGCACCTTTGAGGAATAAAGTGGAAGTAATCAATATTGAAGTAGCAAGACCGCAAATATGGTGATTCCTATAAACAGGCAGCTCTCCATTTCCACCAAAGCAATTTCTCATCGTAGTGGGAGTCAGCCCAGATATCCATAGTGGGAGAAAAGAGAAAAATATTCTGGCTTCTTAAAATGCTTATTAATAAAGTTGAACAGCCAAACACCTGAAATTTATGCAACTCATCTTAGAAGTTTGTAGCTCCTTGTTCTCTATAAGGAAGAAGAGTAGTAGTTTTGTGACACACCTAAGAGGTGAAATAAATCTAACTTATGCGCCTGTATGCCCTGTTGTATGCCTTTCTTGAGCTGTGACTCCAGAATCTTATGGACTCTTGCCTACATTATTGGTCCCAGGTTGCTGCCATATCTAGTTGTCACCCTCCTTCTGTACCAACTCCACGTGGCTGTGATGTTGAGAGGGACAGAAGTCCAAGAAAAAATATGGACAAAAAGGAGCCTTTTTTGGCAGGACATTTTTCATATGAAAAGGAGGAGGAATTCAGTAGGACAATGGCTGCTCAGAACACAATTCATTACGATCTTTGGGCACTGCCAGAAATAAGTGTCCCATCACAACACTCAGAATGCCTGACATGGTTCTCATCCAAGTCAGACAACCACAACCATCAAAGTTCAAAGAAGAACTGTCCTGCTCCTGATGGAGATTATGCCCTATCTCTGCATGTATTGTCTGGAGAGAGAGAAGATAAACACCAAGGTACATACAGAGATATTGTGTGCAGAGGGAGCTTTCTTGTATAGCTTTGTGGGCTGGTGAGTGACCTTTTTGGCTATCAGGATAGTTAACAAGAAGCATCACGCAACCTGTCTGCATCTTGTGACCTCAGATGTGAGTTGTTAAATGATACAAAGTTCAGGAAGTTTCTTGCTCTATGTGTTCATAGTTTATGCTTTCCATTGTTCCTCAGGGTAATGCTGAAATAGGAAAGAAACCTAGAAGCAATGCTGTTTATGCCACGCAGTCTCTGGGGCTATGACTCTTAGGCCAATTGAACAATACGTATCTTTAAACTTAGAACTGCCAAAGAAGAGAAAAGGACCCATATTCCCTCCAGGAACAGATAGTTTTAAAATTAATGTGTAAATGAATTAATTATTACTATATGGATTCCAATAATAAAAAGTAAAAATTAAGAAATAGAAGATATGTTGTTTAGTGGACTGGGGTTTTCTTTCTTATTTTGCTTTGCTTTCTGGATGTGTCTAAAGCTATTGTTGAACTAATATATTATATTGGTGAAATCAAACCAGTGGGATGAATTCCCCATAAGCACAAATGCTCAAACAGTAGGCTCAAGTCTCTTTCAAGAAAAGGAAATTGTCTACAACTTACAACATTAAAGCTGGTATCCTTAGGATATTGTTCATGTGTATCTAGTCCTCAAATGTCATAGAACACAGCATTTAACCCTCTTTACTACCTCTTTACTAAACCTCACAGTGGATAACTCTATATTTCATGTGCTGAAGTACACCTTCTCTAACAAGACTCTTCTGTGTACTTTTACTTGTGACACCTGATCTTCAGAACTGTCGCAGCATTGATTCATAAACTACAGGAGAATTATTTCTTGAACTTACATAAATATCCACATTCAGTGTTTTACAGTATTATGGGGTTTGGGACCCATGGTGCTAGTGTCAAGTCCCACAACTTCAGATGTACTCAGTAGTCAGCTGGCTATGAACACACTAATTACTTTTAGTACCAGAAGTTGGTCAAGACCAATTCATATTTTATACGTGGCTTTTTTTTTCTTGTTTTAATGTTTATTTCCCCTACATAGATTTTCATATAATCTACCTTGCTTGGATATCCATGTATAAAAACTCTTTTCCACACTTGCTTATCTGTACACATGCGTGAGAATTTGAAGGAGAATAAGGGTATTTATACACACACATTAGCATTTTGGTCTTTTAAGTAATAGGATTCACAAATCTTACTTTTACTGGAAACAAGTATAATCCTAACTAGAAAAAAAAACATTGAAGTCCAAGGATTTAAGTTTGTTCTGGAACAGAAGCAGTTCTTTGTGCTTTTTCCTTATGTTGCTGAAGTGTAGTTGCATGAATCACGATCTGGGAAACTATATTTAAGTTAGCCTGACTGTGCAGATTACATTGATTAGAGGGAACATTAGGAGGCAGGGGATCCTCTGGTGTCAGTGTCTTGAAAGGTTAAATTTTGTGCCCATGCATTGAGCAGGTTGAAAAATAGCCTGTGGAATGGGCTTCTGTTACATTACTTAATTGCAACACATTTTCAGCTGACCAAAGATTAATTTTCCTGCATTCTTGTTTTGCAGAAAAGCTGAGATTTCATTTATGCTACCTAAAATCACTTCAGAAATGGTCATTCTAGCCTCTAAACCCTTTGAATTTATTTCTGTAAAATATGTCTCTATTGTATGTTAATAAAAGTATTGGGTCTTTGAAAAAGTTTATCCATACTCTGGACTTTAAATGAAATAGGAGATTTTGAAAGGGTCCAAGTTCTTTGTGTTCTCAAGTTCTTATAGTATCAGAGGAGTGATCTTTCTGTCCTATAAAGTGGTAAATGGAAATCAGAGCTGCTTCTTTGTGAGCTAAGTAGAAGCATTGGCTACAGAGAATGGGAGTCACATATGACAAATATGAGGAAGATTACGAAACCCATCCTTTGCAGTGCAGCTTAGTTTGCTAGTTCTAGCAAGACTTTGCACAAGACTGTCCAATCTGGATTATAAAATAAATGGCATTAAAGGGAAAGGGTAATGCTTACCATTATTTCTACCTTTGCTATATTTGTCCAGTTTCTGGGGAACAATTAAATCTTCTGAACAGTAAAATCTTTCAAACAAAATAGGTTCAATATATGTGCTTGTGCATGCCAAGACAGAGAAAGTGCTTTATGAAAGAGATGCAGAAGTTCAATGTATCTTTGTTTTACCTTACATATCGGAATGGCCTCAAGTTGTAGGATCATAGAAAAGGAAAAGACCTATTAAATTATACATTTCCTTGCCAGTGAAAGTGTATTCTCAGTATACAGTATTTTCCATCTTAAACTATTAGGCATCTATCCCATCACTTGAGGACTCTATTTCATAGCACAATAAAAACAGTGTTGGGAATTTTCCCTACTGCTCAGCTTGAAAATGAATTTGGTTTTTTGTATTGCCTTACTCACACCTGGAAGCCATGCTTTTCTGTCCTTCCTACTTGCGGATTTAACCATTAATCTCTTGTAAATTGTTATCATACATACTCCAACTCTATAAAGTCAACCAAGTGCAAAAGAAAGTGGGAAATCTCTTTCTAAGATGAATTTATGGACAAACTGCTATATGTATTACAGGTGAAATATTTCTCTCATCTTTCCTTTCACAAAATTTCTCACTTGTATCAGTTCATATCTCTTTGGTCCAATTGTTATCCTTCTTGCTGTCTTCCTAAACATTTAGATGACTCAGATGAGAAAGGCAATTTTGCCAGTACAGTTCTACACTTAAATTTATTTGTACAGGATTGCATATTTGACTTCAGAAATTACCCAAGAAATGTGTTTCTTTCATGGGAGTGTGCTACTTTGTTTAACATCAGCTCCACTTCCTGTGGTCATGGAAACAGTATTAACTTAGCAAGCAAAAGCCCTAGTGATCATGTTGTGTGATGAACTGGAAGAAATTCCCCCACAGCTCCATATGGCATTTGGAATTTAATGGGCTTTATAACTTGTCTGTCAAATGGTGCCTTCAGTCACTGCCTTATTCCTTCTTTTTGTATTTGAATTTAGTCTGTCTGAGTTTTTCCTGTAAGATCTTCCCAGTAGGTAGAATGGACTGTATGCAAATGGTTAAAAAAAGACATTTGAAAGGTGTAAAGAAGATAGAGGTAAACATTCTAAATCCTCTTGTTGGTGAAGGGCTAATTTAAAAAAAAGAAAGGAAGTCACCACCGGTTTGCATGCGAATTTATGGGATGGTTGCCCACTGTTAAATTAAGTTCATCCATTCGTTTCCAAGTATTTTCACCACACTACTTGCTCTACTTTTTGCAATGGATACCAGCCAGGTTAAGGATTTACAGCCTTCTCTGGCTACTCTTGCCAACACATAGATCTTGAGAAGGTGATCAGTGTGTATAAAGAAACTTTAAAATAAAACTTGTTTGCTGTAGGCACACACTGCTCTCTTTCTTTTCTTTGTCTCCTTTTTCTATCTCTGCCCCTCCGCCACCTAAATTTGTCTATGGATTTGGCTTCTTTGTTCTTTCATGACTAATATTACCATCTGTGACATTACATATCAAGAGAGCAATGCAACATATTAAGCACAGGAAAACCCGGAATGTTTGAGCTCATCCAAGCATTTGTTGCTTAAAGCTCCAGCATTACTTGTAGCCACCTGAAGCATCCCATGGTTTCTAAAAATACATAGCAATAAATCAGCAGGTTTTTGTGTTATTGAAACAGAGGTATAAAATCTTATTGGAGCTGCCTTCTTGAAACCAATCTCAGCAACTTACACTTTTATTTTTCAACAAGGGCTCATAAAAAGAACTTTCACTTTTATGGTGTCAACATAACTACCACCTAGGGCAGTTTGCTTTAGGAACTCCCCAGCTCACTTCTGTTGAGATATAATGCAATAGGTTCAATATATGTGCTTGTGCATGCCAAGACAGAGAAAGTGCACCATTCCCAGATCAGACCCATGACCACCGCCTATATGGACTATGCTCTCGTGTAACAGGGACCTAGTAACCAGGCAGGACTATGAACAAGTCCTTATCTCTACTGTGCCCCTCCAAGGATGGGGAAGTGGCAGCAGGTGTGGGGAGAAATGTATCAAGTAAAAAACATATTGAAATGGACACATCCCGAGATTCAAGATCAAAATCAGAATGGAGGTCTCTCCTCCTCATGCTTCTTGTATAGTTCTAGACAGATTCAAATCTCATTTGCCTAATAGGCATTGCAGTAACTACTAAGATCTGATATTGCAAGAGACATTTCTTTCCCTGCCTTTGCTGATTCTTCAGACAGAGAGTTGCTTCACCATTTATCTCAAAACCTGTACTCATCTGCAGACATCAACCGGTCCAGTTTTTGTCTGCATTAATAATTTTCAGCTTCAGGTTCTATTAATAATTGTATGCTTCACACTGTATCTTATCTGCATTATCACGTTCTCATTTTTAAAAGAAAAAGGCTGCAACTATAGCCCAATAATAATAAAATAATGGATAATAAAGAGTCAAGGCAAGGTTAGGAGTGTTTCCTGCACTCCACATTTGAAGTCTGTTTCTTCCTTTCTAGTTTATCAAAACTGCCAGTTAGCACAAGTGAGGTGGGAACAGGCTTCCTCCACGTCTTGTTTGCCTGTAGCAACAACAGCCCCTGAGTGTTGTTGAGTTTTTGAATCTGCTCCTCATGGTGCCTGCAGTTGGGTTGAGTATATGCAGAAGTGATGATGGGAGAGGGAACAACTATCACGTATAATTAAAATAGATCCAAAGCTGTAGATCTTTCTCAGTTCCCAGACTAGATGGCAAACCAAAAGCAAGAACTGACATTTAAATTAACTTAATTTAATTTCATTTGACCTTAGGCTAGGTAAGAAAAGAGATGAATTGCCCTTGCTCCCTATTTAGGACAAACTGTAAACTAATCATCTTTACTGTATTTTGATATGTGAAATATGTAGGGATATGTGTATTATAGTCCAATATTTCTATAGTATTCTGAATTCTTCTATGCCCAGACATTTCCAAGTCTTTCTTGTCTTACATGACAAATATTGTACTAGTTTCCTGTTGAAAAAAGTCATAGAAATGTGAAAAATTTTTTCAAGTCATAGAAATGTGAGAAATATCACGTCAGATAGATATAAAGAGAACCATATCACTATTAGGATTTGTTAATTTTATATTCATGATAACAGAATAACATGTTAATGGTGGCATGATTCAAAGGGAGGAAAAAATGAGCTGGCAAAGGGGGAAACTGGAAGATAAGGGGGGGGAAAGGGAAAGAATAGACAGGAGGGAAAGGGGAAAAGTGTCTGCTTAAACAGAAATCATCTCAGCTTTTGCCCCGGGCCTGCAATCAAACTTTCAGGGCCACAGTGTTTGCTAATGATGATGCCACTGGCCTGTGTTTCCTATGGGTACTGGGTCATCTATGACAATTATATTGACAGGCTTTGATATGTGACTTATCACTACAGTAGGGTAAATGGTCTTGCTCTAAACAAGAATTTAAGAATAACCAATGTGCACACTAGGCAAACACACATGCAGACCCACATGTGTGCCCAGAGTGCACACGTAACACCATATATAAAAATCTGTCTGCATAGAAATTGATGCAGGTATAGATGTCAGCCCAAGCAGGGCTACGTTTTCAGTCTATGGCACACCTGGTTGTCTGTTGCGTGCACATGAATTGAATATGTGTGTAATTTACTGTAGTTTTTGGCATGACGATAAGAGAGACAGGATGATATGGAAAGTGTACTCAATATTTACTTTATTTATATTATTCTATTTCTTCAAGCTGATGACTTTAGTTTAAAGGAAATACTACTGATGGTGTACCTAGGAATGACTTGAAAATGACATATGGTTATCCTCTGGTGTCCAGCAGTGTGACCCAAACCCATCTTTGGGCACAGGTCATGGTTAAAGATGATGGCAGCTTCTGTTTCTCTGCCCACTTTTGGGTGGGGTCCCATGAGACCCCATCAGCTGAGATGTTCCCCAAGGGGGTGGGGCTGGGCGAACAGCCCACAACTATGAACCATGTTGCTTTACCACACCTCAGATGTTTTCCACTCCATTGCTCCCCTTGACCCATGGACTCAGGAGCTAGGAAGATGAGGCATGGGAGGCTTTCCCCTAACCGTAGTCACTCCTGGCCCCAGGCACTAGTGAGGCAGCAGCAGACCCTGTGAAGACAGAACTGGGGAAGGCAGGTGCTGTTCCCACGACCACAGCCTGGCTCCCAGGAGTGGAAAGAGGGGGTCAGGAAGTTAGCAAAGGTCAGCCAAGTCCCACTGGCTCTTCCTAATCCTCTTTCCCACCCACAGCCCCTTGAAACTCCCCTGATTCCTCTCAGTGCAGTGTCTGGGGGAGTTGCTCTACTGCTGCAGGATTGAATTTATTTTGTTCGCTTCCAAACTATGCTTCTGCAGAGTCTCAAATCAGCTTTGTTTCAGCTGGTGTCAAGAAACACACAGGAGAATTGCGGCTCTATTACACTGGTTTGTTTTTCTTTTCTTTTTTTTTCTTAAACTTTTTTTGTTTTTACTATTTTGACAGGAAATCTTGCTCATTTTTCTCTTGCATAAGTATGAAGTAACCCTGTGAAAACAAATATAGTTACTTGTTGTTTACATGTGTAGAACTGAAAGGACAGTTTTGCTGATCAAGTTAGATTTTGCTAACCTGAAGACTACAGTTGTATGAAGAATTTATTTATTTGTATTTGTATTCTGGCCAATCTGAAAAATCAACAACAATAAAAACATTTATTTTGGTCCATCCAGAATTAAAATTTGACAATTTTCTTGCCAAACAGCAACAAACATACAAATTTGAAAGAAATGTCACTTCAGGTCAGACATTTCAGTTAGGCTTTTTAAAATTAATTGAAACTGAATATAAGTAAATTTCTAAAGAAACCTTTGTCACAAAGTGAAAAGTGGAAAGTTTCTGTTTTGAAAACTTCAATATGATCCTTCTTAACATTTCAAGGTGTTTCTTTTGACCCAAGAATATAATTCTACTCTGACAAAGATCGTTCCTCATAAGGAAATTAGAGCAAGCTTTTTGATACTGGTGATGCTTCCTTCCAGAGGACTGGAAAGGTTAAAAAGCAGTTTACTAGCAATCTTCTTAGATAGAGCTTGAAAATGTACTTTTTGGTTTTGGCTTTATGCAAAGCATTTGGGCATTAAACCAAATTAAACTATATATACTATAGTGTCAAGGGAAAGCTTTATCTAAACTAAATTTAAATAAATTCACGCACTCCACTAAGTTAAAACATCAAACACAGAAATAATTTTGCACATATGTAATTGTCTCAACATTTTGTCATTTCTCTTCTGCTTTTAAAACAATAAAACCCAAAAGTGGATAAAATCATCTTACTCTTCCCACTCAAACTGAACAACATTTTCCAAGTTCTTATGCTGAAAAAAATGTGCTTCTTTGGAATTAATGATTAAAACTATGTAGAATAAGTGTTTTAGTGCTCTAGTTAAGGAAAAATAAACAACTGCATTAGCTAATCTGAGTTCAAATAAACAGATGCATAAGCTGGGCTATTTCAAAGCAATGCAGAACTGAAGAGAGACCATTAACACTCAAAATCTTTGTAAGGTTCAGAGATGGTTAACCTCTTCAAAAAAAAATGTGCCTAGATCTTGAATGGCTGCACTGGAGGAGCGAGGAATAACATCTCTATGTAGTGGCAAGCTATGACTGCAGCTTTGCTGAGCATGTATGCTGGTACAGAAGGTGGCTCACATGAACTTAATTTTAAAGGAGAAGAGAAAAAAAATATCCTATAATTTATTGCTCACTGCAGCCAGAAAAGCTGAGCAGATATGATGGTTTCTGATATTCTTTCAAATTTTGGAAAATATCTATATTTTCAGGAGCTTTGTCTCCCATGTGCCAGAGAAACCCCCTTTGAGATATTGCCCAAATTTTGTGACATGGTCTCAAACCCTTCTTATTTAACGATCATGAAAAAACTTTCATGGGCTGTAGGAGAATCTTGGCTACCTATACATCTTGGTAAGAGAGGTAGAAAGCACAAAATTTGGTTTTTGGTGCATTGTAGATTTTAAACCAGATCTCCCCACCTTGCCACAATTCTATGAATTCCTAAAATACATCGGCTCCATTATCAAGAAGTAGATTACCCCAGCTTAATACACACTATCAGAATTTCCTGATCTGTATGTAATCTACATTCTTAACATTTTCCTCAAGTGCTGTTAGTTTGGGTTAGTAGGACTTACTGTGCTTTCAGTGCTGAAAGATGAATAGGCCTATCAGCTGAACAGTATAATAAATTTTTTAGGCTGCGCATGTTGCGCTCCACCTCTCCCTCATTCTTCATCGTGTATAATGTAGCCTAATGCAATATGACAGCTGTTAGCAGAAAAATGGTGCACCAGCCATAAAAACATGATTTATGTCTTATTACTGAAGGAGCTAAAATTAAGAAGCTGGTGTCTGGGAGGGCAGCAAACAAGTGAAATGTGAAACATAGCGTATATAGATATATATATATAATCAAGAAACACGGGAAGCTGTGAAATGTTTAAACTGACAGTGAAATTCTCCCTGGATATCCACCGCAAGGTCAGGCTAATAAAGGGGGTAATTGGTGGTGATGGTTGTGGATGTTCAGAATTGCCTACATGTCACAGCTGCTTATGCTGGAGTACCAGAAGCATGTTAAATACATCTCCTGACGTGAGCCCAAAGATCCTTACTACCAAATGACATAAGAAAGCCTAATTTAAAGTGGCAGCTGGCAGAAAGAACAACATATCCGGCAGGAAAGTTGTTCTTAACAGCCACAATGTAGAGAGGAAACAGTGGTATGGGAGAAATAACATGGGCCTTGTTCCCTGCTTTATTTTTCTGCTCGTGTAAATCCTCCAGTTTAAGGCTACAGTCATGGATTAGGGATGTCTCCCTGGATGCTGAAACTGTGAGCATCAGTGAAAATTCTGAACTTGGCTTACAACATACCTAATGTGAGTAAATGTGGTCATGTAACATCTTGTCAGTTTTGCCACTGAATCATGTAACATATTCATCTAAGTCACAGTGAATTATAGCCACCACATCAGATCACTCTGTAGTTTCTCTTCAACATACACCGTGTATATATATCATACACACAAAGATGTCTATGTATGCATATACTCAGGCTGCTGCTAAGTGTGATGTTTTTGGTTTAGTGGGTGGCACTCTTCCTTCTGAGTCAGTACTAAACTAGTCCTACCCCCATGGTGCTTGATGAATGGTAGAATATGGTCAGGTCAGAGAGGTTAATAGCCCTACTTTTGTGAAAAGTGCCAGGAGATCATTCTTAGCAAGCAATGAGAACATTATATTAAATATCATCTGAAAGACAACGCAGTACCTGCTCAGAGTCACAGACTGGGGTGTTGCTGTAATGCAGAAATAGGGGGAACCATGTTACATGTTTAAGTGACTGGATTGTCCTGCCCCAGTAGATATTTACCAGATGCAGTGAAACTTTGCTTACGTGGAGTTACAAAATAATAATCAGCGGTGGTATGGCTAGAAAATACTAGAGATTCTCTTTGGCCTTTTTTTTTAAATAACTATCAAAGAAGAAGCTTTCACTTGGTACTGTATAGTCATGTTGCTACTAATTTGGCAGAGGGGAAGCTCTCAGACTGTCTTACTCTGGGTGCAATAAGTACTGAATGAGTTGCAGTAAGAGACCTGTGGCAAAAAATGTTCTTATTACTGCTGTGGCTAGAGGCCTTGCCTTGGACAACAACTCCAGTCTTTTTAGGGAAGGGCTATGAATATCCCAGTTCCTATGTATTAGATGTCCTGAGAGACTTTCTAGCCACTGAGAAGGCAACTAGGATAGAGATTATTTTAACAGGATGTTTTATTTTTGTATCGTATCGATAAGTGAAACAGCCAAGTCAACACTGTTTCGTGAAGCCCTGTTAATCATTTGCCTTTTGCAACTCAGCGTGACTAGAAGTTGCATACTGGCAGCTGTATGGGCCCCTGTGAAATGACAGCCACTGAAATTTGTGTGACTACAAGATTAAATACAGGTTTTGCCAATGCCGGCAGTGCCTTAATATTGTACTATAGAGATATTGGTAACTACAGAACATTTCTGTACCTAACTCCATAGAGACCTAGTAGGTCACTGTTACCACACCAATTTTTTCAATTGCAGTTCAATTCAGAACCAGGTCCTCAGTGAACCACTCCCCAGGAGCATCAATGACACATCATCCTCTAACACGCTGCTGATCAGTTTCTTCAGGGTTCAGCTTTGCACATGGCTCCTCTTCCCTCCCCAGGCTTTCTGTTCAATGCACAGTGAAACCCTTTTGCGTATACAGAGTAGCCCAGTCTCCACCAGCCTATTGCTGGTGACTTCTGCCTCCACAAGCCACTTGAGGATTAAAGCACCAAGCCCCGATACATGCTCCCATCTTAGAAGAGCATATATGAGTTTTTGCAGCAGTGATGTATGCTTGGAGAAAGGAACATTGCCTTGCACTGGGATGGACTGGCTTGCAGCAGCATTATGCCGAGGAGCTCAGGCTGCTTCTGCACCTGCAACTGGTTTTGTCTTTGCACCAGACACTCTGCATAGGGAGGCAAGAGGCCAGAAGTGACAAGAAACATGTACCCAGCTTAGTGAGAATTCTTAAGAAAAAGACTTAGCAAGGAGTCTTGCTACCTCTGTAGGATTAAGGCGCCTCATAATTCAGTCTCTCTGCTATAACTGTTTCCAGACGCTGCATGGTGAAATTCTACTGTGTAATTAGGGTATCATGCTATTAAACATAAACTTTTTCATCAGTTTCCCTTCAGACTCTCTGTTAGAGGATCCAAAATACTATCGTTACATTTCTGGTAAAAAACATTCATAAATCCTTCTGTGGTCAATATTTCAATGTTGACCTCATATTCCTCATAAATGCTTTTCCCTCACCAGTTGCTTCCTGAGAATTGTGATTAATTTGGATGTCCAAATTAGATGTTCAGACTAATTCCAAAGGCACAGTAGTTTGTCAAAAAATAAGATCTTACATTGGTATGGCCTGTTACCTGAATAGATTCCAGAAACTGAGCACAAAGCACGTTAGGAATCATTTCAGCTATCATTGCTCAGTGGCAACCAAGGTGCAATGAAGAAACTTTTAAATAGTGCAAAGTAAGATTGCATAATAATTCAGGTCAAAAAGTGAGTAATTTGTCACATAACTGAGATATTAGATGAGCAGGATACTGTGAATGTAGAACAGCAAATGTCATGCATCACTGTCACCGTTCTATATCTTTTTCAACCATTTCTTGCAGTATGAGTAAAGAAAAATGCTAGCATTGCTGCCAGAAGCAGTTTCTTCAAGGAGAAATTTTCATGGCAAAAGATGCTTTTTATTTTGATGGGCACCATTTAAAACAAGGTTAGAGAGTCAAGGTACAATGAGTGAGTACAAATATTGAAAAGTAACTTTCCTGCTCACCACAGAAATATTTTTTTCCCAGTTATAAAAGGGCATGTGATATCAGAAATTGAAGAAGTGCAGCCAAACTAAAGCAGCCTGTGCTTCTTTGTCTTTCCTTTTTGGAATAGCTGTGCAGCACATATGGATCAAAGGAAAGGGTCTTGTGTGTGGCTGCAATCTCTCTGATTTCTTCTTTTATGCAAAATTACAGAAAAGTGTTCAAAACAGGGCAAATCTTGCCAAATACTCCTAATCCTATGGAATTATGATCAGGTGAACTTGTTGTGCTATATAATGGTTTTACTGAATCGTCTTTTTTTTATTAGTTATAAGTTATATATCAACTTGGCCAAGTGTGCTACTAAGAGAGAGTGTGCTTCTGCCTTTCAGTGAAAATCTCTGCCCTTACAACTTTGCATGAATTACTAAAACACCAAATCCTTTACTTTTCAACAACTACCCTAGTGGATGCAAGGCTTCCTTTGAGGAAAGCACCACAGCCACCTTGTTTACAAAGATGAAGCATAGGCACATATGTAATTTTGCATCTAAACAAATAAATATGAAGTTTATATGCAGCCTCATTTCCAGATCAGAACTTCTATGCTAGACTTCAAAATTTGTCTTGTTCTGCTTGCTATATCGTATAGTACTTCTCTCATCTCCTGCCTCTTTACTCTTATGTCTGATAACTGTATTGCAAAGCATTGTCAAGATCAGCCTGAGAAGTAGCTTTATGTGCTACTTCCACCCTAGAGTTTTCTTCAATAGTACCCTGAATATCATTGTGGCAACACAAAATTAGGGAATTTCTTCAACAGAACTGAGTTGTAGGACTTCCATTCTTTGCTGGCTGAAAGTACCTGGGCTTGAGTCCAGACACCAGAAAGAATTTTGGGGAGCACTGTGACTGTGCTTGCATAACTTTTTGCTCTATGTACCTTTTTTGGTAACTTTCTTCAAGTGCTCCACAATTAAGGATATTTCTACTCCATTTATTCCAGAGTTTGCTAGATCCCAATTTCAGTTATACTTGCCTACATCAGAAATAATCCTTAAGCAATAGCTTCATATCTTCTCTGGTGGCCCTGAGATCAGATCTGACTCACTTCTCCTATACCTAGTCTTTAAAATCAAATCTGTTCTTTTCTCTTTAAAACTGTCATTATGTTCTGATGTACTTTAAAGTGTAGTATTACTTTGGAAAAAAACCCATAAAAATGACATTTCAGGGTTCTATATTTGTCTGAAAATTGTTTTGATTGCAGAAGTGCTCATTTTATAAGTTAAAAAACTGCCTTTCCTAACACTTAGCCCTGCAAAATGCTCAAGGTGTTATGATCCAAGCTATTGACACAACAGCATCAGATTCTGCTACCCATGTAGGCCATCTTATATTGCAAAGGCTTCTGTCTGCTTGTACCACCCTATCTTCCACAAATCATCCCCTTGGTGACACTGCCAGGCCCTTCGCATTGCAGGTCTAGAGGATCATGTTAAGCAAGGAAAACACACAGCAGAATAAACTGCAGCTCAGCAATAATGACTGTTAATAACAGTAAAACTTCACTTCTTTTACCAGATCCAAACTTGAGGTCATTCTATGGGGTCCAGGTTTGAGGCACAGCACTTTTAGAGTTGAGATCTGGTCACCACTTTGCTGTATGTACCAGGAAAGCCTTAATTTGATCTCAAAGGAGTGCCTAAGAAATTTAAAGCCATACTTCTCAGTTTTGCAGAAGTGGTGATCAGTTCAGCTGCTTTGGCAGGAAATGTGTTGCTCAGGGCACATATTCAGCTGTTGGCCAAGGAAAGTGTTAACTGAAAATGGTGGATGTAGCACATTATGGCACTAAGCAAACTTGTAGTCAAAGGTCTGTCTTTCATTTTCTTTTATAAAATGTATCATTTTGGCATTAAAAGTGCAACTTTTGTCATACTAATGACATGTTATAAGACAAAGGAACAAAGGCTGGAAGCTGAGGGAAATTTAAAAAAGGAAAGAAACAAAGAAAAATGAAAATGTGAAAGAGTTGTGTTTAGTTGTTTTTTTTAAAAAAAGACACAACAACCGTCATTTCTTCCCTTCTCCCTTGTCCTTTTTTTTTTAATTTACTTGAAAATGTAACATTTGGAAAAATCTACATGTGTCTAAATTTAGTTCCTGTCTTACTTTACTCTACATTTCTTCATCATAATTTAGTCATCCATATATCATTTTGTAGAAAGTGTATGTGGCATGTCTTATTTTATAAATATTTCTTACCTACTGGTGTTTCCCTGTCTTTGAAGTTACATGCCCTTCTTTTCAGTCTATGTTCCCTCTTTTCCCTATTAAAAAAACTCTCATCAAACAATTCTGTTGATGTGGAAATCGTATGAAGCCTATTCAATTTTGTTTTCAGCCTTATTTGTATTTTAGCTTGCCTTTCTTCCCTTCCTTCCCACCCATGTTCCTTTACTTTTTAGATAGGATAGCCCAGGAATAAAAATATAAACATCTTAATCTCTGTTGCATGAGTGCAGCAAGGGAAACCTGACTATTCACAAGCTGATTGGCCCATCAGTCTGTCTCCCCAGGGACATGTATGGCTTGTGTAATTTAAACAGCTAGAAGGACTTGAACTTGAGCTTGAAGGAAATAGTGACTGGACTTTGAAGAAAGGGCACAGATAATCATTACAGGCTGTGGCTGCTCAGCCATGAGGATGATACAGTTCTGTGATTCAGTAGGAAGGATCATAAAAAAACATGTATTCTTCAAAGAAAAAATCAAAACCAAAATCCAAACTGGCTGTAACAAGAGATTAACCAAGCTGTCTGGTTAGCTGCAGCATAAATGTATTTTTGTCTTGAGGTGCTGAGCGGATTCTCTCTATATACACAGGATCAGTGTCTGCTCATAACCAGATCCTTCATTTTATTCCACCAGAGAGTGTGGTATTACACTGAGGTAAAAGTATCATAACTAGCAGAGAATCAGCAATGAACTTTCCCAATCAGATACATTGTGATACATCTTAGTTTTCTTCCCTTTGTCTGTCCTTCTAGGAAACTTGTATGACAAGGGTTGGAGGGTGCTGAACTTTCACAGCCTGGAGGAGAGAAAGCAAAAAGGGGCCTGATTGCTGTCTTCATCTACCTAATGAGAGTTTCTGTTTTACCCTTCCATTCTGTTTTGATACCTAAAGTCATGTTTGCATTTTCCAGCTATCCCAAATGGTCTAATAAGAAATGAGCCTCATCTTGACTATTAATCCCTAATGTTTAGCTTGCTTTTTGTAGTGATGATGAGCATTTAGATGACACTTTTCATTATAATGCTCAAGTCCCTTTCCTGAGGTGCAACTCAATCCTCTGCATGTGAAGTTAGGATTGTTTTCTCCTACACATATCCTGTGTTATGTATGTTACTTTACAGTTACCAATACTGATTTTCAGCTGTTCTTTCATTATTTTGGGAAGAAGTTCTGCAACTCTGTGCCACTAGCCATTGCCTTTACTATTTCATTAACTTAGTATTGTCAGGAGACTTCATCATCTGAGTTTTCATACACTTTTTACATTTTTATGCTCATAGCACAGACATTAATGCAGAGCAAGACACTAATGACGTATGCCCATTTATTTAATCTCTTTTAATTAAAACTATGAGTTATGTGTGTGCTGCCTTCTTATTCCATAATAGGTCTGTTTCTTTAGGAAAAGTTAGTGGAGGTCCTTATAAATTCCTCCTGTAAAATCCAAGCTGACAATACCAGCGTGTTTTCCTTCCAATGAACTTGTTGATACCTTAAAAAAAATGAAACAGGTTTTCCACCTACAAAGCATGCATTGATTCCTAATGTATTTATCTTACCTTTTAGCCCATTCTTAGACATTATGGATTTTGCGGGATACTCAGATTCTTTTCTAACCTTCTGTAATATGTTTTAGAATTAACTTGTTGACTTTTCTGGGTTTTCTGTTTTGTTTTGGAGTTTTTTTATTCTATTTTTCTCAGTTAAATATGGCTTTATCTTGCTGACCCTCCATACTGGCTTTTGGGGTCTTTTTTAGTACTGTGCCGCTAATACATATCCTTAAATTGTCTGCAAGCTGCTTTGAAATATTTTACCCCTTCAGCTCTCCCTTTTAGTTTCTGCAAGATTTGTTTTGCAGTTTCTTTTTCTGAAAACACACTCTGCTGTAGCAGAGGTAAGTAGATGGGAAGATGGACATGTAAGACTTATCTTCCTTCTGTAAGAAACCTAAGTGTGGCATAGTTACTGTTTCAGAAGAATTTTTTAATAATAGATTTTTGATCCAGGTTCTGCATCTCAATTCACTCTTTCTCTCATGGACCCTTTGCCTAGCTGCTCCCTAAGAGGTCAAATTTAATCTCTGCATCATGCCCCGATGTGATTGCTGCTGCATGGAAGTAATTGAAACCACTCCTCTGTTACAGCATTTCCTCTCCCTACAGTGCTAGGTGCTACACAGACCCTCTTGGTATCTGGGCTTGGGTCACTGGCAGGGCAGGTCTAGTACTTGGCTTCTCCTGTTTGGACCTGGAGTTTCTATTTGTAGATATTTTATTTGTTGACATAATTAACTTATCTGATCTCTCTCCTACCTGTCCAGACACAGAGGGGTGGCTTAAAACTCCTGTGCCTCAGAGGCTATGGCTGTGCTTCTTACGCTATGGAAATACAAATGGAGAAGCGAAGCCTAAGGCCCAAACCTAAAGGAAGTTTCACCACAACAGCTGTGTACAAATGGCCAGGCTGTCCACTGAAAGCGTGAGAAAGGAGTAGGATTTGCACATAAAGGTATGCATTTGAAAACATGACAAATTTAAACCTGATTCATGCTAAGGTAACATACCAGTGCTGAGACAAGCCTGAATCGCATCTAAGGGTTGTGTCGTGTTCTAAAGGTTTCAAAAAATTGAAATAGTTTGATTTGTCACTTGTTAACCAATCTGTCTGCCCAGTCTTTAGATAGGTGTTTGGCCTCTGTGCACTCTCAAGGAAGCAAAAGCAGCGAGTGTCTGATACCTGAAAGTGGTGTTGCATCTGCTTCCTATATTGCACCATTTCTGAGGCTTGTATGACCCTGGGAAAAGCTGTGTCTGTGAAGACACACAGCTCAGCTCAGAACTATGATTTAGACTTTTAAATGTGCTCCTTATGTAGAAAGAGCCTGTGAAATGGCATTCTGTAACTCAAGATTTTTCCAGCTCTACCCTGATTGAGGTTATCTTTGCATTTTTCCAAGGCATTCAGCTCTGATCACTCTCATATGCAGCTCATTAGAATGCCCACGTCATCTACAATTTTACTCTTTGCTCTCTTATACTCTGATCTGTCTCGAAAAATAGGATCTCATTTTACTTTCAGTTAAGTCATCCAGTTCTGCAATGCCCTGCTGACCTCATTAAGATCAAGCCCAGGCCTATAAACTGCATCCTAATGCAAGTATAAGAGACATTCTTGTATCTGCATAAGTTGTGGAGGGGCAGTCTGCTCAAGAGCCCCTCTAGGGACCTCTGCTAGTATCCTGCCAGCTTTCCTCCAAATGTTTTTCTTGTTTGGATAAAGCCACTATATTGGTTTTGTCTGTTATTATATGAAATTCTAGAGGCCATAACTCTGGTGATATACATTCTATCTTCTCAGAAACAAAGCGACTTTCTCATGCAGTAGATACTGGATGAGTCAAACACATTAAACAATTGTTATGCCACTTCCTGATGTGGTGTTTTGATATGTACATTGAACTTGCTACTGTGACCATAGGCTGGAGTATCACTGTTCAAAGACAAAATAAATCCATTTGCTCTCACAGTCCTTGTAAAACAAAGATAGTGGCTAATCACATAGACATTTCTCCAAACACTTCCACTTCAGGTGCACAGAGTTTCTGGCTGTTGGAGGGGAAAGGAAAACCTCCCTATTCACTTAAATCTGTACTGCAGAGAATAGTTGGGATGCTCTAGCAGCTGATGAATTTCTGTACTTTTTTCCCAGTGAGTGCAATTGTAGCAAAGCTGATGAGAAGCAATAGTAGACAGGCGAGATGAGATCAAATGGTGACAATGTGTAATATAGTTCTTTTGAAACCATGAAATGCATAAAGGTCATAGAAGCTGGACAGCAGGTATTTGCAACCCATGGATGTGCTGTATTTTTGTCAGCAGCAGAAGGGAGGACAGTCACTCTGAGCCCTGGGAAGTAATTGAAATCAGTCTGTAGTGGTATTTCAGGGAGACAGACAAACTTAAGCAAGAAAGGGATCACTGAGGGCAGCCACAGAGACTACCAAAACACAGACTGTTAGCCCTGTGACAAACATGGTAAGAATCATGATAGACACTGAAACTAGCCCAGTGACTCAGTAGCCCAAGCAGCAGCACGAAGATATTCCTTTAAGGAAGGAAATCCACGCAGAGTAGACACTATCTGTGTATCTGGTTTGCAAAATCATTTGGTGTCTGCTTTTGTCTGTATATTATTAGCTTGGTTTAATTTCTTTAGGACAAGTTTGTTTCAGATTTAGCAGATTTTTCTGCTAGTTCAAAAGGCAGCTCTTAGATCTCCTCTGGTCTTTTCAGATGGGCTATGTCAACAATAACATTCTTAAAATAAAAAGAAAACCAAGTGGCTGCAGAAAACGGGCAAAATCAGTAGTGCACTTTATGTCATGCCAGAGAAAGGGTAACTCCCCATTTTAGACTTGAAGTGTAAACTTCAATGACATCAGGTTGAATACAATAGATGGAATTGGGTAGCCCTTGTGATATTACTCTCTTAGGGAAAATTCCAATCCAGTTGGATTTGTCCTTGCTGATGATAATAATAGTGATTATAACAAAGGAAAGAAAGTAAATATTCAGTTGTATCTTAATTATATTCAAAATGAAGGCTTTCTCTTGCTCTGATTGCATTGATTTGTTGAAAACTTAGTAAGAAGAAAGCAATTGAGTTCTCTAGCCTTTTTAGAAAGGCTTTCAGTGCCTGATTAATAAAAGGCCTGCTTATAGCTGTGGTAGCCTATTCTTGAACAGTGCGCAAATAATCCATCTAAAGATCAACCTCAAAACTCTTCTTCCCTGATTCTCACTCCACTGGAATGTAGCAGGACCCCATTTATCATCGTAGGAATGCAATGACTAGTGAAAACCCTTCATAAGTTCTCTTTACTTTCAAATATGAAGCTATTCAGATGATTCGTCGCTTAGAACAGGGATCAGCTGCCTGTGATCAGGCCTCTTTGATCATTTAATCTGACTACTAATCAATTTATAAACTAGAGCATGTGCAATTTTGTGCCAGAAATTCAAATCTTCTTTTATCTGTGTCGAAGACCTAACAGCCAGCAGGCAAAGGGAAGTTGCAGTTGCTTGTAGCTTTTGTGGTCAGTACATTTCACAAAGAGAAGTGAACAACCTAGAATTCCATTACATGTAAGGCCATGAATTCGTATGTCCATTTAGCGGAGTCACTCTGAAGAGAAAGGCATCACACTGCTCAAGGGAAAGAGGTACCCACATCTTTCACTTCTAAGGTTAATTCTTTTTGTGTTATTGACCCAGCTGCCATGTATTTCCCAACGAGGAATGCATATTAAGGGACAATTTACACAATGCTTGGTGAAACTCCCTTTATTTATTTCACTTATGTTGTTGCTGTTGTTTTATAAGAAAGAGCAAAATAACAAAAAGAACAAAGTAAAATAAAATAGTAGCTGACCCAAACATTTTTAACATGTTGAAATCTCTTTCCAAATGCAAAGATTCTTTCTTTCCTTCTTTCTTTCTTTCTTCCTGACTTTTCTTTGCATTGATTTGCACAAGCATTTTCTTTACGAGCCAAATACATCTCTGGTATAACTTCACTGAAGTCACTGGACTTACACCAGAGGTGGTTTTGGTCCTCTGTCCTGGATAAATACAGTAGGAATAAATTGGTCACACAGGCAGAGTGTCTGGCAATAAGTGCACTGAGTGGTCCTGGCAAACCTTTAGGAAAGATCTAAAATAAAATCCCAAACAGGTCTTTTATTTAATAAAGGGCCTAAAAATCTACCGGGAGCTGCTGAATATTGCCCACTAACTGTACAAAGTATAAGTAGCATGCCTTCCAAATATCAAAATACCAGACGGAATGCCGTGAAAATAAATAACTTCTAATATAAACAAATGAGAACATATCAAACTGTTACCTCTTTAAACATAATGTAAATAAAAAAAATACCAGTCCTTCTACACAATAAATATTAAGAAACCATTGACATAGTTGAAATGTACTCATATAAATTAACAACTTTAATTACATTAGCCAAACAGACATTGGTTAAAGCACTGCATGTAGTATGCAAAATAATAATAACAATAATAATAATAATAATAATAATAATAATATCAACAACAAAACACAGAATGATAAAAACAAAATAGGCTTCATAATATCTTGGCTTTCATAATTTATATATATATGTATATACATATATATATAGTTGTGTATATATATACTGCACATATATGTATGTATGTACATATACATACATATATCTTCAACCCATCGTCAATGTGTTGTTTTTGAAAGTATTTAAATACAAAGAAACCCATTGAGAATTAACACAGATTCACTATATCTCAAAAAATAAATAGCTATATAACCCAGAACGGTCAAATTATGTGTTTATTCACTCATACTGAAAACCTTTTCACTCCACATGTATTGCAGTGAGAATAGATGAGGAGTAAGTCTTTTTTCAGTGGAAGGGAAGTGATTAGTATCTGATTCTTATAGTGATGCACACTATTGATATGAGGTTTAACTTAAAGAACTTAGTGATTTCCGTCACGTCTCTTCTACCGACAGTCTAGGAACAGATTTTGCTCACCTTATTGACGCTGACTGATAGCTTTCAAGGAAAGGAGACCCTCTGAAATCAACAGCATTGCTTACAGGGTAAGGCACTATTCCATGCAAGTAACTAGTCCATAAAAATTTTCATTTTGCCTAAACTTTAAAGATGCCTGAACTTTTCTACACCAGAGATATTGTTGCTAGCCTCTATGTAACCTTGTTCTGTCACAATTGAATAAACTTGATGGCTTAAATCTGAACTAAATACAAAAATTTGGTATATACTTTGCCATGATTTGCAAATAAATGTTTTCTATTGAAGTCAATGACAAAACTCCCATTTCATTCAGTTGTACATTTTTAGGTCGAGACAGGTATTCTGCTGTGACATACAAATGCAGAAAAATCATAAGCACCTGTAAGCATTGCCTTTTGCTAGACCATGCAAATACATTCAGCCCTCCTCCTGAAGAAACATCTTAACGTGCACTTCTGACAGTTTCTTAGGGCTCGTAGCCAGTGAGGATCTGACATAGAGAGAGGGAAAAACAGTCAAATGTGATCGACTGTGAAGGAAGAAGTTTGGCGGTATTAAAAGAATACATTTCTATGAGTAAATATATACTGCAAATACATTTTCAAGAGAAACAGGAAGTAGATTGTGAAGAAAGGAAACTGTTGGTAGTTAAAATGCTCTTTTCTGGGGAGGGGATACAATCGTACCTGAAAGAAGAAGTAACTTTTGAAGCTGTTGAACAACTGTTTAAATATGGTAACAATTTCTAATGCTATTTTAAGTACACGCAGATTTAATTAGACCAAATTATTGGGGGTGTATTGCTTTTCTGGAATCAGTCAGTCCTGATTAACATCCCAATTTCCTATTTTATTTTATCATATAGTTTTTCATTTCCACTTACTTTAAATAAATCTGACCACAAACCAAAACCCCATGACTGAATCTAGAGATTGGAGGGAGAAACCTTTAAAATTTGTGACGAGTGTGCACACACTAATGTGAAAGCTGAAAGCAGGGCTTAGGAACAATTACTTCTTGATTTGAAAACTTTCTTCTGTTTCTGGTGTATCTATCATGGAACATGCTTACCATATCTAAATTCCTATTTTCTTTCCTCAGCTGGAAGTTGTCTCAGGATAGTTTCATGTTTTCCAGGACCAGTCCCTATTTACCACATAAAAGCTGGTATCAAACTCAGCATTAGGTTTCTTTTAAAAGACTCTTTCTGCTTTGTCCAGGAAAGAAGCGAACCCCAACATACTTTGCTTGCAGCCAATGGGAGTTTTGCCATTGCTATTTAGGGGAAGATGCTGGGATTTCAGGTCTCCAGTGCTGTCTAACTAAACACACTAGAGAATAAGTTTTATCAATGTGAGCCATCTCATCTGCTTCCCTTGCCACTATATTGAGAGATCAACTATGATTCAAGCAGCCTGGTTTAAATAATTGAATTAAACAACACTGGATATAGTGACATTCATTCAAAATCCTGTCTCTCCCTTCACATTGCCCGCAGTAGAAGGAACCTGTGACTCACCTTGGCTTACCTTTACTTATGAAAGTAGATTTACTACTCTTGTAAGGAGATCAGTGGATGTCAAGGGGCCTGATGACATGAGTAAGGGTTCTGGGATGCATCCAATTTTAAGGCTATTCTAAGGCCCAGTGAACTAATAGTTACTCTTCTCAACAACTGCCACAGACTATGTCCCTGCCTCTGCTGTTCTAGAGCTAGATCTACTTCTGTAAAAATCAACAGTAATACTACCACTTGCTTTGCATGAAGAAGGATCAGGAACTTAGGTTGTTTAAGTTATAAAGATAAATTAGTTGTGCATCTCTTTTTTTTTTCTTCTTTTTTTAAAATTATTTTCCTACTAGCATTTGGTATCTCTCCCTTTCCCCAGGAAGAAAAAAAAAAACAACAAACTTCTGCAAATAATTTAAATCAGAAAGCCTTGATATTCTACAGAATACTTTAGTGACAAATTTAGTGTTTAACCAATTGTTATAATTTTTTAATTTTTTTTTCAAATTGCAAACAAGTCTGTAAAAAAATGCATTGTATAAAAAGTACATAAATGTATAACCCATTAGCTGTACTATGCAATCTAAATACTGTTGAATAAATTAGGTAGAAAACTTAGCTATAAGCATGTACGTTGATATCTATTCAACGGAGGAAAGGGCTTTTTTTTTTCTTTTCTTTCTTTTTTACTTTTTTTTTCCTTTTTCCTTTAAAATCTCTATCAATACATACAAATACAGACATGCACCCATGCGCACATATGTGTGCACACACAGAGAACACCCACACACACATGCACTCATAAACAGTTTTGGCTGACAAAAAAATGAAGGCCCTGATTACACTGTTTAAATATGGTTCTCTCCATGAAGGTGCTAACACGCTATCCCTAGCCAATATGACTGGGTTAAATTGTGCTATCTTTTTTTTTATATAATTTTTTTTCTTACTGTACTCTCAACAAGGTGGGGAGCCGTGTTAGTGTTTTTTTCTGTGAGAGGCATTTTGAAGCCCGTCCCATCAGAAGGCAGCTAACAGCAGCTTCGTCTTGCAAACCTGTGAGAGGCTGAAGCTTCAGGCTCAGGGTTATCAAACTCAGTGTAAATAGGGCCTAAAGGTTTCTCTCATTCCCTCTTATCATCTCCCTCTACCCAAAGACAATTGTTGTAACTTTAACATTCTTTTAAATATGACAATAGATTTTTTTTTTTTTTTTAAATTACCTACCTATGCCCTACAGGTTGGACCCTTCAGGTTAGGTGTTGACACAGAAAATTAGGTCTTACAGGTAACATGCAAACCCATTAAGAGTTGTCAAGCTAGAGGGTGGTGGCTGAGACAGCCAATCTTTTGCTGAAGACTGCATTTCAAACAGAAATCCTACCACAACTGCCATTTTCTGTATATTTGCTGGAGCGACCGTGGGCAGGGCCCAAAGCTGCTTGCAATTTTACATTGAGACTTTTCAAGTGTACGCCAGCACTTTAGGTTTCTCTCACACAAATACCATTTTGAACATGTAGCCTCCCACTTGGTAGTACAATCTTTTAACATACTGTGCTTTGCACACAAACATTCATTGTTTTTAAAACATTAAAGTGAAGTCAGAAGTGCTTATACCTTGTGTATACATACATATATACATACAGAAATATATACATATATATATGTATATCCCTTCCATAAAGTTGTTTCCCAACGATGCACAGTTGCTGTGCATCAGGGACAACTCTTATGTTGTAAATGCAAAAGAGTACAATTATGCTTAGATGGACCGTGGATCCAAATCCCAGGGCTTTTCTGGGTTACTTCAAATGGTAATTTTGTGTTGAGGGCACTATTTGAATTTAACTGGTTAACAGATATTCTAGCCTGAATGTAATCAACCCACTTACACTTAATTCAAACCCTAACTTATTACAAGTGAATGGTACCAACCACAAACAGAATTTTTAGAGGCTTGCACAAATGTCTTTGGTGTATGTGTCTATTCATTTTAAGGTACAAAATAATAATAGTTATTATAATAATAAAAATAGCTATTTTGTGTGCTGTAGCAGTTCTTGTATAGCTCACAATAAGTGCAGCTCAACCCCTCCCACACCCAAACACCCTCCCTTGCAAATATTTGTTAAATAAGGATTAGACAGGTCAGACACCATTGTAGTGCAAATAGTAAACGATTAAAAATTTTTTTTTACAAAATATAGAAATGTTTGGCTCCAGTAACTGGACAAACATATTCCTTTCAAGTATCTCTCACTGAAGAATTTTTTTTTTTAAACAAGTCACTTCCATTTAAAAAAAAGTCTTTTTTTTTGTTTGTTTTTTTTTCTCTTTCTCTCACAGGTAAACAGTTTCAAACCAACTAGGTTGCATAGTTCTAACGTTGTAAGCACCTTTACAAAATGTAACGTTTATTCTTTCATTCATTATTCTTAATCCTGTTTTTTTTCTTCATTTTTCTTTTTTCCTTTTTTCTTTATTTTTTTAAGTGTAGTGCAGAAGATGAAGGTGTATACACCTGCACAATATTGTCCCTTTACCAATGTTAGGTGTATGTATGTATACAGTGTCTGTATGTATAGAAATATGCCTATAAATACATAGCCATATATGTACACACAAACACTACACACATACTCAGTTCTTCAGTAAATTTTGGGGGAAAGTGCCAGTGAATGTAGTGTTCATACACATGGCTTTTCAAGGAATTTCAATGACACCTTGGACTTTGTCCAGATTGCTGCAGGTTAGATGAGCTGCTACTACAGCTTGAACCGATGGGTAGCTAAGGGAGGGAACACAACTCCCCTAGTGATAACTAATGGTTAACATAGTCTGTAATAAGATAAGGAGCATACTGAAAGGAAGGGGAAATCCCCAACCCATACCACCATTCAGACGTATCTCATTCAAGCCCAGGTTCATGAAGCTTTCTTCCTTTCTGTAGCTGAAGTCTTTTCTGATGCTCTATAAGTCTCTTTTTTTTTCTCTCTCTTTTCTCTTTCTTCAGTTTTTGCTTTGCTCTCCAATGATTTTTTAATTCAAAAACAGTTATGCCATGTCCTCTTCTTAGGCTTTTGATATGTTTTCTTCTCAATTTAATGAGAAGGGTCTTGTGCACACACGTGTCTATGAACATCCACACTCCTCCACAATCATATTCTGTATGTCTTTCTTAATGATGTTTTGGCCATCATCATAGTACAGCATGGACATGGGCCGCAGTTTGGTGGGCACACAACATGACTTGAGGTTGGCAAAGGGGCTGTGGCCCCGCATGCGGTAATGGTTGATGACAGTGGAGTGGAAAGATAACGACGAACCAGATGTGCCTGCAATATGGCTGGGGCACTCTCCTTCGCAGTAGTTGGCATGATAACCTGTAGGTGCAATGATCCAGTCGCTCCATCCTATGTCCTTGAAGCTGACAAAGAACTGCTTCTTGCAGCAGATGTTGACTTTGCCATCACACTCCAGGCCTCGTCTCCGCCGCCTGTGCTGGCGGTCCTCTGAGTGCCGAGCAAGCATCATCAGGAAAGGCCTATGTGACTGTTCCTTCTCCTCTTCTCCTGTGAATTCTCCAAATTCCTTTTCTTTCCCTTCACTATCATCTTCCTTTTTCTTCTTCTTGCCCAGAAGCACCAGGCTTGCTCCAGTCTCTTGGCAAAGGTCACAGGCAATCCGCACATCCAGAGAGTTCTTGCCTTGGTCCAGGAGTCTCTGGACACTGCTGGAGACAGGGAAAATATGCCATGTGCTCTTACGAGTGTCCACTGCCTTTTCTGAAATCAAAGTCTCACTCTTTTCACCTTTCAGCCCCCCATCATCCATGTCTTCTGCTACTTCAAAGTTGCCTTTTGGCTGCTGCTGCTGTTGAAAGAGGCGGATGGTGACTTTTGTCCGGCTCCGGTTGGCCTTGGAGACTTTCAGAAAGAGCCACACTTCAGCATGTTCTACCACTGATAACTCACTGCCCTCCTTGGAAATCTCAAAGTGCAACATTTTCTTGGCTGTGCCTGATTTGGTAAATGAAAATAGACAGAAAGAACTTGTTAGTATGTCTGCTATCATTCTGTTAAAGAGAATTCTGTTACTATCATCACAGGCATGAAGTTCCCTAGTTTTCCTACTCGGCTTTTTAAATGTTTATGATTCTTCTGTTTTAACCTTCCTTCACCTCATACCCTCCTCAAGTTTGTCTTTCATGAAAATCCTCTCTTTACAAAAGTATTTCTTTGCCAGTTATTTTCCAGTATCATATTTTAATCAAAGCATTTTGTTGTAGTAATGATAGAGTCATTTATGTATAGCACCTCACGTCAAATACACATTAGTAGCTGCTTAGAGTTGCTTTGCCTAACCTGTCCTTGTGATCACCATTAGCTGAAATGCAAAAATGCTTTTGCAGTGGCAGTTCATTACCATATGTACCATACACATGCAAATCTGTGCCTAGTATCTAGCCCTGCCAATTCTTTTGCAATATTTTGGAAATTATGTGGGAATGAGGTCTGCCCTTTCTCCCTCCATAAAACACCATTCTTCATATGCATCTTAAAATGAGTTGTTAATGTCAATTGTTTCAGAAACAAAGAAATACTAAAATATGAACCTCTGCTTTGAGGGGTCTGCAAAGTTATATTGTACAGAACTGCAGAACTGCAGCAGGCAGACTTCACCCTGTGAGATATTAGCTGTAGATCCTGTTCTTAATTTAACACACTGTACTCGCTATGATTATAGTAGTGGTGAATACACTGAGAAATGAGCTAAAGAACTGTATAATTATGGGGATGGTTCTCTGGCATAATTGTATCAACTTGCTGAGATGTCATGATGATGATTATGACGGTGAGGGGGTGTTTCTCTGATACAGAGCTCATATCCCTGGCAGAAGTGGGAATGAATAATGAGGGCTGTTTAATGATTTGATCACTAGAGCATGAAAAAGTCAAGAGAATGAATTAGCGGGGAGGGTGTGTGGGAGATTTTTTTTTTAAGAGAGGTACTTTTCTCTTTACTTGACAAAAGAAAATGCCATGTTGGCATCTTTTGTTCTTTCTGATCATGGAGGGCAGGTGGACTGGTGTCAAAAATTTGAAATGCACAGATATCTGACCTTAGTGAGAAAGAAACAGTATTCATAATTATCAGTTTGTCATTGATATTATTCTCAAGCTACCCACAGTTGTTGACCCGATGCTCTATGCAATGGTTCTGCTTGTAAGCGGAACAGACATTTGTAACCTTAAAAGGGCAAATGGTGATCAAAACCAAAGTGGTTGGATGCATACAGGAAAAATTACTTTCATGGCAGCAAGGCTTTCCTCCTTGCTTTCCTTTGCCACTGAACTCCTCCACCAGTACAGGTTCCCAGACCATCTCCCTGCTCCCCCATTCTCAAGTGAGACAGAAGTGGGACAAAACCACAGGCCCACTATATCTATCCTGTATTTACTTGCAAGTTTAAGATTTCCTGGTTTTTAAAGTCTGTAGGCAGGCTGTGCTGCCCCTTGAGCTACCTGTTGCTTTCCTTCTCTGTGAAGGTCTGACACTGACACATTCAGCTTTCCCTGGTGGCATTCACAGGTCAAAGAGACAGATGTTTCTGAATTAGAGTGGGCAAGGGGCACAGCATTTTGGTTTTTTTCTCCCAGTAAATGACAGTGTGAAATTGTAAACTTTAATTGTCACTGAGATAGGGAAACACATGGTTTGTGTTAACTGCTTCTTGCAGACTTTGCTGATGCCAGTCTCCCAAGTGAGTTACACTAATTTCTCAGGGAGCTATGTGAACCAGTGAGACTGTGCCTTAAAAGAGAAAGTGGCTTATAGAAAAGACAGAGCAGGCTGACCAGTACTGTGAGACATGATGGAGTTACAGTTTGTCTATTATTTTTTAAATAAGATTCATTCAATAATGACTGAAAGTTAATTAGTCAGCTCTTACCAGCTAACGATTTTTTACCATTCCAGGAGTCAAACTATGGCAAAGCTGCCAGCTGTGCTGGAGCACTGAGTGGAAGATAGACATTAATCCCACTTTTGCCTGGGTTTCAGAGCATTAGGACAGGTACAATGACATTCCCCCGGTCCAAACAAAGTCTGATCCAAGAAGCTGCTTGCCTTGTACATAGGGATGTTATTAAGAGTGTTCTGTATGAGAATGGATACTTCTGAGGCCTGTGAGGACTAGTCATCCATACATTCAGTGGTTTCATTCCCCTCAGGTATCTCTTTTAAACCAAGCTTCTGACTTTAACTTATCTCTTTCCTTGGTACAGTTCCAGTGGACTCCTTCCGAGGGGGACCTAGGCTTCAAGGGAACCTGAAGCCAAATGACCTTCCAGGATTTGGTTTCTGCCCTCAATACTCACCTTCCAACCCCTTCTGCTTGCTGTTCCTTGGGGAAAAAAGGAAACTTTAGGGAAAAAAAGATGGTCTAGGCCAAGCTGCAGAAGTTGTTCTGGCACCAGCTGCCTCTTCCCAGCTGCACTCTCAAACCCAGAGCTCACAGACTTGTACAGGGAATAGGCTTATATTGCTGGGAAGTGCAAAATTTATTCTGTGTTCCTGAAGTACCAAGCTGGGCACAGACAGCTGTTCTGGCGCTAGGAGGGATCCTGTGCATGAGCAGATCAGCTGTGCTGGACACGAACATGGAAAACTGTCCCTGTCATGTGCTCTGCAGAAAGCAGCTGGGCCACACAGACCTGGCTCAACAGGGGAAGAAGCTGTATGGCCCTTCTGATCCAAAATGCCTGACAGTCCTGCATTACAGAATAACCTAATGCTGATAAGAGCCTAATGCACAATATTTCACAAAGGTTTTCTGAATTCTCTTCATATTCACAACTAGTTTGTTAGGATCACACAGCACAAAAGGTATGAATCTTGCAATCTTTATGAGGTCGCTATGCTCAAACAAGCACATTTTGAAATCAGAGTTTAGCCTGGGCTAAAACTGAATTTGGATCTTCGAATCTGGCCTATTATGATTATACATTCAGTTTATAACAGGATCTTTATTTCCAAAAGGTTCAGTGCTACAATAAAATTAATTCTGTGACAGAAAAATCACTGTATTTAATTTTCTTCAAATACGGCTTAGGGATTTAGTAGCCTTTCCTTTTTGGTCTGAGTTAATGGCCAGTTTCAGATCTTTGAGTCTCTGAAATATATGCTGTTCATCTAACTGAAAGTAAAAAGGAAACCTTCCTGAAAGCTGGGGATGGTATCAATTCCGTAATTATACTTTGTTTATCCTCTTGTCTGCCTTTTCATCCGCCACAGCTGATTTGCAAGGGTCTTTTTCCATTTCTAATCTTCCTGCTCCTCCTGCCTGACTCCTGTGGAAAGACCCACAGCCCAACAGTGGTAACGCCTTCATCACTTCCATGCTCATATAAACAGCGATGTCAACAGCCTAGATTGTTATCATAGCAGAAAGCAGCTGAAAAAGGAGTCGAGAGATTACTTTCCACCCCTTTTGATTGCTTTTCCCTCATCTCCCTTTTCCAAAGCCTTGGAGAGGCCACCTTTCTGCTTTAACTGCTAGGCAAAGTCCCTTCCAGGAAGAGGGCTGTGACACCGAGGGAGCAGTCTAGCAACACAAATGACATTGGTAAATGCTGTGAGAAATGGTTAAAAATACAAGCCTAAGAAGTAGTGCATATATGGTAAAAGGTTTAATGGAAGGAGTTACTGAATGGAAAGAAAGCGTAGCATCAGGATATATAGCAAGAGAGCTTGCTCATATCTGTTTTTCTCTTCAGTGGCACTTGCACACCTTTTTAGGAGAGAAAACTGCACATGCAAGCAGAGGGGCATCTGCACAGGTACCCTCTCCTCTACCTCTAGAAGGACTACTCCGGGCTCACGCATAGGACTGCTCGGCTACTGCTCCCAAGTGGCTTCCAAGTGGCATTTAGTGGAAGGCAGGGTGCAGGAGGATGTGGAGAGATGGTCAGAGCCCTTGAGAGCCCGGGCATGGGGATCTGATGGGGGCAACCCTGCATGCGGTAGCATGTTCTGGGCTCCAGCGCACTCTTCCTCTGAGGCTAAGGATTCTTTCTTCAGTATTGCTGGCTTTAACTATGCAATTGAAGCTCGTTTATTTGCAATTTCCAGCAGGATTCAAGATTGAGCCCTGTTAGTTCAAGCTATATGCATACACTAGGTAGTGTCTCAGCTGTAAAGTTAAGAGGATCTTTTTTGAGTAAAATACTAAGATTCTTAAAATCGCTTTTCTTTTCTTTCAAGGTATATGGTGTTAAATTATTAAAACTGTCTATTTCATAATGAAATCCTTTCTGAGATTATAATGTGACTTATTCTTAATTTCTCTTAATACAAAATATTCAAATTTTCCTTTGAAAAATGCTTGCTCACTGTGTAAGAAGGAGCTGTTACTTTAAATTTCCATGCTTTACTGCTGCTTAATTTTGAATCATTTTTACGTTATACTGTAAGTGAACTGTTTTTCCATACAAAGCAAGCTTTTTTTTCCTTTTTTAGTTGCTAACTTTACTACTGCCTATGTTTAGATTTGGGGGAATTTGTACTGCGTGCCAATCTGTAATTACATTCAAAAGCATCCTTCTCTTCACTTCTTATTTCCGTTCCCCAGGAGACAGAAAAAAAATAGGTTACTAGAAAGGTTCCTCTAAAGAGAGTGAAGAGAAGAGCATGGTTATTGAGAGATAATTGCTCAAAATGTTTACTAATGAGTGACCGCTAGAGTTAGGTGAATTGTTCACAGCATAGAATTTATTCGGTGAATTTAGCACTGTTATTGCCTGGCAATTATCCCCCAGGCAGACTGATTATTACAAATGTGTTATTTCTGCAGTTAGACTGTGGTCATTTCTGTGAATGCATTTCAGCCTATGGATCACTGGCAAATGATTTATTCTAACTATTCATCGCCCCTCATATGCGACTGGTCGTGCAGGTTGCATACTTTTGTTCCTGCTTGCTAACTGCTTGACAATTATCTCTTACAAAGGGAGGAGCAATTATGACACAAATAACAAACACGTTATCTTTATGCGCACATACCCTTCGCTGCTAGGAAAAAGAAAATTTTTTGCAAGAAAAAAAAACAAATTAAAAATAAAACCAAGAAAAAGGACTATTCCCCAAGCATTCATGGTGAAAAAAGCAGCAGCAATCTTATTTAAATACCTTTTCTTGAAAAGTTAACCCAAAGGGGCATTGACAAGGTCATTCAGAATGTGAAATAATTCAGTTCTGGTGAACCTTGACTTTCCTCTGCTGTTTTGTCAGGAGGGAAGCACTTTACATCCACGGCACAGAGTTCTTTCCAAACTGAAAGCCTTTCCCTCATGTCTTTAAATATTTGGAAAGGAAAAAGGTGTCTGTTTGTTTGAAGATTTTTGATTTTTGCATTTATTTCTAAAATATCTCAGGCAAATTTTAGGGTCACTTGCACCAATAACATGTTTAAAAGTAAAAATTATAGCAAGTCTTAGAATTTGATAAAATAGAAAGTGACATTTTTTGTACATATTTTTAATAATTTGTTGTAAATCCTATAATTAAGTGTATCAGAAGCTGCTAAGTCTGTTTTCTTTAAAACTCTAGTTTCTATGCACTAAGGCCCAAATCTCAAGCTCATTGAAATGAATAGAAAAATGTCCAATTGCTTCCAATAGATTAAGCTTCAATCTTAAATCAGTCTTAAAAGGCTTTTTATATCCTTACAGATATATCTAGGTACAAAAAGAACTCAGAATGAATCATTTATACATATGCAGTGTAGGCATATCCTGCACACAGGACATCACATGAAGGAACATACTTATCTGTAGAACCTGTTCGTGTTACAATGGTGCAGGTACAATCATATATACATCCGTGTCAGCCTTAACATAACCATATATATGGACACAGGTGTGTTTATGCACACATAGAGGTAAATGCATGTTCTGATATTCCCAATTGTATTTGCATAAAAAGCTGTATGCAAGACTACACACATACAGTAATTTCTCTCTCTCTCCCAGGTATCTTTTTCTAAACTGGTTCCCACCTTGTCAGATTCATTTGTGCTTTCTCAAGTTGTTCTCAAACCAATCAACCTCCCTGAATTCTCACATTTTGTTACAATGAAACAGATTAATACAGAATGGCTTTCTTCTTCTGGAAGTAACTTGCTTTCACTTGCTAAACTTGAAATCTTTAATACATTATACCACAGGAAAGAAAAAAAAATCAAGGGGAAATAAGTTTGTTTTCTAAAAGCCAAGGAGACCGCATTAAAAAAAGATGTGAGCAAATCAGCTAAGATGATGATTCACAGTCATATTTTTCAGTATTTTGTAAAAAGTAATAATGATTATTCCTGATCTCTTTAGATTTCCAGAACTTCCAGCATCCAACAGTTTATCTTTTTCCCTTTTCCCTGTTTCTTTCCTGTGTTATTTTACTTGCAGTTTTCCACTCCAGTGAATCTATGCCTTTTAAATAAACTGGAAGAGAAAAACAAGAGCTCCACTCATAGAAGCTACAGATATGCATAAAGATCTCTAGGATTCAGGGTCCAACTAGGTAAATAGGAACTTGCAGGAAAAGTGCCTTGCGTGGAGCAAAAAGCCTTTGGAGTGTGCCCTCTCGTGGCCATTCTTAATTCAGCACGGATATGTGTGCCATTAAATACATCTGCTTTCAAATGAAAATTGACGGAATGTTTTTAAAGAGGTATAGGCAACTCATCTTTTTTTCCTGCTGAGCTGCCAGCCTGGATGTACAGGAGTAGGAAAAGGCTTGAGTGTGTATACATGCATATCTGCATATGAAAGTAGGTATCACATGATTAAGTCAGTTCCCCTTGAATTCAGTATGAAGTAATACAAAAAGGTAGAAGTGGTCCAGATAGCTGTCAGAATTCTCATTTTTCCTGACAATTCTCCTAATGATAAGCCTTTGGATTTCAGTATTTGCATCAAGTAATTTCTACCATCTTCTTGGGGTCGATGTTAGCAACTCCTTCCATTGGCAGTCTAGTTGTCAGGATCAAATTCACTTGCCAAAATCCTAGGTCTGCCTAATAAACTCTCTACTTAAAATAATTAAAGAGTTAGTAGCCAACTATATTTTATGAGCATTGGGTATCTCAGTTATAGAACCTGTTGGATTTGTTTGTCACAAAACTATATGACTCCCCTTTCTCAAAAGACTTTTTAAGACCTTGAAGTAACCCACAGAGCTCTGGCACAGCTACCCTCATAGCAGAACTAATCAAGGTTAGTAATCTTAGTTTGATATGCAAGTAGAAAATCATTGCCATGTTTTACTTGTAAGAGTGCCAAAGGACAGTAGGGTGCATTTGTAAACTTTTGCCCAATGCTCACGGTCATTAGTTTTGCAAAGATCTGCCTGGATTTGTTAGCTGTGAAAACTACCTGCCAACTATTTTGCTGATTTCCTGAACATAACTACACCTGTGCTTCAGACAAGTTCACTGCATTTAGTTTCCCTTCTAATTGTCCAAAGCCTGTGCTTGTTTGAATTTCGATCTGGTTTAGAAAATAGCAGCCCCAAGCCAGAACCATGTGCACAGGGTACTGTTTGTTCATTCACTCCGTTTCATTGTATGTCTGAGGATACAGCCGATGAAAGATGGAAATACTACTTTTTTATGAAGGCAAGTAGTAAATGTGGCTTCTGAAAAGTAGGGGGAATGGCTGGTTTATATCAAGTCATACCCAAAGGAACAAAAAGCCTAAAGTCTTATTTCTCTTTCCATAGACCTTCATTTGATACAACGTGAGATGTTTCCATTCATTTTCACTGATTTCCTATAGCCCTTTTTTGAGACAGAGTGAGTTTCACATTAAAAGTAGGAAGAATATTAAACTGGCTGTGAGGAAAACATGTTTATTGTCCTGCTTAGTGTATTAAACTTATTTATACTCATCACATTTCCCACAGAGTGAAAAGTGGGGACTGTCCATGTGTCTATATTCTATTCCTGTCTTTTTAACTCATACTTCCTATATGACATGTGTCACTTGCCTTCTTTTCACCTCACTTTCCTCAACAGGAAAAATAATACTGTTTTAATATTTGACACACAATACTGCTGGTGCTTAAGTGGAAGAGATCCCAGGTGAAGTTTACTGAAATTGTTGCAGCATTGGCAGCTGTACAGGTGTGGTAAATTCTGTGATGTTAGCAAGACATCAAGTATGAATGGTTATAGGTGAAAAATATAGCAATCTGAAGTTACTCCACAGAGTGGAGTTATCTTTTCCATTATAAACCCAAAGCCTAGAAATCAGTTTCTAAGTTACTAATTGCTCCTCCCTCCTCCCAAATCACAGTCATGGGAAAAATGGTCCAAGCAGCCCTCCTGCATTGTCTTCCAGGCTGGGCTTAGCATGAAGGTGAAGAACAGCACCAGGGAAGAAACGGCATGGGAACACAGTGGTTGCCCCTGTCCTTCAGCTGTTCAGCTCTGTATCATAAGTCTTCTCAAATTAATTTGGCTAGCAGTGGTAGGACAACACTATGTAAATCAAACTACGTGACGTGTTAGTGTTGGGTAGTTTGTGGCGGGGGGGATTTGTGGCTGGACTATTGGCCAGCATGTGGGCAATGGCATGATTTTCGCTGTTCACGTGACCCTGAGAACCAATGGCTTCAGGAACCACTGTTGGAGGGTGTCGTACTGAGTAGGCATATATCAAATTCCAAATTCCTTTGTGTCAGAGCTCAGGAGAGACAATAATGTGTTTACAGATGATTGGGACGCTCACAGTTAAGAGAAACCACTTCTCACGCCATATGTGTTTCACTGGGCTTAGAGCGAGCCGCTGAAAACCAGGTGGGGAATCTGACTCATAAATAGCTTAGAGATTTCCTTACTTTTAAAAACTCATTTCTAAACTAACTTTTAGCCACCTCTGCTTCTAATGATCTCTGGCATTGATACCTTCTGCCTGCTTTCTGAAGTGGAGTGGAAGGAGAAAAATAAAAAAACTGAGCTTTCAAACTGAAAAAAATAGTATTATGTACATTGACAAGGAGTCTAATGGCAAGGGCTCCTTGTGCAGCTGAAAATGGGACAGCCAGCAGGAATGTCTGCTCTTAAAAGCATGCACACTTCTTGTGCATGGCTTTCCTGCAAACAGAACATCTGAGTCAACAGGTTTTCAGGACTGGAAACTCTGAGTGTTGTCTTAATTGTTTATATTGCTGCAGCAAACTTTTAAACAAAAATGCTTGGAGTTCCTTTGCATACTTTGCCTACCATATGTTGTACCAAACAAAACAATGACATTCTTTTAAAACCATCTTGGCAACAGGAAAAATGCTTTGGCTAGACAACATCATAAAAAGTTGCTGTTAGTTACATGATAGCATTACTGCAAGATACTGCTATTGGTGCATGGATAAACATATTCACATATACTAACAGATATATATGCGCATAGATAGACATTGAATTAAAACAGGTTCTGGTCCCATTAATATAGGAACAAGATAATAAAGTACAATTTTAGTGCTATTTCTTACAGGCAGTTGACATATCTTAAGCCATTACTTAGTAAATATCTATATTCTGAGCTCTTACTATATATGAGTTATGGAAAGCAGAACTGTGAAAGAGTTCAAAATACACCCTACCAAAACTGCATTTTTTTGACAGGACTGTTTTATGAACAGAAGCTTTTTTCCCCAGTATGCAGAAGTCTGCATTACAAATTGGATCAGCTACAGCAACTTGTCCCATTCTATTGAAGTCATCTGACAGTCCCTGCGACTCTATTGCCAACGATGCTGTGTTAAATTAAAAAAAAAAGAAAGAAAAAAACAGAAAAAAAAGAAACAAACAAGAAACCTCAAACCTCTCAATTCTAAAAGTTAAAGCTGCTTCATCGGATTTTATAACTTCCACTGAAATTCTCACATGAAAGAGATGCTTCTCAAGTAGTTTGCAGCTCACTTTCTGTCTTGATAAACTCCTCAAAATGCTTCAGCCCTTTTCCTTTCACTATCAGCTCTGCAATCCAGTACTTCACTGCAAGTACTCTGGCTTCACAGGCACAGTTTGGAGGACCCTGCTGCAGCCTGACTTTTTGCTCAAGATTGGTTAGAGAGCTTTCTCCCTGTGTGTCTGTCTGCTTAACAAGTGTAATCTGTAGCCAAGACTAACTCTGAAAAATCAAATTCCTTCACAGTCGTGTTCCCCCCCATCCCACTCTTTCTTCTCCCTTCCCCCAGGTCTCATTCTATAACTTTGCAGAAAACATTATTGCTGAGGAGAAGAAAAGGAGTTAATTGCATTTCTGGCACAAAGGATATTTTACAGTTTTGCTTTTCAAGCACTCACCTGATTCCGCAAAAGTGATGATTTCTGAGGTTTGCTCCACAACTTCATTCATTTCAGCTCTTCTTCCAACATCATCCTCTATTTCCACATAACCATCCTCTCCCACCTTTCCCACATGGAGTTTCTTGATGGCATTTAAAAGTGCTGCCTTGGGCACCGGCTGGGTGATATTAGGTCTGTCCCTCAAGTGCAACATGTTCAGTATGTGCTTCTTTACTGCTTCCACCATCTCAGGCTGTGAGCTGGGCACATCCTTTGAGAGCGTGGTGAGGGCACATGATGGACAGTCAGTGACTGAACTGTGCCCCTCGGATCCTGGGGTTGGGGAACTCCTCACTATAATCCAGCAAAGCACCAACAAAAATCCTCTTTTCCAAAGCAAAGGCATCCTGGCAGCAAAAGTTGTTGTGATTCCCTTTTTAAAAGGCCCTGCTTTTCCTCCCCCTTCACGCACAGTTTTTTTTGGGTGGTTTGTTTTGTTTGTTTGTTTGTTTTTCCTTCTCTTCAGCAAATTCTCTGGAACAAGAACCAAAAGTTTTCTGTGAAGTTTTGTTTGCAGGTTCCCTCTCTGAATGCAATAAGTGCTGTAGATGTTTGTGGCTGTCAGGGAGAAGAGTTCTGACTCTGTCTCAGAGTAGGAGAGAGACACAGAGAGAGGGAGAGAGAGAGAGAGGACGGATTGGCCTAAAGTGAGTGAGTGAATGAGAGAGGGAGGGAGTTTTGTCTGTGAGTAAAGGCTATGATTAGGAAGGGGGAGGAACAGGCAGGCTGGCTTCCTTATGCTCATTGCTCCCCTAACACACACCTCTCTTCAAATATCACTACTCGTGTTTTCTGCCCTCCCCCCTTTCCATAATCTCCTTTCATTCCTTTAAATTTACTCTTTTTTATTCCTTTTTTTTCCACTCCATTTGACCCTTCTGGCTCCCCCCCCCAGCTGTCATTCCACCCCCCTTTTTTTTTTCCTTCTTTTTTTTTGGTTTTGTTTGTTTTATTCCTTCAACAGTATCACTGGCTTAACTAAAGAGAAGAAACATGAATGAATGAAAAGAGTGAAACCTTTTATCAATGAGTACCCTGCTCTTGGTTCTACCTGATCTTGTTAGGGATATAGCAGGAGATGTTAAATAGCTCGTGAATGAGATGGGGATGAGGGTAGGGGCTCCAGATAATTTGGACAGAACATCACTCTGCCTTGAGTAGAAGAGAAAAAATCTTTTTTGCTCACTTCTAAATGCTGGAGGTTATCAACACTGGCAAGAGATCTGACGGTAGCAAACCAACACTGTTTGGAGGGCTATGTAACACATGATACGCTCTCCAGCTGCAATATGTGGTCAGGCACTGAAAGCCTAAGCAGGAGCTGCTACAGCACATATTTGTGACATGCTAAGGTAGTGCCCTCACACCAGAAATATTCCTACTTCTAGGCTAGTCTGTGCCTAGAAGTTCTCAGGCAGATATATTTAGATATGGGGTTAATCAAGTAATATCTGAAAAATGCTTTGACGGTGAAAAGTGTTACATGTCATCTGGCCACATCATACTTGCTCCTGAGTCAGGCAAATCGCTTGTCAATGCCAATAATAATTCTGTCTGAGTGAAGGCTGAGTAAGATCTTCTACATTTGGCCTGTTGTTGTTAGAATGCCCTTTTTCTTAATTCATTTAAACTACGCAGAGCAATCATAATATTAGAATAAGATAGTAGGAATGAAAAGCGATCTAAAACACCACTAGGAGCTGGAGTCTCAACCAGTGTTAGTTGACCCTTGCCAGTTTATGCCTGTGAAGGTTTTGCTCTGCAATGGAAAGACATTCCCTGTGCCACTGCCAGGGCTTCATGTCACCTTTACCTTCTGTAGCATCTCCGTTCTATTTCTTACCTAGCAAGGGTGAAGTTAAACTACTTCATATTTGAACTTGCTAATGGAAAATGAGAAAACTACAGCTGGTAGTTTCTAACTTTTGAGGTTCTTCCCCTCCAGAATTTAACTTGAACAGAATGTCTTAGAACAACGTCTACCTTTTTTAGTATTTAACCTCTTTTTTCTCCTTCCTTTCATTCTCTCTCACACCAAACTCTGTCCTCCCAGATGTGCTTCCCTTCTACCTAGCAAATATTCCGCTTTCACTATATTAGTGTCAACCCTTGTATTTTAGTTGAAAGGAGTAATTTATAAATATAGGCATTGTAAGGTCTCTAATTTCCATGAGATGACTACAGGCACATGGGCTGAGAGACAGGCAAGGAATTATAGTTAGAGTAAATGAAACATACAGAAGTAACTGAACAATCAACCAAAGTTTTAAAAATGTTATATATTGCAAGTCTTTTTCAATTAAGCTCTTTTATAAGTCTTTCACTGTTATAAGGCATCCACAGTACACCCTCATCTGTGTTTTACTGACCTCAGTTGCTATACACTGTTACACTTACAGGTCTGTCAGCATTATAAACCCTGCAGCCATTCTTATAAACACATCTTTGTAACACAAACCTCGCTATAATACATCTAAATTTCTTGGATCTTGTGAACAGCCTAAAGTCTGTTGTAATTATACGAAGTCTGAAAGTCAGCTTGAAATAGAACTAAAAGTTTAATTGGACAAAAAAATAATTTCAGATGAAAATATGCATTCATGATTAGATGTACTAACAGATGACATAATCGTGTTATTTATAGTTCGAATATAGCACCTATCCCAGCAGTGTCTGATGAAAATTAAGAGATAGGCTTAAACTAATGTAAAATACAGATAAGTATATTTGGGTTCTTGCTGTGGGGTATAAGTTTCTTGCCATATATAACAGGAATACTTATCACAGACAATCTCTATTACATTAGGGATAGCATATTTTACTTGCATGCCATGAGGATGACAGATTTAACATTAAACCATAACTTTCTAAAACCCACTGTCTTCTGAGAGCGAGGCTGCAGATACCGCTGATCTATAGTTCATTTGTACTTACACACATACATGCATATACATAAGTACAAAAATACATAGCACTGGAATAAATATAGAAATAGTGGTTCAGGCTCTTTCTATAGTATTACCTGAGTTTCAAAGCTCTGCATATGCATTCCTTCAGTATAGCCCTAACAGTATGCAACAGCATGCACAGGAATGAAAAGTTTCAGTTTTAAAAGAAGAAAGCTGATTTAAAGTTTTACCTCTCTAGTCCTGACTCTCAGAAGGAGACTGCTGTATTGTGCATTAAGAACTGCTGAAGTTCCTCTTTGTGGTATTTATAATGCGAAGCTTTATACTGTACTTCTCATGTGTACACTCACATATAATGTCTGTCAAAAGTAAGTGGGCCGGATCACTGTGCTGGATTGGTTAATCCTGTTACATCAGCAATTGACTGTTTTTCCTGTATGAGGCATACTTCTGGTAATTATCTAATGGAAACTCCTAATTGTCTAGCATGACAAAATACTGTGGATTCAACTTGTAGTGGTGATCTCTGTATCCATTTAAAGAATAGAACTTAAAATCAGACTGAAAGCAAACATTATGAGTCAGGAAGACACACTCCAACTTGTTTTATTGCATAGCTAGATAGAGACATTATTAGATGTAGATATCACTGATTTAGCTCAAAGACAATATTTGCCACGTACTTAATTACTAGTTTGCAAATTGTTTTCATCCTCTTTCATACTTAAGGATATACTAGATAATCTATTTGCACATTTGGATTCTATTCAAATGCAGGAAAATGCATTTGATTAAGAATCCTTTTGCTGTGGATGATTTTTTTTTAAAATTCAATCTTTGTATAGATGTCTTTTTGTTAACTTAGGGATCCCTTTAAGCTCTTTGAAAATGAATCATATTGCTCTTGTCCAAGTCTCCTGATGTGCAGATTGCATCACAGTATTAAAAAATGTTTAGACATCTAAAAATAAGGTAAAATGAATGACAAGTCACATTTTTGCAAGAGTCATATTAACACACGTGGAATAAAATAAGATGCAGTTTTCATTTCTGTTTACGTTTCTGAAAATCAGAAATAACTGTATGCCAATTAGGCAGTACAAAAATGATATATATGTAAGGTCATAAGTATATTCAAAACCCATCTCCTTTCTTAAACACACATAATAGCTGGCTTTTTGTGGTACCGTTTATGACAAATGGCATGATCATGCTGTCTTTACTCATTCAAAACACCCACTGATTACCAGAAAATCCCCATCCTTCAGAATTTTTTTTTGGCCTGAATTGTACTTATAATTGTTATTTGTATGTCCTGTTGGTAGTGTAAGTTTAATCTGATTTGGAATATGGCTGATCTGCATCAGGGAAAAAAGATTTAAAATTTGAATTTACAGCGATACCAGGGAGTTCTTACAGCAGCATTAATTCCAACTAGCTGTTCACACAACAGCTTTGGTAGAATGAGCAAAAAATCAGGAGTTAATAGGAAACATATGACCAGATAGGTTGTTTCCCAGGTTTAATGTGCATATAATAACATGTGTACTGTAGCATGCTGTAGATTGAAGCCTCTTGAAACAGGTTTCAGTAGCTGTCCTGTGATCAGACATCAATAGTTCCAGCTGCTACAAAAAACAGCATTTTTTTCTTCCTTTTATAACCCCCCCACCCCCTCACGCCCCCTTCAGGGACAGTGAGAGGCACTTTGAAAAACCAAATAAACAAATAGTGTGCATGCTAATACCTAGTTATTTGCAGGACTATATTTTTAATGGGGATCCCAAAACTGAGTTTTGGAAAAGGACTTTTCCAGCATGGAATTTTGTTTTCCCCAGAACCAGGCTGAATTTGTTTTTAACTAGTATCCTAAAACTCTTTGAAATTGGTTACATACTGGTAGTGTGGTTACTCTCATAATTTGGCAGCAGACGTAAGCTCAGCGAGAGACCTTGCACTGCAATGGTTTACAGAGAGTGGAAAAACTACCCTGAAAGTAAGAGCTATCTTCTCCTTGGACTCAGAGTAGCACGGTGCTCTGTTCACTGGTGTGATGGCTGCTGCCCATCACACACCTACTGCTCACACACCCAGCCAGCCTGTAGCTTCTCCCACAGCAGCAGCAGGTCAGCGAATTCCCAGTGCAAAAGTGTGTGGTCTGTGACAAAAAGAGAAGGCTACTGAGTGAAGTACTGCAAATGTAACTGACTTATAGCACAGGATAACTTCTGAAAGGAGATTAGGAGAAGTGAAAAGCATTATTCATTTCAGAGCATGCTCCTTATAGCCTCGGGGAATTTGTGTATAGCTTTACCAAAGGCCTAATGAAAGCTTTACTCAGTGACTAATTTTTTTTCACACCTATTTCTCTCTTTATAAATACTTTTCTCCCCACCCTTCCACTACTTTTCATTTTGTTGAACACAGCAACACCTGCTGGCAGTGGTCCGGGAGTACTGCTGGAAAGAACCACTGATCTAACTCTTCAGACCAGCTGCCATTAAACACTGCCAAGCCATATAAATGAGCTGCCTCTATTTTTACCCCTTCCTGCCAGAAAGGGCAATTGCTTTTGGTAAAGACTGTAGCTGGTGTTTTGGTTTTTGGTTGGTTTTTTTTTTTCCCTCTTTCTTTTTCTGGCAGCTTCAGAATCCAGATAATCACTGTTCATTTAGTGAAGCTGGGGTTTCTAACTTAAATTACCTCTTTTTTAGACCACATAAAATATTGGAGTGATGCTGACCCTATCTTGCTGACTCGTAGGCATGCACTAGAGCCCTGCTGGATCAGAAATATTGAAAGGAATAGGTCTGAGAAAGGTTAGTATTACAACAACCTGTCTTTTTTCCCTAATTGTGGATTTTATCTTATAAAACATTAAGAAAAATTGGCACAGTGACACTTCATTATTCACCTACTAGAGATTTTCTGATTAAAAGGAAGGTTTGGAATTACAAATTTTACACAACAATATTTGTGCATCTTCATTCCTGCATTGAAGAGCAGTAACTAGAAAACACATTGACACAGATTTCTGTGCAAATCATCTAGAATCTCTCTGTTGTACCTTATTCTACTGTAATAGCAAGAAAAGAAAATTATATTTAGAAATTTGATGTAAGTGAACCAAATAGGGCCAGTCTTGCTGTTGCTGCTAATTCTAATGCTTATGTACTCTTTAGCGAGGCCAATGATTTCAATCATAATTGGTGAGCTAGTCAAAAAATAAAGTTCATCTGAGGATAAGAACTCATTCTAGAGGATGGGGTAAAGAATAGCTTTCAAGTTCTTATCTTATTTTTTTTTTTAATATTAATGGTTGACACTTTTTTTAAGGGCGGCAGAATAATGGATGTGGTTTTCCTGGACTTCAGTAAAGCCTTTGACACCGTTTCTCACAGCATTCTGCTTCGGAAACTGTCGGCCTCCGGCCTGGACAGGCGCACACTCTCCTGGGTGGAAAACTGGTTGGATGGTTGGGCCCAGAGAGTGGTGGTAAATGGTGTTAAATCCAGCTGGAGGCCAGTTACAAGTGAGGTTCCCCAGGGCTTAGTGCTGGGTCCAGTCCTGTTCAATGTCTTTATCAATGACCTGGATGAAGGCATTGAGTGCACCCTTAGCAAGTTTGCGGACGACACTAAGCTGGGTGGAAGTGTCGATCTGCTGGAGGGTAGGGAGGCTCTGAAAAGGGATCTGAACAGGCTGGACTGCTGGGCTGAGACCAATGGGATGAGGTTTAGCACGGTCAAATGCCGGGTCCTGCACTTGGGGCACAACAACCCTAAGCAGAGGTACAGACTAGAATTCTGTCTAGAAAGCTGCCAGGAGGAGAGGGACCTGGGGGTGTTGGTTGACAGCCGACTGAACATGAGCCAGCAGTGTGCCCAGGTGGCCAAGAAGGCCAATGGCATCCTGACTTGTATCAGGAACGGCGTGACCAGCAGGTCCAGGGAGGTTATTCTCCACCTGTACTCGGCACTGGTGAGACCGCTCCTTGAATCCTGTGTTCAGTTCTGGGCCACTCACCACAAGAAGGATGTTGAGGCTCTGGAGCGAGTCCAGAGAAGAGCAACAAAGCTGGTGAAGGGGCTGGAGAACAGGCCCTATGAGGAACATTTGAGAGAGCTGGGTTTGTTTAGCCTGGAGAAGAGGAGGCTGAAGGGAGATCTCATTGCGCTCTGCAACTACCTGAAAGGAGGTTGTGGAAAGGAGGGTGCTGGCCTCTTCTCCCAGGTGACGAGGGACAGGATGAGAGGAAATGGCCTCAAGCTCCACCAGGGGAGGTTTAGGCTGGACATTAGGAAAAAATTTTTCACAGAAAGGGTCATTGGGCACTGGAACAGGCTGCCCAGTGAGGTGGTTGAATCACCTTCCCTGGAGGAGTTTAAAGCACGGGTGGACGAGGTGCTAAGGGGCATGGTTTAGTGTTTGATAGGAATGGTTGGACTTAATGATCTGGTGGGTCTCTTCCAACCTGGTTATTCTATGATTCTATGTTTTAAGAGAATCTTATATATAAGTCAATCTGACTAACACAAGCAAGAATGTTAATTTTGTTTCTGAACAATACCTATGTCTTCTGCTGCATCATTCATTGATAATTTTTCTTGACAGCTCATGGAACAGTGAGCCTTTTGTTTAACAGGGATATATTTACGTCCATGTCATTCTAGCATATGTATTGCCATTTTGTGCTTAAATATTGAAAACAGGAGATATAAATACAGGTAACACAGATGATGTTATTAACGTGAGATGATATAGCCCAATTGTGTTTTATAGTCAGAATTTGTTCAAAACTTTGTGTCTGGGTGAAAACCTATTTAAAAAGAGATTTTTCTTGAATTTATAGAGAGTATGGATTTAAGTTATATCTGTAGAGGAAAGTCCAAAGAGCTGAAGTTGTCCACACAGTTTGTTCATCTGACAGGTGATTTTTCAGTACATTTCTGGAAAAGTAATTTCTTTTTTCTTGAGAAACACTTGTATAATATGTAAAATATATCTTCAGTGATGCTGTCTTCAAAGAGATTTCCAGAGGTTATGATTAGAGTCACATCAATGGTTTAAATCAAACAGGGAGAAAGCCCAGATGACAGATCCTGTTCAATTCCAAGTAGGGTGAAAAAATTTATGCTAAAGTTGGAGCAGCATTTACATCTATATGTGAATGAAAGCTTTTATTGAAAGTTAGATTCCAATAAATTAATTTACATGCTGTTGAAAACTTTGACCTCTGCACAAAACATACATCAAAATAATTTCTTAGTTTTATCAAGGATATATTTTGGCCAGCTGCAAAATAAGGGGAGGTAGTTTTATTTCTCTGACAAAACTTGAATTCTCTTTTCTGTGCTTCTTTTACTACAGTTAGTCAAATTACAGCACATATAATAGTGTGAGTACAGACCCCTGTTAACTTTTGTCTTTTCAGGCCAGTTCTCGATGCCACTGAAGCTAGGACTTACTGTGGGAGCAGAAGGCAGTTGAATCAAGCTTTGACTCTGAAGGTTAACATTAACCATGGGTATCTGATGGAAAGAGAAACAAGAAATTGAATCTTGGATAAAAACTGTTCAAATGTGCTAATGTGCTTCCCAAAGTAGTATTGCCTCTGGATTTTATAAAGATTTATAACCCTGTTTGCAAAAGAAGGGTTGGACACTTAGTTATCGTAAACTGTGGTCACACTTCTGACTTCAGAGACAAGACTTACATCAGTAGAAACTCTGATCTAAAGACCTGAAGGTTTGGGGTTTTTTTACCTTCTGCATATTAATATCTTTTTTTTTTTTTTTGGTTTTGGCTTTTTCTTTTAAAAACAGATCCCAGTTTTTGTATTCTAAGGGAGGTCCAATTTCATCTTGTTTTAACTCCCTAGATGATGGGGATACATTTTGCCTCTTATGTTTTCATAACTTCTAAATCTGCTGACGTGTGGGAGGGAATTGAATGAAGCTTGTAAGCTTGCCACTTTCATTGAGCTGAACTCAACAAGAGGTTATGCTGGCAAATCTTCCAAGGTAGTGATCATGCACAGACCATTGGGAAAAGTTGTAGTGTCACATATTGACAGATATTCCCTCTCTATGACAGTGGCCAGGAGAGAATTGTCTTAAGTGAAATACTGAGGGCAATAAAGTATGGCTTAAAAATATGTTGATCTTGTGCATTGTTGCTCCTTTGTCCCTCATGAATCCTCTATGGAGCAAATCACCATGAAAAAGTAAATACATCCTGCAGTGAAAATAATAAGGAGAAGTCTGACTGCTTACCACTGTTTAATGAATAGAGTATTAGACAGGGACCCAGGAAATCTAGATTATCCAGCACTGTCTTCGAATGCTGTGTAAAAAGACAAGTACCTCATTTCCTCTTCTGTAAAATGGAAAGAATCAAGGCCTGTTCTGAGATCTGTGGGTCAGAAATGACAAACCAAGTCCTTGCTGTTGTTGGTTTCTTGTGACCGTTTGGGATCTGAATTAAAGAAGCCATAGGGGGAGGCAGGGTGCAGGTGAGGGCATAGGCAAAAACTGCGTTTCTCTGACATCACACAGAGCGTCAGTGCTCCCTGTGTGTTCTGCAGTTCTTCGGAACAACCTTCTTACTATCTTGGCACCAACTTTCCTTTCTTTCGGTGCTGCTTACTGAGGCCCAAATTAGCTTCCAGGAAAGGCATTTCCTAGCCCTTCATCACAGAGGAGGACCTGCTGGGGCTCTCCCAGGGGTGAGCATGAACAAATATCTGTGTCTTCACTGAAAATCTCAATTCAGCTTTTTTGCCATTAGCCAGCTAAAGCATATCATATGCAGTGAGCAACACTATGATATATTCTTGCTGCCAACACTGTTGGCATGTTGGTTATTTAAAATAATGTTTGGACTCATATCCAATAAAACACAGGTTACCTCTAATTTTTTAGGGAAACATTAGAAATTTCTGAGATAATTTCACCTATGGGGTGGTGAGAAGAGTGAAATTTGCCCGCAAACTACAACGTGCATGAAAAATAATGTTTAAGCCTGTTTATGAATTAGCACAAAATTGTACCTGCCAAGCAGAGACATCTTGTAGAAGTGCTTTTAACATGAGCTTTTTAATGCCCCATAACATTTTGGGGGAACAGAGGGTTGATAGGCACCAGTGATGGCCAGTTGCCTAGAATATCAGTGCCTCTTCAATAAATTCTGTTTGCCAACTATGAATTTATAAACAGTTATTTTCTTTATTCATTGTCTGCTTATTGGTGTCATGCCCTCATGATGACTCCTGCTAAAAGGGGTGACATAAGGTAGCTCAGAATAAAGTTTTTGTGTGCAAACAGGCCTCATCTGTGTGTCCATGCACACATTTTTTAATTGCTGCTTTGAAGCTGCCCATTCAGGGACAGTAACCAAGCATCTAGGAAGTATAAAACCAACAAAGAAGTGTTCTGATGTTTCTCATGAGGCAGATTCTTTTTGGGAGGGTAGCTCTGGTTTTTGTTTTTTCTCCCCTTAAACTGAATTTAGCTCCTGTGATCAGAGCCAAATTGTCAGCTTTGAACAATAATGTAATCTGCTTGCTCACGGGAGAGATGCAGCACGGACAGCCACTGGACAGCCTTCCTCACCCACGTTCCTGGGTACAGAGAGCCTAACTCATGCCCTCAGTCCAACAAGTTTTCAGGACACTCAGCAGAGCTGCCTGCTGTTGTATCTCGATTTGAGTGGGAGCTGAACTGAAAGAAGTGAATTCTTCCACACAAATCAGTAAATGGCCAATCCAGAAGTGACATTGAAGGAAGTATTCCTGAGGGATACCTGCAGCCTAGGGAGAGAAGGTTCTTAGAGATATCATTTAGATGTCTTCAAATGTATAAATTTAATGTGCAGTGCCAGCCCAAAAAACCACCAAAATGTTTGGTTTTGTTAGGTAGAGTGCTGAAAGCAAGACAGAGGGCACCATTTTTCCACTATATAAAGCCCTGCTGTACCTACAAGGTGGGTGTTGTGTGCAATTCTGGTCTCTTCATCTCAAGAAGTACATAATAGAGCTAGAGAAGAGCCATTGAAATGATTAAGGTTGTGGAGCAGTTGCTTAGTAAGAAGAAAATGAAAGACAGAGAGTCTTAAGCTTGGAGAAGGCTGAGAAGAAAATAATGAAGATGGCAGATAAGGTGAATGCCAAACTTTTATCCACCAAATCCTGCAGTACTAGGGGGAACTAGTTGAAACTAGTAGGAGCAGATTTAAAACAGATACAGTGCTTACACAATGGAGACTGAACTTCTGGAATTTGTTGCCACAGGAAGCTGTAGAGGCAGACAGTATCAGAAGACTCAAAAAGGCCCATAAAATACTACCAGAGGGAATAGGCAGGGACATATCCTCTAACATCCTTAATACAACAATTGTGGATACTGGGGAGTTTGAAGGGGCAGGCCTGCGGAAAGCGGACAGGCTCACATTCTCTCATCAAATAGCTTCTACTGTTTCCACTGTTGGAATAAGTAAAGGGGGTTAGACAGACCATCAGTGGGACCCTGCAGGGAGTTTCTATGTCCCTACATGGTAGCGAGGCTTTCCTGTCTCCATGCTGTGCAAAGAAGAAGAAAGCTCCTGAAGGTGATTCAGCACAAGACCTAACTGTTCCTACCCTGAACCACCCTCAGAAAAGCCTATCTCTCACCATCAATTTCAAAGGAAATCTAACCGAGACAGAAGTCTTGTGAATAACCACATTAGTCACAACTGACACAGGTTGGGTTTGAACTGCTGACCTAGAACTGAAAGAAAGGTCATATTCAAGAACTCAATCCAGGCCCCTCATAGTCATTTTAGTGAATGTTTAAGAGCAAAAACACTGTATTGGAGCTCAGTATTATTTTAATGATTATTGGTTAATTTAATTCACGAGCAATTGGAAACATTTCCTCAGCCAGTGATGCTGAAGTACTACGTCAAGTTCTGGTTAAGACGAAAAGTTAAGAAAATATCTTTTGTATACATTAAACTGCTTTCTCATAGTCTCGAAGCTGAATCACTGGGAAAGACTGCCTCTGCTGTCTAGCTGCAAAGCTGTTCTGAATTGCCCAGGTATGGCTGGATATCTTAGCATTTATGGGAAGTCTGCTGCATGTCACTGCCTGGAAACAGAAACAGGCTGTGAGGCTGAAATTACAGGATGACATTTGACTCAGAAAGAAGGGTGAAAGTTAGGAGGTGATTCTTTTATACAAAGGTACCCTAGTACCTTCCTTTGAGCACTCCAGCTCATAGAAATTAAACAACTGCTTAGGTGACAGTTTAGCATTTCATTACCTGATCTCTACATAGATTAGGGTATTTAGACATGGAAATATATATATTTTGGGACATACAGTACTAGAGTTACAGATGTTGTGAGACATTTTTAGGCATCAGCTGAAAATCTGATCACAGAATCGCAGTTCTCAGATTCACAGAATGGTAGGGGTTGGAAGGAACCTCTGGAGATCACCTAGTCCAAACCACCCACTAAAACAGGTTCACCTAGAGTAGGTTGCACAGGAATGCATCCAAGTGGGTCTTGAATATCTCCAGAGGAGGAGACTCCACAAGATCTCTGGGCAGCCTGTTCCAATATTCTAACACTCTTACAATAAAGAAGTTTTTCCTCATGTTCAGGTGGAGCTTCCTGTGTTCCTGTTTGTGTCTGTTGCCCATTGTCTTATCACTGGGCACCACTGAGGAGAGTCTGGCCCCATCCTCCTAACAGCAGCTGTTTAAATATTTATAAGTATTGAGAAAATCCTCTCTCAGTCTACTCTTTTACAGGTTAAACAGACCAAGGTCTCTCAGCCTCTGTTCACCAGAGAAATTCTCCAGTCTCCTAATCACATTCATGGCCCTTTGTGGACTCTTTCCAGTAGCTCTTAATGTGGTCAATGCAGAAAAAAAATTGTTCCCAAGCATATTCTGAGATTCAAGAATGGGCTAAAATACAGTAAGAGCTGCAGAGAATCTAAGCTTGTCTTTTAAATGTGTTCTAAATGTGAATTTAGGTATAAGGGACAAAATTACTTATCCCTGGTAGCATGAACATTTTGTAATCAGATAGTATGTAGATCTTTTCAACACTATACCCTTTGTAGTAGGTATATGTCTTTTTTAACTTGGAAGATACAAGGTGGAGCTTGCTCACAGTCCTTAATTTGCTCTCCTGGGTTACCAAAGAAGTCTGTGGTCAGGATGGAAACGAACCTCACATGGTTCCCCAGCTTTTCTCTCTACTTGCTTAAAATGTGTTTCTACCTACTTCTGAACCATGTAAAGCTCATCTGAGCTACACAAAGCCTTCTAAAGAAAATATTTAGGATACGGTTAACTGGTCTGTGGTTGAACATTTTGGTATCTGTAATACACTTCAGCTTATCATCTGGCTGAATTTCCAGGTGCCACCATTGGGACCATTACTCATTGATTCAGTTTAGAAAATTTGTTTCTCTCACAAGATGTCTTTGTGAAATTAGAAGCACAGTGTTATTGGTGTTTGGATGAGTAAATTGTAAGCTTGCACGCTCTATCTGCTGTTTATTTAATGTTCAAAAACTGCATTTGAATTGTCCCAACTCTGACATCTAATATGTAATGTAATGTAATGTAATGTAATGTAATGTCAAACCTCTGCAGCTCCCATTTGGAACCGATTTCATAGTGCTTGTGGGATCGAGAAGCTGAAAGTAGTGTCATGTGCCCTTTTTATCAGTGCAGATGTTGTCCACCTCACATGAAAAAGTTAACTTGATAGAAAGAGTCCAAAGTATCTGACCTTCCCTCAGGGCATCTCATATATTCAGGGCTGCACAATGCAAGTGCTGTTACATTACAGGGGCAAGAATTCAGTTTACACTGGTAGTGCATTTCAGTTCAGTTGGTAAATCTTTCCAGGTGGCCAAGCCTAATTTGCAAATATTAAATAGCACGTAGGATTTCTATAAGTTTCTATCAATTTGAAAAAAAAAGAAAATAAAATTAAACATAGCATTCTTCCAGAGATTAACTGGAGGCTCAGAATTCTGCATTTCATGTCTACATTTTTTGTGGTGTTGCTGTTGAAATCCATGCTCCAAATATGCATAGATTCCTTTTGTAACAATATTCTGGAATCAGCAATGAAGGAAAAAAGTTATTATAATACCTGCAAATGAGGCAGAAAATGGGCATCATGCAGCTTTACTTTGGAAAGGCCACTGGGGTAGTTCTTGACCTGTTTTGGGTTTGTGTGTGTGTATTTAATGAATAGAGAAAGGCAAGAACTTGCTCTAGGCCAGCTGAAATATCTTGCAACTATAAAATGAAGCAGAAGAGTTAAAATGATGACTCCTATTCAAAAGTTCCACCAGAAGCATCCTTCCGGTTTCAAGGGCTCTTTGTGCTGTCAGATGCTGTTAGCCCCTTGTTAGTCATTGCTAGAGAAAAAAAACCTCAACAACACAAAACTGAGTTTGGTCAGTTTGCTCAGCTGCTATTGATGTCACCCCTTGCCCACTAAGAGTAAGTTACTGTAATAATCCTCCCCTTTTATTAATCACAACTTTGTAGAAAGCAAGGATTGGATGACATCATTGTTGAAGAGGACTGGCTAACTCATGCTCAGCTTTCGTCAGTTTTGCTATAAATTGTCTTACATGACATCTGAAAATAATTACCAGCTCTCGCTTTCCATGTCTGACCAATCATCCCTGTTTTTCCTCTTTATGAGGCTACAGGCCTCTGCCTATTTCAAACACCTGGTGCAATCTATTTAGAGATGAAAGAGAATATCTTTGACTGGAAGCTGGGACATTTCAAGGGATCCTCAGGAAATAAAGTCATTTGCCATATAAAGCATTAGTGGTATTTATTATAGTGAAAAAATAATCTTCCATGGTAGAACATATGAAAGCACTTCAGACACAGTCTACCATCATACTCTGAATGTCATCTCAGCATTGGTACATTCCAGTATCTATTTTCTGCTCTGCTTTTGTTTTGAGTAACATAAAATCTTTGTCTGCTTGTACATCTATCTATATAAAAAGGCAAATAAGCTAAATTTCAAGGGCAATTTTTTCATTGTTGATTTTTTGAAGGATATTTCGTTAGTTAGTTGCTAAGAAGCCAATGTCTTTCTAGTCTTGCTGACCTATTGCCTAAGACCAAGGGAAAGATAGACTCTACCCTTTACTTTTAACTCCACATTTCAGTGATTTTGAGGCCAAAAGATACCTTCTTACTTCAAGAGAAGTGCAGTTGAGTAGAAGAATTCAGAAATATGAGAAAGTTATTTCATTACAGCAAGTGATTCATTCACACCAGGGAAGGAATACAGGGAAGACTTCAAGTTAAACAGCCTGCATCTGTTAAGGGTCACAAAAAAGTAGCCTGATTTAAACAGAAGGACTAGGCAGACAGGTTGCATGTACAAATAAGTTAATTTTGACAAAACACCTCACAACTGAGATGGATATTCCTATAGCTTTGGGGTTTTTTTCCCCATATTGTCTATTAGAATGAGTCCATTTCCTTTTGGTCAGAATATATTATTGGAGAGATTTGTCACAAATGTATACCTTTATCTCTAAAGATCTAACTTAATTTCTATTACAATCAATAGCAAAACTCTTGGGCTTCAGCTAGAACGGAGTCAGTCTTGGGTTGGGTTGTACTTGTTATATCAACAGTCATTTCTAGCTCTTCAGTTTTGTGGAGTTCAGATCTACATGAAATAATTGCAATGGTCTCTCTCCCTTTATAAGTAGGCTGAGTGGTTCTTTGAGAAAACATCACAACATGATATAATTGCAGTATAATGCATTTAACATCATATGACACAGACTTACCTCCTACAAGAAAAAAGATAAAGAATTTCACTCAGTAAGACATGCATTCCCATCTCTCCCATGTGACCAAGCACTGATTTTCATAAATGCATCCATTCTTGATAACAAAGTTACTAAGGACCATATTGGTTGAATCTAAATAAAACAAAACCAAAGTGAGACAGATTCCTTGGTCAATTACTTGTGTGAATAATTGCCATTATTAGTAGGGAAATGCACCTTGGTTCCAGTATAAATTCAGCTAACATCAGTTTCCAGCCTCTCTACTCTGTCATGTACTTGCCTCCTAGTTAGAGAAGTTTTACTGTCTGAAGTAGAGAAATTTTACCTTCTTTAATTGTAGGGGTTTGGAAACCATTATTAGAATTACTTCTTAACATTCCCTTTAGAAGGTTGATTTTTTAAGCTTTCCAAGTGTATCACTGGGGAACAGCCTTCCTAGGTGAGGTCATTCTTGTATTTTTCCTGAAACCTTTCTGGTTATGTGCCCCTGATTCAAAACCTCTTTTTTTTTTTTTAAAAAAAAAAAAGAAACCAAAAACCCCCTTAACAGTAGAAAACAAGACTGTAGTTTCACAGACTGAGGAAACAATAGCTTCTTACTTGTTAGCAACGCAATACAAAGAGCTTAACTCATTTAATATATTCACTGTGATGTCTTAATTTTAATGGTAAAATGCCACATCCCACGATTATGAGATGTATTCTTTGTTGAAGTATGTACTGCATTACTCCCCACAGTGCTAAGACACTCATGAATTCAAGAAGTTGGGTCAGACTGCAAGACAGGTCACCCCCACACATCACTATCACCTGAGTACTCTTCCCAAGTGATCTACTATTACTGTGGCACCAAACATTCATTACTTTTAGCCATTGCCAGTAATGGTTTAATGTCACATTCTATGTCATGTACCCAAATTGCTATACCAAATAACTCTAAGACACTGGAAGATTCAGAGAAATTAAAATGAAATGTCCTCTTTATGCAGTTCCTCATGAATAGTTAAGTTTATAAACCAATTGTTAATTTGTTATAAATCCACTTAATGTCTCCGGTGTTGATTTTACCACATTGAGCTCACATTCCAAATACTCGGTATTCCATGAAAACATTCAGATCAGTAATATTTATGTTTTCACTCTTTAATTTTTTTACTCAACTAATTCAAATCAGTTACTTTGTTCTGTTCAGTATCAAGCACCCTGTGTGCAATAGCAATTCTCCTTCTATATACCTGTTTTATACTTAGGCAAAGGTAGTTTGACTTAGCTGAATCTTTAAGAATCAGAGAGTGTGATGAAACTAGTCTTTTTTCTATTAATATGAATTTTCTCTTTATTTTATAAATATTAAAAATGACATTCAGGTGATGAGAGAGCACTGAAGTCAACTCCTTAAAAATTGCTTGGAAAAATGCATTTGGATTGAGAATGGTTAACATAAATACATTGTGGCAAACAACATCTGCAATTATTGCAAAACCAGAAAGTACTGCATTATAAAACAGACATGCAGTCCCCCATTTTCTCTTTTTTTACAGAAAAATACAGTTAGAGAACTATTTATCCTGCACATTTGCCCTTATTTTGTCATTGATGCTGACACAAGAAGTCCAAATATAATTTGAACTGATATATTGCTAGTGTTCCTTTTACACATTATTTATAAACTAGTTGGGACAAGAAGTATTTTTTTTTCAATTAACACATATATATTAGAGTTTCATTAATACTTTTAGATTCCCTTATCAATTATTTGCATTCCTCTCTGTCTAATTTATATCCATCAAAAGAGCATGTTGTTCAATATTTCAGGAAAATCTGTGTTTTTAATAGGTACTATGGGGTTTAGGAAGAAAAGAAAAATCATATCTCTAAAGAGCATCTATAAAGTAAGGCGATTTAGAGAAATACATATTATCATAGATACGAACCACTTAACCTCACATCAGCTGATTGTGTTTATTCTTCCGGTTCACTTAGGTTAACCATAAGTTGCCATAATGTTTAAATGTCAGTCCTTCCCAAGGCTGTCTGAAACATATTTAACATTATGTTACCACTACCTATACTATTTTACCTAATTTTCTACTCCATTCTGTCTTGAAATACCGTATAACCTTTAAAAAGAAGTTGTGCATGTCAAGTTTGGATAGTGCTACTGGAAGAATGCAGGGAACTTGCACTGCTTCTGCCTGTAATGTACCTTTTTCTGTGCATAAAGGTGATGTCAGTCTTCAAACCATTAATGTGGCACCTTTCATGAATGTTGAATACACAGCCAAAAATGATTATCCTAGGAAATAAAGAATTTTGTATTCATTTCAAATTTCAAGGAAACTATAGGCAGTCCAAAGTTAGTTGCCCAGCTTAGAATTTGGCTTGAATTACTTAACATGTTTATTGATAAAATTCAATGCGCCTAGATTTGATAACTTACCCCTGTATGACCTCACTGCAGTATTTGCATTGCTCCTCATGATATTCAATTTAAGCTTTTTAAGCACCATTCCTTTGGCCTCTGTGTACACAGATGCCATATCTCATTCCTTCAGATCAAAAAGCAAGGGCAGGTTTAGTAAATTTGCCCTAATAGCAATGTCCATCTTCCTAATGGTTGTGATAGTAAGGGCAGAGCAGTAAGAAATATTGCATCATAACATTCAAGTAGATGAGACCCATTGTTCATTTATTGATTTCATGTAGTCATCTTATATAGTTATAGATGACTGAGACTGCATTTTTTACATTCAGGTGCACCAGGCCAGTACAGCAGCATTAATCTGGATGGTGCCTTGCTAAATATCTTCTTGCCACTTTTCTTATGAAACTTCCTTTGTCAAGCAAGGGTTTTGCATCTTCTTTTAGTTTCAGCCTGTGACATTAACTTAAGATTAGTTTTGAAGAACTAGCCTTTCTGGAGTCTCCTGAGATTCTTCTTTGAAAATATGTTCCTACTTTTCTTGAAACCAGTCTCTCTTTCTGTGCTACAAGGCAGAGATCGCATAGTAGGAAGAACATACTTCTTAGATTTCACAGTGAGATCCAGGCTGTTGCAACTCCTGATACCTCAGGCAGAAAAGTGCAGAGACCACTGGAAAGACTATAGACTAGTCACAATCCCTCATGCTAGTCAGGAAGGGGTCAAGGGACTTTTGAGTTTATCAGAGACATTGATGCTAAGCATGACTGTCACCATGGGTCTATGACATCCACCAGCTGTGGTCACATACCATGTATTTCCATTTCAGTGGTTATGTACTCAGTGCCATCAGATGTGGCACGTTTGTTAGAAGACTCTAGCTGCTAAACCGACCATTTCAGTCCCACCACTTTCAGGGCAGAGTTCTCTAAATCCAGTTCATGCTTGCCAAGTTAGGTATCACTCCTGACTGGCATCTTTGTTCTTGGATATTTCTTCTATGTATCTATGATTTAAATTCTCCTCTGATGACAGCTCAGATTGCCAGTAATCTCTGGCCTTTTTAGCTGCCATTCAAAGGTTTGTGGGTTTTTTTACTAGCAGTCCTTTGTTAGGCCTCTCTATTCATAGGTCCTATTTTATCCATCATTGCTTCTTATTCTTCTAGGATTCCTGAGGACTTTAATTAAGATGTCTTATTTTCCAGATTTTGTTCCTGAGAAAAACACTGGGAAAGAAGTTCTACTCATTATAAAGGAGATTTGAAAATATCAGTGCTCTATATTCTGTTCTGGGACATCACTGCTCTTAAAAGCACAATTCCTCTTAAAAGTTCCTAGTAATTTCTGCTGTAGCATCGTACCAAGTGTTTTACTGAAACAAACTGTCTTACTCTTCTAGGAAAGGGCTGTTAATACCAAAGAGAGTTTGTGGATGTTCTGGCCCAATGCACCTCCAGTCCACTTTTTACCTTTTTACTACTCAGCTACATGTAGCTGCATAATCTCTATTTTTCTTTTCCTTAAACTACTCCTGAGATCAAATGCCCCTTTTTGCCTGGATCACACTTCCCTCCATTATCTCTGGCTGCCACATCCAAAATTCACCATTAATTCAGTGCTCCCACAGCTTGACAGATTTACTAACAGATTGTTACCAGGCTTACTGTTTAACAGGCCAATTTGAAGAAGAAAAAAAAAAAAACCACAAAAAACCAAACCAAAACCAAAAACAGGGTGCAGTTACCTTGTGATTTAAGCATGCTTAGCTGTTCCAGTTTTGGTTTTACTTCACACGTCCACTACTAAATCTGCTATGCAGTCACTCTATAACCTTGCTTTTTACACTCAATAGCTGCATCTTTGATGAAAACTGAAGTAACATTGCTCCTTTCTGGAGCCATATATTATGTCCTATCCCACCCTTTCTACACAACAATAATTCTTGTTATTTTATTTGTATTGAACAAAGGACCTTTTGCTATTTTAAGAAAAGCCAGGAAATCCATGAAGTCTGTGTGATTCAATATAACTTTTGGCAGTTTTCACTTTTCTTGACATCCAAAACTTAGCCTTATTTGTGTATAATTAATTCCTTTTCTGTGAAAGTATCTCTAGTTTTCTTCTGGTATCCCTGTCCATCCAGTTAGATTGGTAGTCTTTGTCAGATATCTTCTTGTCTTTTATGAAATATAACTCCCTGGTTAAAGAAAAGTAAGGGTTTTGTCTGTTGTCTGTGTTCTCAAGACTGGCAGAACAGTTTAGGGCACAAAAGATGGTAGAATTTTAAAAATTTTCCAGCCTGCAACAGAATGAAAAATCAAACTGGAAGTTAAAAAAATTAAGGCCTGGATACAATATTCAGTTTATGGCATTTCTTATATACTCCAATCAGTTTTATTTTTTCTAAATGTTCATGCTATTTTTATTTCTGAATGTCATTTTAAAAGTGTTTCAAACCTTATTTGTCAGTTTCTAAATGATTGGCACTTCTCCTGGGACAGACATTGCAGGCACTTTTCCTGTCTTTGTTTCCCAGTAAAGAAATTCAGGAAAACTATCCTTTTCTCTTAAGCTTCAGGTAAGACAAATCAACGTGGTTTTTTCTGGAAAAAAAAAAAACTTGCATATGATCAAAAATTTTCCATCCAAATAATTTCATCTGAGTTTTATTCCCCAGAGCTGCATTGTAATGCAGTGTCATATTAAGGCACTACCATCTGTCACTTGGCTGGCCCTTTCATTTGACAAGAGGCAAGTTCATTACATGCTGTAGCATTCTGACTCTGATGGATTTAATCATTTAAGCAAAGGTATAAAAAGCCTAGCAATTTGCCTTCTGGCAGTCCATTCTGTGTCATATCCAGTTAAAATTGTCTGGACAGGGTAGCATTAGATGAGAGGTATCTGTGTGAATGGAGGAGGTTGGATGAAAAAGAGGTTCTTTCTCTTGACAGAACATGTACCAGTATGTCAGAAGCTGAAAGGATTAACACTAGGATAGAGATAACGTCTTTGGGAGATAAGCAAGGCCAAATTTCTGCCCAGTTGCAGTCAGTAATATTCCAAGCTTAAAGGTGCATTCTAATAATGATCCTCTTCAGTCTTGCCTCTTCGATTAGTTCTTACTTGACAGTAACATCTCACTGATCTAACTTTCCAACATAGTTCTACTTGCATGGTACTCTTCCCAAAGCCTTTCTGCACAGCGAGGTTATGATGTTTAGAAGCTGTCACTCTTCACTTCTGAACATTAGCCCAACTAGTAGGTATCAGACTGTGCATTCAATGAAGTGCATAATACTCTGTTTCATTTGTGATTGTAGAAGGATCAGGTGACTTCAAAACTGTCTTAATAACTTCCACAAGTCTGCTTGTATTTCTAACAACTGTCTGCTTAGTTTCACCTTTTCTGCCACACAAAAAAAAAGAAGTATGTGTACCTCAGTGAAATTCAGAATGTGTCTGTTCTTTGCATGCTCCATAGAACAGTGACCAATGCAGTGCAGATGTGTGGAGACAACATGCCTTACTGCCTGGAACTGAGTATGTTGTGAAATATAACAAGGTGGTTCTTTGCAGGCCTTCTTATTGGAATCTGGAAGTCTCCTGAGAACAGTGGCTTAGCAGATAGAGTACCCTTCTTTTTACGATTGTTCATCTCCTAAATAAAATTCATTTATAGCTCTTGCTTCCTTTCAGACAGTAATTTGTATCTTGAAACCTAAGACCACTAACTCATGATTTGTACAACTTGACCATTTCTGGTCAGGAAAGTCTCGAGCGTGAACTCACACAGAGGCTGAATTACCTCTGGCCCCACCAGAAGTAGTCCCTCCAGGTCATGACTGAGGTCATTGTTAGAGTGTTTTAAAAAGGCCTGTAAGTATTGGAGCTTACTGTTTGCATGTTCTTGGAGGATTTAACCCTATAAAGCGCTGAGCACTTCTGATGGATACTGAGCACCATCAGCTTTCACTTGGATTAAGATAAAATCAAGGACACTCAGTCTGTCTCAAAAATGTTTAGTATTTCATAAGGCTGAACCCTGACTGACTATTTTTTTTCACTTTAGAGTCCCTAAAGTATCTTAAATTTAATTACAGCAGTTTTGCTGAAGCTCATGCAGAACAGACATTAGTACATGCCAATGGTAGTTGAAACTATCTATGAATGGAGTAGAGAATTGCTCAATCTGGGTTTTAATAACTTTTTCTAAATCAGTAAAAATATGTTATTTAAATTCTATTTAATGTAAATGTAATTAAAATGTACTTTTAGTGCAAGACTGTGCATGCAGAAATTGTCAGATATCTCTCCTGTACTTAGGGGAAGAAAGACATTGGGCTTAGGAGCTCTTTTTAAAAGTCTAGTGAGGGTTTAACATTTCCCTATGCACCCCTTGAAATCAGAGATAACCAAATGATGAGATAAGTGGATAGCTCTTTTTTTGCTGTTTTTAAAACAGTGAAGGCCTCCCAGTGCATATTCCTGCTGGGGTTGATGAATAGCTCCTTTGGGATGCTGTAAACTCCACTCAATGTATTTGTGGAATACCTTCTATTTACACAGACATTTTTCTTGATCAGCTGATAAGGAACAGGGGAGAGAAAAAGAAGCAGTAGGCCTTTTTTTTATTATTATTATTTCTGGACAGTTGTTTTATGCTCTGTTTTATGATTTTGGTGGGCTGAAGCTGCTGGGAGTCAGTCTGGCCTTAACTCTGGAAGATAATATGCTCCCAGAACCTGAAGCCATCCTGCTAAAGGGTCCATTAGGCATTTGCCTTTTTAGATGAAACAGTCACACTGTGTAAGACTTACTGGGAATGAATAGAAAGAAAAGCCACCTTTCAGCTCAGCTCACAAAACAGCGGCATTTTTGATGCACTGTTTTTTCAGCTATACCTTTAACATAGCCTCAAACGCTTCTCATATTTTTTTACAAGGCCACTGGCAGCCGATCAATTCACTGCAACAACACCCTTAAATCTTTGTAAAACATAGTACAGGTCATGTGAGTTGGCCCAGGGATACACTTCTCCTGTACAGGCTTCCCTAGCTTTATCAGACCTGCCTGATGGCTGAAATACAGTGGCTGTAGTACTATTGATGAGGGGAAAATGACAAGGAGATGAATTACAGGCAGTAATACATGCTTCCATTGTGAACCTTTCTCCTGTAAGTAAATGGGAAGTGAATTTGGTTCACACACTCTAAGCTAAATGGGTTGCAAGTTTTGATGTAAAGAAGAAACCTTCCCTGGGTCAGAGCAATGAGTCCTGGGATTTTTATTTTTTGTTTTACCTTCTTACAACAAAATTCATCCTTTATTTCTTAAAATCATTATTATAGCCCCCAGTGCTCAGATGCTGATGATGCTTGATGCTGTGTTCTTTCCATGGCACATTACAGTTCTGGATGCTCATTATTATTCATCATTTTTCTTAATTGTATCACATAGGAACTGTTTTATGGCCTGTGACATGTGGAGTAGATGTTCTATGCACTGTTTGCAATTAAACATCTAATTCAAAGTAGCCTACAGAGAGAGGAACGGCTCACAGATGGTTCCAGATGGTCCTTTCAGTTTTGTGTTCTCGGGTTTCTATTACAGTTGAAGAGTAACATTAACAAAAGGTAAATGGCAATCTCTGTAACCTCTTCTGTGGGCTTACAATGCTCCCTGATCTCCATTTCCTTTGAAAGAAACAAGGAAAAATATGTGACTTGAAATCAAATGCAGAAATGAATAGTGAAATACAAGGTTAAAAATAAATAGTAAAAGAAATTACTTTGCCATAGTTGGTTAGAAGGTTCTTGGATCCAGGGAACTACAGGCCGGTCAGTCTGACTTCAGTGCCAGGGAAAAGTCATGGAACAGGTGATCTTGAGTGCTATCATGAAGCACATGCAAGAGAACCAGGTGATCAGGCCCAGTCAACACGGGTTTACAAAAGGCAGGTCTTGCCAAACTGACCTGATCGCCTTCTATGAAAGAGTGACTCGGCTGCTGGACGAGGGAAAGGCTGTGGATGTGGTCTGCCTGGACTTCAGTAAAGCCTTTGACACAGTTTCTCACAGCATTCTGCTTCGGAAACTGTCGGCCTCTGGTCTGGACAGGCGCACACTCTCCTGGGTGGAAAACTGGTTGGATGGTCGGGCCCAGAGAGTGGTGGTGAATGGTGTTAAATCCAGCTGGAGGTCAGTTACAAGTGGGGTTCCCTAGGGCTTGGTGCTGGGTCCAGCCCTGTTCAATGTCTTTATCAACGACCTGGATGAAGGCATTGAGTGCACCCTTAGCAAGTTTGTAGATGACATTAAGCTGGGTGGAAGTGTGGATTTGCTGTGGGGTAGGGAGGCTCTGCAAAGGGATCTGAACAGGCTGGACCACTGGGCTGAGACCAATGGGATGAGGTTTAACAGGGCCAAATGCCGGGTCCTGCACTTGGGGCACAACAACCCTACGCAGAGCTACAGACTAGGAGAAGCCTGACTGGAAAGCTGCCTGGAGGAGAGGGACCTGGGGGTGTTGGTTGACAGCCGACTGAATATGAGATAGTAGTGTGCCCAGGTGGCCAAGAAGGTCAATGGCATCTTGGCTTGTATCAGAAACGGCATGACCAGCAGGTCCAGGGAGTTTATTCTCCCTCTGTACTCGGCACTGGTGAGACTGCATCTCAAATACTGTGTTCAGTTCTGGGCCCCTCACCACAAGAAGGATGTTGAGGCTCTAGTGCGAGTCCAGAGAAGAGCAACGAAGCTGGTGAAGGGCCAGGAAAACAAGTCTTATGAGGAGCTGCTGAGAGAGCTGGGGTTGTTTAGCCTAGATAAGAGGAGGCTGAGGGGAGATCTTATTGCTCTCTACAACTTCCTGAAAGGAGGTTGTAGAGAGGAGGGAGCTGGCCTCTTCTCCCAAGTGGCAGGGGACAGGACGAGAGGGAATGGCCTCAAGCTCCACCAGGGGAGGTTTAGGCTGAACATTAGAAAAATATTTTCACAGAAAGGGTGATTGGGCACTGGAACAGGCTGCCCAGGAAGGTAGTTGGGTCACCTTCCCTGGAGGTGTTTAAGGCATGGGTGGACAAGATGCTGAGAGGCATGGTTTAGTGTTTGATAGGAATCTCACTGGAAAAGATCCAGTGGGTCTCTTCCAATCTGGTTATTCTGTGATTCTGTGAATAGCACTTCTTTGCTTTGGCTACCAAACCAAGAGCTCACTAAATGTTTTCATCCTTCAAACAATATCTAAGAACAATGTTTTGCCTCTTCTCGAGCATTATTAGTTTTTAATTGCATCACACTCTGCACAAAAAAAGTGTCAACAGTTTCCAAAACTTTATAGATGCATGCTCATATCTATGTATTTTTCTGAATCTATGGCTTGCTAATAACTTACACATGAAACAGTCTATTTTCTTGCAAAACGGACATATGACATTTTTGTTGCTGTATAGATGTTCCACATTGATGTGCCCACAGGCTTTACATAACACACACATATGCACACTGATGCAGAAGAGTGAAGCAACTTGGTAAGGGGAAGCCTCAGACCAAAGTGGGTCACTGAAATGCAGAAGTGAGAGAACAACCGATCCGCTACAGGAAAGGTCCCAGACCTTCTCTACAACAACTAACTTCTGCACAATAACAACAGTAATCCATTGCGCTATGTACAGCTTGTCCAGGTTGGACAAGCACATATGAAATAAAAAATACCCTCGTTAGCAAGACCATGATAGTACTGGAGAGCTCATTTTCCACATAGTGCATAACACTGAGTTTCACGCTCCTTTATTCATTAGTTACAGGGATAAGAATCCAATTAAGCCCATATATGTTTGGAAGGTCTAATTTGGGGAAGTTTGTGTGTCTATGTTTATGTGAACATATCTTTAACTGTCATGTTTTTTATTAGAGTTAGTTCTGAACAAAACTGTAAATCCAATATTAGCGAGACACAGGGTGAACTTTGGATTCAAAGCAGAATTTTGTAGACCCATCTCTGCTGTAATAGTTTGTGTGGTTGTGGATGAATGGTGGTGCTTATTGCTGTCAGTACATGCAACTGGGTACCTTAAGATTCTGAAACAAAAGAACCGAGGTGGCAACAGGACAGCCTTGAGCTTCTGCTGGAGCAGAATGTTTTTGAAAGTCTCTGCTAGAGTCAGTCCAGTATGTTTTAAAACAAGGATTTTCTGTGTGCCAGCATTCAGAAGGAAAATCTCTGGCCAGTGGGTTAAAAGCTAGTCATCCTTGTAAATTATCAGCTTCAGCTAGGACAGCATCTCAGAGCCGAGGAGAGGGTAAATCAAGAGGCAGTTATCTCCTGATGCTCCAGCAATGTAAGGCAAATGAGGGGCTCTGATGCTCCCTGCTCTCAAGATTAACTAATTTTTACCTGAAAAATCAATATTCTGGACCAAATCAATGCCCCAGTCCTGTTCCTCAAGGCATTTTAAAAATGGTAAATTTGGCCTGATATGTAGAAACTCATTTTCAGTATTTTAGTCTGCAGGAGTATTCATCTGGAGTTAAAACATTGTTTTGGGTTTTTTTTTTAATCTCCATTTGAATAAGTAATGGGGAAAGACGCTTTAATCTTACATCTTTTTCCTGTCATGGATTTCATACATTGGAATTTTTTGTCTTCTCCTCAGTCTGTCAAGGTCTCAAAAGTGACCTTGACAAGATATTTCTCTCACTTCTTACTGTGAATAATCCCAGTTATTTGTGTGATGGTGGTTTGCCTTTATTGAGGATTTCCTTGAGGCTAGGAAGCTGGAAATAGTAGGTTTTATCTTAAAGTGTTTAAATTTGATTGAGTCACAATAAGTCTGTAGCTCTCTGGGTATGTAGATACGTATCTGAAGGCAACTACATGGCCTTGACTGGTGCAGTTTTCAAGCATTTTGCAATCCAGGCAGGGTTTTACTCCCACTACCTCTGCCACACAGGGAAGTATTAAGTGCATTTTGGAGACAGCAATTCAAAGTGTAACACAGAACGAGTGGCTTGTCCAGGGATTCCCAGGAAGTCCAAACTGCAAGTTCACAGCAGTGTGTACTGGGTCAAGCATAGTCTCTTAACATATTATCAGAGTGCTGGAGAAAATTTAAAGCAATCTTGTTTATTATATGTTAACCCATTTTTGTGTTAAATTTCCCCCCTCATATCCCTGACAATGACTTAAAAATAGCATAGACAATGTTCTTAAAAAATACACCTATGTAATCAAATCAGTTTGATACCTGAGAGCAAGTTTTCTTACCAAGACTGTAATAAAGTCAGACTGATTGAGCCTCAGGGACTTCAATAAAACAATTCTGGATTGATGGTGTTGGAACTTAAAGGAATGCGTGAGCCAGCAGGTGCAAAGCAGTGAGCAGCTGCAGTGACAAAATGTGACAATACTTTGCTTGCTAGCATTGAAAGACATTTCTTGATCATTTCTAATGAAACGCTTTTCTAGCTGGCCCATAGGTGAACGCAGTGTTTTCCTATGGAATGGCTATACACCATCAATTTAGTTGTTGATTTCCATATGCATGATGAATTCAGGAATGTAACACATATGTAATCTAATGTAACCCATCCCTGTTTACAGAGTTTGTAAAAGAAATGTTAACAGATTGGTGAAGGGAGGGGCAGTGACTTGCTGTGGAGAGGAGGGAGCTGGGCTCTTCTCCCAAGTGACAGGGGACAGGACAAGAGGAAATGGCCTCAAGCTCCGCCAGGGGAGGTTTAGGCTGAACATTAGGAAAAAAAAAAAATCACAGAAAGGGTCATTGGGCACTGGAACAGGCTGCCCAGGGAGGTGGTTGAGTCACCTTCCCTGGAGGTGTTTAAGGCACGTGTGGACGAGGCGCTGAGGCACATGGTTTAGTGTTCGATAGGAATGGCTGGACTCGATGATCCAGTGGGTCTCTTCCAACCTGGTGATTCTATGATTTTATGATTCTATGATACCAGCTGCATCAGACTGGGGGAGCCCGTGGGCCAGGATCATCTCCGTTTTGGTCCCCGGAAAAAAAAAAAAAAAAAAAAAAAAAAAGCATAAAAAAGAGAAGCTTTTGCAAAGAAATTGCAGTCGCTTCGCAGCTGCTCCCCGCCTCTCTGCGGCGGGTCCGGTGTCGGAGCGCCCTCTGCTGGCGCGGGGCCGACCGCTGAAGCTACCCCGACTACTAAAAAAGATCTTACAGTCTTTTAAACTATGTTGTTTAAGGTGTGGGAGAAAGCTTGAATCGTCCTCATCTTTTCCATTGCTGCCTTTTCTGATGATGCGTGGAGAGTCTTGTTCGTAGTCTTGTTCTGCTCCTGCAAAAGACGCTAAATTTTGAATGGTCATTTCCCACCTGATTCTAACAGTTCAGGTTGGCAGAGAGGCCCTGGATGGCTTAATCATTTGAGAGATTTAGTGCTGGTTATGTATGGACATATACAGAGATTCTTCAGGATTACCTTATAATTGATTTCTGGGCCGAGAAGAAATAATGCTGGGCTGAGGTCAATTGGATGAGATTTAACAAGGCCAAATGCCAGATCCTGCACTTGGGGCACAACAACCCTAAGCAGAGGTACAGACTAGGAGAAGCCTGGCTGGAAAGCTGCCAGGAGGAAAAGGACCTGGGGGTGTTGGTTGACAGCGACTGAACATGAGCCAGCAGTGTGCCCAGGTGGCCAAGAAGGCCAGTGGCATCTTGGCTTGTATCAGAAACGGCATGACCAGCAGGTCCAGGGAGATTATTTTCCACCTGTATTCAGCGCTGGTGAGACCGCACCTTGAATACTGTGTTCAGTTCTGGGCCCCTCACCACAAGAAGGATGTTGAGGCTCTGGAGCGAGTCCAGAGAAGAGCAACAAAGCTGGTGAAGGGGCTGGAAAACAGGCCTTATGAGGAACATTTGAGAGAGCTGGGGTTGTTTAGCCTGGATAAGAGGAGGCTGAGGGGAGACCTCATTGCTCTCTGTAACTTCCTGAAAGGAGGTTGTAGAGAGGAGGATAATGGCCTCTTCTCCCAAGTGACAGGAGACAGGACGAGAGGGAATGGCCTCAAGCTCCGCCAGGGGAGGTTTAAGCTGGACATTAGGAAAAAAATTTTCACAGAAAGGGTGATTGGGCACTGGAACAGGCTGCCCAGGGAGGTGGTTGAGTCACCTTCCCTGGAGGTGTTTAAGGCATGGGTGGACGAGGTGCAAAGGAGCACGGTTTAGTGTTTGATAGGAATGGTTGGACTTAATGATCTGGTGGGTCTCTTCCAACCTGGCTATTCTATGATTTTATGATTCTATTGCACTGTTTTGACACCATGGCCCTCATTAAGGGATGCGTAAGGTAGCTAGAGTAATCATCTTGCAGAACGGTCTGAGTATAAGTGCAATTTTCATTCATTTAAACATCATCTGCTATGTTCAATAAACTGCAGTGCCGTGGAGACTTTCTTTCCTTCAAGCCATTCCACGAGGAATTTTTCAGCTTCTTTATAAGGGATGAATTCCATCAAGGTAAGAATTGCATGAAGAATCACAGTCATTTGCCACAGGAACCAGCAAAGAGTGAAAGAGCGAGAATATCAAGGAAAAGGAACAGTTTCTACCTAGTTGTGAGAAAGTACCTGCATGGACAGAGAAGGGAATTGCTCTGTTCTTGGACACAGATTGCTGTCACATGTACAGAAGGTTCAAGGAATCTGGGTGGAATGAAGCGGGAGAGTTCTTCATAGTCAAGGCAGACTTTACACTTTGTTCAGCTCCCAGATTGAATGTCTAACGCACTGTCTGCTACTATCTGGATTCTACTCTTGACTTTGTTTCGCTCACCCAAAGATCCAAGGAGAAGTCAGTAGTTGTGTAAGGCTGGAGATGCCATGTGGTATGCAAGGGAGTGGGAAAAAAAAAGCAGACCTTTGGCTTACAGGCCACAGAGTTGACACAGACTGAAGTTGTGGGCCAGCCACAATTGTCTTGGGACTGCTGTTCTCTTCTGCTGGCACGTCATCTGCCTGCAACAATACGCTGACTGAGCCTAGCTGTCTAGTGTAGTGCTTATCCTACTGCTCCTTTGCCCTGTAGAGCATTTCTGTATTTCAGTTGGGGATCATAGCAACAAGTCATGTTTCTGTCCCTCTTTACTCAAGGTAGGAATAGAAGCTAGTGGATTTTCTTTTGAGCAGATACTAACCCACAGTGTGGGAATTAGCTTTTTGGGATCCTTGCTGCTTTTACCAGCCTGTGAATCTCTCTTATGTATTCATGAAGTCCATGTCAGCACAATATATTTAAGCTTATTAATACTTTAAGCACCCAGCCTTCCCCTCCCAACAACCAGGCTATACAATATGTGTTGCAGTGCTGGTGTTAGTACCCCACATACCCTAGAAAATTACAGAAGGTATGAGTTGTTTGTGTTCCTAGAAAAAATGGCAGGGAGACATTAGAGATAGGTGTGTTTTATTCATAAGCTCTCTGCAAACAAAGAGTTGGTAATGATGAGGAAGAAGCTTACTTTGAGAAGGATTCCAAAGTGCTCAAGGGACTAGCAAGTACAGCCAGCATCCAAGGTGCCTATGGGTAAAGATGTGTATCAAAATAAAAATATTTTTTTTAAAAAAGAATGGCTTAGAAGAAATAAAGCCTCAGCTTCTCTTTCTGTGCTTCCTTAGGAAAAGATATAAACTAGCACCAAAATTTTCTCAGCATCAGCAAAAAACTCTAGTGCTGTCAGAAAGATCTGAGATATGTTAAACTTCTGCAGAAGTGAATTGAAGTCTGCAGGTCTGATCACTCCACGAACTGAGTGCCCCCTGAAATTTCACATGAAGCTGTGACTAGCAGCTCCCGGAATGGTATCTGGGATACAAGGTTCTTCTTACGGTCCAAAACACAGGGGACTGCAAGCATTCTTCTTTCAAAAGTATTTTTCTTGCTGTTGTAGTGAATGTGGACAGTCTTATACTGACAGTATGAGGTAAAGACATGTAAAAGTGCATGTAGCCCCTTGAAGGACATGTGGCAATAGCTGGTCCTGCTGTATAACAAAAGAGTACCCAAATACTGGAAATTAGCCAAGAGCTACAGTTCCCAACTGACAGCCCAAAAGGAGCAGAGAGGACTAGAGGCACCTCTTTTGGAGGGATAGGGTTTCAGAAGGGTGAGAGACTAAGAGGCTGTTGCTAAGTAAAAGAGTTTTTATTCCCCCATAGATTAATTTTAGAGGGCGTTGCTGTCCAGCTTACTCAAAAGAAGTTTATCACACAGCTATGGCTTTTGTTGTCCTTGGCTAAGAGAAAGCAAAGGCAACATTAACTGTGTACTCAAAACCGAAATTATGCTTAATGCACATTTTCCATCATCATCCCTCTACTGCTCCTCTAACCTGATTTGGAGGAGGATTATCTGGAGGTGACCTTAAATAATGGCATAGTCTATTAAGCACTTGAAGCCTCCCCCCACCAGGTGTAGTAAGTGTGATACTGGTTACAACTGTATTTTTCATCGAGATTTCTGTGCTGCCGGAACAGGACTGTACTCACTGAATTAATTTTATTCAGCTCAGGATACAGAAAGCAGATGGCAACAACTAGTGTAATGTTTGAAACTGCATACTTTTTTCCTGTTTAACTGTTATAGCTATTGCTTATTGTAGCACCTGAGACTGATTTTTCATCAAAGGGAGATGGTGGAAGAGTCAACAGATTTTACCTAGAAAATCCCAGAAAAGAACCATATCACAACAGTCAAGCCTGTTCCTCCCGGTATTTTGCCACTTCTTCATAGAGCAGAGATTTTAAATAAACACTTATTGAAATAAATGAAAGCAATAGTTCTGATCTCAGCATTTCTGTCTGAGAGCTTGGTAAAGACATGAAAGGAACTTATTCATATGAGCTGTTTCCTCTATCACTAGTAAAACCTAGTGCCTTGACAGTTGCCACCATCCCATGAGACTCAGCTGGGTGTATGAGATAGGTGTGGTCATGAGAATGCAAATGTTTCCATGGTGCCCTTCTGTTAGAGCTATTATTACCTATTTTATAACAGCAAATCTACATCTCAATGAAGTTCTGTGTTGTGTTATACTTCTGCTTAAATAGGGATGAACTCCTTAGCTGCTGAATTACACTTTAGTGCCCTCATCACAAACGATCCCCCTCTGTTGCCAGTGAAAGGCCGGTTTTCACCTCTTGCTTCACACTGATGGCTAGCTGCAATGCTACTGGTATCCCACAGAGGCAGCTGAGACAGCCATACCCACTGTTAGTGGCTGAGAGATTAAATACATCGTGATGTCTCTTCCAGACTTGAGACATCTTTGGTCTCTTTTCAGATGGATAGTCTGGCTTGGCATTGTGGCTGTGATCATCACACTGTAGGGTGTTTTTCTATGTGCCATTCCTCACAGAATTTTTTTTCCTTGCTGTTTAAGGCAATTGTAAATACACAATTTGTGTACTTTGGTATTTATGAACTTTTGAACAGCAACAGCCAAATTCACACATTCTTCTTATGGTCCAAAACACAGGGGACTGCAAGCATTCTTCTTTCAAAAGTATTGTGGCATCAGTGTTGAAGAAGCCAGTTCTGTTCAGTTGTGCACCCTGGAGATCCAGTGGATCCAGTCACACATCTTTACTGGCCTTTTGTGCTGTGTGTAAAGGAGTGAAGTTCCTGCAGGCTTTCTCAGCCATCTCATTACCCTGTGAATGTTTTAAGCAACTGATACACCTCACTGGGTGTTCACTCAGTAACTTGAACTGCTGATATTCTTCGCCTTGCACATCATGATTTGATAAGCATAAACATCGACACTGCACTAATTGTTTATTAGTTTTGGCTTCTCTTTGAATTTTAGAGTAGGAATCATATTCTAAGAAATAGGCTTTTAGGTCAAATTCTCTCTTGCTTTTCCCATACTCTGTCTTTTCATGAACTTGAATATGATTTTTTTCATTTGTGTTCTTTGGAACTGTCATGTTTTTTATCTAAGTATATATCCCAGGACATAAGAAAACTTGTCTTGCCCTTTGATAAATTTTTTCAATACCTGTGTTTTCCTAAACTGCTGACATCATCATATTTCTCCTTCTGACACTGTGAAGTTCTGTTCATCCTTTTCTTCCTAAAATGCCAGATTTGAGGGATTTTAAATGCTCTTTGCTTACTCTGTCCCTACAAAAAAAAAAATGGATTTTTAATGCAAAACTAGAGGGGAGAAGTAGATCTCTGTGACAGTTTTCGGTAGGTGGAGATCGTTTTACTCCCTCGCTAAAGCATGTGACCCACCCTGAGGATAATTTATCTTCCATATCTGTGTTCCAGTTACAGCTAAAGACAAAAGCATTTGTAAAATACATTTTGTATTAGAAAGTAGTTAACTTATATGAGAAAACCTTCAAACAATCTGCCAAAATTCTCTATATCAAGATAGGCATAGTATTTGTGTTCTGTTTAGGAGCAGATGGTGGCTGCACTGCTGTTGAGAGCTATTGATATAAATAACTGCCCTTCTTGCACTAAGTAAGTATTCAACCCAATGAGAGGTGCCTAAGCAAGAAAGTAGCTTGTTCAAACAAAAATATTTTAAGATAAATGAAAAGAATTCATGGTGACAAATTCTTATGTATCTCTTAATGCTACACAAATCTTACTTTTTATAGAGAGATCTTCACCTGTGTAACTGACCCTCAACTAAAGTTACCCGTATGGGTTTGCAAGAATTACTGTCATTCTCAAAGTGGTGTATTTGTTTCAGTTCTTCTCCCAGTCATACCAGTGAGCACTACATGTTGCAGGGCAGAGTGCCAGTTGATGACTTCTGAGCATTTCAAACATGGATTGCATGAGTAACTTCATTCAAAAGCTAGGATGTGAGCACGGGTCAGGGAGCAGAGGACTGGGAAATCATGACTGTGGGAGAAAATACCCCAGCAGTGATTGAGGCTGGAGTCAAGATACTGCTATAGGAATTAACTACGGGCATGATAAAAAGCATGCTGAAGCCAGAAGACGCCTGAGCTAGTAGAAGGAATTGCTGCTGTAGGTCAACAATTTCTGCTTGGTTTTGCTTCCTGAGTAGATGGTATCTATTCAACCAGATTTAAGATCAGCATTATGTCTCTGTGTCTTTCCATATGGGCATACATCTTTTGTAAACTAAATCATCAACCATTTTAAACCTATCACTTCCTTCATTCCTAAGGGATCTCTGGTACTGATTTTGAGAGTATCTTAGGGGGAGATTAATACAGACTTAACTCAGCAGACTTTATTTTAAATTCCCTATAATTTCTGGGAATGTAGGTAATTGTTCCTTCAAGGAGGCTTACCAATGAGTGTTTTAAATGTACCTGCAGCAGGTTGATCAGAATATATGAACCCTTTGTTTGACTTTGGGCTGATGGCACATTGTCATTCTTCCTCTTCAGTGCTATACACAAGTATTGCTCTTTTATCACTTGGACTACAATAAGAAGTTTATGAATTTGCAGTTATTTTTAGTGTAAGCTTCATCCATACTATCAAGCTGATTTTTCATATTAGTGCTTAGCCAATGGAATTTCTTTTGGCAGATGGATCATTAGAATTATTGATTTGTACATACTTTTGTGGCATTTTTTCCCCAGATCACACAGATCTCAGGGTTGTGCTGGTTAGCCTCTCCATATGTGATCTATGACATCCATAGCAAGAATCTTTTTAACTAATTTCAGAGCTAAATGAGTATAAAGCCTTACATCAGAGATACAGCTGTATTTCTGACCTAAGGGGCCATTGTTTCATTAGGTCTGATTAACTACAGCATTATTCCTGTTCTGTTCTGGTGTGGATTTATATCAGTGTACAGCTTCAAGTAATGTGATAAATTAAAACCAGAGTGCCAAAACCTGATTCAGCTGAAGTCAATAGAAGCAGCACTGCTGACCTCATGTAGCCAAATGACCTGTTTGAAAGCATTTGCTATGTCCTCATAGCCCAACTTCTTGAAGGCTTTCTGTGACTGAAAGTGGAAAAAAGCTAGAAATTTTGTTTAATTTGATTTGTTTTAGCTTTCCGTATGCTCACGACAACATGCTATAGTGCTGCTTTTGCAAAACAGAGTATATATCTGATACAGTATCCAGTTCAAAGGATGCAGCTCTGCTGCCATTGTCTGTTTAGTTATTGTTTGCTCTGCATTCCCTAGGTCTACAAAGAGATCTGATTTACTGCTTTACTGTTACCCAACCGTGGAACATTCTTGTGGCTTTAACTGTTTGACATATTCTTAAGAATGGTTTTAACTTGAGTTTTAAAGCATTATTGATCAAATGAAGGGAAGTTTACAGACCCATATGCTTGACCCTTGTTTAATAAATATGAGCTTTTCCTGCACTGTTCTTGTTGAGGTTGCTAGCTGGCTTTTCATAATTTAATGGTTTTTGGATGATGTAACATGGACTGTCCCATTTGATAGTGGGGATTTAACACCATTTACCTTAGTGGAGCTCTGAAAATTTTACCAGCTGAGGATTTGCTGATCTCTGCTGCTCTAATTTCTCATAGGCTTTCTTCCATTATCTGTGGTCAAGATTAAATCAGCTTTTCATAGAAGTCAGAGAAAACATCATTGATTTATTCTATTTTCTACATTTGAGCCTTTATTTTATTCTTGTCAGTACAGAGATGTTCGTGTCAAGTTCCAAGCAGCTATCTAAACACTGAATATCTCACTGTGATAGTTACACATTTCTCTTAGATAATGTTTGAATACAAAAATTTAAGGCAGTAGCATGAATCAGCCATACCACAGTGTCCACGGTGGTGAAGGAAAGACAAAGATGACAGGCATGTCACAGTTCCTGAGATTACTTTGCTGCTTATGTGTGTTGTAACCTCTCTCACATGGTCTTTATCCTTTTCTCATGTGAAAATGCTTTGTAGGTACAAGAAGAAGGGCCATCACATGAAGCCATGTAATTATGTACATGTGAGGAAATGTATACAAACTGTCATGGTAAATCATTCCTATTTTCCTGCCTTAGTTCCTTTCAACTGTAATGTACTTCAGCTAGATTGCTAGCTCCAACCATGCTGGAATAAAATACCTGCCCCCTCAAAAAAATTAGGAGTGCTTTGCCACAGAGAGAGCACATCACATTTATTTAGGGGATAAGCACTCAGATTAAATGGATTCTACATAGTTTCTGGGAAACCACAGCTCATGCTGGGCACCCTTATTAATTCACTCTGAAACTTTTGTCATTGATTTAATAGCATAACAATTCTTATTCTAGTATCATGGTACCTATATTTACATTGTTCACACCATGTAATACACATCTCTTCCAGAGTCATCCACTGAATATGGGAAACTTGGATAACTCCAGTTGTTGTTATTGCAACTCAGTGAGCTTTTGGGAATGATTCCCTCTGTTTCTTATGTTGTGATAGAGAAAATTTTGTATGACATCTTGATTTTACTGTAACTAATATCGAGTCCATAATGCAGCAAAAGGAAATTTGGATCTGGCATATGAAAGAATAAGAGAAAGAAGGGGAGTTGAGAAAGAATGTTAAAAAGTTTAGAGATTTTGAGATTCTTTAGCAGTTATGGTTATATACCTGTTCTATTTAGATCAATCCTGCATGAAAAAGAGATTGGCTGCATGCTTACGCTGACTTGCTTTGACTGAAATGGATTTCCAGCTAACCTGCATTGATAGATCCATGACAGAGAAATATTTGGATATCCTGCTAAACCATATTAGCTATTTCTTTGTGCTAGCAGACTGATTTAAAAAACAAACAAACAAAACCAACCCAACAACCACAGCCTGGGCCAAGATGTGAACTTTCCTTCCAGTTTCCTATACATAAAACTTTACAGTATGTGAAAAATAGAGGGGACACGTGCTGGTGCTAGCTAGTGCTGGTTCTGCTGGGCTTCTGTCGAAAACAAAATGTTCGCTGTTTCATCCAGGACCAATTGAGAGGTTGTGCTTTCAGGTCCTTTTGAAGAGTAGGAAGGATAATCAGAGCACATCATCTTTTATTGCTGTTTCTTCATTTTCACCTGCCTTAAATCTGCTCAGGGTCTCAGGAAATATCAGTTCCCTGGAACTACTCTGCCAGTTTCCTGCCATAACCACTATCACAGAAAGGGTTCTTACTAATATGTGATGTACTATTTTGGCCTTGGAAGCATGGTTGTGTTTCACTGGATCATTTTTAGACAAGAATAAAAGAGGAATTCATAATGAAGAAAAGTATTCAGTGTCCCTCTGTTTGTATCTCATGGGCAGATCAGGGATATAGTTTCTCTACACACAGCAGCAAGGGTGATGATGTTGTGCAACAGTTCATGAATGAACAATTGGCAGCAGGAAAGATTTTGGATGCCTAGTGTAGAACTGGGCAGTCCCTCCACCAGACCTGTCAGTATACAGATTATTAGAGGTACCTGCTAGTTGAAGTGTTTTGCAATGACAGTAATTTCTTCCTTGTTGTCCTAATAGTGATGTTCAGTTTGCAACGGTTTCCACTGCAGAACACCTACATTAAACCCACTTAATCTGAAACAATGAGTAGAAGTCTGAATAGTGAAAGTCACTGGGGCCTCTGTAAGGAAAAATAATTTTAGGATAATTTCACATGTTCAGTATATTTGCTACTTTATGTATTATTTCCATATCAAATCTCTGCTTTCATAAAATTTTACTGCACAGGAAAGGATAGGGCAAATTTGTTCTGTGAATCATAATGCCCTCAGATCTCAAGTTCCTGAACTTTAGTTGCTAGACAAGATGAAGGGCAACCAATTTTTGTAATGGTCAGAGCAAAATGTTTGATGTAAACATCTTGGCCGAACCAGGATCCAAACCCTAGCCCAAGCCTCTCAGCTTTGGCCCATCTCTGGTAGTGACGTCTAATATTCTGCTTTTATCTAGACGGTGCTACGAAGAAACCACTTGTAATATCATTAATCCCAAAATGTGGTTTTAATTGTAACAGAATCTTAGACTTGCAAGAGGTAAGCAGAAGATATCAGAAGGAATATTCTGGTAGAGTTCATCATGGTTTTGCTAGACTCATCTTTGAGGATCCACTTTTCATCTAGGCTCCAGACAGAGGTTGCACGACTAGTTCATAGTGAAGAAGAGATGTGCTACACTAGGGTGCTGCTGAGTGAAGAAAGCTGTTAACTTTGCCTATATTTGCACTTCTGTCTCTCTTTGTGGTGTGCTCGTTGTTGAACTGGACAGCTATCATGGAAAGACCACTGATTTTCTTCCCATGTTCTTTAACTGTAGTCACATGTGGCCAAGCTAAACCCTTGCAGTGCAACTGTTTTTTCCTATTTACGCATGTTACTTAGAAACATCAGCTCAGGATATGTTATTACAAGTTTGGGAATGACCCCATTCTTGGCGGAGGGCCAAGCCAAATGTTTTATTTCATTTAAAAAAGCAAAATGTAATAGAGTCAGTAGTTATAATTATGAATGGCAAGCAGAGGTGGAGTGCTACTACGAAACAGAAAGATGGGAAATTCCAATAATCCTAATTAATAAGCATAGTCATTAATTCCATCAGTGGGACCATAAAACAGAAAAGTCATTCTGACTTAAGAGCAATTTGGCTGGGAAAGGACACAGGAGATGAACTGTAAAAAAAGACTGATTCATTGATCAAGGCAGCTTCATATGATAAAGACGTTGACACTAAGATTTTTTAAAGAGCTTGCTTTTGTTAGATTCACTAAACTTCAGGTCTATAATTAAAGAAAGAGGAAAATTAAAAACCAGAAATATGATTCAAGTAGCAATTAAACAGGCCTAGAGGGGGGGAAATATTATGAAACTGTCTTATGAAATAGACAAAGAAGAATCTGAAAAACATTTAATTGTCTCTAAGCCCAACACAGAATGCTTTCTCTTTGTCAGACCAGTACTGTTGTAACCAATTTCTTAGTCCTCCCCTTCTCCTGTTTACATATACAAGAGGGAATGTGTTGCTTTCTCTTTGACAGTCTCTTGTTAGAACATATGAACCACAACATTCTAGTAATAGAATTACCCTGTTTTTGTGGTTGTTTTCTGAAGAGGGACAGTAATCCAGAAATGATTATTTTCCTCTCTTTGTACTGGTTATTTAATTGTGGACTCTAAATGCTGGCATGAGACACTGGCTGCACTGGAGCAGAATTTGGAGGGGATGTTACTGGCACTCCCACTTGCGCTGTTCAGCTTGAGAGTTTTTCAGTGTTTCAATTGCAAACCGCTCCTTGCAGAGATTTATAACTAGGTCATAAAAGTACCCTCCCAGCTAAAATTTGCACTTCTTTTAAGTTTTATGACACAAGTGCAAAATAGAAATCTGATGAGATATATTTCATCATGATGTATAAAGATTTACACACTTAAATCCTATTCTTGTTTGAGAGCATTACATTTCAGACTCCATCCATATGCATCATTTTATAGGGACATAACAGCAAAGCATCACCTGGATGTCCCTAACCTCAGTGAAGCCCACAGAACACCATTGATTTACACCAATCTGGCTCATAGTCATTGTCATTCATTTGCTGGCTGTGGCCAGATTGGTTTTGTCAGTTATTGTTTTCAATATCATTTCATTATATTTCCTAAACTAATAGTGGAGAAGAAGTAGAATCCACTTCAATGTACTCTATGAAGCAGAAGTCAAAACAATATGTAACAGATATTAGAGTCTAAAATATTCTTTTTTTCCCCTGTCAGAAATATTAATAGCAAACTGAATCCAAACTGATCAGAGGCTGTGATGTCCATTGACCTCATTGTGCCTAACAAGAGCTGTATAAAGCAACTGCTGGAAAAGTGCTGAGTTTACAATACGCACAGCCCCATTTCATGAGATGATCTCCACTGTTATGCTGGGTACAAGGTTTATTACACACACATAAGAATTGACATTTCCTTTGTTTATGAGTTATGTTTCTTATCAGTTATAAGGATTTACATCTATTTTTCTGTCTGTTACTACTTGTGGACAAAAGCTGTGATTTAGCCCATGAGCACCATTTAGAAACATTATATAGTGCTGGTGGTAAGGGAAGCATTAAGGGCCTTTGTGTCAAAGGTCCACTTCCTTCCTGAAGCTTTAGCAGACCTTTCAGAGTTGTCTATCTCTTTCCTAAGAATACCAACTGTTCTTCCACAGTTACCCTCAACTCTTGGAAGATCTTCCCTTTCAGCCAGAAGCCAGATCTTCAGGTAGTTGTGGTGAAAGCTGTTGACTAGAAAACTAAAGGATAGTGCAGTAGAAATGGTTCCAAATCCATCCAAGTATGGACTTTTTGCAAAAACACCACAAAAAGTACTTAGGTTGCTATCGCACATTACACTCATTTTAATAACATGGTTGCTATTTTACCAATCCAGTTTTCAGGGATTTAGTTTTCTTTTATAGACACAGCCATACTGTATTTCCTTAGCCAATAACCAGGGCCATGTAAAATATTCTGTCAAATCCCAAACCACCAAACACTGGCCCCATTTCAGTTTTCATTATGAACTCAAAATTCAGACCAGGATGGTCTGTTGAGGAAATAGTTTGTTAAGGTTCACAAACCGTGCAAACAAACTTTGGCCTTATTTTGATTAACCTCGCTTCTAATGGGTGGAGGTATGTTTGAAAACCAGGTTGAAGATGGCTCCTTTTGATGCATTTCCCAGATCTTTGGCTAAGCCAGCCAGACAAACCAAGACTCTACTTAGCCCCTACTTCTGAAAAAAACTTTGTAGCATGGTCTGGCACTCTTTACCTCTCAGGTGGTTAACCTATGTTTGAGCACAGCACTGAAAGAGCCATTTCAAATTAGTTTGAAACATGTCTCATTCTCAGTACGAACATGGAACTAGCTAATCAGAGCTGCATGGATATAGCGTTCAGCTTTCTTGGGCTCCATCCAAGAGCACTCAGAACTTGAGGTTTTAAGTTACTGTTCAGTTATTCTATATATTCAGAACAGAATAACAATTTTAACTTCTAAATAAGTTGATTAGAAAAGAAAATTCCCCTCATCCTTGATTTTAATTCTCTGAAACAACTCACCATTACAGCATTCAGTGTGCGGGAATGTATATGAATGACAGAGATTCTACTTTTGTTTTTTTTTTGCTTCAGGTGTTGTATTCCTGAGACATAGTTTTGTTAACAGATGAAAGTCCTGGCAGTGAAATATTGCTGTGTGGTTTACATTAGTAATAGTAATAGTCTGCTCCAGAATTACCCACCCAACATGCCGTCACATTTCTTTGATTGAATTGATCCATTGAGGTCTCGAACATGGCTAATCTTTGTTCTCTGGCAGACTGTCTTTGTTAGGACACGGCAGGATCCTGCAGAAGTAGGATTCTGCTGGGATAGTGTCATTTCACAGCATACAGAGCATAGTATTAGGAGGTTTCATGGAATCATAGAATAACCAGGTTGGAAGAGGCCCACCAGATTATTGAGTCCAACCATTCCTATCAAACACTAAACCGTGCTCCTTTGCACCTCGTCCACCCATGCCTTAAACACCTCCAGGGAAGGTGACTCAACCACCTCCCTGGGCAGCCTGTTCCAGTGCCCAATCACCCTTTCTGTGAAAATTTTTTTCCTAATGTCCAGCTTAAACCGCCCCTGGCGGAGCTTGAGGCCATTCCCTCTCATCCTGTCCCCTGCCACTTGGGAGAAGAGGCCATTATCCTCCTCTCTACAACCTCCTTTCAGGAAGTTACAGAGAGCAATGAGGTCTCCCCTCAGCCTCCTCTTATCCAGGCTAAACAACCCCAGCTCTCTCAAATGTTCCTCATAAGGCCTGTTTTCCAGCCCCTTCACCAGCTTTGTTGCTCTTCTCTGGACTCGCTCCAGAGCCTCAACATCCTTCTTGTGGTGAGGGGCCCAGAACTGAACACAGTATTCGAGATGCAGTCTCACCAGTGCCGAGTACAGAGGGAGAACAACCTCCCTGGACCTGCTGGTCATGCCGTTCCTGATACAAGCCAGGATGCCATTGGCCTTCTTGGCCACCTGGGCACACTGCTGGCTCATGTTCAGTCGGCTGTCAACCAACACCCCCAGGTCCCTCTCCTCCTGGCAGCTTTCTAGACAGACTCCTCCTAGTCTGTAGCTCTGCTTAGGGTTGTTGTGCCCCAAGTGCAGGACCCGGCATTTGGCCTTGTTAAACCTCATGCCATTGGACTCTGCCCAGCAGTCCAGCCTGTTCAGATCCCTTTGCAGAGCCTCCCGACAATCCAGCAGATCGACACTTCCACCCAACTTAGTGTTGTCCGCAAACTTGCTAAGGGTGCACTCAATGCCTTCATCCAGGTCATTGATAAAGACATTGGACAGGACTGGACCCAGCACTGAGCCCTGGGGAGCCCCACTTGTCACTGGCCTCCAGCTGGATTTAACACCATTTACCACCACTCTCTGGGCCCGACCATCCAACCAGTTTTCCACCCTGGAGAGTGTGCGCCTGTCCAGGCCGGAGGCCGACAGTTTCCAAAGCAGAATGCTGTGAGAAACTGTGTCAAAGGCTTTACTGAAGTCCAGGAAGACACATCCACAGCCTTTCCCTTGTCCAGCAGCCGAGTCACTTTATCATAGGAGGCGATCAGGTTAGTTTGGCAAGACCTGCCTTTTGTTACCTAGGTGCACAGTGCATATTTAAGTGTGCGTTAGGGAGCTTGAGGGAGAGTGTGGGGTGTCCCCTATCCTTCCTCCAAAGCTGGTGTCTCTCATACCAACAAATACTACACAGGCAGCCAAAATAGGTAAACTTTACACGAAGGAAAACTCGAAGTCTGGGAGAGGCACTAAATCTAGTATTGGTTGTGGCACTATTGAAGCTAGTTCTGGCTGGCAAGTATGAATGAGACTGAGTAATGCTGCAGTCTGTCACCTCTCACCCTAATTAGTGTGACAGCACTTGCAAAGTATTGCATGTAAAAATAAAACATATCTTTAAAAGTGTTTGAAACTGGTATGAGGTGACTTACTTGGTTTGAAACACAAAGTTATCAAAGAAACCAGCCTTCTTTCAGTTCAGCTGTGTTCATGTAGCAGCAATCACTTCTAAGAGTGCTGTGGGTTTGTAAGCTGTCCATGTAAAATATTTTCATCTCTTTCTTTCCCAAAACCTTAGTTTATCTATATATTTAGAAGATCCCCAACTTTCCATTTTTAATATTCTGTTCAAGTTTATTTCACTGTAATGGATCACATAAGAGAATTCAAAATTTTTTTTCCTATGTTGCTGGCAGTCTGAGCTATTTCCATCTCAGTGAAAGGGAGAGAAAGAATGGAAAAACGTACTTGAGAGGAAAGCAGTGGATTTGACGCACATGTCTAACACCAAGCAACAGAATTGCAGATTGGGACATATATTCAACATAGAAGAAAAACGTCTATATTTGATTAAAAGAACTCTTCTGAAACTGATTGTGTGAATTGTTCTATCATAATCCCTGCCACAAGATATTCTTGAGATTAAGAAGACAATCTGGGAAAAAGGGCAATGCATCAGATGGGAATGATGAGGAGACAACAGGAACCACTAGGAGAAAGAAGGGAAGTGATAGTGGATGAGAACCTAGCACTGGCTGGGAAATGAAAACAGGATCAGAAGATAGCTGGGCAGATGAAGAAAGAGATGGAGGGAGAGGTGTGCTGAAGAGGTGTCTAGATCATGAAGCAGAGGAAAACTGGAGCTAACTGTTTGGGTAAAATTTGAGGACAAACAGCTGGTGAGAAGGTAGGTACAAAGACCTTATATTTCTTATGTGTTGGACAACAGGAAAGGGAGATACAGCAACAAGAAAAGAAGATGGTTAGGGGAAGTTGTCATAGATTGGCAAGAATGAACAGATGTAGAGCTACAATGTAAAATGGGAATTAAGTCTGTCAGGACAATAAGACTTGGACTGGGAGAAGAAAAGAGACTGTGTGTAAGCATCCAGAGGACTCAGGTTTGTTAGGCAAGGGGAGAGATGTGCTGGGATCAGAAAGTGGAAAGTTTTCATGAGAAATATGAAATTTGGATCTTGAGGCAGCAGCAGGGAAGAGATTAATGAAGGCAGAGCTGTGTCAGAGGAGGCAAGACAGGAGGGGTAATGCTGATATAGGAGAGACAAATAGCCAAGGAACATGTGATATTTAGGTCCTTCCACAGTTCCTCTGCTGTCAGTAAAAGCCCATTTAAACACTAGCAGAGTTTGTGTCATCCCACTTTAGGGCTGCCAATAAAGAGGTGAGTGACCTGTTGCTATAAGTTACTTCATTAAATTAAATTACTTAGATCTATGTGGAAAATTAATATGGTTGACATTGAAATGCCTACAAGTACTTACATAATGGAACTTCTGCTTTTTTTACTTTGCTTTCAAAAGCATTTTAAAAAAGCCAAATTGCACAGAAAAAAATATATATTGAGAGTATGATTAAGGTTTCATTTAAACACCTGGTTGTTTTAAAATTTCCAAAGCGCTCTGAACTTTGCAATCATGATTACATTTCTCTGCCCTATCCCATAAATTTGCTCTCTGATACCATCTTTAATTACAGACATACTGGTTTTGAGGGTTTTGTTGGGTATTTTTTCTCCACAAGTCATTTACTCACTGACCTGCTTTGAGAGTGAATCAGGAATGAGTACTAGGGAAGGTATTGTCTTTAATACTCTTGCTTCATTTTTTACAAAAACCTGTGAAATGTATAGTGATGGAACAAAGCGGCTGTAGGAAGAAAAAAACCCAAGTCTTATGGCTGCAGTAGTTGAATACTGGCTCACACAGTTGGATTGTCTCCCTTTCCCTTTACCATTTGGTCCTTGTGCCTTGCCAGGCATCACACTTTTCCACAGCTGGTCACTAATTTTTTGTTCCTCATTTCTGGGGTCCTGACAGAAGACTCTAGGGTCTGGTTTGCAGAAATACTGAGCATTTGCAGCTGTGACTGAAGTTAGTGGTACTTGTATTTTAAACACATAAAGAACTATGTAATGTTAAATACTCTGAAATATCCATAAGATAAATTTTAAGGGAACTGGTTAGTAAAGTCAACTGGTGTGAAAAATACAGGGATTTGAATGTGGAGGAAGTTTGGAATTTCTCAAGTCAAAGGTACAAAACTATCTGTAATTTGGATCCCAACAAGGTAGATGGAAAAGACTTACCAAGAGGGCCTCAGCCCTAACTGGATGAACAACTATCTCAAAGGGGATATTAAGAGTAAGCAGGGAGCTTACAAGGGATGGAAAAAAGGGCTGACTGGCAAAGAAAGTTATGTCTTGAATATCAGGAAGTATACAGGCAATGTGAGAACTGCCAGGAATGAGACTGAGTTGAACCTTGAAAAGAAAATTAAAGCAAGCAGCAAGAAGTTCTTTGTTTATGGAAATTAAAAGAGAACAAGAGAAGAAATGAGATGAAATTGGAATGCTATACAACCTAAAGAGATATGGCAAGGATTTGATTCTCATAGTATAGTCCAAAAAAATGAGTAAATACTTTATCTCAGTTTACAATAATAAGGATGATGATAGACAGGTTGAAAAACAGAGAAATCAAAATGAGATGAAGCAAAATTGAAAATGTTTACTGCAATAAAATGAGGAAGGTGGATAAACTTCACTTCCGAATGCTGAAAGAACTGGCACATGAAATTGCAGGTCACAGGTAAAGTAATTTAATAAATCTATAAAAGGCAAGGTAATTAAAAAGACTGAATGACACAGTACTCTGCAATGATATTGAATAGTATATTGAAAGCACAAGCTTAGTGCTCCTGAAAGGGAGGAAATCTGTTTTGTAGAATTTACTTGCCTTTTAGGCTCACCTCCCTGATATAGAGCATTTTAGGATATATTTTAAAGATAAGGCCAATGAAAAACATTGGAGAAAAAAATGAACTGAAGCTGGGGTGTATCAAAATTTTTATGCCTGGATAAACTGATAGCTGAGTTTAATATTCAGTGAATTTGATCTGTATATTCTTCACTGAATTTTATTCTAAATTATATATGTATAATATAAGTAGGCAACAGACAGGGTTTAACATTGAAGATCCAAGGTGAGTAAAAGTATACGCAGGAATGTCTATTATTTGTAGGTGAAGGACAGTTGGTAAGAGAACACAAGTAGATGTTTGCAATAATGGTAGTGGTCCTTGCCTACCTGAATATTTTCAGTAATGATGCTGACATAGAATTAGCTGTACGCTAATAGAATCTGCTCTTGAGTTCAAGATTGGAAGCCCTGTCAAAAACAAAAAACAGGAAAGATACAAATACACAGAATTGTATGACACTAGGACTGGACTTTGTGTGAGGTCATGCACATAAAAAGCTAAAGTCAAAAATCTCATCTCTAGCCTGAGAACTCATCAATTTTCTCATACATGAGGTGGAAAAAGGCCTGGGGGTTTAGGTTACATTATGACAACAAATACGCATATCATTTCAAGAAGCCTAGGAAGCAGAAAAAGAAAATCTGTCGAAGATAATGTCAGTAAAGGTAAGCAAGTACTAATACTATTTTACAAGGCACAGGTGAGATCCAAGAAGAGTGTAGCATGTACAGTTCTGGCCCTTTATGATGAAGAATGATGAATTTAAACTAGAATTTATGTTTATCTTGTGGAAGAAAACAGAAATAATTTTGCCCTCTCTGTCTGTTAGAAAAAGACATTAGGGCACAAAAATGTTAGTCTCTACAAATAAAGAAGTGGAACTTGTTTGAAGGTATGAGGTAGTGAGGAGGAGGATTTCTTTGAGCTAAAGGAAATTAAGGGTAAAAGAATGCTCAGTTATGAATTACATGTGCACACATTAGCTTAGGAACTGGGATGAGCTTTGTGAGTATCAAAAGGCTACTGAAAAGCTTCTAGTATAAGAGAGAGTTGAACAGAAATGATGTACCACAGCTGCAGCTAGCTTCCCTCCTGTGCATACTGATTTTCCTGCTGATTTCTCTTCCTCTGACCACCAGCAGGGTGGACTCATCCCTCCAAGGTTCATGCAGGTTGCTACATGCTCCCTTTCAAAGGCTTGGTTTTGCCATGTCCTTTGTGCCAGTACTTGCTGATTTTCTAAAGCCAGACATTACAAGCACATAAGTCACAGAAGAGGCAAGGAATCTTGTCTTGCCAGCCTATTACAGTCTCAGAAGTCTAACAGATGTTCAAATATATTGGTTTGGAAATGAAACCCCCACTATGTGGTTAAATTATTGCTGCTAGTGAAGGACCTGCCTCCATCCTATCTGGCTTCCCTTTATTGTTCAGTGGTGCTTTCATGGTTGTTTGCGTGACTGGCGTATCTCATTTCCAGTGATGGCTAAAGCTCAGCATTCCCAGATTCTGGGCTTGGTTCCATTTATCATGACACACGGACTTTCTGCACTTATTCCGTAGTCATATTCATGTTTTTCTCTACCTCTGTGTCATATTTGCCCACAACAATGGACTGAGTTAAGCTTGAAGGTCCATCCCTAATGCTGTATCTCATTTCTGAGGATGCGCAGGACCAGATGACTGAATAAGGCTGTGGGAAGAGGACAAATGTAGCGAGACTTCCTCAAAACACTATTCAGACTCCAGGAATTTGTGGCTTGGGTAAATCCTGAGCCAGAGATGGGGCCTTTGTTTTTAATAGCTCTGATGGATTTTTCTTCTGTGAATTCGTTCATGAATTTTTAAATGCAAGTTAACTTGTGGTATCCCACAACATCCTGTGGCAAGGGGTTAGCTGGCTTTACTATGAGTTAAGAAAGGGAAAAGCTACCTTTTTATTTGTTTGAAAAATGCTTCCTGCTTTTCATTTGATGCCCTCTGGCTTATATATCAGGAGAAATAGCATTTAATTGTTTCCTATTTCCCATGCTTATGCTACTTTAGATTTTACAGACATCTGTCATATTGTACCTGAGACAGAAGTGTCTTAATCTATTTAATCATTCCTTTGAAGGAAGTCAGTCCATAAATTCTGTCAGCCTTTGTATTCTGTTTCTGTACCTATACCAGACTGACTAATTGTTTGGGTGTAGTGGACAGGGGGTTCCTCCTGTGACAATTGTACTGGGATTTCATATCCAGCCAGTACTGAACCGTGAACTGATAGTGCCTTTGAATTCCCAAGAACTCAGTCAGATGATGTTTTGGTTTTGATCCTTTAATGCACTTCTGTCCAGTCTTGACGCACTGTGCTGGGCTGCCAGCTTTGCAGGCTTCTTCGAGGTCCAGCATTGATCCTGTTCTTCCCTTACTTGTTTCTGCCACTCTGTTTTCCTTGTCAGTACTTTTTCCTGTATGAATACATCCTCTCTGTCCCTCTGCAGGCCTTTTAATGCCATCTTGAATGCCCCTGTTGCAAGTGTTACAAACATAACTTTTAAAAATAAAACTCTTCCTAATAACAAGTCTTACAACTTCAAACATTAGCAGATCTGAGCTCATCTAGTCTACCTCTCCCTCTCTTTCCCAACCCTTGCTTGCCAGCTCCTGGTCTATCATCACTTCCTACCTATTTCTCTATATGTCTACTCCTAAAGCCCTAGAGTGTCTCCTCCTTGCTGCCTCCTGCCTTTGCACCTCCAACCTATGCTAACATCCTTGGCACAGCCATCATAACTGTTCCCCAAAGCAGCCTTCCTCAAGCTGATGATCTTGAACATGTCCCAAAATAGGAAATGTATCCTTATCCTTATTGTCAACACAAGAGCCACAGCTCATCCCTTCAGCCTTGCTCAGCTCACTATTGCATGGGGAAGGGAAGGCATGGGAAGGAGTAAGAAGCCATCTGGTAGCTGCATGCACAGAGAGATCTTCAGCCTAGCCACAACTTTTGGTCCTGTCAGCTTCCTATCCCTGTGCCACTGCTGTCTCAAAGTGAACACTCCCATTTTCAAGTGCATGTAAGAGAAGGGAGGAAAGCTTCCAGGCAGGAAAGCAAGCAAAAGAAAAAAAAAAAAAAAAAAAGAAGAGATGGAGTTGCCTCTTTCCCTCCTCATTCTTGCAGTCATCTTGAGGCCACACAAGTGAGCTACCCATATCTGAGAGCTGCTGACCTTCCTCCCTACAGACTGAGGTACTTTAGGTTATTCTAACTCTTTTCCAGGTCCATTTTGCACCACCCCTGTGTGGCATCATTATACATTAACTGTCTAAGGCAGAGCTAGGAGAAAACAGAACCAAAAAAAACAATGGGCCATGCATGTAAATCAGTGGATTCACCCTTTCATCTCCTGATCTAGGTGTTGCTTTTATCTCTCTCTTTCTCAGGTCTGACCAGTATCTCTCAAAGATCGAAATATGTCTGGTTTCATCTTGTCTGCATTCAGATAAATTACACTCTGAGTTCTTGCTTGGGAATTGGTTGTGATTGTTATCGTGGAATTAACTGGAGCTTGTTCTTGTTACCTTTGGCCACTGCAACAGGACTGCGGGGAACTACATGTTTAGTGCCTCCGAGCCCCTCTAGTTAGTGACACTTACCAGAAAACTTGGGTAGCTAGATGTGTAACAATAATATTAAGACTTAACAATAAATGCCAAATGTCATGGCAAGTAGTCAGTTGACTGGCGATAGGTCTGGTACCACATACCACCACTGATATCAAGAAGACTGAGAACTCTTGCCCAAAGTGATCTTGATAGTAACTCCTCACCTTACTGGGGAGTGGAACTCTTTTCAGCATTCTGCTATGTAGCACCCTTCCACTTTGCTTTGAAGGCTTTCTCTTGATTGTTAGACCAGTGGTTAATTTTGTTCTGGTTTTTGCCTGTAATAGCTACTGTCATTTGTAGAACTACAGTGACCTTGACATCGCTAGATTCTGAGCTGCACATGGAAAGTAATTTCTGGCTTCAACTTGTCTTTTAAGTGTTTTCTTGAAATGTGGTCTTAGATGATGCAGAATACTGTACAAAGTAATTATTCTTTTTCCTGTCTTATACTGAGACAAAAATTCTGGTTAGTCGCATAGGTTGTGCTGACCTAGCTATTAGAGGGTTGGCCTGTCAGTGACACCAAACTTTGCACTCAAATACATTTATCTGTACATATTTGTTTCTTCCTTAAAATTTACACTGAATAAAAATTAGTGAGATCAAATTAATCTAGTCTTATATTACTTACTTAAAAACATTGGATTTCCAACAGACTGGAACTAAGTCTGATGCTTGTTATTATAATATAGTCATAGACATCTTTTTTGGTGGTAGCTTTATTAAATGTAAAAGACGCTTTAACTTATTGTTTGCTTGCTACTAGTCCAAATCTTTGCTGAGTCCAAAACTGGCATCTGTGTGAACCGTTTGTTACATTATTCCCATGGCCTAGTCCTGCCTAACTGCCCTGAACCACAAATCATTTGCTCATTCCTGTTCAAGCCATCAGTCTTGCCCTCTGGGCTTTGCAGAATCCAGCAATAAATCTAGCTCTGGTGACCCAGATCTTCTGAACCCTAACCTTAAAATTAAGGTTAATAGTCCAGAGATTCCTAACAACAAGAGAATTAATCACAAGCCATTTGTCTCTGATAGCCGAGCTTCTTGTCCTACAGGTCATGAAGTACCCAACAGTAAGACTATCTCTTTAGTCTTTGCTGTCCCAAAAGTAATCTATACCCTAAACCCTAACTTTTAACCTGACCTGGAACCAATATCTGACCCTAAATTAAACATGAATCTCTACTCTGTGGTACAATGAAGAGATATTGGTGGTTAGCCTTGGTCTTGATGACATCAGAAATTGAAAAATTAAATGTAAATTTCTGTGCTAGGTCATGGATTCATAACGACAAGTCTGAATGAGTAAGGATATTTTCTGCTGTTATGGTTAGAAATGCAACTGAAACTAGCTGTAATCAATGCTTGGTTTTGTGGCTGTGAGGTTATAATTAGGAGTAGGTCTGAGTACAGAAAATAAGGAACCAATGAATTAGCTTTATAACTGGATCATTTCTTCTTCAATGAGGCAACAAAAAGGTCTGGTGCCAGCATCTTCTAGTGCTGAAACAAAGTGGGGACCAAGAGGCAGCATGGACAGATGCTGCTGTGTTCTTTAGGTCTGGTATGAAAAATCTAACCCTAAATACGTGATCTTCATTCCAGTACCTACATAGAAACAATCCTCTCCAGCCTTGCAAGCTACAGGAACATGCAGTTTGTCTTCAAAACCCTAGGCCTAATCTGCCCTACCTTAAAGCAGCCAAGAATGCTCTTCCAGAGCAGTCTATTGCCCTTTGCCTGGGGGACTTGCAGAACAAAGAAAAAAATTATCCCATAGTGTCTCCTGCTTTAAATCTTTCCATATCCCAAATTCTACTGATGTATTAATGCTATAATAGAGGCCAAGGACACGCAAAGATCCTTCTGGTACCTTATCTAGTGTTTAGTCTTTGAATATGGCAAAACTTCAATTCTGTAATAGGATCTGCTAGGTAATAATAACAAAAAATTATCGGTCCATGCTACTCAGAATGATAACCTAGCAGTTTACCTATGCTGGCAAGAGGAAGAGGTGCCTTCTGATTTGGGTTTGAATGTAAGTTGTTCTGAATTTTAGAATTTAGTTTAGGTTTACAGGTAGCTTCAGAAAGTGAGAAATTCTGTGACATACTCTACAGAGAAATTCTACATGCCCAAATCTCACAAGGCCCAAAGGATTATTAAGGTTGCAGAGAAATGGTTTATGATTCGTTTAAGCCTATTGTAAGTTGTGTTTCTTTCTTCAGATTTGAGCAAGGCCTGGGACTGAGGAATCCTAGCTTACTGAAACTCACAATCTCCAGTGAAGGAAGATGATGCATGTAGCAAGCAGAGACAAAAGTCTTACCATGAGTGTGATTCCTGCCATGGATTTCAGGCCTTTCCTTCCAGGTAGAGTTTATGCAGTGAAAACCGTGCAGCTAGATATTTTCATGAATCTTACAGCCACTGAGAGGGTAAGATGTGGGATGAAGTTAGTAGGGGAAAAAGAGTTATGACTAATTCCTTATTCCTCATCACATGCGACTAGATTAAAATAGACTAGGACTAAACAACCTGCAACTCATGGGAACCATAAAATTAATCATAAAATATTTGACCTGCAGGCTGCTTGCCTCACGTTGTTCATGTTGGCAAGTTCTCAGAATAAGAAAAGTCCTTAAAGTTCTAGCCTTCCTCTCCCCTATCTTACCTCTGCTCTCAAAGACATGTTCTTAAAGTGCTGAAATTACTCATCAGTTATTTTTTCCTGCTAGCTGTGTCCTTCATGTTACCTGTTATGACTTGCAAGTACAAGCATAAAACTATTCAGAGACTTCCTCCCCCTCAGCTTCAACGCTAAAAGGGAGGCTTGCCGCCCTACAGAAACAGAACTTACACAATTTTTGTCAAATGAAGACATTATTGTGGCACAAATTATAAGATTCAAGAGTTATATTATTTTCTCCTTTTTGAAAGAAATCTTATCAGTACACCTGATCATGTTCCCTACCATGATCTGAAACAGAAATCACAAAGCATTAGAGTAAAAAAAGTTAATTATGAACTAATTCTTCCTGCTAACTGCATGTGTCTGTCTTTATCAAAACAAGACTTGCAAGGCTCAGAAATAAACCTCATTTTAGATTTCCTCTCTTCCCCTTGTAACAATCCTAAGTATCAGAAAGAGATGCTTACAACTCAAGAGAAATTATTTGAAATTCTGAAGTTTGTTATTCGAACTATCTCTATTGGGTTTTTTTCTTAAAACCTTATTTTAATTACAGTATTCATTCTGAGTGGTCAGAGGCTAGGCAGAAAACTCATTAGTATGCCCTTTCTCCACACTAACAACTACTTTGTTAATCCTTCTCTACCAGTACTTGCAAGACTGAGGCTTGTGTTTCATTCTAGATTTCCTTGTACTCAATTGCAGCCCTTGAGCTGACCCCAACCCTAGCCTGACAGGTTTAATACCAACACTCACCTAAAGCTCTACTGTAGCTTATGGACCCCTTATCTCCCAAGCCAAAAGCCATTTGCCAGTGCAGGCAGTGCTGTCTTTCCACTAGCTCTGTCAGCACTGCATGATCTGACAATGAAACTTCCCTCTTCTTTTTCAAACCCTGACACTGTTATCAGCCTAAGTACTAATTTTCCCAGTCTTTCCATAAGTCCTGACACACCCAGTCCTCTTTCAGTTTCTTCATCTGCTGAAAGCTGTTCTTTCTCAGACAGCTGTATGCTGGGACAAATTTCTTACACTCTGCGCTTGTATTCAGTGGCTGAAAATGTTAATTTCTGCCTTTCATTTTCTTCCCATAGTGTGTACACTGAGCCATGGTTTTCATTTTGGCTGTGTCCTGAGTCATTGGCTTCTTTATCTCACATATATGTACTTGTTCTACACACTAATGGCTGTCACTGTTTTGATTTTTCCCTTGGACAGCTCCAGTGCTGTCGACATTCGTATGCATTTCCCCAGGGCTGGAGATATTTCCCTTGACATTTTCTTCTGCAAACTGAAATCACATGCCTCACAATGCTGTTTCTGATTTGAGAATCTTTTTTGTTTTTGCAGTTACATGTGGATACTGGAGCTCTCCATTGTGTAACTCACATATCTAAGTTACCCTGTTCTTGATTCCAGGTAAAACCAAAATACTTTGCCTACCTCCATCTCAATCCCAATATCCCAATACAGTATCTTTCTGCTCACAATCATGTACATTTATCTATTATTCCTGTATTTTCCAGTCAAAGCACAGGGTATGAGATAGGGACAAATCTTTGTCTTATTAATATTTATGGCCAGTTCTGTATTCTGGATCCATTTTTCTTTTGTACTCTTTCAACGATTATGCAATGCTGTTTATCTAGAAATACAGCTTTACCTTGGAGCAGGTCATACTGATGCTCTCCATAAATGTTGCCTTGTTCTCTTCTTGAGCACGCACCCTTCTACAATATGAGCATCACTCCCCCATCACTTCTATCCTAGGTAATAGAATGACAAGATTTCATTATCCTTCAATTAAACAAGGTCTTTATTAAGCCTGTTCACAGATGCTGTAAGTCAACTCCAGCTAGCGCTATGACTACATAATGCAAACAGACTGATGCCTCCTCCAGACTTTCTTCTCCTCTAGCTCACATTCCATGCAGGTTGCTACATCTCTAAAGAAAGACTGAAGCAATCTACCCAACTGCTGATACAGTTTGCACCTTTTTCAGATGGAGTTAAGACCTCAGGCAGGAGAATTTTTCTTACAAATTCTTGTTTGTTTGGCTTACATGGCTTCGTTTCCATGTTTAACCCAGCTCCACAGAAGCCATTTTCAGCTAATTTTTAAAATGACAAGATACCATTCAGCTGAATTCTCTGATTAACCCTGAGGTGGGGAGGAACAGCAGGAGGAGAAGAGAGACAAACAGGGGGAAGTGGTGGAAGATTTATTTCTTTCTGCTGACATCAATTCATTGATTCAAACACTGGTATACCAAATTTGTACCAGTTCAAGCAGAATTAAGGCTGGCAGGTTCCAGTAAATACTCTCTGATAAATACATTGGTTGCATCTTTTAGTTGCTTTGAAAATAGCAATATTGTAGTGATATATTTGGCCTATTGTTTCTTTTGGGATTATTCTCAGTTCACTGGTCTCTGAGCTGTGTTGTTTTACAGAGAGAGGTTTGTTTCATGCAATCTGTGCAGAGTTCATGCAATGTGCCCTCCGATCACTCCTTCCTCCAATCAGTTCCAGCAATTTGGAATTACTAAGAAGAGGTGAACATATTTTGTTTCATTTCAAACCCACTCACACACTTTTGAAATGAGGAACAGAACTCCAAAAGGATTAGATTTGTTTTCGTTTTAAAGGGGGCAAAATGCCAACTTGAGCTGCTGTGAAGAGAAGGAAGTCCTGAATTAACAACGTATGAGTTCCTAGCCAAACACTCTTCCCCATGGCTGAGTTAAGAAGAGGAGAAAAAAACATATCATCAGTGGATCCTACTTCTTACAACTGCACCCTACAGCTTCTGCAAAGCTCTCCCATTCTCCCAGGAAGCAGTTCTGCTATGGACATAAATTGTTGTCCTCATATTTATTCATTTCTGGATGGGAGAAGTGATGGCAGCTTGTCCTCTCTATAGTACAGCAATTGCTACATTTGGCTGGTTTGAGAGGTCTGTTTTCAGAAGTCACTAACTTCTAGTCATTTCCTTTTGGGGAGGATGGAATCTGGAGCAGAGCAATGGCAATGTAAGTAGGAGAAGCTGAGCAAAAGAACTATGCCCAAGCGCTGTATAATACTGGTGCTGGCACTGCTTCATACAGGGTAAATGGAGGATTTTTACAACTGAAAGCAGTATGAATGCCAAAATACTCAGCTTCAGGTCTGGGCAAAATGTTTCCGGCCATGCCAGTAGTATGAAACTTTCTTGTAAGGCTTTTTGGGACAGTGCCCTTCAAAAACAGGGGCTTGGTAAAGTAAAGCCAGTCTGCATTTGTTTATGGTGGCACATATCTTGAGATTTTCTGTCTTACGGCATCTTGCCTTTGCTGCTATTGGACTTCAGAATGGGTGGCAAAGTCTTGTATGTACCAGAGTAAGACTGGATTTCTTTCATTTCCTTCTCTCTGAACAGGTAAAGAATAAAGCATTCACTTGCAGTACAAGCCTGCTTTTATTATAAAGCAGGTGCAAAGATTTTGGAAGGAGGAGGGCTGTTGTAGCTCCCCATGTGATGATTTATATGACTTATATTTCACAACTGACCAAATTACCTCTTAAAAGTTAACATATTTGCAATAACTGTACACACCATTTGCCCCTCACTTTAGATAAAGGTCACTGCCTCTTGCCACTGAACAATGATGCTGGGGTGAGTGCAGTGACATTTGCAACTGTGGCCTCAAATTGCAGAGGTGAAGCTAGGTAACAGCAATGAAAACCTCTTGAGTGGAGAAATCATGACTCAGTGCAGCTTCTTTCAGAAGATGTGGCACCTAGCTTTTATTTCTTTTCCTTCCCTCTCTTTCTCTTTCTCTCTCTTTCTCTCTCTCTCCCTCTCTCCCTTTCTCCCTTTCTCCCTCTCTTCCTTTCTTTCCTCCTATAAAGGAAGCAACAATTCCTAGTTAGGAATCCAGTTGCAGCAGCCTTGGAAAAGAAACACCAACTATCACTCTGAGTGCAATAAAAACTAAGAAGCTTGAAAACCTTGACATTTGCTGGCCATTCTTCCCACTCAGCTGAGGGAAAAGCACTCCCTTTGAGCTGCTTGGGGATGTGAGAGGCAGTGTGTCAGTCTCAGTGTCCTGCAAGATGAGCAAGATTTAGAGGTTGGAGAGGAACACTGATATTTGCATTCTCCTTCTTGTGGGACCTGTATCACCATTACCATTAGTCCAGAAGAAGGAGATGTGTAGGAACAGAAAAAGGAGAGTCAAGGGTTTTCCAGTGTTCTCCAACTCTTTTTTTTTTTTTCCCCTTAAGCCTGGGATTTTATAAAACACTAACTCCAAACCATACTAAAAGCCTGAGCTGCTTACAAAACCTCCAGCTCCACAGGGTTTGCTTATCCCTAGTAATTATCACTTAATATTTGGCCCAGTACAGCTATCTTTCAGTTTTATAAGGATAAATGTATTTGTTTCACTGCTATCTGAGCTCTTTTTCACCATCAGACTGAAAACTATAGTTTGTTATTCCTGGACCAAAGCCTACACACACTATGTGTTACTTCTGTAGTTCCCTCGGTCAGTGGGAAATGTTTTAGTATTATTATCATTAAATATTTTGCCAGACACTGTGGTTTTCCAGCTTTCACATAGATAGGGAGGGAAGGGATGTGTGGCTGAAGTGTAAGCTTGAGAGATGGGAGACAGGAGGGTTTTTTTCCTTATCTGTGCCAAACTGCTTAGAGACAAAATTCCTCTGGTAACATGAAAGTTTGTAAGAACCTTAACTAACTACTATCTCTTCATACTCAGACTTCTCAACCCATCAAATTAAATGAAACATTTCACGACCACAAGTGCATTTAGCAGTAAATTTCAGGCTTAAATAACCTGTGCAATACTTATTTACGTTATTGGTTTTCTGGTGTTCATAGAACTGTATAGGCTTAGTACATTTTTTTAAAGGAGAAATTAAATGCTCCTCATTGTATAGTTAATTATTTCAGTGGCTTTCGTACATTCTCAAACATTGTATTTTTTTGTTGTTGCTTACAGGTATTTAATATAAAGAGTTAATATGGGACTATAGATAATGGAGTTTAAATGCATAAGAGACCAATATCAACTTATTTAGCAATGCTGCAAAAATACAAACTAAGAAATAAACTTTAAGTTCACATCTTTCAAAGTTATCTAGTTTAGAGTGGAAATAAGAAGCACTAGGTGTTTTAATACCTACAAAGCCTTTAATTTATTACAGTTTTTTTTACAGCAGCATTTACAGGTTTTATAGAAATACTTTGCATCATAGAATCATAGAATAGTTTGGGTTGGAAGGAACCTCAAAGATCATCTAGTTCCATTCCCCCTGGCATGGGCAGGGACATCCCACTATCACAGCACATTAGTCTAAGAGAGAAATGTCAGGGCTGGGTGAAGCACAATGTCATGGCAAAGTGCATTTGCAGTAGGAAATATACTAACGTCAGACTTCTGAATCCTCTTGTGCTATGCTGCTCTCCTGCTTTGTCATTCCTGGACAAAGACCCTGAAGCTTACAGTACTATTTAGGAGAGTTTCCTTAACCACTGCACAAAACCAATGTGCATCAGTCATCTCATTTGCGCTGATACATTTGTAGTTTCACCAAATATTCCCCTGTGTTCAAAAAGGGAGGCTTATAGTCAGCACCAATGGTGTCACATAGGCAGAAGAGCAAGAGAAAACATTGGTAAAAAGCTGACTCCACAGAGAATCAAGGATCCCTAACACCCATAGCAATAGTCCTGCCATGAAAGGTGATGGATTGAACCTGCACATTTCACTCAGAAGTTCACATCTCGAACTTTATGTCGGACTGACTTTTAGTGCCCTGACCTCAGCCAGAGTTGTTCAGCTTTGAAAATCAAGCCCCTTTAGGTATGATTGGTGTATATTAATTTCAGAGCTGAACTTGAGGAAATTCCAGTTTACTCTATTACTCATCCACTTGCACTTTGGGAGATGTAACTGGACCAGGAAAAAAATAAGGTTTGTAGTTTGGCAGAAAGACTGGATGCAGGTGGATGTGGAAGAGCCATATTGCCAAATGCAATAGGACACTGATCCCTTCCACCTACCCCAGGAGCTGCTTGCTTTTTCCCCTGCAGCTGAGGCCATAAGGAGCAGAAACTCACGTGGTGGTGAACAAGTTAATAGTTGTCCTAATGGCCTACATGCACTACACACATCAAATGAAATGGGTATGAAAATGGTTCATTACCTGCCTGAGATACAAGGTCAGGTTTTTCAAAGGAATTCAGGTACATAAAATTGCAGGTGGACAGCTAGTAATATTTACAAAAGCGCTCATGTGCCAGATTCCCATGGATTTCAGTATGGGTTAGACACATGGAGATAGAGTGTCTTTAGGCATCCAAATCCTTTGAGAGGTGAAGTATTTTGCATTTACTGCAGTGTCCTGCAGGGTGCATAAGGATCATTACTACAGAGCAGCTTGTGTGCTGTGAATCCAACATACTGGCTTACCCTGCAATTACTTGTTCATCTTCCCATACCCAGTGGAACAAAATCTGTTGTGTACATCCCACGTATCTACCATCCAGGGAGCAATACCTATTTGTGTTCTGGAACCTTCTCTTGAGTTTACTCAAGAGGGAAAAATGATAGGGAGAGCGGGGGAGAAAGAGCAGCATCGGTGTCCAGCACACAGCACATCACCAGCTTCACTGCCAACTAACGTGCCAGGATTCTCTCGCTCGCACATGTTATGTTGTTTTGATGTAACTCAATGACAGTTGCATTCAGCTGCTTCTTTCTATGGAAGAAAACATCTTCAAAAGAGCAGATGAGCGTGACCCCATTTCTCATTTTGTTTCCCATTACTTTAATTGTATATATATTGAATGTATCATCTATCACAGAAAATTGCTTTCGTCTCTGTAACATCTGCAGGACATTGCTATGGCAAAGACTAGTACATCTGCTGATGCAGCTTTTGCTCTCCTCATTTGTTATTCTATTTCATATTCATGAATCTCAAACCTGTGCTCCTAAAGTCAGCCTGTTAAACCCACTGATTTCTTTGGGAAGTGCAGGTGCTCAGCGACACAGCAGATCAGCCATTTTTGTTTAGGTGTCTAAATATGTCTTTACTAACTTGGATACTTGGACTCAATATTTTTGCTCTGGGAGCATTAATGTTGCATCTCAAGTGTACACTAAATTCAAATTTGCTTCCTCTGTCTCAGTCTGTGAAAAATTTTGTTCCATGCTTTTATTAATACCATTCAGCAGAGTCTTTTCTTTGCTTCAACTATATTGTCAACCCACTGCTTGCTCACTGGTGATCCCAAAGTGATCTACAAGCAATGTCCTGTGTACGCATGCATTTATTGCTAGAACACGAATGTAACCCTGATTGGTGAGACCAATATTTATAATTTCTTTCCATGCCATCCTCTATTTGCAATCCTCATAAATCAGAAGAGACTGGTTTGACAGTAGAACTGGAAGGTTTGTGTAACTAATACTGAGGCTAATTTATTCTGTGAGTGGCTCTGTTTAATCCCGTGACTGTCTGTGTGCAGCGCATGCATATCATCCCTGAATGCCTTGGTACACATGTTAACAATGGCAAAAGTTCTTGGTGGAAGAATGTAACTTTTTAACTCAGCTGCTGCAGTTGGCAGAGGCTGTTCCTCCCTTAGTCCACAATTTGTCTTACTTGATCTTGTGACTGCCTGTGGAAATGACCCAAAATGTTTTTCTTGCATTCTCACCTGCAGGACTTTAAAGACAGGAAAAGCATTTCATCAGTATTGAAATACATGTTTTTCTAATTGCATGCTTTAATTTTTTAAACTGAATTTTTTAAAGCATTTGTTTAAAGATTAAAATACAAGAGCTGGAAAAAGAAGGAAGTAGGAAATAGCAGATTTCCACATGCTGAGTTCTTTTTAATCCTATTTTTAGGGAAGTTTGCTTCCCTTCAGATGAGCTGTCAGTTTGCACTTTAAAGCGAGTGCAAGTCTTTCTGAGAGCCATAGAGATCCTGGGATATCTGCCAGGGAGAAAAACATCCATGACAACACTCAGTACCTGGTCTTTTCTTCTTGCCTCTTTTCCTTCCATTTAGGAGGATCACCACACTCCAAGACGTCCATGTACCTTATGAAGTCAGTGTCAAGATTAATATTTGGCACTAGGCCTGCCAGCGATTTTTACCCACTCCACTAAGTACTAGCAGTTTCTTCTTAGACTCCATTAGTAACAGAACCTGTCCAGTGACAAAGCACCGCAAAATAATGCTTTAGAAACATCCTAAATGTGCTTGTGTGGGTGTGTATATGTTTGTGTGCATATGTCCTGGGCAGAGCAAGGAGAGGGGTTTGATTTTTTGCTTCTCCAATTCTGCCAGTGCAGAAGGGATATCAGTTGTCTGTAGGTGCTTTTCTCTCTCTCTCTCTTTTTTTTTATGTTGGTTTAATAACTTGAAATAATAAACAATTTTATATATATATTTAAACACGTTATATATATTCTTATAATATTAAATGTGATTAACTCTGGTGTGCTTAAATCACAGAAATCCCTGGGAAAAGCAGACTCCAGGTTAGAGATAGTGAGAACATTTCCAGAAGCACTGAGCGCTGTCTTGCAGCTCCCATCTGAAGGATGAGCTTGCATCCAGCTCCTGAGGCACCATTTCTGACAGTGCATGTCTGTAAATCTTTACAGTGTTTTGAATGTCTCCTGCATCGTAGCTTGGATCAGATTAATTGAGAACCTTGAAAAATGAATAGCATTAAGTTTTTAATATCTTGGCCAAGTAATAATTATCAGTGAATCTAATGAGGAATACACCAGGTTTTGTAAAGGAGTGAAGCTGGATCATAAGCAAAGCCCATAGCTGATAATTTTTTAAAAAAATCCGATAATTTACTTTGTAAGTCTAAAAGTTCACATATAACACATTCAGAAGACTCTAAGTCCTTTTCCAAGAGGCCTGCAAGTTCCCAGGACTTTCCATGGGAATTAGACTTCCTAGGTATTTTAAGAAAAAAAAAATAACCAGAAATTGATGCTTCTAAATCACTCTTGCTGCTTTGCAAATGTTACATTCCAATCAGCTTAGTCCTTATTTTAAGCACGAAAACTTATATTTTAACCTGAAAACTTTCTGTTCTTTTGAGGAGGGGTTAATAGATTTGATGGTCTCTCCTTTACTCGAAAGAACTGGCTTCATTTTCCTTTTTTAAGTCACAAACAGAATAGCCTTACAGTGGCCAGTAACCTACTTGGCAAAATGAATACACAAGTATTGTTATTTCATGGCAAGCCACAAATAAGAGGGGAGAAGCTTACATTAGTGTAAATGTAAACATGGAATTAGTGTTTGTATGCATTTAAGCTATTTACACATTTGCTCCTCTTTCCTCTGTGCAAGCCAGGAGAATGATAAAATGTGCTGAAAGCTGTGGAAATTGAATTGGATTTTTTTTTTTTTAAAATACCACTTGTCCAAGTTTTTCCATCCCTGGCTCTAATAGATCTGTCAGGTCAATCCTCTGTTGAAGTCAGTGTGAGTTGCCACTGATTTCAATGGAAATAGGTTTTAGTTATTCTGCTGTAAATCCTGTGTTAAGAGAATCCTACCGATCAGTAATGACTCATTCAGAAAGAGAACTTGTGTGCTGTTTGAAAAAGCCCTTTTCCATATTTAGTACTGCTTAAAATGTATAATTAAAAAAAATATCATAGAACCAATTAGCTCAGGAAACACAGCTGAAAAGTTCCCTTTTTTCCCTTAGACCCAGCCTCTTCCTCTCTCTACCTTGCTCCTCCACACTCAAAAAATGTGAAGTATACAATAATGCCAGTAATTGTGTGTTATGTGATTTTTATTGCCTTGCAATTTATTGTAAATGTTTTTGTGGGTGGTACAAAGTGTTTGAACAGGTTTTCAAACTAGTCAGAAATTTATTAAATATTGGTGATTGTTATTACAGGTTGTGGTTTATGATCTAACATTGATTTATATATACAAAAGCCAAAAGGCAATGCAGCATAACTCCTTCAGCATTCTTCCTGTCGTAATGCTCCACACTGCACAGTGAGCCTCTCCAAGCTGAAAGGGCTGTACATAAGCTGAAGAACAGTCTAGGACACTCAGGAAGAGCAGTAATAGGAAAAGGATGACAGGTTTAAGCTGAAAAAGGGTAGACATGGATTAGATATTAGGAAGAATTTGTTTGCTGTGAGGGTGGTGAGGCACTGGAACATGGTAGAGGGTTGGAAGTGGATGATCTTCAAGGTCCCTTCCAACCCTAACCATTCTATGATTCTATGGATCTGTAAAAAATTGACCATTACTGAAGCAGAAACAAAAGCAAAAATATTCTGCATGCCCTACTGCTTCCACTAACTCAGGTAGGGTTTGTAGTGAGCATTTACACAGTTTTTGCAGACTTCAGGAAATATGAGCTTTAGATGTTGTATTCTGAAGGCTCTGATAAAATAAATGTTGACTATCGCTTGAAATGCACATGTAGAAATATCTTGTTGTTATGATGTATGTCTGATTAAAAATCTATACGATAGATTCAAGGAAAGGCACAGGGCACATCCATGTATAACAGCTAGAACATAAGGTTATTCAGATTATTTTATGACCCACACATTTTAAACTATGCAATAATAAGAAGTATTCAGAAGAGGACACATGGATGCATTTGTCCTGCAGATGTCCTGCAGATCCCAGACTCTCTAGCTGAATTTCTCAGAAGTGCTGGTAGACCCTCCATAACCTATCCAATTTCAAGTACAGATCATAACATCAACCACACCATGCAAGGATTCCCCATATATCTTCTCTCCTCATTTGTTTTATTTTCCCTATTGGTCACTGATCAACAATGATTCTCTGACTGGTTTGAGAATGGATAATAACGAATAGCAACTAACCACAGAAAATCTTAAATGTGAACAGGATGTTTTCAGATAAATAAGAAACTTGATTCTGCCTGAAGGTAAAAAAAAAACCAACAAAAGGAAATTCAAATAAAATGGCTGTTTATGTATATAAAGGTCTTTCTGACCCTTCTTTCCCCCCAGCTGGCAGAAAATTATAGATTGCTGATAAATTTATAATTGGATATTCATTCCACCCTACTTCATGATGGAACATCTTGAAGGAAAAGGGCATAGCTGTTGCATGCACTGAGGTGGTTTCATCATTCCTCCACAAGCCTCATGCAGCTAAGCTTATAGTCAGCTACCTTGATGGCCCAGAGACTGGATACTAGTCTGTCTTCATCTGCCAGAGGTAGTGGGATTGGGAAATGAGTCACATCTCTGCTTCAACAGAAGCAGAGGGATTACCAAACTAATGAGCTGCAAGTCTGTCTAGGTTTCTCAAATTTTGAAGCCCCAAACTAAAAAAATGCATGGCTTGGGCTTTGGGCCATCTTGATGTACTTGCATTGCGGCCAGCAGCAAAAGGTTTCTGCTTCATTTCAGCCTTCAAAATCCATGGGATTTTTTTTTTCTTCCTAAGCATAGAAAGAAGTGGTCAAAGTGACCCCCTGGACTCACAGGAGAGGGGAAAAAGTCCCAGCAAGACATACATTCAAATCCACAGTGAGCTGCTGAAGAGTAGTCTAAATTTTGATCTGAGTTTCATTCTGGTCTTGAAAGCAATTCCTGTCTAAATCAAGCAAGGATCCACAAGGACTTTTTCACTTCAGCCCTTTCCCTCCACCATGCTGTCTGTTAGCATAATCCCAAGCTTTGCCTACATTAAATCATGATTCTGCACAAAGAGCTCTCCTCTAGGTAGCAGACGAGAGAAATGTGCTGTAGCTTAAGCCAGTTTTGGAAAGCCTAAATGCGTTATACTGATGAAAAAAAGAAGTATCATCCTACATGACAATGAAGGCTTTTATTTATTCATTGTTTGCTGGAGATTTTGGTTGAGAAATTCTGTAAGCTCTGAGTCTTTGGCACAAATTTTAAGTGTCTGGTCAATCCATTAAAACACAAGGCTGGCTGTAGTAAAGAAGGACATCATTCCTTCTTTAGGCATTTAACTCCCATTTACATCAATGGAAATTGGATAATTCACACATCTGGTCCTTCATGTGACTTTTTGAACTACGTTTGGGGTGCTGACCTTCAGATACTAAAAAGGGGCTATTTTTAATGCTAAGCAGGTCATCTTCAGAAATCTGGGTACTGTTACAGTGAATAAAATTTGGCACTCAAATGCAGAGGCAGCTCAAGTCCCTAATTATTTTTAAACCATTTTGTATCTTAATTTACTTTTCTGTGAATGCAAGCAAAAATATCTACAGCTTCTCTAACTATATTTGCATCTTCCATTTTTTATTTCAGGCTTAGAGTACATTGATTAATATTCCTTTATTAACTTTGAGGGAGATTTTATTTCCGCCACTATTCCCCAATCCATCCTTAATGTCCCTCTTCATATTTGCTATTTTTATTTATCAAATTTATTATCAAACACATATAGACATGCAAATGTGCTTATACACATACATGTGTCCCCATAATTATTGTTTAGGTGATTACACATAAGTGCTCTGCATTTCGCTTGGTATAGTAAAAACACATTAAATTGCAGTTTTATTATGTAATATTCATAATGTCCATTTCTGCATCATTCTCATTGTATAGTATATGCATTTCAGAAGTTTGTTTAAATTTAACAGTTTAAAAGGCAGACAATTGCTTTTCTCTAAAGAACATGTTCTTCTGTCAGTAGGTGAGACGCTTTGAATTTTTCATTACAATCATTCTTTCAAGTCTCTTGGTAGTTTCATTGGGTTTTTTCTAGAACACTCCCAGGCAGCTACTTGGTTTCAGAAATTAATATAATAATTCAGATTATGTCAACATCAGCTTGAAGATCTGCATGCTGATCTTACAAGGCACTATGAGTGCAACCCAGAAAGCACATTAAATCTGCAGGCACATCCTTTTATCATTTGTAGCTCATGATTGAAGCTCTGAATCCAGCAAGATTGAAGTCTGATCTTCCTTTGAGATCTATAATGCTGGGGTTCACCCTGCCAATTGTTAATCAATGCATTTTGGATATGTTGCTGAATGGCTAGGAAGAGAGATCCTTATCTACAGTGACTTCCTGCTCTGTGATATGATGTCCCACGGCAGTGCTCCAGCTTCTTCTAGAGCGCTAAGAATGTATTTGGGTCAGATAGCATGACTTTATTTTGTATCTTCCTGGGCACATATCTAGTCATTATCTAGACATTTTCCTGGGTTGGCTCTGCCTCAGAAACATGCTTAGTGGCCTTTCTAGGCAATAACTGTAAGAAGCCACCATGATGCTAAATTACAACTAACTATGCTGATCATCTTCTAGGTACTGGCATTTCCCAGGGCCAGTATTTTTACATAGAAATGTAGAGAGAAAAGGGCTAAGAGTTTCTGGTAGGGGCAGTGCAAAGTTCCGCAGCTGAATATGGGTGACTTCTGCATGACAGTGTGTGGAAAACAAGGATGGGCTTATTCCAGACCTTGCGTTTACAGAAGGGGTGACTAAGCCAGGATTTTCCCTTAAACAGAAGTCTATGATTTTCAATTCCTTTTAAGAGTACTGTGTCTATGGTACAGTCATTCTTCTGCCTAAATTTTGCTCCTTCCTTTCCCATTGAGCTTGTCCTATTGGAGGGGCTTTTAAACTGGAAGTATGGAAATGCTCCCCTGAAGCCCTAGATGAGTTTCCCAGAGGTTTGTGTGCGTTTCAGGCAACACCAGGGGAACCCTGCAGTTCCACCTCTCTGGAAAGAAGTCAGAGGAGCTCCAGGGACACCAAGGGAGCAAGAAAAGGCCATTTGCCTCAGAAATGGCTGGGTTTGAAGTAGGTGGGACCCCATAGATTGAGCCCACTCACAGCAGACTGGTGACCTTACACAATGGGACCAAGCCAGGTTGTGACAGATGGTATGCCTGGATCTGAGACTGGGTCCTGGCTCTTACTGTTTACTTAATTAATTGGGAGGAACATACAAATTAACTTGGTAAATTGAGAATACAGTATTAAAGCCACTGATTTTGTAGATAGCTTGAGTCCTATTCTGGAGTAATATGACAAGTATAATCTAAGTTACTGGTAGATTCTAGAGTTTTTCTCTTGGCCTAGAAGGACACTGCTAAAAGATCTCTGAGATTATGAAGTTTTTTGATTAGGCAGGACTGATGGGATAGAGACATTTTTGGTGCCATTATGTGCCTCAGTAGGGTTTATCCCTAGCAAGTCTTTATACCAAAATTGACCCAGAGGAATGTATTTTTCCATAGCAAACACTAAGGAATCACTGAAGGACATATATCAGCTAGGCTGAAAGTTGTTTTCCTGAGGCTGCTGCCCAAGTTTGTTTAAAAAGTTAAGAAAGAAAGAAAAAGAGACAGAAATACCCACCCTCTACTACCAGCAGCAGACATCCCTACACCAGTGGGAGAAATGGGTGAATTGGTTTTGTTGCTGTGCTTTGGGGTGCAGGCTACTATTTGGGGCAGGACTGTGCTTGTTGGATGCAAACCAGTGCATTGTGGATCCACAGTAGTGCAGAGAACAAGGGCAAGCATGAACAATGGCCATGAAGCCTTTTCTTGCAGGCACACCCTCTATGCCAGCTGCTCACAGGGTCTCAATTGTCCCAGCTAAACCTCCAGAAGAATCTCCTTCTCTTTGGTGAGCTTCCAGATAATACACACACTTTAAAGTATTTTTATATTCCAACAGTGCAACAAAAGGAGTTGCCAGTCTCAGGGTAAGAGTCTCATGCTCTTCAGTCAATTATTTTGAGATGTGGGTGATGCCTCTGTGCCAAGATAGTCCATTTACCTCCACAGTGGCTTTTTCCAGCAGGTTTCCAGGAATGAGAACAACAGCTGGAGAAACGGAATCTTATGCTTCATTGGTGGGGGGAATTCTCTGTACTGCAATATTAGTACTCACTGCCTGTTGTGGTCATAAGCGCTGTCATCAAGAAGGTTTCAAGGGGCTGGTAAGGAAGTGGGATGTACTGAAGCTCTCATGCTTGAGCAATACAAGTCCAGAAGGGTAATGCAGGGAGTTTGTTTATCATGTAAACAGTGAACTGTCTGTAAAAAGGGAAGTTTTATGCAGTGATGGGAATGTGTGAAATGAGAAACCACAAATTAATGATAAGCCTTACCAAGGTTAAGTAATTTACTGATTAATTTTAATTTTGCTTCATTTGGTCAAAATGGAAAAGGGAGACGACATAGCATTGCATGATAAACTCTTTGTTGGCATGGGTTTGTGATTATTCGTAAGTGAGACTAACCCACATCAGTACCAACAACTTGTGCTGTGGCATTCTACCAGGTATGTTGGATGTGCTGCTTGGACAACTGTCAGACACCTTTTTCAAAATGTTATGGGAAATCATCTTTTCTCTGTTTACCTGTAAAGCTCCAGTAGGGTTTCCTGGAATTTAAACTTCAGGGGATTTTGGAAAAATAAATAAGTCACTAAAAATAAAGCTGTAGTGATATTGAGACTAGAAGAAACCCAAATTTCCAGCCAGATTTCTTGGGACCTTCCAAGTATAGCTACACAGTTGTGTAGAAAACCAGAAATGTCCCCTTTCTGTTCTGCCTACATCTAGCCATCAAGGTCATGAAGAAAATTACTTCCCTCCAATGTCATGATTCAATCTGGTCGTTCCTTTTTGCTAACGCAATATTTTTGTTACTATTTCTCCAATATGGGGAAAGACTGAGAATGATAGTGTGGTAGAGAACAGTTCATTTTTAGGAAAAAAGATGAGGCATTATTCTTTAAAGACAGGATTGTTTAATGAACGTTCTGGAAATGCACAGTTTATGCAATTCATGACAAAGTGCCCATCACTAATTATATAGATATCAGAGTAGCAACTTGTAGCCATTTGAGATGAGGGAGAGGGTTTTTTACAAGAACTGGGACAAAAGTAGAATCTTATTTTGCAGCTGAGTTCTCAATCATTTGTTAAAACTTTTCCTGGCTGGCAAGTGCTGGGAAGGTTGGCTGTGGCACTGCTAGTGGCAGAAGAGAGAGCAAGGCTCAGATCAGCATCTCCAAAGCACAAAGCTATATTCTTTGTCTGCTATTGTATCATATCCACACATGTGGGAACATTTCCCGCATTACAGAGCTGGCAGCAGTTTTCACATTTTTAAAAAAGAAAAATAAAGACAAGAAAAAAATAGAAAACTTGTCACAAAATTTTCTCCTCCTTACTCTCCAAATGGGAAATTTTCAAACTAAACTGGTGTGTGCTGCAGCAAAGGCTATGATAAATGGTGTGCAAATTACAGAATGAAGATCCATTGTCTTATGAATCATTTATCAAGAAATGGGTACCTTATACCAAAGAAGATAAACTAGGAACTTCCCTATTGCAGTTTCCAATCAGAAGCAGAATTGCGCTCCTAGTTCGGGCAGATTGCAAGACACCAGAGTGTCACCAGACCAATGTTTTTTGACACTGTTTTAGCAAACTGGCTTTCTAACCTAGAAGACTGGCTTTCATTCATGGCATTTGGTTATGAAGTGGTTTAAAAAATTACAAGTTTCACTCCAAGGGAAATTGGTATTTTTTGCTATGTAGCCCAAGATTTTAGTATAAAATATTTCAAACTGCTGGATGTTGCAACTGTATTTGGTACACAGTTTCACATAAGCCTACTTCTATCTGCTTTGCCTGTCATATTTTCTAATTTTTTTCTCATCTTGGCCCCTTTTTTCCCAACTATAAGAGTAGATTCTTTAAATAAAAGCTTTCTGGTACGTAATCTATATACTTACATTAGCATACAACATTGGGTGCTGTGGTTCTGAGGCATGATTTGCATGGTTATAGCAGACTTCTGAAAAGATGATTTAGAAAAATTATCCAACAACTCGATGCACTAATGCAAATTCAAACAAAAGAGAAACATCTGGCTATAGAGAATCTTGATGACCTCCAGGACGAAGGAGAATTGACATAGAAACTTCTTTAGAAACACTTGCCTTATCCTACCTAGCAGAGAAGTCAGATTGTTTTCACATGGAGAATAGGAAAACCAGAAAAGGTCAAAAAACACCATCAATCTCATTTCTTTCAGTCTTCTGTAGATGAAGAGAACAACAACCACCACACTGTTGTATAAGAAGTGTAGAGTCATAATGACAGAGCACAACTTCACACCAGTGTTGGCATACCACAAGTTAGTTTCGGACCTTCTGACTGCACTGTGTTTTAGCCAGAACTGATATGACTCTACGGTATTTACGCTAAGTTTAAAGATAATCTGGTTGTTTCATTTTCTGAAGGAAACTTCTTCCTTTAACTGCTTGGCTCTCAAGGTGAAAGAAAAGCTAAATCTTCATAAGTCCAGGTACATTTATTTGCTTTTTTTATTCTAAAGCTGGCTGACCATGAAGAAATTAGTGTGTATTTAGCTCACACATAATTGCCCCATATCCATTGCTTCTAGTGTGCAACTGGCTTGTGGTTTGACACATGGGAAAAAGAAAACTTGTTTGTTGCATATGTCCCTTTGGATTTAGATTAGTTGGTTTTGCTTGTTCCAATATAAGGTAATTTATGCTATTTTAGTGTAAAAGCAAGGTTGAAAGAGGAAAACTTGGTGTTCCTTCAGGAATGTTGTTCTTATAGTGTGGTAATGTTGTACTTGCACTTTATGAACAAATTGTTGATTCCTTGAAGTTATGGTGTCACTATGATCTGAATGTACAAAGTTAATTTATTAACAAGGTAAAGCATGCAAGAAAGAGACAATATGCCCCTCCAGATTTCATCACATGAGAAAAAAATTTGCCATTTAGGAGTAGCCATTTAGTCACAAACAGTTTCTGAGGGGAATTTTAAAAATGAAGTGTTTGCACAGATTGAAAGTAAAACTTTTGAAACTGTTCTGGACTCTAACAGATGCCTACACTATTGACAATTCCTTTCAAACTTTACTTCCAAATATTTTTAACTTTCCAAGTGATACAGATGCATGGCTCTCTTTCATAGCATCAGAGTTCAGAGTGTTTCGTATCTAAGAGTACAGTTCTGACTTTGTGAGTATAAGCCAAGAGAATAATTTCTGGATGTAAATCCAGTTTAGGTCAAGGTCAGGTTTGAGTTCAAAGAAGTCTAAAATTTCAGTTCAGATCTGTTTACTGTGAAATCTTGCCAGACTCCTATTGTCTGTTAGGTCATCTCTGTCTTTTAAAACAACAGTTCAGTGATGGTGTTTAATTCACAGGCACCCCTAAGGAGCCTCTTGATCATGTTTTACCACCTAATTGAAAATTAAGGTAAAAGATTCATGATGCTGAGAAGAGAAGTGGTATTCTTGGGACTCATAAAAAATGTTCCTATCTCTACCATATTTTATAACAATAAAAATTCTGATGGAGAAAACCCATCTCCCTGCTACAGCTCCTCCCTGTTAATGATGCCTGCTGTGCAATGCTGTCATTGTAGTTACTGGGTCTTATTAACCTAAAAGCTCTGATAATCCCTATACCTAGACTGAGGAGCTAGATACTACTTGAGATTTCTGAAAAGAAAATCAGAAGACCTAATGAAACTGAAAACACATAACCATTTTTTCATAAGGCAGGTCTTTTGTAGGGCACTTGATAAATGGCTGACAGGTCAACAATGACATGGCTATAATACTGAAGCCGTGCTTCTAGTGATATTTCTAACATCAGGTCAAAGCATTTCAATATTTTGCTTGATACCAAACTAGAAGCAGACTCTGTTTCCATTAAAGTCTGCCTCAGAACTTAAAATTCACGGTGCCTGAATCCAACAAACCCACTCACCTTCAGAATTTTGTGCATGCCTCCCTCACTACAGAGTACTCACGGGTTTTGATTCAATTATTGCCTTGAGACTCATTGTGCAAAAGTACGCCAAGTGTTGCTGTATGGGTGGATATGTCTTCAGTAGTACCATTCATACAGTAGTTCTCAGCCTGTCAGAATGACGCCTTTTGCTCTAGTTCAAATGTTCTCAAAATCCAGAGAGGAGTGTAATTTTCTGGGTCTCGTAGAGGTTTCTCACAAAAAAAATAGAGGTATTTTCAAGATATCCAGAACAACAAATCCAGCCTTCACTGAATTCCAGTTTCTCTTACAGGTCATTATTGTTTTCATCACTTTATGGTAGTACTGGCCAAAATCAATCTTTTACAACTCCATTTCCTACTCATACTAAAAGAAAAAGGTTGGGGCATTTAATTAGAGCTATTTATACTTTCAAAATGAGGAAGACATTCTGAGAAAGAAATTGTTTTTGCAGCCAATTCGTGGACCTTCTGTCTACAAAATCTGCTCTAGACACTTTCCCACCACAACTTTCTTTCCATTATTAGGAACTTACACCACGTTGTATTTAGCTTGGTATTTTGCCAAAAAAACGTTCTTAAAGTCTCTATAGTACAAAATCTGACAGAAAGCATAACACAAGGAAAAAAAGGTATTTTTAAGTCCCTACTTTTTTTCCATTTTCCCATCAGAAAAATTTTTAAAAAAATATTAGTAATATAAATCCATCTTTGTTCCAGTTTTTGCTCTGGTTATTTATACCACTTAAATATGATCCATGTAGAGAAGTCCAAAGTTATTAAATCCGTTCAGATAGTCCTTCAGTCATTTCAGGAGCTGAGTCTACCTGGCACAGGCACTGAGTATTTCCTTTTGGTTTCTGAACTAGGCGTAAGCCTTGAAGTAAATGATTTTCTGTTATGATAATGATGATACTACCAGACGTCCTGAGTGGAAAAGGCCAGGGAGGTTCTGATCCTGACTTACATTCTGATATTGTCTCTTTCTTTTTTATACTAAGAAAACTCAGCTCACATGTCGTCTGTGGTTTCCAGTAAGAATAGTGCTTTTCCCTTCTTTCCACACAATTTTCCAGCCAGATTGACTGAACTACAGAAAGGTCAAATGACTTACTTGGAGAGTAAGCTGTGAGTCAGTAGTACAGCTAGCATTGAATCAAATCCTTTCCTGTCTTCCAGTCCAAACACTAGACAACACATAATTGTTTTAATTGACCAGAGAACTTTAATGACTATTAGCTGTTCTATATGCTAGCATGAGCCTCTGAACAGCGTTAGTATACATTAATAAGAGTCTGTGAAAATCAGTCATCTTCTACGAGTAATTCATTTGATATGCGGCAGACAGCAGAACTTGGGTCCCTTTCATTGCATGCCTTGTGTTCTGTCTGTGCATATTGCTATTTGCACACTTAAGTTGTGCAGCTGTGCTCCCATCTGCACTGGGAGTTGGTGTGTACAGTTCTATTTAGGGGCTGCACTACAGCCTTAGTTCTCAATCTTCAGGTCCTGGGACCTGAAACATGATTTCAGCCAGACTTCTTTTGCAGTCAGGAGGAGGGGAAAGGGCCTATTATTCTGTTCTTTAGTAATATGAGATCATGATTTGGAAAATGTTCAGAAATGCTGGACAAGATAAACTCGACAATCTATTTGGACCTTGGAGTCTCCTGATGTTTGGATTTAGCTGACCTATATGCATCTACATGTGTTTTGGCAGGTAGATGTCTGGAAATTTTGCAGAGAGACCTGTGGAAGATACTGTAAAAAAACAGAAGATAAGGCTGAAAAGGAGTTTGAGCAGGCATCTAAACCATCTTCATCTAAAGCTGGATGGGCTTTATCTATATCATTTCTAGCAGGCGGCTCAACTTCTGTCCTCTGCCTCCCTGATCAATCCATGCTATCACTTCACAACACAGATTGTTAGGTTAGACATTAAGGGATTCTTTATTGCCCTTCCTCATTGAAATGAGAGTGTGTCACATATATATGTGATGCAGAGCAGTCAAAAAATAGAGCTCATGCAATATGGAATGGTACATCTTAAAGACTTAGAAGTATAAAAGTATATGTGCCTTCAGTGAGAATTCCCTTTCTCTTATGGCACCTTTTGCAATACAAAGAGCCTTTTCCCTCCTTCTTTTTACTGAATAATGCCTGGTTCTGCCTTTCTCCTAATAAAGCTCTATTTACAAAGATTTTCCAAATGCTATTCTGCATTACCGCCTACATATGTGAAGAAAAGGTAATAGGAAAAATAAATAGTTTTTAAATGACACTGGAGCATCGACTTTTCAACTTTTAAAAGCCAGGAAATTAATATTGAATCATCTGACTGAATCTGTTGTGCTGTTCTATGATGTTTTAGCTCATAAGGCACAAAAGATAACCACTGTTCAGAGACTCTGCAGTAACTCAGCAAAATAGAATGAATGGAGGATGACGTTTCTGCTATAAATCATCAGGTCTATTGTGTATATGTGTAATAGACAGGACCTGAGAAGCAGAGAAATATGCTGCTGCCATGGAATACCAGAAGGAACTTTTTAGCATGTTTCTCTTACTGATGACCAGTTGGCAGCTCCAAAAAACAAAAAAACCCACCAAAAAACAACCCTCTAACATAAAGTCAATGTATGAATTAGAAATGGAAAGAGCTATTAGATCATCTTTTCCATCCTCCTGTCACTGTGGAATTTTTCCCTACAGTGTGTTCTTGAATGTTTTGTCCAGTCTTCTCTGAAATAACTTAAGCAACAGGATTTCTGTTTCTTCTTGTTGGAATCCTAACCCCTACTGTAGAAGATCTCATTAATAGGAAATATTACTCTAAAGCATTAATTTTCCTGCTCTCAGTTTCATCTCATTAATTCCACTTATACTCCCTTCTCTGGTCTTAATCAATTCCTTTGCCTCCTAATTGTTTATATCCTCCTAAGACTTATGGGGAATTATCATACCCCAATTAGATATCATTCAGCTAAGATATGTGCAAAGCCCATTCCCTTCATTTTCCTTCAGCCCACATCTAAGCCTTGGATCATTTTTTCCCCGTCTCTGAAGTCTCTTCAGTTTGTCATCGAGTCACCCTCAATTTAACTTGAAGAGAGGTCTAGTCCCTACACTGCAGTCGGAGACACAGTGATCAGGTTTCCAGAACACCAGCAATCCCCAACTCACCACAAAGTCAGCTGGAGAATAGTGGCCACAGAGACCACTCAGGAAGAAGAAGAAAATAAAGAAGTGGTGGTTCGCAGGAAAAGAGGAACACAAAATGCCAACAATACAGCATAACCCGTGGCCTTGGGTGGAGAAAAGGTACAAAAAATCCTTGCAGGAGTGCTGGGAGTTGTGCTTCCCCACGGTAGTGGGGTATGGCACCAATGGCTTACACCCTGGGTGGCAGCCTTAAGTAGTGCCAGTGGGGTAGAAATACTCATAAATCACTCTGCACCCACCCTATGCCTGTCACACCAGGCAGGACCCTGGTGTCACCACTTTGTTGGCATTGCTAACCATTTCACAGTGTCCCAAGCCATGACCTCATGATATGCAGCAACCTGGGAGACCATGTGTTTTGCAGATGGACAAAGCCCACTCTGTGTACAGGTTTTTTCCTTGGGGCTGTAAAATTAAGGGGAGGGAGAGAAATCTGGGCTGTATCATAGTCTCCCGGTGGTCCACCCCTTCCAGTCAACCCTGTAGACCATCCAAATCGTTATCATTTTACCCCAGAAGCCAAGCAGACCTGGGGTAGATCCAGAACAGATTACAACATAATCCAATTCACAGGGAGGGGTACTTTTGAAAGAGGATTACTTTTTTTCTCTGGCTGGCTACCAAAAATAAATAAATGCTCTAAGTATAATGTAATGTTTTTAGAGGGCATGGTGATGGAAAGAGAAGGCTCATTTCCATATCCACATTAGAGAGTGGGAAGGGATAACTTGATTTTAGCAGTAGTGTGCAAAGAATTCTGAGGGTATGTAAGGTATAAATGCTGATATTTCACAATGGAATTTCAAACACAGTATTAATCTGAAGAAAGCAGTGCTTCATTTCTAATCAGAACAATGTATTATGGGTCTACATTTCAGCATCAAAAAGCCTCCACCTGAACCTTCTGTGACCTTCAGAGAGTTTTGCATAATTAGCTTGATTAAAGACACAGCACAGTTTAGCACCAGGGACCCAAACCCACAAATTACCAAGGATCACATGTTTTGCAGAATAGTACTGTTCATGTGATTATTTGTGTTGCTCTAATCATTTTTGAAATATTTCTCTATTGCTTTGACTTGAATACTGGCTGTAACAGATAGCCATTTCGCAAATAAAAGGTAAGTCTCTACAAAAATGTTTCCATTGCATGAGAAACTGTTATTGTATTCCTTGGCTGAGTTTGTTTTTTGTAGCAGGTGTATGACTGAAAAAGACGTACAGAATAAATACTTCTGAGCTATGTAGGATGTCATTTCACTGGGCCTTCTTCAGACTTTGCTTTTCCCGTTTTGATTTTGGTGTGTCACTATCAAATTTTCAGTGTGGCAAATCAAACGAAAAACAGACCCAGAACATATAATAATACATATTTGGACTTTCGCATCCAGGGTGCATCAGTTCATCTTACAGAAAGCTGTTAAGGGACTGATCTCATCTAGGAATCTATAAGATCAATGTGGGGACTTGTAACAGAGGGAAGTACTGCCCTAATCCTCATTCAAGTTAGCACTTGAGTACACAGCCCATCCACAGAGCATTGCCAGAATGGAGATACCTGTCCACTGACAGAAACAAAAGACATCCCTTTGGCAGTGCAACCCAACTAACTCCTTCATGCTAAAATGGAGACTGCCTAGTTGTTTTCTGTTCACTCACACAAGAGGTAGTAATTTCCCACTGCCTGAGGGTGGTGGAAAGAAAAATGCTCAGAATGTCCCAAGCGTCCCAGGCCCAGATGGAGAGCTCTTTTATAGGATCCTCATCCTCTGCCAAACTCCATTTTTCCACACTGCTTTGGTACGGAGTGTCTATGGATCGCTGCCCATCTGCTTGCATTTCCCACCAGGTTTCCTGACACACTCCCTGTCCCTCAAATAATAAGAAAAGAGGTCAGGCAAGTGCTGCTGCATTCACACAACCTGTGTTCATGTGCCTGTGTAGGTATGTAATGCCAAGATTACATCCTGCTCCTCTATCCAGTTTCCAGTAGCTTCCAGACTGAAGAAAATTGTCATCTACCTTACAGAGCTTGCAAAATTTTAAAAGTAACTCTGTCCTTGTCCATACTGTACCTACAGTCCTCACTGTCTGCTGGGCTGCTGCACAGATTTATGCAACCCTCTGCTGTTAGCACACCCTCATTGCTGCAACAGATCTCAGCTCAAGACCTTCATGTGTTAAAAGAAATTAAGGAAGTTGCAAAATCTGTTGGTACAATAATAACAGTGGGTGTTCTTACAGAAACCAGTATAAACTGGTTGAATGGCACATCTGGGATGGTTTTAAGAAGAAACTTCATTAATACCACAGATGATTGCTATTTAAAGCCACTCATTTTGAGCTTCAGTTTACCCTTAAGGAAAAAGCAGGAGTTAATACAGACAGTGAGCATACGTGCTGCACTGGATGATATTGATCACTGGCAATTTAGATTTGATTATTTTTAAAGTGCAGAACTTGTTTGGAATATATATGAGGAAATTCCAGTGGAGCAAAGAGTGCAAGTAAAGCAGCAGCCAATCTCTCTCCCACTTAGATCAGAGGTATGACTTGAAGATCTGGTGAGACGATATGGAAAGTAAAGTGAAGGAGAAATAAAAGGTCAATTATGATTTACAGTTAAAGAGGAATCAGTTGCAGCTCATTCTACAAGACTAACTAACAAGCAAACTGCTACACTCGAGGAAGGTGAGGTTTAAACGAGAAATGAACTGGGCCATAACAGTAGGTAGAAGATATGATGATAGGTCCACAATAATAAATGCTGCTTTTTGAATACCATGTATGGCAGTTGAACACCAGTGAAAGAGGATTTTGGAACAAACAGATTTGTGTGTTTGTCCATCGTTGTTCAAAGATTCTCATCTCCAACAGTCCACTTGCAGGGATGTGAGTTACAAGGAGGGTGGAAGTCTCTCAGGTTGGAGGAACTTGAAAGAAACTCATATTCAGTAGAGTAATGGGATGTCAGAGTACTCATCCAAAGGAAGTGCAGTGTGAAATAATAGGTGGGATACTGACGCATATATTTTCTAAGTAGTTAGATATAGCTGTTATTAACCAACACTAGGAAGTGCTTTTACTTCAAAGGAGTAAGCTTCATATGTATCCTTAGGAAAGTGAGGAGTGAGTTATCAACAGAGTGAAGTTTCATGTTTGCAATGTACAGTTTACAAAGGGCCAAGGGCACATGGACTGTACTAAGGAAACTCAGGTCTGCTCTTTGCCAGAGAGCCTGATCTGAGTATCTGTGCTCAGAAGTAGGTGAGGATGAGTGGTGAATCGTACATAATGCACTGGAACTTTTAAACAGATCTGTGACAATGCCTGTGTCCTTGTGGGCCAGGGAGGGAGAGGTTCTTCTCTTCATATAAGAGAAAATAAGATCAATGCAGCTTTTGGGATGAACGTATTTTAGGCAGCACTAAGTTCAGCATACGGACTAGTTGTGGCACCATATGGAAGGTGATGATATTATAGCAATAGATGTAATGGATTTGATTGTGATCTGGCTTCTGCCATTTCTAGGCAGATGCAACTCCTTCAGCTTTAATGGACTTAGCACAGCTTCACATTAAATGAAGTGAAATGAGTTTTGGGTACAGTATATCTACATTAAGCCACGAAAGACTTGTTTTTTGTGTGATATTTTTTAAATGTCTTCCTCCCCTACCCCTTTAACTGAAGTGCTAGCATGTTGTGTGGGGAGACATTTTTTATTCTTATTAACAGTTGCCATTCTGTTTGTTGTAAGCTGTGTGTGGGTTCCTGAGCAAGACAAAGGCATGGCAATGTTTTGGCTTGGGAGCTTTGTGCCAGCTCTTCACTGAGGAACTTCACAGCAGTTTTGGACACATTTTTCTTCATTAAGAGTGGAGAGAAGAAAACAGAGCATGTGTGCACAGCAAAGGCTGCTTAATCTCACTGTACCCTTGGTGTGTAAATCCTGGTTGCTGTAAATTAAATGGACGTGGGAGAAGCAAAATCACAAGGAATATAAAAAAATAAGAGCAACAAAGGAGAGAAGTAATTGAGAAGACTGGGAGGTAACAAGCTGGGGAAAGAAAAGCACCAAGCATCAGGCAGGTTGTGACAGGAGCTCTGTCCTTAGAAAAGAAGAGAGCAGATGAAAACATTTCTTTGTAGATAAAAAAGTCCTAAAGATTTGGAGGTGTGATGCCTTTCCTCTGTATGAGAAGTTGCTTCTTGACAATCCATTTCCCACCAGTATTCATCTGCTTTTCCTGAGAATAGGTGGCTGGAGTCAATGAGCAAATGCTCTTCTAAAAGAAGAGCTCCCAACTTTATTAAACATGTATGTGCAATTTGCTCACAGCTCCTGATCAGCACTCAGCTTTTCAAATAGCTGCATAGGTTGAAATTGAGCAGCAGGTTTCTTGCCCCTGTGAGCAGCCCTGCATTTGGAAGGACAGGAAGGAGATCAGCAGAAAAGCTCAGGGCAGAAGAAAACAGCAAGAAACTCATTCCATGGCCCTCCTCGTTTTCTAGCCTCCTGCTTGGCTGTGGCTGGAGCACATCTGATGTGTAGGCAGCACTTGGGTCCCAGGAATTTGTATGGCCTTCACATTTACAGGAATATGCCTTCTACATTTGTTAAGGGATTCTTTTGTCTTGTCAGCATGGGAAATTGCCTGGTTAAGTCCAGGCCTGGGAGGCAGTTGCAGATTAGGGAAATCGTCTTTGGAGTTGTCTTTATGAGCCAATGTAAATTTGAAAAGTCAGTATGCTATCATTTTACTTTTTTTGGCCAAGGCTAAATGAAGAAAATATGTTGCAAATATAACAGGTATCTACTTTCAGCTTTGCAGGCTTAAAAAGACTGATGATCGGGACAATAATCAAAGTTTGGGATTTCATTTTCCTATAGGCTGCTTTGTTGAAACATGAAGAAAAAATGCCTTTTAAATACTGCCCCTTGTGTACAAAGACACCTCAGGTTCTTTCAGCTGATCTGCTGCCTGTGCACTTGCTAGCTGGCTGTCAAATAGAAGTCAATAAAATACTGTGCTGTGACAGCGCAGTGGAGCAGCTGGAAAGGCAGTCAGCAGGATGACAGCATGTGATACCTGCCTCCCTCTACAACAACTTTCCATGCCACTAGAGCTTGAGTAACTCCACAAAACTGCACTAGTGTAAGAAAAGGGCTTCAGCTGTACAGACAAGAAGTTTGAGGACGGATGTGATGTGACCGCAGACAACAGAGCAACATGCACTGAGAGCAATTTCTCTGCCACACCATGTCTTCCTCTTTGCATGCACATTCATTCTGCTCAGATTCATTGAGACCAACTCAGGCCAGCCAACAGAAACTGTTCTGACTGATTTCTCTCATGTATATCTGTTGGGCCACATGACTTATCAGAAAAGGCAAAAAGGAGAAACTCATTGACAATGCATGAAAAGGGGAAAATGATTGTTGAACCAATGAAGTCCTCGTGGGGCTCGGAGAACTGATGAGGTGGAATTGTCACACAAGGAGCATTACGTGAGTGTCTTAGCCACACTAGCACTCATTTTGGTTGCCACTGCAACTGTGAAATGCCAAAGACCAGAGCATACACCTCTGCAGGGCTGCAGAAGGGAAAATACAGCATTTTTTTTCTGCTTTTAAATACAGTTTATGCCAATAGAGTCACTAACAACTCATGAAAGGAAAAGCTTTTCTGTGTTGGTTTTTGGATTTTTTTAATCTATTCCATAGTTCTATCACCAATAATCTGCCTTTGAATGTAGCAACAATCTGCATTACACTTAGCCCAGAGCAATCCTTAATAATATTATTTTTTGTAAAATGTCAAATGTTGCTAGGAAGCTACTCCTCAGTGAGGACTAGCTATATGGAAGTTTTCAGCTTTGGAGTAAAGCTGTTTTTAATTACCCACGCAGATAAGTGTAGCCATTTATTTTCTTTGAACTGGAAAAGGTTGCTTTTCTACTTTTAACCCCAGAAGACGACCAAGTAATTGAAATTAAACTCCTCAGTCCAGAAATAACCTTTTTTTTTTCTTTTCACCCTATGAAGACCAAACCAGTTTCTCATGAGCCAAGCTTTAACCCATACGTACTTACTTGAGTTTGATTATATTCAGGTCAGGTTTCACAGCTCAGTAATAACTGTAGTATCTAAGCTTGGTCCAGCAGGACCTAGAGCAACACAGCTTGTATTTGTCTTTTTAGAGAGAGTCCTTCTGCAGCTATGCTCACATAGAGAATCCTGCTTAATAGGATTCTTCACTGAGTAAGATGCTACACAACTTGTATAAGGGTGACAAGATCTGGTCCAAAACAAACATTTATGACCAATTTTCCAAAAGAGCTCAGCATGTTGCCATTAATGTCACAATAGGGAGAGACTGCATGCTAAGCACTTACAAAAATCTGGCCCTTGTTTGGATGTGAATGGGGGCTTGAGCTCTTCAGAAAATCTGGCTGCAATTGTGGGTGCTGAGTACTTGGGAAGCAGTGGTGGTCTTGAACCAGGGCTGCCATTACTCCTTGATTTACATCCATGTCAGCCATTGATTTTGAGCAGTTACACCCTTCTGGAACTGGAGCAGCACAGTCAGGCTGCCATCATTTGTGAATCAGAGCTCATATAGATAGGATATTTTATTTTATTTTATGAAAATATTTTTGAAATATTACCCTGTTGCCTGAATCTGGGCTGCTCCTAACTGCCTGCCAGCTCCTAGATTAAATGTAAGTCATTATGGAATGTTTTCCTCACATGGGAAAGACTGGAGTGGCTTGGTGTTAGTTTTGCCCTCCAACATTAATTCTAATTACCTCAAAATGCAAACATGTTTGAGTTTCCAGCAGATGACATTATTTTCTCTTTGACATCAGACATCAAAGAAAGAAAAATAAACATGGGACAGTGACAGCATTAGGCCTCTAGTCATTTTTCAGAAGGTTTTTCATGTTCTGTTCCAGGCTGGTGGTTCTTTAAGTCTTCTCTCGGATATTAGGGAGGGGAAAGGTTTACAGACTCAGAGACTGATGGAGTGTTTTCCCTTCCAGTTCTCTTTAAATAAGTGGGGGGTAGGGGAAAGGAGAGAAACAGTCTGGTTTAGATCAGGGTTGGAGTCTTGGTTTTTAGAGACATACACACACTCCAATACTTGGGTTATTTTCTTAAATCTATTTTTAGCTTTTTTTCTAAATATTCATAGATGTTACTGTTGCACTTAAAACTTTCAATAATTCAAAGAGAACAGAAATTTGACAAATGTGGAAAATATAAGAGCAGAATCTAGTTTTGCATATGTTTAGTACTTTTGAGACTTCATTGCTCAATCAGGTATGGCTGCTGTAAGCTGATGTTGCCAGATATTGTCTCTGTGGAATAGTGACCTTTCAGATAGTTCAAGACCATAAGTTTTGAAAATGGACCAACCAAATGCCATTTCTGCTTCCAAGGTCCAAGTCTTCTCCTCCTTGTCAGAGTTTGAGATGAGCTACTTTGGACACCCAAGGATTTCATGAAGCCATGGTGTTGGCAGCTCCAGTTCAACCGTCATATATCCTGCCACAGTTCCAGGATCCTCTTGCCTGCACCCAGAGCCCATTTCCAGGGTTTTGTCCAGGCTTCTAGGGTGACCCTGGAGCTTGTGCTGGAGCCTCTCTTTCCATCCAAAAAATGGAACTTATACCACTGCTAAGTCTGATAGACTCCACAGAGAAGAGTAAAGACACAATGTTTAGGGATCCTGACCACACTTTGGTGAACAAGTTATAGAAAAGTCTATACAAGAAATCAAACCATGGGAAAATTGCAGAAGTCTCTTCCCATGAACTGGGATAGCAAGGTTATTGCAGGACATGGCTAAGATACACTGTGCTGACAGAGCTGTGCAGGGAAGCTTGGACAACACATCTGTGCTACTTGCTCCTCACTTTGTTAAGCACTAAAACTGACTCACAGGTTTTAAAAAAGGTCAGCCTGTGATGGGCACAACCTGCATGAGCTGGTGCCGTTGCTGCACAGTGCCCCTGTTCAGCACAGTCTTTTCTTCCCCGGTGGAAAAAACAGCATCTTCAACCGCATGGGGTAGGGACTAATTCTTTATAACACACACACACACACACACACACACACTCACGCACTGTCTCCCCATTTAAAAAGTGTAGAAACAGATTCATTTTCAGTTCATAAATAACAACAAATAAATAAATAAATAAGCACTACTCTCTGCAGTTGTTGCCTGCAATGTGATCTCTAGCATTTTGAAATGTTCTCATTGGGATGCCACAAATGTTTTTAATAAAGCTGACTGGCAAAGTCTTGGGCCAGAGCCTCTGGGCTGCTCAGCCAGATTCACACCCATCCTCCCAACCCATTTTCCCTTGCAACATGTCCAGGGCAGGCAGAAACTCCCCAGGGGCCCTGCAAAAGCTGTAAGTTGATGTGGCTGAGGCAGTGGGCATCAGCCAGATAGATCACTTTAGTTTTCCTGAAGCACCTTTATCCTTATGCTGAGGCAGCTGGGGATGGTGGAAAGATGCACTTAGAATACATTTTGCCTGTCTCCTCTGTACTTGCACTGAACACAGCTGTAGTCTAGAACCTGATGCTCTGAAATTTTTCCAGTAAATTTGATTTAGTCACTGTGTTCAACAGCTGGAAACTTCACTGTGACACCTCTTCTGCCAGGAAGTATTGAAGAAGGACCAGAGATCCCTTACAAAAAGGTAGAGGGAAAAGTCTTAATTGAGGATCATGCTTTACCTTTCCAAAGCCACTTCCAGTTACTCTGAAAGAAGTCCAGCAGCAGACATTCTGAAGAGCTCTTTTGAAACAGAAAGTACTGAAAACCTGCCCTGCAAAAATTAGCATTTCCATTTGGGCACTTAAAAATGAATGCACTTAAAATCAAGCTTTGTACAGAAAGTTGAACGAGCCTGAATACTAATATTGGCAACAGGTCTGCACATTGGTAGAGCATAGCAGTCCTCTTCAGAACAGTATATCATTTAGGGATAAATTTTCAAAATAATATAACCAAAATGTTCATAAAATGGATTTGATTATTTTCTGCCTGTATAAGACCAGGTTTTTGTAAGGGAATGGCCTGAGGAGAAATAGTGGTGGAGTACATGAGTATCCTTTTTTTACACACATCAGTACATATTTTGTAAATGAGGTGGTGCCTTCACGCTTTTCCTTTCACTGTTCATGCGGGCAGATTTTAAAATGTGGCCTCTGGCGTTCCTGTTTCTTTGATGTTTTCAAATGAGATCTAGTTATTTTAACGTGTCCCTTGTACCTAGTTCTCTGCTAAGGCCATCCCAAGGCTTCAGAGGAAATCTGGATTAGGTTTTATTTTGTCCAATGTGTTTCACCTATCTCTAATTTACAAGAAAAAGGAGCTGTATCGTCTGGTAAAATGGCATTCACAACTTCGTGTTTATTATGTGAGAGATCCTCTTGCTTCAGAAATGTAGTCCTTCCTTTCCAGCTAGCAGAGAGTCTGTTAGCTACTGGAAACATCAGGACAATGAAGAGTGGGTGAGTTGCTCCCACTTCTTTTGGATGCTGGGTGATGGCTAGCTGCATGTGCACATTTAGAGTCAATCCAGTGCTTCACCCAAGGTCACAAAATGAGACCAATGATACCAGACCAGGATTACTTCAGTGAAGACTAAACCAGACACTGCTGGGACTCCACCATAGGAACAAGCCTTACCCAAATCAGTTTGCACTCCAGTTGTTGCTATAAATCATCTGCATTTTTTCAGGATATGTGGCTATTGATTAGAACACAGGTTTGCTCATGAGAGATCCTGGACACCTATAGCCTTTTGCTGGGATTATTACACGTACAGAGATTGCTCAATCATTCCTCAGGTCAAGTCCTTACTAAACTCTACTCAAACAACTACATAAATGTACAAAGCTGTAAAAAAAAATATATGTGATAAGTAACAATGTATTCATTAATATTGTGACTTGGAGGAAGAGAGATTTTTCTAGTGCAACTTCAGAAGTGCTTAGAACAAGATATTCTCTGTGGGAACAACTACTTTCCACGTGGAAAATGCATGATGGGGTTTTGGGTAGGACTGGATATATTTTGCTGCTTTGAATTACTGTCTGGATGAGTCAAGCTCTTTTCTGACATGTCTGATCTCTGCGGTGCTGGCGAATAGTTATTTCTGCATGGATGGTGCATTAAAGTTCCCATTAACACACATGTTCTCTTCAGCTGCAGATATTAATATTTTAAAAGAAAATAAGTATTTTAAAATTACTTCTCTCTTATCAATGCCTATCTGGCAGTTTCACTCCTTGTGAAGCATATGTCTGGATAGGAATCAGACCTAGTTTTGGAGAAGGTGGCCTGTTGCCATACTCCCTTGCTGTTTCTTTAAAATCTGGCTGTAGTGCATCTTGTGGAGATTTGTGGAGGTATTTTTTCCTCTCTCTGTTTTGTGCCTAGCAGTGATGCATTCTACATTCCCTGAGAATGTTTAGAAATAAAAATAAGGAATTTGGGAAACTGTAAATGTTTTTATCTGTGTTGTTGATGTAGGTAGAATGAGTACCTGAGAGTAAAATATTGTTTTGTATGAGGTAACAGCTGTCATTGCTGTAGGTATTGAGTGAGGCTGTGCTGCAGTCATTAATCTTGTATTACTCCTGTAGCCTTCCAATAATGAGAAATAAAGGCAAGAAAATCACTGGGCTTTAGAAATGGAGACTGTGCCATTCATGAGGGGAGACCTAAATCCATTTCTGGGATTTGGGCATCTTTTCAGATGAAGTCTGATCTTCTGAGCTAACAATATCTAAATGCTAGTATCTCTTGCAAAGAAATAGTGCCTAGTTTCTTTAAGTAGTTCCTGTGTTTTGGAGAGGACGTAAGCTTCACACATACTTACATGTTAACTGGAAGGGGGGTTATATAAAATAACCTTCCTTTACTGAACCTACCAGAAGCCAGAGCCTGGTCATAATTGTATGCCAGATGACAGCGCCCATCAGAAGGTGGTTTATTATCCTGCCCATTATCACTATGCAGCTAGTATACCAAGGAATGACTGCAATGTAAAAATTATTATGATTTAGATATTTACAGACATGATTTTTTATACTTGCTCGAAATTTTAAGATCTACTGGAAACAAAAGCATAACTTCCAAACCCCCAAAAAATACAAGAAACATGAGCAATATACCCTGTTTTGCCCTTAGTACTGGATTGATTGGGTAGAAGTAACTTGTTCCTCTCTGCCAGAGATTAAGCTGGCAGTATAAGTACAGGGACATCTACAGAAGTTCTTCATAGCTTGTGCAGTTCAAGATAAGCTCTTTGGGAAATGACACGTAACAAAGAAAGCAGGCAGTCAGGATATTTTAGTGATTTACCATGTGCTCTGTGGAAGGAAGTGAGTGCCCTGGATGTCTAGCAAGTCTACTGTGTGTGCAATGGTGATACACCATGCAGATGGGGCAGTGGTTTTACCCTGAGGTCCTGAGAAGAAACTGGTTAAAGTAGGTTCTGATTCCTAGCCACTGCACCATGTCACATGTCATGTAACATGCATAGTGCCCCAATTGTCCTATGTGGCCTCTTCACAGCCTCACTTCAAAAGATACCTTTTCTATATGCTTTTCTCACCACATCTGTGAACTCTTGAATGTGATATAGGAAACATAGACCAACCTAATGGCCTTCTATGATGAAGTGACTACATAGCAGACAAAGGTCGAGCTATTGATACAATCCATCTGGACTTCCGTCAGGCTTCTGACATGCTCCCCCCCAACATCCTTCTCTCTAAACTGAAGAGATATGGATTTGAAAGGATGGACTATTCAGTGTATAAGGAATTGGCTGGAGAGTTGCGTGGCTGGTAGTGATCAATGGTTCGATGCTTGGATGGAGATCAGTGACTAGTGGGTGTCCCTCAGGGTCCATATTAGGTCCAGTACTATTTAAAATCTTCATCAACATAGTGGGATTGAGTGTACTTTCAGTAAATTTGCTGAGGACACCAAGCTGAGTGGTACAGTTGACATCCCTGACACATGGGATACCATTCAGAGGGACCTGCTCAAGTTTGAAAAGTGGGCCCATGTGAACCTTGTGAGGTTCAATAAGGCCAAACTTGAGGCAAGTCCTATTATCAATACAGGCTGGAGGATGAACGGACTGAGAGCAGCCCTGACAAGAAGGAATTGAGAGTACTGGTAGATGAAAAGATGGACATCACCCAGCAACATACGCTCGCAGCCCAGAGGGCCAACCATATTCGGGGCTGTATGAAAAAAAAAGTGCTCAGCAAGCTGAGGGAGTTGATTCTGCCCCTTTCTACTCTGCTCTAGCCAGACTCACTTGGAGAACTGTGTCCAGCTCTGGAGTCCTCAGAAGAGGAAATACATGGACCTGTCGTAGCAGGTCCAGAGGAAGGCTATGAATATGACTGTAAGCTTGGAACGCCTCTCCTGTGAGGAAAAGTTGAGACAGTTAGGGTTGTTTAGCCTAGAGAAGGCTCCACAGAGACCTGCTAGCAGCCTTTCAATACTTAAAGGGGGCTTAGAGGAAAGGTGAGAACAGAATTTATAGCAAGATCTGTTGCAATGTGGCAAAGGGTGATGGTTTTAAACTAAAAGAGAATAAATTTAGACTAGATATAAAGAAGAAATTTTTTACTCTGAGGGTGGTAAAACACTGAAAAATGTTGCCTAGGGAGTTTGTAGATGCCCCTTCCCTGGAAACATTCAAATATCTTGTTGTGGGAAGAAAACCTCTGACTGCCCATATCCAAGTGATCAAATCCTCCTGGACGAGATACTCAAGGTACTGGAAAGGGTTGCATGAGCTGTGTTTCTTCCTGCCTGAAAGGAGCCCCTGCAAGATATGCAACTGTTTGTTGAGCCAAATACAGTAGTTTATCCTCCAGCTTCCTACATCATGGCAAGAGGAAAGCATCATGGTTAGCAGTCATGGCAGCTGCTTAACTTATTTTACAACTTTAAACTGGTATTTGGAGTGCAAAGAAAGTGAGGCCAAGATTTGCTAAATTGAATAAAATAAGGCCACTCTGCTAGGATTGTCTAATGCCATTTGGCATCAAACGCTTGTGAAAATCAAGGCTTCCTTTCAGTGTGACACCAAAGAAGTCTGTTTTTCAGATGTGATGAGCACTAAATAGACCAGTTGAAACTGAGACCTGTCCATCAGGCTGTTTGTATAAGTTATCAACAAAAAGCTTCCTTGCTATGTGTTAGGTTCCTGTTTATATGTATTTCCAGTCTTTCCTGTAGTGTTTTCACGGCACGCACGTATTCCATGTGCATCCCAGTTTGAAGTGTGTGCATGGACTGTTTCTAGTTAAGTCCATCACCCACAATTTGAGAGAGTACACATCTTTCAACATGTTATGTAGTAAGGAACTAGGAAACAGACAAATTATCCTCTCAGTGTTACTGAGTTCCATCTTGAACCACTGGAAGAAACCTATCTATATGAAGACAGAGGAATTGGGGTAGAGCCTGACCAGACAGGATGAAAGAAAAAGAAATATCCATCTCTATTTCTGGAATGATAAAATGGTACCCGTAGGAAGCAGGATGTACTAACTACCTGGTTGTTGGGAGAGGGGCAGCATTTTGTGGCAGAGGCATGTTATAATAAGGAGTTCAGGGAATCCACTGTGATTCAACAGCTGGTTCAATCAAACCAGCTGAAACTGCCTTTAGTACCATCCTGGACCAGATTTTTCAGAAGAATTCAGCAGCTTGGTAGCAAAGTCCTTTTGCGAAACATCTTGCCACTTATTGTCACAATAGAAGCTGCTGGATACTGACCACTTCAGAGAAGCTGGACCAAATGCAAGATGCCAAGCACTTGAAACTCTGGCATTTAGCTCTGTGGAGAATTCGAACCATTATGTGCTGCTCCACTTCAAAGTGGGTAGCAGCTTGTGACAACCGTACTGCATCACAGCAAATGTCACTTTTTGTGCAAACATTTAACCAACAGAAAGCAGTTTTTTAGAGCGGTAGTAAATTTCACCGAAATTTCAATTTGCTTTGATTTTTTTTTTTCTTTAGAATTTTTACTGAATGGAAAAGAAATACTGGGTTTGGACCTTTCTGATGAAAATATTTACAACATTTTTCAGGGTAGCTTGGGGTGCAGGACTGACAGAAGAAAGTAGTGTTTTTTTCACCAAATCTTATTTACTGTTTTCTGATACAACAAAAAGAGCATTACTGGGACACGTTCAAAACCAGAAAGAGAGACCAAGCCTATTATACTAAAATTTTCTGACATTTTCTGCACAGATTCATTTTTTAATTTTGGGAGAAGAGGAAGAACACACACCTTCTCAAAGGAAAGAGGAATACAGTTTAGCACAGACTTAGAGCTTCAGTTCAAATCTGCAGTCTGGATTCAGACCATCTCCAGCCTTTAGTGTAATCTTTCCTTGGATATTCTTTTTTTTTTAAATCAAAACCAGGAATTATACAGCTTTTGAGATAAGAATAATTAAGAACAATGCATTTCCTTTTAAAAGCTCCTCAAAGGATAACCTCTAATAAGATGAATTGAGTGTCTCATTCAGGCCACACACAAATGATGGCTCATATTTAGCAGCAACATTTTTGGGGGCAAAGATAAGCTAATTTTGCTCAAGAACAGAGGGTGGTCTTTAAGCCTTGCATTTGTCAAAGAAACAAGCACTTTTTTATCTATCATGTATAATCTTCCACAGCTCAAGAGGAATAATGTCGGGGGAGGGAAATTCAGGCAATGTATTTATGTTGGAGCACAGGCCAGAGCATCTGTACAGAGCATAAAGTTAGAGAGACAATCAGCTAGGTTGTGGAAACCTCACTTGCACTCTGAGACATATATGTGCTGATGCCGTTGTTTCTGTAGGTATTCAGCCTTGCAAATAATTGTTGGATGATCTGTGATCTGGGTGCCACAGAGCTCATCTCATACCTAACACCTCTGCTGCTTTTCTTGATGCCCTTTTCTTTCTATGGAAAAGATGCACTACTGATCTACACAGGGCGTCAGCAACATCATCACAGTGGCAATGAGCCTGCAGGATGCTGGTGGATCCATTTGGTCCTCTGCACCTGCTGGGATGAGATGGGTTGTTTAGCATTGGATAGTCCTGCTTTTACAGGAGGCAGAAAGGCACAGTCAGTCAAGCAAGGAATTAGGACCCATATCTGGTACATGGTTGCTCTTGTACTGAACACTCACTAAGAGAGGAACTCACTGTTTGTTCTCATGTACACCACTGTGAATCCAGAGAAGCACAGTGAGGCTGACCTTTAGTGGCATTTATGCAGAGTACTGGAGAGCACAGCACAATCCAGTGCCATTTCTCCGTGCTCAGGAAACTGGCCTCATTTGGAAGACTTCATGGGGAAAAGCCTTAGTACTGAGAAAAGGCAAGACATAGTGCAAAACATACCAATGACAGGTTCTCCTCCTCCCCTCAAGACATTTCACCTGAAAAATGAGAAGTACCAGCTGGAGTTATAAATTATTCCAGTTCCTAGTTGACAAATGTTTCCCCTCTCCCCTTTGTATCTGTTACAGATGCATCATCCACATATGAATGTTTCCTGGAATTTGGTTCCAGAGATTTGAGTCTGTGAAGTTTTTGAGCCAGACTTACTCAAATGGAACTCCCAGGGAGCAGAAATTGCTTCTATGTTTAAATCAAGAAGCTTATCAGGGAACATTAAATGAATTTTTTACAGCTAAAAGTCAAAAGATCTGAGCAGTCTTCTCCTTGCTATTTGCTGCTTAGCTTTCAAATAAAAAAAAAAAAAAACCACAAAAAACCACAAAAAAGGCAAAACAAACTCAAACCTCCATCCATTCCCCTTGGTCCTCCAGACAGCCAAGTTTGTTCCTGTCACCACCCTTCTGATTACTGGAAAGACCCCACATGGCTGGAGAGATCAATGCAGGATTGGTTTACACTAGTCCAGATATTTAGCCTGCTTAAGGAGAATCAAGCAGAATCTAAAAGAGCAATAAGAGTGATCCATGAGACAATCAAAGAGCATTCAATTAAGCAATGCTCTGCATTTACCCAGTACTTTTCATCATCAGCAATTAAGCATTCATTGATAACAAGAATTAATTAGGTCTAATCACATGCCAGCAAATGAGGTGTTATGAAAACATTAAAATGAGTGCTGTGTTTTAAAATGGATTTTGGTGGTGAATAAGATGACAGGCATCTCATGGGATTCTCAGGAGCCCCTCATGCACAAAACTCACAAAGACAAGATACTCATCATCCCTCAAGAATCAGACCCTACTGAGCCATCCCAGGCAGCACTGTCAAACATTAAAACATCTGATTATTTTTTTTCCCTTAATCTATATTAGCTCAATATAATGGAAAAGAGCAGATCAATGGCACAGCCATCTCAGGCCAGGACCACCCACTGAACGGGGAACTGCCAGGGTCAGGAGTAACTCAAAGCAGTTGTAGAGTTTGCCAGACTCTGTAGGATTACCTGACGTGATTTTGCTGTCATTTTTAATCTTAGGTTTGTCCTTTTCTTTATTTTTTTTTTAAATGCAATTCAATTTACATGTAGGCCTAAATGTATTTAATAGATTTTAGCTCAAGGCAAGGTCCATTGATTTGTGCCTTAGGCTGAATAGTAGCTTAAAAAAGCTGTTAGAAACTCCATGCCTCTCTGTGTTTTCTGTACCTACTGGGTTAGTATTTGATGCATAAATAGCACAAGTATAATACACTGTCTAAATACATAAAAGGGCTGTTGTCTTTCAAGGCAGGTCCTGGTTTTGACAACCTCAACCATTTTGTTTTTCATGCTCCTCCATTCCACTCTAATTTGCATTGTTTTATCTCACCCAGCTCTTTCAGTCCCTCTCATCAACAGGACACAAAAGAAACAACAGGCAAAGCTTTCATTTTGCAGTGTTGCAAAATTGGGTGGGTTCATAGGAAAATATAAAAAACCAAAAAGGAAATCCAATCCTTTCTCCCAGCACCCATGGCTTGATTCAAGGGGCAAGAGAAGAAAGGACTGCAAGGCTGCATTCTCAAGGGCTGGCATGGACACCTGGCTGCATGGCATCAGGGCTGTCAAATTGCTGCAAGGGAACAGCATGAATCATGAGGGAAGCCTGGATCCTCCACACAGTGTACACATGCTTAGCGTTACGCACTTGGACAGTGTCATTCACATGCCGACAACCACTCTTCCACTAAAAGTTAACCAAGGGTGAGGAGGTAGAGAGACCTGACGTGGTTGCATGGTAAAACCAGTAGGCACGTAAATACCGCAAGAGTGTGATACAGATCACATTCCTGTCCCAGTCTAGCCTGCTCCACCCTTCCTCCACAGATGGGGGTGGAAAGTAGATGCTCAGACAGACACTTGCTTAAAGGCTGTTTCTGGTGTTCAACATGGTTTGCATCCAGCATACCTTACATGCCTAACTTCTTTTGCATGATGCAGCAATCCTTTCAGCATGTAGATGGGATAGTTCACTGCCCTAATGTTGCTGGTCCCTGCCTATTCAAAAAAAGACTATTTAAAATCATGTTTCTTTGTCCTTGTCTTTTCTCTTGCCAGTGAAAATGGGGAGGAAGGTCAGAGGGCTTAGCACCACTGCAAACTAGAACATACAGCTGACTATATATCAGAAAGGCAATCCCTCATTGGGAGGGGGGGTAATTATTATGATGGGGTATATTGCAATTATTGGAGCATTTCATCAGAGATGTTGCATTAGCTCCAGCGCTAAAGTGATTGAAGTACATAACAGTAATTTAAGAGGCAAGGGAAATCTGGGCACCAAATGGTATGACAAAGGATCCTTTAAAGCCTGTGACCTGTGATGATATGCAAATTCCAGAATGAAATTGCTGGCATCCTTGTAATACTGCAAGGAAACTCAAACCAGAATAGGTCTGGATAAACTGCTGGTCTCTTACTCCTGGAGGTGGTCCCCCCTGGACTCATTGGAAAGGCAATGGGTCAAGCGGGTCATGGAAGACTTTACTAGCGTTGCTGCTATTGCCCAGTGGATGAAGTATTTGGGAAATGCGTGCTGTCTCTTGGCTTGGTAAGTAGGGTGGCAGCATCTGAGTCTCCGCTTTCTTCTGTCAGTGTGTAATGACTCCACAGGTCTCAGTGGATTTGCCTCCATGTAAAACTGGCACATCAGCCAGACAAATCAGACCTCAACATCTGTAAAGCTGGAGAGTTTCACAAGGGTTTAGTTCCCTCTTAAGTATGTACAGATCACATGGGATGACACTGCCTAATTCCCTGCATTTCTACATAATCCAGTAGTGTCACTATTTACTGGGAAAGAATTTCATATTTGCATTTTCCCAAATGCAGTAATACTGATATTGCTCATCTCCTCCTAGCACCCAGTAGCAATAACCTTTCTCCCTGTCTCTGGAGAAAAAGGCCCAGATTTTCCATATTGCATAGTACTGTCTGTAAGGGTACTCATCCTGGTTCTGTCACCTCTACAGTGAAGCGGAAACAAAGCACATCTAATAGCGTGTACTTAAAAATCAGAAGTAAAAGTAAACATAAGTTTTTTCTTACTCATAAAGCTGTGAGGCCAAGATGAAGTTCTGCCTCCAGAGGTCTGTTGGTAGATGTCACCAAGTAAAATAGGCATTGGAAGGCAGACCGACATTGTGCAATGGATGTCTCAGTTCCTGAGTATACCACCAGCTCCATAGCAGGAAGGACTGCAGAGCCATTTTGGGCCAGAACTTCTTATATTGGGAGCAGTACTAATAATGTGGCTTTACTTTCAAGAGTCAAGATAATGTCTGTATATGGATCCATGCTGATCCATGCACCAGCTCAATCATCTGCACCTTTTGCCACCAAGGCGTTTCCCCTTGAAGAGATATAATAAGATTTTGTCTTTTACTTAAAAGGATTTTTATCCAGGCAGCCTCAGAAAACAAGGATGTGTGCATGGAAATGTGGTAGACTTTGTTCTTTTCTTAGATGACTGAATGCAAGAATACAGTTACATTTTAAATAACCTAGGATGTCATTCCAAGTGCCAGTAGAGGTCATGTCCCAGCGGAGCTGATGCCTGAGGTCCTGCCAGGTACCCAGAAATGCTACATGCCCATGCTAAGGCAGCTAGATCTTCTTACATGGATTCCACACCACAAAGGCATTGCCTCAGCTTTGAAGAAATTAGATCATTTTAGGGCAGGTACACCTGTGATTTAAGGACCTGATCCTGTTCCATTGATTTATCTGTCAGTGCAAGAAACAGTCTTAAAGGACAGCATCTGACATTTGTCAATGAAGGGGTGAAACTGTGACCCAGAAGAGACTTTATGAAAATGTTATATCACTAAAGAGTGAACAGGACCTGCACAGGGGTTTCCCATCCACCCGCACTCAACCTTTTCCAACCCCTAACCAGGCTTCTCACACCTGCAAGGGCTGATCTCAGCACTTAACCTAAAGGTGAACTAAGTTTCTTCTCAGCGCAGAGACCTCAACCTGTCAGTGGAGGCAGCAGCAGACTAATTTCCTCCTGTCTGGAAACCTGGTGATGGGGGCATAGTTCCTCGTGGAGGCAGAGGTGCATTACAGGGGGGGCTGCAGAGCAATACTATCAAATCTGTATAAAGGCTGCATCACACCTACGACACAGAATGCTGTACAAACTTCTCAGTATAAGAAATTACACTTCTGGGCCCATGTGTGCCACAGTGTGCTGGGGCTGTGTCTCATTTCACTCAGAAGTAAAAGGCTTTGCTTGGTATGGATCTGGGTCATTCCCAGCCATCAAGAGCCATAGAGGAGGGAAAGTTGGCTGTGGTTTTTGCTCTGGGTCCAGCTCTCAGAGGCTGTGCAGATTCTGTACCATTAAACAAAGCTAAGCTCATGAGCTACACTTGTGTTGCTATTGTCTTTGCTGCTGTTTTTGTTGTTAATACCTTGGCTGCTGCTATTATGTCTGGTGTTTTCAGTGTGGGAGCCAAGAAAACAGCATTAACTGAACAGCCTCAAGACAGCAGAGGTTGCCAGGTTGAGAAGTCCTCTGATGCTGGGAAACAAAGTGAGCGTCTCTCCCCTCTTCAAGGCTGTGACCTGTGTTGGCTTTTGACCATAAAAGCCCACACAGCCCTGTGGCTGAGCGACAACTGTGGTAAATACAAATGTTAAGAGTGTGTGCTTGGGTTTCATTGCATTGTTTCATAAACCACAGCTACTGAAGGTGAGAGCACAGGTAGTTGGACAAACAGGCTACTTGAAAATACATAGTTGCTAGAATAGGGGAAAACAGTGTATTGGAGATCTTTTTAATTGCTCTCAATTATTTGCAATATCAGTGGTTTCCTGTGACATCAAGCTTCTGAACATTGCCCGATTGCCATAAACTGCCATCCATCCAATTTTCCATTCCTGGCTACGCCCAAGCCACAGCTCATCTGAAAAGCTGCTTCTGCAGAAGAAGTGTACCAGCTGGCAGCTGAATAACTGATGGATGGGGATGACACAGAAGCAGCTGGTATGGGGCACTCAGCACTGATATGGATAGATCCATGTGATTTCTTCCATTAAATTTCAAGGAAAATGATGGTAAACCAGCTAATGAATCAAAGGGAGGAAGTGAGAGCAGAGGCTAACGAAGAGTGTGTGAAAGAGAGAGCTCTGTGGACTGCTCTGCCTGCGCCAAGAGCTGAGGAGAGTTTCTGTCAGCTGGTTGGAAAAGTCGAGCAGCTGGAGAGTAAACTACTGTCTTGCCTGTATATCTGTGTGTCTACGAGCACCACTGCCCTCTTTTGGGTGGAATTAGACCAGTGGATCTGCTTTCTGCACCAACAAAGGCTCCTGAGTGGCCTGGGTGCAAGGAAGGGGGACCTGCTCCTGTGGCGATGCTGACAGTCATCCTCCCATGGGGAGAGCTGAGCTGTGGGATGCCCATGCAAGGAGTCCCTTCTCAGCAAGGGATTGAGAGCACTGTGGCTGTGGCATTACAGATACGGCACATCAGTCTGCAGGCAGACTGAGCCAGCTGTGACAGGCTCCTCAGACAGGCTCCAGCTCCTTGCATAAGCCATGCCACCAAAGCCGTCTGTGTGGTGTTTTTCCCCATCTCCAGTGCAACTCTCTCCTGTCATCTGCAGTCCTAGAGACACAGAAGAGTGTCTGAGCAGTTTTTGGCTCCAGCCTCACCACAGTGGTGTCAAGTTCTGATGAAAACAGTGTGTCTGAGATCTTCACCATGGAGGCATCAAAACATGTTGCATCAGGACAAGGCATACCTTGAGCCGAGCTGTCCTCCTTTGTCCAAACACTTTTCTGGATGGGGTCCTCTGCAGCTGCAAGGGCTGTTGTTAGCAGAGGCATAGATTCAGGATACAGGTTGACCTACTAGTTTAACATACTTGGTGGCCTGTGTCCAGCAACATTCAGATCTTGGAGGAACAGTATAGCGGTGCTGTTTATCTCAGACAGGAGAATACATCCATTTGAGAGCCAGCTCATGCCCGCTAAAGTGTCTGATTACACTTAATTCAGCTTCCACAGCTACAATATTTTATCAGTCACAATCTGACAAAATCCTTACAGTGACCTCGCCATAAAACTTGATTTGATGAGTGACACTTTTTATAAGACCAACTGTTTCATTATGAAACAATTGAGGTTGGAAGAAAAAAAATCCCAAACAAATAAGAACATGCCACTATTAATAAGGTGGTCAGTGCATTTTAAGTATCTTCCATGTAGCAATTGTGGCTGCATGTAAAAGGCAAACATGCCTTGTGATCGTGAGAGAGTGGCTAAAAAGCATGAGTCACACAGCTGAACCTTGTGACTTGGTAAAACTAAGGAAGTCTCCTTAAAGGCAATTTGTGGAAGAATTGGAGAGAAACACAATTTTTCAAGGTCAGCCAAAGGCTAATGAGCACTCTTTCATAGTGTGATTGTATTGCCTGAATTTCTGTATTTCAAAGCCAGCCTAACTACTTTATTGCTGAAGCACTGTAACTGAAGAGGCTGTAATAATACTGACGAGTAATCCTGCCAGAATCTGAGATGCTGTTCCACATAATATGAAACATTTTCTCCTTGCCTGGACAAGTACTGAACAAAGAGTTAAACAAATGTGTGGTTCCCCTCAGTACCACTTATCTTTCTTCCCAAAGGGCATGCTACAGATGCTTTGTAAGTCAGGTTGTCAACAGCTGAGGCTTGTGGCCAGATTCACATGTTCTCCACCTTTTGGTTGTGAGCTGCAGGAGACTTTTCTCCAGAGGGACGGTTTTTCATAACTTAATTAGATTGGCGCCATTTGTGCAGCTACGGTTTCAGATTGGCTCAGCTTTACTTCTGCTCCAGCTCTCTGGTTCAGGGGACTACAGTAGCACTGAAATTGGTTCTGAACTAAATGTTTGGCAACTACCTCAGGTCAAGGAGGCAATTCATGTTACTGCTGTTGCTAAATTAGAAATAAATAAATAATCAACTTGTAGCCCTTAATGAGAGACTGAGAATGAAAGACAAAATATTTTTTGCAGCTCTCCACTTTGTGTGTAGGTAGGAATATGTTATATTTTTTTCCCATGGATGAACCACTCTAGTCTAGTAAACCACTTCAGTTAAAGGAGAACAAACCCCAGTTGCATCCTCTTAGCATGGATTCACATGACACCTATTATGGAGTAGTTTTAATCAGATGGGAATCTAGTTGGACTAACCAAAAATCAGCCAAAGAATAATTGTTCCCACTGGAGTTTTCAGTGGTTTAACTGAACCAGTTTAGAAGTGGATCAGAGTAAAATCACTGAAGTTTCTAGCAGGGAGACCAAGCCCTTAGCCTTACCTGGCTAAATGCTTCATACTATGAAAGTGCAACTCAAGAAAAATGAAATTTACAAGCAGTGACTGTAGACTGGAGGAAAGACAGGAGGAAAAGAAAGTGTGGGGCTACCTTTCCAAGTCCTATGTGTAAAATGCGCGTCTCCTGCCTGCCATGCACCTATGTTCATTACAGACAGCACTCTACATGTATCTGGGCTCACTTTCACTCCCTCTGAGCCACTAAGACCCACAGTTCATGCCCTGCCCCACCCCGGTCGAGATTTTCATATTATACCTGGGCAGCTAGTACCTGGAAAGTTGCATGTTTGTGATTTGTTCACCAGCTTCAGTGATGAATTGCAACCCATCCTTAACAAGTAGTTTTGAAGAAGTCATCTAATAAATGGCACATTAACAGAAACCAGATGCAATAAATTAAGAGGCACCTGACAAACACTCTGTAAAGGAAGAAACATAGGTGTTCGCAGATATGGAGAAAAATGACCACTCCTGGTAGAGCAACAAGAGCAAAAGAGGAGTGTTCACATCTTTTCTGAAAGCACAGACAAATCCACAGTCCCAGTTTTCTCATCTGGGTATAAATAAGTCCAATAAGACCTTGCTCTGTCCAGCTCAAGATTTTTGGTGCAAAAAAAATCTTCCTGCTACAGTACTTACAAGACTAAGTTTACCTGTTTACTGTGGGTACTGATTGCTTTATGAATTTTCACTTTCTCTGCTATATGAGCCATTTATGAGCTGGAAGCGAACTGTGGGAGTCAGTTACATACCTGTAATACCAAAAAAATACTATATAAGTTGATCCAAGCCAGTGAGGTTTTTGTGACCTGTTTGTGGCAAGTGCTCTGTTCAGGGTCCAAATTTCATAGGTCATTGCTGGATCTGCTCAAATCGCTACATGCATCATTTGCATCAGCGCCTGAACCCTGACCTTAAAACAGAGCCTGTAAGTAGGACTTCTGTGCATACCTGGCACACACCTGGTCTCCTTGGAATCCCTTGATAATCATGGCAAGGAGAGAGAGAGAGATGAGGCCCTCGGACATAATTCAAAGCAGAGCTTTATTTGGATATATTGTATCATTCCTTGCAGGAGTTTTTATCTTTCTCCATTGACCAGGGAGAGGCCAGAGAGACTGGCCATGTGACTTGGCTGACTGCAGTTGGTGGTATGAAATCTCTCCTGGCCAAAGCCAATGAAAACATCAAGAACCAGAGCCATCCACAACCTCTGCAAGTAATTTATTTAATCTCATTCTTAACACTTGGTGCCAGCTCTCTCATTTTATCTGGTTTGAGTTCTCCTCCTCAAACTGTTGTGATGGTTTTCTCTGCTAGACGGAGAAAGATTTAGTAGGGACCATTTCTGTCCTTCATACAGAAATCAAGTCACCTCTGAATCTTCTTTGCTATGACAGGAATAAACTTCTCTCTGAAAGTCTCTCACTCAGATGCAGTTTTGCCATTTATTGTGTGACTTTTTGGCAGGTTTTTAACACTGCTTTGGCAGTAGCAGCTTGCAGTCTCAGCCAGTGCCTCTAGGCCAGAGAGCAAGACTACAGTGCCCTGCTTCTCCTCCACCCACTCTTCTCCTCCATCCCACCTCCAACTCCTAGCCCAGGGCAGAGAGTTATTGCGCTAGGGGTTTTCTGCTTACCTACAGCCCAACTGTCTAGTACAGATTGATATTCTTGAAGCAGAGCTCTTGGCAGGATGCCTCTTGAGATCCCTTTGGCACAGCTCTCAGGCAAAAGAAGATGCTGCTGGATTTAAAAAGTTTTCTAACAGACTAGAGAGTATCATAGAATAACCAGGTTGGAAGAGACCCACCGGATCATCGAGTCCAACCATTCCTATCAAACACTAAACCATGCCCCTTAGCACCTTGTCCATCTCCAGGGAAGGTGACTCAACCACCTCCCTGGGCAGCCTGCTCCAGTGCCCAATCACCCTTTCTGTGAAAAAATTTTTCCTAATGTCCAGCCTAAACCTCCCCTGGTGGAGCTTGAGGCCATTCCCTCTCGTGTTGTCCTCTGTCACTTGGGAGAAGAGGCCAGCACCCTCCTCTCTACAACCTCCTTTCAGGTAGTTATAGAGAGCAATGAGGTCTCCCTTCAGCCTCCTCTTCTCCAGATTAAACAACCCCAGCTCTCTCAGCCGTTCCTCATAAGGCCTATTCTCCAGCCTCTTCACCAGCTTCGTTGCTCTTCTCTGGACTCGCTCCAGAGCCTCAACATCCTTCTTGTGGTGAGGATAATCTCGTATGAAAGAAATTCTTTGCCACTCCTTTCCAATACCTAAGCAATAGGTAACTATATCAGCATTTTCTGCATAAAAATTACCAGTTTTGCAGTTGTTATCTATAATTTCTTCTGTTCTAAATGTATTTTTTAAACCTCTTCTTTGTCATATGTTCCCCAATGAAGGTCTGCTTCCTTCAAAAGCCACATCTTCCCTCACAGCATTTCTGCAGTTCATAATGTCATCAATTTCTTTACTTTTTCCTCTTTTGTTAGCTATTTATTTCATAATTTCCAGTTATTACTGAATTTGGATGAGTTTTTGGCTTAAGCTCCTAATTTGGTTTTGATAGGAGGGTGCTTGACTAACTGAAAATTTCCCTTTTGTTTTGATTCTATATGCACAATTTTCATTCAAATTTCTTCTGTTTAGAATTTTCATCCTAACTGATTTGGAATGTAATTTTCAGAAATTTTGGAAAAATCTCTGTGATACAACAGTAACATATATTGATCACTACTTGCAAATCCCCATGCAACCAGCAACTTTCATGTCTAGAATCCGTCAGCTGTTATCTACTTTAATGATGTCCCCAGTAAAGTCAGCTTTTTCTGTGTGAAACTGCTGTGTTGTATTTTCTGTAAGTTTCAGAAATTCTGGACTGTTTCACTACTAGATCAGTGATACCTCAAAAATATTTTTCTCAAACTAAATTCAACTTCATCAACCAACACACTCTGTTTCTTTCCTGTGTAAAAGAGAGTTGATGGAGGAATCAACTTGCTTCTTCATCAGCCTTTTCTTTCTCTTGTTCAAGTGATCTAGAGAGGTCCTTGTATATCCTCTTGAGTTTTCACTATGAAAGCAGTCACTGCACCCAGTGAGTCTCTGGAAGGCAATGGCACCCAGGACACATCTGCCTTATAGCTTCTTCCATTCCTGATGTCATTACAACATCATAGTGTTGAAGGTTTTCCAGCCAGGATAATGCCCTTTTAGGTTTCATTTCCCCTTGCCAGTTAATTCAACTTCCAGAATTAAGATGCAAGCATCTGGAAAAATATGGTTAATTCTTTGAATTTGTTATCAGGTCGGCTTGATTTTTCTTTTGTTATGATAAATCTGAGAATTCTTCTCTACTTGACTCAAGAGGTTAATTTAAAATCAACCAGAAAATACAACTGGGAAAATCCAAGTCCCTTGGTCTGAGATGCAAGGCATCTCACATGGCCATCCTGCTGCAACGTGTATTCAGCAACACAAACACCATCAGCATCATACCAGCCAACACAGCCCCATTAATTTTTGTCATCTCTAGTGTTATGCTCAAAACCCCAGAAATCTCTAGCACTGTTACTTGGGTATTTTTTTTTTCTTCACTCTCAGTTCTGGCATTCCTGCAGACTTGCATGTGCAGAGGATACTTTTGATGCAAATAGTTACAAAAAAGTAAACCCTGTGGGTGAACCATTTTTAAGCTTTTCTCCTGTTATTTTTGTCCTACTTAAAGAACTTAAACAGCTTTTATACTTGCTGAAAACAGCTAAGTAGTTGATTAAAGTGTATTTTTGAATTACTAACCTTATACATCAAATACCTAAGCTGTTGTGAGAGTCCCAGTAATCACCACCTTTCAACATTTTAATATCTTTAAAAATCCAGCCTTACAGACTCTGGGTTTCAGGCAAGGCTTCTTCCTAGCCTGAAATATGTGATGAATATATTGCTGCAATACATATGATTAAACTAAAGCAGCTGTAGAATAAGATTTTGCCTTACATTTATCTTTTAACAAATATCCTTAGCCAAATAAGACTGTTACATGATTGCATGAGCTTGTAAGTAAAAAAACACATACATATTTTATTTAAAACACCATAGCAAAGTATTTTAATGATTTTTTTCAATCTATGTAAGCATGTCTATCATTATTTGTACTTTACAATCACAGCTGAAATTGCTGCTGAATGTTTCTTTTACAAGTTAGCAGGTCCCTGCAGTTGTTTCCATGCAAGTGATGCTCAATGTGAATAGGATAATCCAACTTCAAAACTATCTAGAAAGAGGAAGAAGAAGCTGTATGTTTCTTGTGGAGTCCAGTTCTGTGAAAATTACACTAGTCATCTCTCAAAACTGTATGTTTCTTGTGAGTGCTGCAATTTTTTTGTGAGTCCTGGGGTTTTGTGTCTCTATTTTGGGCATTCAGATTGGTTTGTCACAAAGAACCTAGTTTGCTGAAGACATTAGCCATCTAACTTATTGAACTTGGGTTGCTTAAAGTATTTCAGTTTGAGTCCCATAGAGCTGAAACAATCAATGACTATGAGTTGCTTCACTCTTTGTTTGAAATCAGGCCCCCATTAGAAGCATGTGAATATTTTTGTTTTCCATTCTTGTTTGAAATGATGCCAGATATGAAAATCTGGAAGTCCTTTGCAAGATAGGACTTCTACTCTTCATGCAGCTTTCTGGTTATTTCATCACAAGTGTTCAAGATGAAGTTGTGAAAAGAAGACAGAAGTACAAATGCTAGAAAAATTAATTGTACTTTTCATCATTCTTGCGGTGATTTAGCCATCGGCCAGCTATGGCTACAGATGGTGGATTTATAGAGATTTACGTTTAGCCTCCTTTACCATAGTACCTGGTGACTGCCTGAGCAATTGATCTCTGAAATGAATCATCTGCACTGGCTTCGGAAGTAAACCTTTTCAGTGAAATAGCAGCAATATCCGGACTGGCCATCGTTTTCTATTCCATTCAGCCTCAGCTGATATATTTCATATGTTTTTGTAGCTGAAGCTGGGCCAGGACTTCTCTAACTTTGACAGGAGGGCTAAATGAGAGTGGGGAATTTTATATGCCTCTTCCCACAGCATTCCAGTAACCATACAGGAAGTCATTGATCAATGGGATTTAGGCAACGTGCACAAGAAAGGTACGTGTGTGGCCCAGTGGCCTTTGCAGCATATGCTATGACGACACCATCCTCTGATTCAATAAATGGAGGGATAAGAGACTAGGTGGTAAGCCACACACACCATGTTTATGATGCATTTCTGTAGCTGAATGAACACAGTGTGGTCTATTTTTAAAGCCCGTTCTGTAAGGCTGCATGTTTTCTACGAACACTATGGTTTAGATGTGGTCATAGCAGAGTGATTTTCCTGGAAAATTGCTTAATGCCATCACAAAACATAGAGTGAATTCCCTGACCTATTGGCTTATTCTTCACCAGAAACAGGAATGGCATCTGACCTTTGGCAGATCACTTCAGTTTGGTTTATTGTCCTAGTTTGTACAGCTCCTCTGTGCCATAAGGCAGAAGATCTGAAAAGCTCAATTGCCTCAGGTCATGCAGCACAAGGAGGGTGAAGGAGCTGGTGCGCCTGCACATTTAAGCTGGAGTTGTTAGCACTAATGATTTTGCAGAGTAGCACTGCCCTGAACGAAGTCAAACTCATTCAAAGGGTAAGTTTACTGACCTTACTGGAGCTGCATGGGAAGAGTATTTATCTTGTGGATAGAATCATCAGTTTGGAAAAGACCTGTTGGATAGAGGCAGCTGTCAAAAAAAAAAAAGATTCAAATAAATGCATGTAATTCATCTGTAACCACTTTAGGGCATTAAAATTTGGCATGTAGAGCTCCTTTAGGCCTCTATCTCTCAGAAACAAAGGAAATCTCACTGCAGCAGGTCATGTGTATTAGCACAGAAAATAATACTTTGTTTTTTTGATTTTCCTCTGCCTCAGTTTCCCCTTTTGGCCACGTTACGTGTCTCAAGGTAGGATGCAGCTGTGGCTGAGTGGATAGGGAAGGGTTTGATGTCAGTTCAGCGGCTTTGTCATTGCATGACTTGGAGCATAAACTAATGAAGTAAATCTGTTTTCTTTCTCCCTGTCTCTTTCTTATCTGCGATTTTCCACATACAGAGGAAATGGAGAGGGGGAGGCAGGGGTTTTGTCATACAGCAATGAGACAGGCTGTGCAGAAAAAGATGCTACTCCTTCAGCAGTCCCAAATGTGCTCCCAAATCTCAGAAGAGCTGAATATTTCAGCTGAAAGAGTCAGCTATGAAATTGTCTTTTCCCCAGCCACCAAAATAGTTGTCATTATTGTACAGCATCAACAGTCCATTGGACTGAATGGGGGCAGCCCATGCAAAGCTAGTATTTCAGTCTGTCCACCTGCAGCCCAGTAAATAATGGCAAGGATAGTTTACTGTTACAGAGGGATCAGAATTGCCTGGCTGAATGGTCACAATCCAAGAAAATGTGTTTTAATTTAGTTAAATGAAAAGTAATACATCTGGGAACAAAGAGTTCAGGCAGTACCTACAAGACAGGAGACTGCCGTGGAAAACAAGATTACAGGGTCATTGTGGTAACTACCTCCACAATAGCTGCTGGTTCAATGTGGCTAAGAGGTCTCAGCTGACACTGGGAACCTAGAAGTAAATAATGGGACTCAAGGATGGCAGAAGCATTGGTAGGAGCATCCCTGGATGGTGGTCTTACCATGGTGGTTCTCAGCAAGAACATGGAAACACATGGGGAGGACCACTACATGGTCTGGTGGCTGGAAAAATAAAAGCCTTTTTGTCCCATAATGGTTAAAGTGTGCAATGCAGCCAGATTTTCTAAAGCAAGGCCTAGTATGTATTTGGGACACTAGTTACTGTAATTCACCTGTGACATGAGACTTTACTTCCTAACAGTAGGTAATGCTGACCAGTCAGGAGGTGGCAAAATCACCTTAGGGAGGTTACCTTAACAGAAATGCCTGAGTCCACCTTGGGAGAGAAACTCTGCAGCACGAGTTTGTAAAGTTTTAGCAGGATTTTCATCTCTGAATTCTTATTTCTGCCTCTTTCTGTTGTGGAGTTGGAAAGAAAATGAACAGTCTGCATTGCCCTCAATTTGCTTATTGATGCAGCTCCACACAGAGAGAGTGACACCACCCAACCTTCAGCTTTAAAGTTTTGGGCCACAATGGGCCAGGTATTTCTCTTCTCCAGTACAAAACAGGCAGCACGTCGTAGGGTATTGCTGGCTTTTTTTACCTTCTTTTGAAGCATTGGAAATTGATAGAGAAAATGCTTTGGCGAGTGTGAGCTGGTGCAGTATGTCTTCCTCCCCTTGGGACCTGCCTGTGGTCCTGCCTGTGACTGCCGTTTCCCTGACAACTGGCTGAGCCCAGGGATGCCTGCATTGCCACGCAGTGTGGCCTCTGAATCATCTACCAAAATTGCCCAGGCACATTGCACAAACTAGTTCCCTTATTTGGTCTCTTCTGGCCTTTCTCTACGGCACACAGCAGCTTCACTTTTGGAGGACTGTGCTGCCTTAGTGTAGCTGAAGTATTTAGGCTCAGCATCAGCACTGCTGACCAGCCCTTGTGGCACAGGAGCTCCTATCAGTTGGTCGCAGCAGGCTCAACTTCAGCCCTGAGAGCTGGGAGGTCATAACATCTCTTTGAGGAAAGCATCTAATCACATCAAACAACAGGTCCAAAAATGTGTTTTTCTCTGTGACTAAAAGACATGAGATCTTAAAACATGCAGAAGGGATTTGAGGCCATACAGGCAATATTCCTGGGAGAGAGTCCTACATTATTGCCATTAACTTTGATCTCCGTATTGTCTCATTTACTACTTCTGGAAGGCACGGCAGCAGCTGGCTTTCCCAGCTTTCCTTAATGACTTTCTTTCCCATCAACAAGTGCAGAATGATATTTCATGCTGCGGTAGAAATTAAGTCTTTTCACATTGCTTGGTCCCACCACAACCAGAGACTGACCTCTGCTACAGAGTTTGCGCTGCAACTTATAGTTGAACTTTTCCAGCTTTGGACCTTGGATTTTGGATCCATGCTTTAGCTAGAGAAAGGCCAGCTGAGATTGAGAGGTCTGATTCCTGCTCCAGACCTTCCCAAACCGTGGGAGTGCTCCTTTTGCGCAGCTCTGATCTGGGCCCATCTCTAAATATAACCATAATGCAATTAAAAAAAACCAAACAACCCAAGAAATAACTGTAACCTTCCATCCAACAGTGGTTGAGTTATTACTGCAGTTACATCACAGTTTTAACAGGTGCAAGGAAATAAGCCTCCCAAAAGTTTCTATTGAGGAGGGAAATGACTGAAGAAAGCAGAGGGAAAGGAGGAAAGCGGAGGAAGGATAGGAGCCAAGGGACAGAGAAGAAGTTGTTTCTCTTGGGATGTGGCCAACTTAGTAGCTGTTTGAACCCAGGAGATGTCTTGGATGCTCCTTCTGTTACTGTCTTTGTTTTTTCCATCTTCAGACTGCCTGCTAGGAGAGAGGCTGATAACACCAACATTGTATTGCCCTCTGAATGCCCTGTTGCCTGGAACCTCCGCAGCTCACTGAACTGCATTTAGACCTGATACAAGCAGATACACATCCTTCTAAGCAGATTGTGTGCAATTTTCAAGGGAACCTTCAAGGACTCATCAACTCAAGCAATTCTCTCTTCCCCAAAACTATGGGGAAGGGAAGCGATTATGAGAAAGCTCATGTTCCTCCAGCAGCTGCAGTCTCTTTGGGTGGGATTCATCTTACTAAACATAGATGTCTCCACCTGAGCTAGTCACGCTAGGCTCCTCTTATGGAGGAGGATATGGGGAAATATAGGCACAGCCATGAGTCATCCCTTCCCCAGGTCAGGGTCTAAAACAGGTCAGGCGAATCTTGCCCATTTCTCTTCCTTGCTTGTAAAACAAGCTGCAACAAAGAGGCCAAGTGTAATTCTGTAAAGTCAGATGAAGCCCATGCTTTATCCAATGTCCAAACCCAATGATTTGATCTGGGACCAAAACACCAAGCTGTGGTGAAGGCAGTGCCAGCAAATGCTGAGTAACCACAGTGGACTGGCTAAATGGGCTCAGGCAAAGCTTATTTCACTGTGGGACAAGAGGCAAAAAGAGCAATGCTGGAGAGGAAATGGCCTAAGAAAAATTCCTGTAAAAGTCACTGTGGGATGTCACCCTAGTGCCAAGACTATGTTTGTTTTGAATCAGAGCAGGTACCTCTTCTTTTCTGTTTGCAGGCTAGAGTTACTGCCTTTCAGACAGCACTGCAACTTGCTGTGTGACCACTTACTTCTCCACCCATGGCCTCTTTTTCCTTCCCATCTCTTCTTTCTGGACATCAATACAGTAGTCCTATCATCCTCACAGCATGTTTGGGTTCTGCCGAGTGCACATAGCCCCAGACAGGCCTGGAACAGAAGACGTTAATCACTGATGGCAGAACTATGAGACTATAGTACTTCCATGTGCCACAGGCATCTTCCAGTGGGACACTGGTTATCTGTGCCTTGTGCTGTAGCTCCTGATGGCTCAGCTCTGCCCATGTCCTCTGCCTAGCTGCCTGGGCTGGCACTGAGCTGTGTGTTGAAGCAGAGGAACATTTCCTATGCTACGTGAGTGTCAGGGACACGTGGGGAAAGGAAGCGCAGCAGTTGCGGAAGCACTAATGATATTACTTTATGTTGTTATCTGATGATAAAAGTGTTGAAGCAAAAAATGCTTTGAGCATGTCGTGAGACAGCTCCTCTGTCAAGGGACTACTACTAAGGACTCTCAAGAACTTACATGCATCCATTACTACAACCCATGAGTAAGAGCATGAAACATGCACATAAGGTAAATAAATGGTTAGAGGGAGGTGCTCTCTCATCTTTTTTCTTCTCCTTTCTCACCAATGAGAGGCAAACAAAAGCTCAAATGATGTCACAGAACAATGCATCTGGCAAGATTCCTGCCACTGTTTCCCAGTATGCAACAAACCCATTTACTGACACTGTCCTTGCATTCATCAGAGGTGGCACATGCAGAAATTACAGCAGAGTCCTGCAGTACAAAACAGGGCACAGAGAAGAGATGAGGCTTTTCAGATCTATTGCAACTGCCTCTGCTCAGTACTAACCCAAAGCTAATGCATAGGCCAAGTGCCAAATGTCCAATTCCTTGCTGTAGGCCACTGACTGACAGAGAAGGGCTGATGCCATAGGGGCCTTATATTTCCCTCTCAGAAAAATGATGAAGGTCAATGAATTTGCTTAAAAACAGACAAACCCATATGTGTCTGTGTGTATATATATATATATGTTTACACGTGCACATGATGTGCTTCAGAAAGACCTAATGAGTGAAAGTCTTCAGAAGCTGATGTGGGAATTTAGGAACTCTCCTGAGCTCAGGCCTTGTGTTCCTCAGCCTCAGCAGCACACTGATGGGCAATTTTGTGCTGAGACTTTTCACAGATCCCTTTTCTCTAGCTGTTAGGTAGAACTGGAGTTCTGATGCCTTTAAACCTGCCAAAGGATTTGGTATTAAGTCAGCTTCTTGTTCTGTGCTTGTATGTTTCTGGGAAAGCTGGCTGGGAGGTAAGGAGATGTATGTTCACTAACTGCCTTCCCTTGGAATTAAAGGGCGAAGCATGCTTCTGCTTTTTCACCCTGCCACAAGAATCTCACTGGGACTAACAAAATGGCAAAAGGTGCATGATGAGTATATAGCCTGGTAATTGCATTACCACTAGGGTGGGCTGACTGCTGGTCACAGATATCAAGGTACAGACCTGGGGGAATGCCAGCTCTTGTTCCCTCCCTTCAGCCACGATGTCTCTCTGGAAAATAAGATCTTTGGCTTCTCATTCATTAGCACCCTGGCTGTGGGATTTGTGTGTTCCAGCCAAACAGCACAATCCGACCTGGCCTGTATGATTGAAACAAGCTGTCTCAGATAATTGCCTCCCTCATCAGAGGTGCAAGTGCATGGGGTGGGATCCCCAGGGACTCCTTGGGGCTGTGCCTTGTGGCTGGATTGATACCAACACTTATTAATAGAAACAGAGGAAGGGATTAGGAGGGAAGAAAACCACAGCTCTCGCCTGACAGTGCCTACGTCTGCTTGGGTGGAAAGTCCTCCCCAGGCTGTTGGCTCACTGTACAACAACAGTGCACCCTAGTTGTTGTACACCTTTCCTTATATGATCTATACCAGAATATGAGGGGTTTTGGCTGCAGAAAGCTGAGGGTCAACCCCATGTAGCTCAGTCCTCTGGCATCAGAGCAATGTGTTTGCCTTGTACCAAGGTGACCAGCCTGTACGAATTTGCTCCAAGGCATATCTCTTGTCCCCTGCTTTCAGCAGTTTGGCTAAGATACTTGACACTTTCCAGCAGAGGATGAGGGGCAACAGCTGAAACTGTGGATCTGCTTTCTCCACTGAGAAATATATCCAGACTGTTTCACTGTTTCAGTCTGCTGAAGAAGACACATGGACCAGACCCCATGCAGCTCTGGGCTTGCAGTGCTCTGAAAGACAAGCAGGCATGTAGGCACTCTTGCTTTAAGAGTTGATTTCCTAAGTGAACTGTCAACTCCCGGTGGCTAGAAAAATCTGCAAACAATTTCTAGTCACAGAACAAAGCAAATCTTTGTACTGTGCTGTAATAGTTCCTTATTAAATAAAGGCTCCTTTGTTAAGCTATAAGAAATGGTGTGTACTCCACTGATCTTCACAATGGGCCTTGGTGTGACTTTGCAATGCATATGAAATAGTATTCCATGTCCCATGAAAAGATTACATAGTGAGTTATTTTAATTTTGGTAAGAAAAGTGCAGGGTGAAGCAAACATCATAGCACAGCTTTGATGATTGAACTTTCTTGTTGATGCATTTCGTTCATGATTGCATGAGAGGACCCAGAGACTGGACTTTCTCTCATTTGCAACAGGGTAAGTGAGGAATGACATCTGCAAAATTACTAGTGAGGAGAGTGAGAGAAAGCTTTAGCAGCTGCAATTTCTACAAGTTGTGTTACTTACTGGACTGTCTTTTTGCAGTTCCAGACTTAAATGAGTCAAAACAGGAATCAAAGGGCGTAAGTGCTTTCCCATAAAGAAGAGCAAATGTGTTTTCAGCTCCCTCCCTTCTTTCTTTTGCATCCAGAGATTTCCCAGTAATCTGCCAGTTTTTGTCCTACAGCTGCAGAGCCCTACTCCCCTTCTCAGTGTCTGCTTGTGTTGTGCCCTTGTATTTTTTTGCGGCAGACCCACCATTTCACAGGCATAGCAGCCCTAAGACCTTTACCTGTGTGAGAGAGGCTGGGGCAGCAGTGGAGAACTCATTTCACACATTCCTCCTCCACATGGCCCAAAATGCTTCTTCTGACCCCAGCTCTGAGGTGTGGGATTTCCCCCTCCTTGCTAGCACACAGGTCCTTAGACTTCAGCTCTCCTTAACTCAGTGATTTCCTTTGCTTTTTTTCAAACACATTTTATCAGGCTGTGATGTTTTAACCAAACCTATCAGACCATGTCATGTTAGCTTGCATCCCCTGTAGTTTGTGCTCATATGATGTTTTGCATAGGACTGGCAGTGTAGGAATTGGGTTGTAGTTTTTCTGCTCCTTCCTTGCCTCGTCACACCATCAGGGCCTTGTGAAAACTCCCGCGCTGGTGCTTCCCACTTAGCTGGAAGAAGTGGCTGCCAGAGCTGAAGCAGACATTGGGCAGATGGGGTCTCTGAGCCCTGCTCACTTTCGGCTCTTGGTTGAGCTGTAAGCAGGTCTTTTCCGATAAGTGTCCAGCCTCGTTCAGGCTGAGGCTGCTAACTCCCGTCATGAGGGTGATTCATATGCCATCTAATAATAGCAACTCCTGGCCATCCTCCGGCTTCAGGCTGCCAGCCCATCAGCTTTCCCAAGCAGAGGTGGTCATGGCTGGTGGTTTGCCTTCTAGTGTAGCACTGCACAGCTAAGCAAGAGGTTTCAAACCACACTACAGACTTTGCTGTGAGTGGTGCCAGTTTTACCAGCCATGAGCTCTATGTCCCAGTGGCAACGCCACCATCATGCTGATGTGGGAGCAGGTGGAAAGCAGACTACTCCTCCTGCTGCTGTACATACAGCAATCACTGTTAATTACCTCCTCTGCTGGCTAGCAGCTAGTTCAGGTAACTGCAGTCAGCCTGTCTACCACCCCCGGCCTTTCCAGGACATAACTGTGCTTTTCCTTACTTGCCATCCCCAAATGCTGTTTAGAGCATCTGCAAGAAGCTGCTACATGGCTGCCAAATTCCTCTTGGCAGCAGAGCTGCTGCTGCCTCTGCTACTACCAGGCAGCAGGAGGTTTGTTGGGGATGCCTCCTTCACTTGTTCAGATTTTCCTAGGGGGAAGAGGTGCTGGCAGGGCAAACTATCACTCTTGTCCCGTGGCCAGACTCCTGCAGCACCTTCTCCTGTGCCCCTGTGGGTTTCACCCCAGCTGATATTTGATAATGTGAAAAGGAAAGCAGGAAGATGTCAGTGGATCCTGGAGAGGTCTCATCCATGGGAACATGTGGCTTGCTAGGTGGTGGGTCTATATCTTGAGTGCAGACCAGAAGTGAGGATGAAGAGGGGATGAGATGCACACCAGTACCCTGCATTTCAGTCCCTGTCAGTTAATGAAGGATCTCACTTTGCATGGGTGCAGTGGTCGTAAGCAAAGCCTGTGGGGTGGGAGTGGGACACCCAGGCTGATGAGGAGTAGCTGGTCAGTCACCCAGCTCCAGAGCTTGGACAGCTCTGCACAGTGAGCCAGGACTCCCACATCGTGGCAGCACTGAACTGTGGATACAGTCTGGGGACCTCAGTTTAAAGACGGCTCTTTTCCCCACTGGTTCAAATACATGAACATCGCTGAGGCCCAGGAACATCCAGGGGAGACGGGGTCACTGTTGAACCTTTTCAAGGTGAGTGTCAAATACTGGAAGAGGATGAACTAAAATCCAGAAAGCCAATGTGTTATAGAGGTGAGACGTGTGTGAAAGATGAGATGCAGCAGCATGGCGTACAGTACTACAGCACAAATGGGACACACACCCCTCTTTAAGGTGGAAGAACAGAGACAAGGCAAACCCTCCTCCGTCCTGCCATTGAACCCTATGCCTGTGAGTGAGGCTGCTCACATCAAACCTCCCACACAGGCGCCCCAGTCAGTCCTCGCTGACTTTAACTCATGGGGACGGCAGATAGCTATGCTGGCCAAGCTGTGCAGGATGTGTGCGCTCCTCAGCTGGCGTTGCTGCCACCCCGGTGGCTCCTTGGCTGCCTAGTGGAGCCCTGGATTCCCAGAAGTCAAGGGGACGAGGCCTCATTGTCACACCACCCACGAAACAGCTGGGGGATTTTCCTGGGTGCCAGCAGGCTTTTTTTTTTTTTTACTTTTGCCATTTGTTTGCCTTTCAGGAAAGTTTGGATTTTGTTCTTGCCCTGACATAAGCTGGATCAGGGGTTTTCCAGCCCCAGGAGTGGGATGGCATGGGGCAACTCCCTGCCCTGGTTGTGCTCGCTGGGGATGGACCTGAAAGCCATCCCCAGCTGTGGTGTTCTGCTCCTGAGGGTCTCAGACTTGCTTTTTGGACCCCCATTGTATTGCAAAAAAATTGAAATGGTCCATGAGTGGAGGAGGAAGAGCTGGCCCTTCAGGCCAGATGCCACAGTCCTGAGGACATCAGATGTGGCTGCACCCTCCAAGGACAGCCCCCATTCAAAACTGGGCTGGCCCCATTTTTGCAGAGTGCATGTGGTGACTCTAAAATGACTAAATGCTGTCTTTTTGCTTTGTTTTTCTTCCTCTAAATCTGATGTTTTTCTTGCAGTGGGCCATCATTTACCAGCAAAAAGACTGACCAAATACACATGCTCAGCAAATGCACCACACTGGCACCAGCAAATCTGAGCAATAGGGTTCTTGAGGCTCTCTGTTTATGTCTAGCATGGGGCCAGCCACAGCTTACTTTCACACACCCATACATGTGTCTCTTTAAGTGAGGAAGTTTGCATCCAAAATCAATGGAAATCCTAAAGTTCTCCAGACAGTGTTGACATAAAACTGATCACCTGGTGTAGGAGCAGAGAGAAGACAGCCTGTCACTGCAACCTGCTCTTCTGAAGGAAAATACCTTGTTTGAGAGCATGCACAAAGAAAGGAGGATCAAGTTCAGCAGTGCTCATATTTAACTAGATATATCAAAGCCTTTAGTACTTACTTCGAGACTGTAGATTTTTGTTTTGTGACTGTCAGCTTCTCCACAATAAAAAGTCCAAGGAGATTTTATAACTTCCCAAGATTTCTGCAAAATGAGGCTTGGCAAAGAGAAATTTGCACACAAGCTGCTGAAACTACAGGAGCTACTAAAGGCAGAGTTGAACCTGCAGAAGCTGGGCCTAGATCCCATCCGTGTTTCAAACAGAAAATGCAAAGACTGCAATCACAGGTCTCAGTGAGAGTGGACATCTCACACCACAAAAAAGGCCCTGGCTTCAGCATCAGCAGAGAAGTTGCTGGGTAGAGGAGGAAGATTCCCTATCACATTTTGCTGGCCAGTGCTCCAGCCCTCACTTTCTCTGCTGATGCTTCAGCTAAACTGGAGCCAGGCACTTTCCAGCTGCCCAAGGCAAGCAGAGCTTAACTGAAGAGCCGATTGAAACCCAAGCTGTTTCAGGGCAGAAAGGTAAGTAAGAAATGCTACACTGGTTCAAGACTGCACTCCACAGAGCTAAGAAAGGCATTGCTGCCTCCCTAACTGTGTGGCCAGCCTTTGCACAGCTTCAAGCTTTTTCTGTAAATGGGAGAAAACAGCAGCAATCTCCAAGGGACCAGCCAAGGAGAGGAAAAAATAGCATGTGATATTTTTGTTTTTCCCCCATGCCACAGTGCAGCCTTGAGAAGTGGAGGAAAGGACAGGGAGTGGGATCTGAGGCAGGGAAAGGACCAGAAACAGAGCAAGTGCAGGAGCTTTGCCACTGGCCTTGCTCAGACTGCAGCAAGGCCAAGTGGTGGGTATGGCTTGGGGACACCACACTGCAGACTTCAAAGTGACACAAATTCCTGGATTTTAGCAATAAAAGAAACAAGCATGGAAAGGCGTATTCTCAGTAATGATGCCTAAAGGAGAGCACTTGCCAGCTAGGTCAGCAGGAGGAGCTTGCCTGCTCCAAGGGTGATATGAAGAAGAGAGGTCATCCCTGGGGGACCAGCCATGCTGCTTTGCCCTGTGTGGCTGCAAAGCAGAAATTAATGTTTAGTGTTGTTGGCAGGGAACCAAACCTGATCCCCACGCATGCTGCAGCACACTTTGCCAAATACTGCGGCCCTGCAAGCCTCTGCTGCTGCCCCAGTCCCTGGCCTCACAGGGACCTCCTCCCTTCGTGTCTCTGCCGCTGGGCAGCCACAAATGTGAGGGATACGGTGCAGGACAGGGCGTTTCCAGCTCAGGCAAGCAAGATCCAGATGCGCAGACACATCTTTTGGAGAGCTTCTGAAGTGTACCTATATGCCACTGAGCTCCACAACTCCAAGGTTCAGTGCCTGGTGACCGCTTTCTCACAAAGCATGAGCTTGGGGTTTCAGCCCTCTTACCTTTGTAACTCTCCGGTGAGAGCTCAAATTCAGTTTCTGGGATGGGAGTGGGAATGCCTCTGACCATTATTTTTTTTTCACTTTGAAGCTCCAGTCAAAAGACACAGTCTGGCAATGCCATGGTGTGGGGTCCCACAGCCAAAGTCAAAGAAAAACTGGAAACTATGGAGGGCACTGAAGTGATCATCAATGCCAGGAATGAGACATATCTGCCCTTTCCTGGCCAGTCTTCTGGGCAGATAGGGAATTTGCCCAGTGAAAATACTGTGTATGAACCTTTGGCCTTATGGGATGTGCTGTAGAACTTCAAAACATACTACCTCAAGGCAAGATAGGCAAATTGAGTTTTTCCTATGGCTTTAGAGGGCTGCTTGCTCGTGTTATGGAAATGAGAAGTCTTCCAGCAGCAAAGGTGTATCAGAAACAATGCTTAGGAGGAGTAAAGACATGTTTCCTATAATCTTCCCTCCAGAGATACTGCCTGGAGAGAAGAATCCGTTCTCTGCCCAGCCCTGTAGGTGACTCCACTTGCAGGTTTTCAGTAAAGGTTGCTATAGGAACTTAAGTACTTCTGTGCATCCAGGTCTGAACAGCCTCTGCTCCCACTCCCTCTTGCTAGCACGGGGCTGGCAGTGCCAGCACTCTGAGGACAGTGGAGGATGCTCAGGTACAGCAGGAGTGGGGTTGTTCAGCTCAGCTAATTAGTGCTGCTATTTCTGTCTCTGGCCTTTTCTCGGTTTGTATCCATCTGGGCTTCTTTTCAGTCATTATAGAGCTTTCCACTCTCTTGGTTTTTTGTTATTTTTTCCCTCTCATCTCCTCTGTCTTCCAGATTTTTGCCACTGTTTCATATCTCTGTCCAAGTTATTTGTCTCTTATGCCTTGCTCTGGTTGTGGGAACATTAGTGATGTTTTTCTGCAGAGCAGGGTGGCTTATAGACTGCCTTGCAGACCTGACAGCCATCCTAGCACTGCTGGCAAAGGCTGGAGCAGCTCAGCCAGCCCCTGGGAAACAATCCTGTTTACAGTTCATCACCATCTGATCTACCCACTGCTTCTTACTCCCACATGGGCCCAACTGTGCTGCCACCGTGCTTGGCCATGCTGAGCTGGGTGGAGAGATGCAGTCTAGCTCGCTTGCTCCCTGCTCTCCTGCCACAACCACCCCGCATGTGGCTGCAAAGGGAAGTGTGACTCAGATGGGCCTCCTACCTATGAGTAACAATGTTGGTCTATCACGTCTCAGCCAGCCGGGCAGCTCAGAGAGAAGGCAGCTGCTTCCCTGGCAAGGCATGAAATAGATCACTCTGTTCCCAGGACATGGGTGAAACAGGGAAGCAAGACGGCACGATATGGCAGCTACTAGCCTTGCATCAAATGCAGGGGCTCTAACCCATGAAGGGGGGAGGCAAGGAGGTGCATGTGCAGGCAGACGCGGGGTGCAGAGATTCCCGTTAAACACCATCAGTTCTTCCTTCTTCATTGCCCAAACCCACTCCTTTTTTCCTGGGAAATGCACAGGGCCAGACTGAAACCAGTGCGGGAAGACAGGCGGGGACGATGGGAACACAAAGGATGGAAACACAAAGCAGTTATGGGCTTCTCAGCGTGGAAAGAAGCCCAGGTTATTAAATAGCAAGCAATTTTAGTACAGATTATGAATATTAGTTGTTTGTACTCGGAAGTAGTGCCTAGAGGCTACCATTGCAGTAATCAAGTAACAAAGCTGTGGTCCTAACACAAATAGCTTGCGTTTCAGCCTGCAGAGAACGAATCATGGCCTTCCCATTGTCCCCTCTTTGAAAAAAAAAACAGTATGAAGATTGCACAGTCAAGCCCACAAAAGTCAGGCGAGTTAAAATTGGCACTGCTATTGCTTACACCCAGCCAGCCAGGTAACTCCATGAGCACCTTGGGCCCACACCACCTGTTCTTCCCCTGTGGCTCCCCTGCTTCATCCCCAACCCCAGCAGGCCTGGCCTCAGCACTGTAGGTGATTTTTGTCTTGTCCTTGTGTTTGGTGTTCAGGTGTAGTAATTTTGCGTCACCTGCTTAGGACTGGAGAGGGCTGTGGGGTTTTTTCCTGCCTTGCTTATTGGTGATGTATATCCCTTTTGTATTTTTTCAGGCTTTGCAAACTGCAGTTCTCTCGGGTACATGCTCTTCTGAAGTCAGGAACCAATTTAATTAATTCGATTAATTCTTCTACAGCCTTGACACTAAAGCACAGACTAAAGGTCAGCAGCACCTGCTGATTTTGGATGGTATAAACCATGAATGCCCTGCTATTTTTTTGTTTTCCTGAGGACTTGGCATTAATTTGTGTCTTACCACATAGAAAGCCAGATTGTCCTGCACCCAGCTGCAGTACTGCACATGCAGCTCTTCATCAGCTCAGTCTCAAGATGGACTGGAGGACCAGAAATATGCCATGCAGTCCCAGCCCTACCCCTAGCAGTGCTCACCTCTGCAAATGATGTGGTCTCAGTGCCTGACCTCATACTGACTGCCAGCACCTTCATCTACACCCTTGACAGTAAACAACTATGGTGACAAAGAGATACCCCCATGGTATCTCCTGCTTTCTTGGCATTCCTCCTGAGGTAGATTCAGCTGGTGGAGGAGGTAAAACTGAAAAATGAGCATGGATGGAGTTGGTTAAAGTTAGTGGTGTGATAGCATGATCAAGGAGCATAGACAGGGGCTGGCAGTTCAGGTGCATGGGCTCCCATACAGAAGCAGAGGTGCAATGCTACTGACAAATTTTTAGCATGATGCTGTGTGTGCGTGCATGTGTGCATGTCTTTACTGCATTAGCATTTAAGCAGTAGGACTGTGACTCATCTCCCACTACCTTCAGGTGGCTGGTAAGGCTCAGAAACACTGCAAACTCAGACATGTGAGCTCAGTTCACATCTAAAGTCCTGACAAGAACTCTGTAGTTAGCATGGATCCTGCTACTGATACCCTCATCCCCACAGGACTGCTTGTTTTCCCACTGCTCCCTTGCATCTTTGTCTGAGTTCTGTCCCATACTGATGGTGGTGGAAGTGGGGGGAACACCACTGTCACTTCCCACCTCCCTTCTCAAAGTGAGCTTATGCTGGAGTACTGTTAGGCTGAGAGGATTTGGGGTTGCAGCACATGACATAAGGCATCATGTACACCTTGAAGTCCACTGTCCCACTGCAATGTCTTCTTCATCCCTAACAGACCACTTCAAGGACTCTTCTCCTGCCCCACTAGCTTCTCAGGTGGGCTTGCTACACCTCTCCCTTCTGCCCTTTTTCCTCCCTGAGCCTTAAGCTCTGTGGTAAATGACAAAAGCTTAATAATGGCTGAAGGGTGACCACAAAAACCACAAACCAAACCAAACAAAAAAAGAGTTTAGATGAGCAAATAACAGTGCAGGGTTACTTCCCTTGGCTGTGGAAATGGCTCATCTATTTTGACTGAGGAAGTACTAAGGCAGAGGCTAAGAACTGGCAACTCAATAGAGAGATTCACATCTTGCTGAGGTACAAGCAATGAAAACAGAATTTCTTGAAATGAGAAGAGCTCAGCGACCTTAAAAATAATTAGTGCTACAACTCCTTCTATACAGTTTACCACAAATAACTAGACATCACCCACAACTGCTATACACAACTGGGACACTCGTTAAGTTTGTCCAGATTTGAAGAAGACAGCATCTAGCTCTTCCGCAGATTATGCAATAACCTACCAGAGTGGACACCTACAAACTAACCCAGCCAGAGGAGCTTCTCCTCTTTTCTGTGCTTCTTCATGGGTGGCTGAGCATTTGCAAGAGACCCTTGGTAAGCAAGGTATGAAAATATAATATATCCAGCTCATAGTCTAGCACAGCTTGGCTTTGATCTATGAAATGACTGCTCTTCCAGAACTAACCAGATCAGTCCTTTTCCTTAACAGCTTATCTGTGTGACACTGCATTGTCATTTATTTCTCCACCTGTTACCGCTCAGCCATTTTTCTTCAGATAGAAGGTAAATACTTTGCTTCCCCCATCATTTCTTTAAAACGTGAAGTGAAGCAACTAGGTGGGACGCAGAAACAGAAAAGCAAGAGAACATTAGTGGAAGTGATATGCTGATTGCAACCAGGCTCTTCAGCCACACCAAAAAATAACTCCCCCCCAGGAGATATTTTAAAAGCTGAAAGCTAAGAACTTAAGTACAAAGGCTTTTGTGTTTTTATTGACATTGTAAGAAACATTTGTTTTCTTTGTTACAAAAGAGCTAAGTGGTTCTGAAAGCAGAAGTACAATTTATATGTACGCAGTGCTACAGACCCTTCAGATCAACCTAAGGCTCGAGAAACATCAGATCATAACTGCAGGTTTATCAAATGAAGACCACTAAGGCCCATTACAGGCAAACACTACTCCTACCGTACGTAAATGTATTTACATATTTTCTTTCTTTTTAAAAAAAAAGGATTACAAGCTTTATAAAAAAATCTAAAAAAAAAAAACAAAACACATTTTTATCTTACACATCTGCAGGACTGACAACAGTAACTGTTCCATAGGAGACATTCCACCAATCCAGGGACAATAACACATGAATACCAGAGGTTTACAAGACATTTCAGACACTATTAACAGTGGTATGTGCTATTAGCTGAATGGCCAGTACAGCCTCAACAGGAAAATTTGGCAACACATCTTGGTCCCTCTCTTTTACAGGATCAACACAAAATAAGGCACATACATTGCAAGAACATAAATACTGCTGTTCAGAAGGATGAGCCACTGCACAGCTGGCATGGGTGAGCCAACTGGCCATTTCATCAAGAGGTGAGGGGAAGCAATGACTGGAAGTGAGGGAGCCAGTCAGCACCTTAATGCACGTACCATTTGTGGCTGTTCTCCAAGGAGAGAATAACATCATCTGCCATGTGGATATACGGGGCCATTGTACTTGCCAGGAAAGCCCCTCTGGAAGCCCACTGACTTGTCTGCAAAAAACACCTTTCTTACACCCAGGAGTACCTGACAGATGAAGTCTCGCTGGCAAATCCCACTTTGTGGAAAGTAAAACTGACAGGAGAAATACGTGTGCTTCACAGAGGCAGGTGAGCCTAAGGCCAACAATAATGAATCCAGAAGACACCCACAGAGCCATTAGAAGAAAAGGTGAGTCAGACTGAGGCTGCAGTGCTTTAAAAGTAGGAAATTCACAATATTTTCTGCATTTTCTAGTACTCTAGGGTGAGCGGTGGGTTTCCAATTGCTATGGCAATGCCAATTTATGTGTCAGATACACAAAAGGAAGCTTTGGCTCTCTAACTGGAAGAGCAGTAGATGGATGCCAGTAAACATATGAGCAATGTTTGTTGGTGGGACTTACCCCACACTGCCACACATTTAGAGGGAAGTTAACAACTGAAAGCTGGTGTCCAGCCCAACAATACCACACTCAGAGAGCCCAGTTTACCTTATCAAAACAAAAACAAAACTCAAGATAACTGGGCGATGGTGTATTGCTACCCTCAGAGGTACCAAAACAGGCTCTTTAGCATAAACCAGGAAAACATAAGAAGATATTAAAAGCTAAAAAGTGACACATGAATAAACGTAAGTGGCACATACACTTAATGGTGAAAATGATAAACCATTTTCACAAACTCCCTGGGGACATGGTGGAGTCTCTGTTCTTCAGCTTTGCCAAATCAAAACGGAGTACATGGTTTTGGCCAAGACACATTGTTGGCCCAAGACAGGGGTGACAGTGAGTGACAAATGTTCATCAAATGTAGGAAGGCAAATTAGCTACTCAAACAGTCCCTTTTAGACTTAAGCAATATGAACAGCTCCTTCTAAGCTCTGATGGATCACATCTGTTAATAGCTTCCCAGCTTCAATTGGACTAGCAAATACAATTATGAACTGGAAAACTGTGTTTAAAAAAATAATTTTTGTTGGTTTTCTTCTAATGTATTCACTCTATAACAATAAAAGGCTTCTCTCCCAAACCACCTACTCCCAAGCTAGTCATAAGTCTCTCTGTTTAAATTGTTTATAAACAAGTTATTGATGGCTCAATAAACAGCAAGTGATTGGTTACTGAGAACTGTCTGAAACATGTCCAGCACAGCCTCTCCTCATGCATACGCCGCTGTTTCTCAGCATGAGTGTGAGCTGTATTGTAGTGCTGCAATGTACCAACCACAGCCACCAAGGCATCCCTCCTCCCCTGGTGATCTGCCTGGCCAGAGGCATCCCTCCTCACTGCAGCAGCAGGGCAGGGGTAAGGGCTGAGTGCAGTCAGCAGTTCTTGACAGGGCTCCCTCAGGGTGATCAGAGCACAACAGGGAGCAGCTTTGCCACCTTGCAACAGCAAACCAGCCATTTGCTATGGTGAGCTGTGCCAATGCCCCATGCAGCCCATGGACCACTGTAGGAGAGCTGTGAGAGTTGGTCACGGGTAGGGAGACAGAGAGGGGAACCAGCAAAAGGCAAATAGCAGTTCAGGGGAATGTGTATGCATGAGACAGACGAAAGAAGAAATGCTTGCTAAAGACATGGAGAAAGCTCCTAGATGATGATAAAAGCTGTAGGATATTTACATTTGACTTGATTCCTGACTTTCCAGCTCACAGTGCAAATTACTCGGTACATGCTGTGATAAGCCCAAATACAGGCCCAGCACTGGGTTCCTGTGATGTTTTCCTACAGATTTACAGCTTCCTCCTCTGACTTTAACAGCTGTTAACAGATCAATGCTATCCTACAGCTATATTGAGGTTGCATTCCTACACATTCTCATATGCCAGGCCCTGAATCAGCTACTACTTCACCTTCTTTTACACTCAAAAGAAGAGTGCTATGGCCCTCTAGCCTGTAGAAACCACCTTCACCCTCTGGTGCTACTCCTAATTTTGTTAAAGTTTATCAGTATTTCAAAACTGACCACACTTCCCCATCTCATTGACTTGCAGACGTCAAATCCATGACTGTAAGTGCCTGCATCATTTATATCCCATGGCAGCATTTTACTATTTAACTGAGGAGCCTTAGAGGGCTGGACCTGCATGCAGCTCCTACGAGTGGGTGAACTTAAAACCTTATTTGGTCTTGTAATTGGTCTCCATCCCACACTGTTTACTCAGGAGCACTGCATATTCAGGGGTGCAGACATGAAGCCCAGCATAGCAAAATAACAAGCTAGAAAAACTAGAGTTTATGGAACGAATGTCATTCACTTCTGCCAGTGAATAGCTTCAAAAACACAGTGAATTAGCTCAAATTTTGCTGTTGTAACTGAGCCTGGGCATTGACCCACTGGTTTGCTATGAAATGAAATGCACGTTGGTGGCACCAAGATGGAGAGGTTGGGTTGGTCTTTTTGAGGTTTGATTAGTAACCAGCCATTAATTGCTGTTCTGCTTGTTTCTTGGCTATTTGTAATGGCAGTGTAAATTTTTGAATTTTGTAAAGCTTGGGTACCCTGGGAAAAAAAACATTTAAGATTATCACAGCTGTATGTGCTAAAAGAAGACAGTTCTTATGGCAAAGGAATTGTTGCTGCATTTAAGAACTGGAGGCTCTGTAAATTAAATTTCCACAATTTCCATTTAGAAAAGGAAAGTCCCCAGTATGGAATACTGAAACTTCATTATTTCACTGTATGAAATACTCCATAAGACCCTGATCATCTCTCCACAAATGTAGTATGCGATGAAGGGATTATAGGATACTCAAATTACCAAACATACCCACAATTTTACTATCCAGTCATTCAAAAAAGAAGGCTGAAAAACATAACACTAAATACTGCAAAATATGAGAACTGGACTAAGAATAGCTTTCTGGCCCTCTCCTTCCTCTGAAATGGATTAAACACAAAACAATCCTAATATCATTATGAAGGCAGTGACAGCTATCTCTGTGTGTTTATTAAGATCTTAAACATTTGAACTGGGATCAAAGGGCAGATGGTTTTATGTTTCTTATTTGCTAAAACCTTCTAATTTCTTGTGCTCCATGACTCTGAAACTACAGCTTAAGGTTCCACGGAAGTGCATTTGTAAACTGGTTATTCACCTCAGTGCAATATATCCACTGCAGCCAGAGAAGATTTAATGACTGTATGCTCACTTCACATTGTTTCTGGTTATTTTGTGCCTGAATTTTCAGGGGGAAAAGCTGTAACAGTTTTAGAAGGTCTAGTTTCTTTTGAGTAACAAAAACTTGCATTTCATCAGAACTTTCTTTAAAAAAACCCAAAACAAAACAAAAACATGCATTTCACACGTTTAAATTGGTTTACAATTAAAAAAAAAAAAGAAGAAAAAGGAAGAATACAGACATTCAAAAAGGGAGAGAGAAGAGAGAGGGGGGGAATGGGTGTAGCAATACTGATTCAAAACCGAAATGGAAGACAGTTTCTCCCTAGAACACTTTAGGGTTTTCAGAGTCCTTATTCCATAAAAGGAATATACTTGAAACACATCCCATTTAGGTGAGATGAGATTGCTAAAATACATACACAACTAAAAAATATGAGTCTTTTTTTTTTTATCTGTTATCTCCTAAGGTTTTTTTTGTTTTGTTTTGTTCTTAATGTCTATTGCATAACAGCAAGAAACTTGCTTTCTTCTGCAAGTGAGGTCAACAAAGAGCTCATGTCCCCAATAGCCATATTAGTTGTGCTTACGGGCATAGCTGGGAATGTAAGAGACGCTCGGGGAGTGGTGAGGCGTGAGGAATTGCGGGAGAGATTCTGAATGATACTTGGGCTCAGGGCTCCTGAAATTAAGCTGACGTGGTCCCCATCATCTATGATAGCATCGAAATCAATCTGCACACCCTCTAGGCTGTTGCTGTCAATGCTGTCAACTGTGCTCGACACTTGGTTAGCCCCCGGGGAAAGAAGTTCAGCTGAGTTTGCAGATGCAGTCCCCTGCAGCAGGCAGTTAGCTTCTGAATCAAAGAAAGAACTTGTTTTCATAGATTGGTGGCTAAAGCCTGTAGTTTGGTCATATAACTGACCAGAGAAATTCTGCACATTAGAGCAGAACTGCTGTGATTGACCTTGCATCTCCATCTTAATAGCGTTTACCCTGTACGTCTGGTTGCCATCACTTATGTGTCCTTGTTGTTGTGCCAGGTTGTTTCTCAACACGTTTTGACGTCTGTTGCCACTATAATTAGAGCAAGGCTGGTAACTTTTGGCCATCACCAAACTTGAAGGCTGACTACCGATGGTGTGAGACATTGGTGGACAACTCTGTGGCCCTTGATACAGGCTATTTTGTGAGGTAGGACTAACCTGCCCTAGCATCATTTGACCGGATTGACTGACTCCCTGGTAATGAACGCTGTCTCCGGCTGGTTGATTTTGCAAATATTCCTGTTCCATCATATTTCTGTTCTGCATCCCATTTGCCACACTGGTGGCTTGATCGCTGGATGCCACGGGATGGCTGAAATTTTGTTGGTTCCCATTCATTGGCATATTGCTGCTTCTCGGCTTCTGCCCTTGAACTGCCATGCCACAGGGATTGTCCATTGCCCCAGACATCATTGCTTGCCTGCTGACGGTTTCACTGTAAGGCTTACTGGGCTGCGTGCTGAAAGAATTGCGAGCTCCGCTGCCAAGAACTGTGTTTTGCTGTAAACCATAGGAACCGTTGTTCTCTACCAGATTGTGACAACCATTGTGCTGGGCCATGCTGCTTCTCTCCAGGTTCTGCTGCTGAGCCATCATACTGTTATAGAACCCAAAGGCCCGAGCCTGCTGTACTGCTGAGCGCTGACCACATTTCAGTTTTGAAGGAGATAAGTCAGAACTTCCCGAGCTTACTTCATTCCACTGAATGGGCAAGTCGCTCTTGTTTGCCTCGGAACCTGCCTGCTGACTGCTAGGTGGAGGGGCTTGGTCAAAGTTGCTGGGGTTGTTATTTCCTAACACTGAGCTGTGATGCATTTTGTTGCTGTCTAGGACATTATTCAACAAGTGGTCATACATGCCCTGGTTCTGGGAATTCAGATACTGAACCACATCATCTGGCAGGAGATCCTCATCATTCAAACTGCCACTCACTTCCATTGTAGCAGCCTCCAGGGCAATGTTCTCACTGATGCTGGGAGGACAGGGGGAGCTGAAGCCGTGGAAGACGCTACCCTCAGAACGAGTATAGTTCTGAAGAACAAGGTTGTGCTTTTCCATGGATGGAGGCAGTGCAGGAGCGTTAAAGGTATTAAGACTGTTGAAACGCTGGACTCTAGGGACAGAGAGGTTGTCGGAGGCCATTCTTACTGGATCACTGGCTCTTCTTGTCCCATTTCCTAGAGCATCATGAGGCAGAAAATGCCTTCTGCTGTAACCATTTGCCCCACCATCACTACATCTTCTAGGGGCATTTACTGGAGGCAGTGGAGATACTCCAGACTCCCTGCAGTCACCCAAGAGTGCCATCCTTGTTTTGAGGCTCATCCTCTCCATATTAGGCAGTGGAGTTGGTGGAGGTCCACCAGTAGCTGCTGCATATTTAGCTTTCAGCCTGTATTGCTGGGCTGGAGTGAGGCTAAGAAGACTTGGCAGGTCATCACACTGGCTCGCTTCACTGGAGCGCCGGGAAGCATCTGTTGAGATGGGGTCATAGGAGTCTGCAACACTCACATTCTGAGGTCTTCCCTCTGCCTGGGAGACATTGCTGGACCTCCGGCTGGAGAAGCAAGGCGAGATTCCAGAGGACCTGCGGCTGCTCAAGTAGGCTGAACTGATTGTGCTAGTATTGCTGTCCCTCCTGTTCAGCATGTTCAACACAGTGATGTCCATACTTGAAAGTTCATTTCTGTTTGGCAGAATAGTCATGGATCCTCCTGCACTGCAGCTGCTGTTTGACTGGGTACCTGGAAGTAAAATTCACAGTTAAACAAATGGGCATCACGCAGAAACCTGTAAAAGAAAACAGGCAGTAAAGAAATAAGGGGAGTATAGAATAGCCTGCATCATCACAGCAAATCAGATGAGTGATCTTTCTTAAAAGAAGTAGAAGTTAAAACCTGTGTTCTTAGGTTAAAAGCTAATTCAGAGACTGAAGGGCAACATTTCAGTGTGAATCCCAGCACAAAATTTATAGGCCACAGCCACAAACTGTCATCAGCTGGTGTAGCACTCTAGCCTGCAGTGCAGCTAGTTGACTGGTATGCCAGAAGGGCACATTCATAAGGCAGCTTTTTATAGGCAAAATATAATTGAATAGGCATTTCATGGAATGACAAAATATACAAATTGGAGGCTATTCAAGGTCATTTCTGAGACTGCTTGAAATATTCTTGAAATTACTCTTAACAACTGCAAAACATCTTTGCCGGTTTCCTTGTTTTGTTTTGGTTTTAAGCAAACAAAATATATTTCTCAATTTTACATAGTTTCTTTCCATTGAACCAGTTTCGGAAAACCTCAGCTGTCATGCCTGGGTAGAGTGAAGAAACCTATGGGTATGCTGTGGGCAATGCAGAGGCAGCAGGGACATACATTTTGGCAATGAGCAGCTCCATGTACAAAGACAACTACAGATCTTCAGAGTTTGATCTCACCTTGCTCCCATTCATGGTTATCTACTCTTTGTAGCAGTAGTATCTGTACATATGATCACTTACATGTGTGGAAACTGTTTAAAGGGCAACCCAATGCATTTATGTAAAGGGTGTTAGGGCCTCCTCTGAAAGACTTCAAAATGAACTGGAAGGTATTTATCTTATCTGTCCTGCCTCAAATAAAGACAGAATTTTGATGATCTTGGCTCCAAACATTTACCTGTAGGGAATATTTAAAACATGATACATGGCTCCCTTGATGGCCCTGTTCTGTAAAACCTGGAACTATCTGACTTATCTCAGGGTGGGTAGTAGGATTGCTAGGGGACAAACAGAAAGTGATGACTTTATGAACCATTCCCACAGCTGCTGAGCTTCATAAGCTGCACTACTCTTTTGCAAGGTTTTCAGGATTGAACTAGCAAGCAATGAATTTTAAGACAAAAACTATTTTTACTCCTGTTTACATGTATCTCACCATTTCCTACGAGAGGCGGCAAGGTTGGGGCTTTGGAAGGTGGAACGGGGTTCAGTCTCGGAAGCATTCCATTAACTTGTTTCAACCTTTCTAATTTGACTTGCTCCATCCACTTAGTCCCTGTCATATTCCTCCTGGCCTGTAAGCCAAGTGCTGTGGTGGCTGTGGAAATGGTAGAGTCCATGATTGGGGTTTCATCAATGACACTGAGGTCTCCTACACTACCACCACCAGTCAGAGTAAGCTCGATCCCATTGTTGGAATAGTTGCTGATGGGGGACTGTTCGCTGCTGCATGTAGACTGACCACCAGGGCTTGGCTGAGATGTCTGTTGGAGGGAAGCAAGAAACAGAAGAATATGAGGATTAAGCAAACGATGTTAACAAGAGCACTTATAGCAAACGTGGGTCTAAACAGAGCCAAAGAAAACCAAATGAAAAGTTTAGCATTAAATGATGACAGTGACCATTCATTAATCTAGATATTGGTTTTAACTGCAGTGAATACCATTGCAAAACTCGAGATTAAAATCCCTTTTAATATATTTCTGATAGTATACATTACATCTATATGAGACATTTATTTCAGTTATTCCCATAATTGCCTCTATCATTTCATGTCATTTGTAACCCTGTATGTATGGGTACTCTACTTTAGGTATGCACTGTTCTCAACTGAATCTGCAGCTCAATAAATCAAATAAGAATTTGGCCACGTTACAAGGTCTAATTTACACTGCTAGGCTTGCAGCAGGCAAACAGAGAAGACTCCAATAACACTGGAATTTGGATTTTTTTAATTAGACTTGTGGCTAAAGAATTTAAGTATTTTCAAGCTTAAGGCTCATTGTTACAAGTGGTGGTTGGCCTGAAATGCTGGCGTGAAATTAAACAGGGACAAAACATCAGTACAAAAAATACTGTATCATATTATCAGTGTTGTGTGACCCTAGCAGCACTAGGGTCTAAGTTACACCTCCTCTTATACCTAACTCATACCACCTCTGCCCTGAATCAAGAAGGCAATGATTTACTCAATCAAATTAGAACTTAAGGTTTTAAATTTAAGAATTTAAGTGCACAGTACAGGCTGCCTATCTACAGGGATATAAAGCCACCACAGTAGCTGCTTCTTTCTTAACAGACAGTGCTGCCTGCTGCTCTACCAGAATTCTTGCTGTGGGGAAATATGGCCTTGATTTATTTTTTAAATTCATGAAGTTCTCATGAGAGAATGAGAAAATGTCTCTGACAAACTGAAACAGTCAGACTGACAGACAAAACAGACAGTAAAGCAGACAGGAATTTCTGTATGCAATACCTGCTGTAGGTTGTATCAGTGTGATCACAAATCAGCGAGGCATGCATTTTGCTCCCACGAACAGTTTCATGCAAGTATTTCACTTTGGAGGCTTATGTTTTAAATTTTTTTTTCCTGCCAGTCTGTGATTTCTTTTTGTATGTTTTACTGATGAATGCTAGCTAGAATTCCTGACGTAGCAGTGACAGCTCTCAATATCAGTGAATGAAGACACCAACTCATGGCACTTCTGCAGTTTCATATGCCCCTGAGGAGTCCATTAAGATGCAATAACTATTTTATTACTTCTAACTTGAACGGTGATACTTAGAATTTATGAGGCCACACTATACAAGTTCACTTCCAAATCCTGGCCATGGCAGATTTGGCGACAAGACTAGAAATAACAGTTATTACGCAGAAGAGAGTTTGTGCTTCTGGACAACAGCTCTGTGCCATGTGGGAGAAGAGCAATAATGGTCAAAAGCCTGTTCTTGTAGCCACATGTCAAGATCACAGTGAGGTAGGCTACAGAATTAAGAACTGTATTATGAGGAATATACAATTTCAGATATGCAATGCAGGAAAAAAAATGGATATCTTATCTAGAGGGCAAGGTACAAAGACACTTCTGAAGACATTTCACCAATATAAGCCAGATTTTTCACGTGTCAAGTGTTGCAAAATGCTCAGAGCATATTACATTTGGGAATGAGTCTAATGAATTCCACATTACTAAATAAAGGAATGATGGGACAATAGACAGAAGGCTAAAATAAAAAAGACATAAATAATGTTGCAATAAGAAAAACAGCAGAAAAATTAAAATGCCCTCACCTTATTACCCACTGTCCTTAGGAAGTTAGAACAAGACATTTAAAAGCATTAGACAGAAAAGACATTGGATTAGTTGAAAAAACATAACATACATCTTAAGTCATACAAGCAGTGAAAAGCAAGAAATACAGAATTATTTTTAGAAAATATTCTTCCGTGAGAAATATTTAATACGATGTAAGCAATCAGGATTGATAACCCTCTGCTGCAAATGTTATTCATGTTAAAACCACCTATGCTCAACATGCCTCAAGATTTACCTAGCTGAGCAAGAGGGGAATGGGTTTTGTTCCTTTGTAGCCTAAGACAGTTATCACCAAAGATGGTAGAGGATGTCCGTTAGGCTTCAGGGGAAGTTAACTCTGGGCCCCTGGAAGTTTCTATATTCAGGATTAATACTCCACTGTTCACAGCCTTCGGCACAATATAGCAGTAACTTTGATTTCAATGAGTAATCACTTTGAAGTGCAGCATGATTAACAACAACATGCACAGAATTTGGAGGGCTCATATTTGTAGTCCCCTAGGGCTGGGTCCAGATGAATTGTAGACTCAGATGTGGAAGAGGATGGAATGACTGTCTTTGCTAGTTTCAACCCTTGTGGAGAGGATGGATGGCACATGAAATGCAAGTTGATGAAATAGGAGTTTCTTTATTTAATATAGCATGTCAAAAAATGAAATAAGATACTGTTGACATCAGATCAAGATAATACTGGTTTAATGTAATATATTAAGGCAATGGGTGAAATGAACTGCAGAGATTCTTAATTCAGTTAAATTTAGCTAAATGGCAATTAGGTTAACTGGTCAAGTTAAATTAAATATGAGATTAACATTAGAGGTCACATCGCAATGGAGATCAAATGTTATGAAAAGATCTCCTGCTGTTTAAGAAAGTAAATTTATCCTGCTTCCATTTGATCTATGATCTGACAACCTCAAACCCCTAAAATCTGATTGTTTTCCCAAATTCTCTAAAAATCATCATAACTAATATTATCATCTTAGTCTTTTGGACTTGTTTTTTTCACATTCTAGTTTTGAGCCTGCAGTATTCACATTTTCTTAACTTTCTTCTGTAAACAGCAGTGTTGAAAAAAATGCCTTTATAATAATGAAAACTGTGCTTTTCTCGTAATATCTTGATCCCAAAAGATGGAGTTTTAAGAAAAACAATTATTGTTAGAGTTGCCAGCACTGTACTTACTGCATATTGCACAGACTAGATGTAATCTTTTTATTTGCTATCTCTTAGGCTTTAAAAACATTTTACAATATAAATGAAAAAGAAAACCTCACCAAACCTAACCTTGTGACACACAGTTTAAGGACTTGAGCTTTTCATAAAGAAATTATTAACTGGTTGCAAGAAGGAAAAGGATAAAGGGAGCAGCACAGTGTATTGCATACCATTGGTTTTTCTGACTTGACTGCTTTCACTTGGAGGCATTCTTCACGCTTTGAGGTAGTGTTGCTGAGGTCCTTCTGTTCACCAATTGCACCCTGAGTCTGATGGCCGGGTGACCGGGTCTGAGAGTGGTTGCCTGGGTCTCTCGGTGGCGGAGGCCTCGGGTGGATATCTCCCCGCTGCTTCTTGGTGACATGTGCCTCTGGACCATGCACAGTCTTCACATGCTTCCGGAGAGAACTGGGGTCTGTGTAGCGCTTTGTGCAGCCCGGTATCTTGCAAACATACGGTTTCTGCCAAGACAGGAAAAACACTTGAATTAGATTTAATTCCACATGGGACCCCTGAAAAGCTCCCTGGCATGCAGCTGTTGTTACAGTTATATGCTTTCACAGAGAATTTGTTATCTAATTTGTGGTGTCTGCAGTGACTGTGCCTAGTCATACCTACTAATTTCCCTTGGTTTTGAAGGTATCCATTAAGGCTGCATAGTTTACAGAGAGCAGAGTCTCTCATGGTATGAACTGGCACAGCTTTGATTTATCGTAGCAGAAGAGTCAACAGAGCTATGGTAATTTATAAAGATTTGCCTCATTTTCTATCCTGTCCATTGCTCTGAGCAGTTTGATACCCTGTTATAAGCACGCCCAGTACCTAGCTCAGAGGCAAACAACCCCCTTCAAAACACGCTGGAACATTTGTTCAGGCGGGATTATCTGAGGAAGAATTCTTTTTTTCCTGGCTCCTTCAGATCACCAATATAATGTCAAAACACAGGATACTGTACTGTAAAAATTTTCACGTTGCAGCAATATATGCACTAGTACTATGAGTGCTACTTGTATAACTAATAACTTTTTTTTAAAGCTTGCTTCCTTTGCCTTTGAATTTCCCTAGTTTATTAAGCAATGCACAATGAAGTAAATCTACTGTCTTATAATTTGATACAGACTTTGTTCTTGAGGATTGGAAAGAAGAGTTGAGCCCTTCCTAAACACAAAGTGTCATATGCTCACTTTTATTACTGAATTGTTTCCAAGAAACCACTCTTTTCAAGTCTTATTTATACTAGCTCTCAAGAGAAAAAAAAAAAAAAAGACTCTCACGCAGCGTTCCTCAAAGGCGTTCTTTGTCTGCTTACACACTGCACTGTGGACCCTTTGACAAATGTAGATTCTTCATGGCTGTCTAAGGCCTGAGCCTGCTTCCACTGACATGAACGGGAAAAAACTCAACTTGACTTGAATCAGAGCAAAAATGCATATCACGAGCAATTTAAAGTTGATGCTGAGCTACTGAGGTAGGTTTTCTCAAGATGCTATGGTAGTACGAGTCTCTCTCAGTTGGCTCTCTTCTACGTGTGTAATGCATATCTGCATCAAGGTATGTCAGTTGTTTTTAAACCTGTCTATAGATTGCGTACGAACAACTAAAATGGCAATAGGAGAAAGTGCTGATGTGGGTCTTCACCTTCCACAGTACTCAAGGCACTCCATCAGTATCCTTTGATTAAGAACATTTGTTTCATTGTGAAATAATGGTAAAGGACATTTCTCATTTGCCCTTGCTGCTCTGTGTATGAGAATTGATGCATAGCAGAAAATTTTTCTTGGTGACTTACTGTTAAGATACAAAATCCTGATCTTAAACCACAGACAATAAAGGTCACGTCTTTAAGTTTCAGAGGACCTTACTCATTAACTAGGCAAAAAACAGACTGGTTCAGAGAGTGAATGACAAAAAGCCCAGCCAGCTAGTGGCAAGATGTGGTGACTTTCCTTCTACCATAACGAAAATTCATAAAATTGCTGTAGGGCTTCAGTGCAGTTTTCAGTTGGGCTGACGAGAGCACATGCTGCAAGTACAGGGTGAACTCAGAGATGCTGTGGGGACCAGAGGACCAGAAGAAGATGAATATTCTCAAGAGATTCTGCCAGCCCTAGTGAATTCCTGCAACAGACCTGACAGAAAGACAGAGAAGGACACAAGCCTTGTGAAAATGGATATAGATGCTGTGGTTTTCACATAACAGTCACCATGCAGGTGTGTCCTGCCCTTCCAGTTCTCCCAGGTTTAGGCTAGAGGTGAAGGAGTATGAGGACAGGTCAAGGAGAAGAGGCTGGGCTCCAAGATATGAGATGGAGATTATGCGATTCCCTGTGTAACTTGAAATAGGACAGAAAACCAGGGATAAGGCATGGAGACGGTGTGATTTCTGAAAGAGGGGGCAGCAGTAACAGGAAATACTCTGTAATAAAGAGGTGTTACACTGAGAGTTCAGGAAATGGCTGTGACTGCCAGAGTTGATTTGCTTGAGAAAGATCAAATTCCTTCCACTGCATCCTTACTCCACGAGGTCTGAAGACGATGGAAATAAAGAGTGAAATAGCCCAGAGAGGTAGGAGAAGGCATGACTCAGAGGTCACAGGGTAACCCAAATTTTCCAAATCCCTGAGAAACCTCTACAGCAGCAATCAAGGAGGACTCTGGAACCAGCCAAGAAAGACTCTGGTAGCCACGACAGTAGCTGAGGCTCAGCAGCCGCCAGGTGTCCCCACCAGTCCAGGCAAGAGATATGCTCCAGGGGCTGGACAGCCTCTCCAGCTCCCGAGGGAAAAACCAGCCCAACTTTTCAAGGAAATCAGGATCTGCCCCTGGTTAACGCCTGTGTTTTCATTATATCGCTCCCACAAACCTCTTTTACACTTAATAAAACAACCTGCAGCCTCTCTAGGTCCATACGGCACAGGAACGATTGTGCTGGTTAAGAGCCATCTAAAACATAGTCCTTTCAGGTTGCTGAGGATTTTTTGTGCATGTTCTCTGTAATAAATTGCTATGACCCCATTTTAAGTCTGTTTGATGCCAAATTTTATTAGTTTTCTGAGGGTGTGATTACTCACCTCATTGGAATGAGTCCTGTTTTGGTGCTTGGCCCTGTCGGATGCATTGGAGAAAGCTTTGTTGCAGCCTTCATGTTCACACACATATGGTTTCTCTCCAGTGTGAGATCTCAAGTGTGTTTTCAAGTTTTCTAGTCTGGAGTAGGCCTTTGTACAACCTTCAAACTGCAGACAAGAAGTCAGTCTGTATTAATTTTAATCTTTGGACTTGCAGGAAACAGTAAAAGCTGACCTATAAAAGTTGAGAGACTTTCCAAGCCTTCATAACATTACCCAATGTAATTTTATTTTGATTTGTTGGATTTTAATTTTACCCAGGCAAAGCCCATCACAGCTCAAATTAAAATGCTTCCAGCATTATGTAAAACTTCTCTTATAGTATTTGTGTACTTCATCTAAGACAGAAATCCATTGCAAAGTCATTAGGAGGCTGGGGGCCAGCAATAACACCCTGCTTTAAGAGAAAGTGCTTTTAAAAAATGAAGCAAACTAAGCCCTGTTTAATAACGCCTTTTGGGCTTCACTGCACTTTAAACTCGATGAAGTGGGCCAAATTATCCAGTGAATACACTGTCCTAAATCTCCTGTAATCTGGGCAAGCTGGATAACAAAACATACACGGTAGCCTCTTCTCCAACAAATGTCTGATAGACAAGAGAGCAGGAAATGCAGCATCTGCACCACTCTCTTCCCTGCAAGGCCCCAGCTGCTGCGCAGCCTGGAACTCGGGCCCCCTTTACTCACAGTGCATTTGTGTGGCTTTTCCCCTGTATGTCTCCTCATGTGGACCACCAGCATATACTGGGCTTTGAATGGTTTCTGCTCGCGGGAACAATCCAGCCATCGGCACACAAACTCTTTCTTCTCACCATGTATATGGTCATTGTTTATATGCTGTTTGGGTAGAAGAGAGATCAGAGTTTAACAGAAATGTAACATCATCATCAGCCTTACTGTAACTTCACAGTGGAACGGCACCTGAGGCTCAGGTATGAACCAGGATCCTGCGGTACCAAGAGTAAGAAGCTTGTCTGTGCTCCAAAGCAATCACAGGGTTCAAATTATAGATCTTATTGGAAGTCCACTAAGGCCCATGAATTTGTTTCTACTGATGTCAGCAGGCTTTGGATCATACCTCAGGGACATAGGCTATTACATGAACACCAGACAATCTCATGCACAGCACTACTTGCGTGATTCAATGCTTTCCCAGAGCAGGGAAGCCTTACTTAAGTGTCACTCAACACAAACAAGGTTTGAAAAATCAGGCCCTTAAAAACATGACCTCCAACCTGAAAAATCAACAGAACTGCTAAACCAAATTTCTACCAAAACTTTTAACTCACCATACTTTCCTTCAGTAAATGTATTGAACTAGTGTACATGCGGCAGCAGAAAGAAAACCCTACACACTACAGTAACTAAAAACTGAGCACAGAAGCATCCACCAAGCCAGCTTCTGCCATTGCCAAGTATGGCTCTCTCTGAAAGTCTTTGGAAGCAACACCTGCCGCAAACCTGTTAACACACATGCACGTGTCTTGCTGTGGTCAGTGTCACCTGCGTGAGTGTATGCACAGACAGGCTGGGGCTGTGTACCTGTAACTCTTCCGGAGAAGTAGCTTGTTTCTTTCACTAAGATCCAGTTCAGCCGAGCATTTGAATATGGATTTAATTCTCACTGACTGTGTTACTGAGCAGAAATGGGAAGATGAATCAGGGACAGCCTCAAGTTTGGTTTGTTTTTACAAGGTTTAACTGTTTGAATTTTTGCACACCTTCAGAAGAACAACCAGATCACCCTAAACCTGAACTTTCAGAGGTTTATGAAGGTTGGATTTTCAGCAGGAGCTACGTAACTCATCCTCCCAGACCCTTGGAGAAACCCCGCGTCTCTCGGAGACTTCCCCATCGCTTTACTTTCTTCCACCGCTTGCTAGCTGGGCCACTAGATGGCCACATTTCTCAGCGAATGTGATTATTTCCATCAAGGTACTAGACAAAATCCTTCCAGAGTTTATATTCGATCACAGCACAGGGATGAAATCTGTATCTACTCCTTAAGTAGCTCACAAAAAACCAAAGTCAGCTGTGCAGAAACTCAGTAGCTCATAGTGGAACACAAAGAAGATAATCCTGATCTTTTCTGAAGTCCTGAAAACAATCAGAAAACCAAGTAAATCACTTATGTTCACAATTATGTGGCACTGCCACAGCAAACAGATGTGCATTGCCTATAAAAGATGTCTGATTTTTTCTCTTTCTCAGACTTTACTGCCATTTCTTAAAAGCTGTGACGGGGTGCAGAACAGATGTGCTGGACAACATACAACACATAATCCGCAGGACTTTATGTTCCAAGTGCAGACTTGACTCTATTCATACTATATACACCTCTACCAAAAGTGTGCAGAAGCCTTGTGCTGTGAAATGGCACTGGAAATGTACAATGAAGTTAATGTGCAGTCTTCTTTCCTGAAAGCCAAAGAAGTAATGGGACAAAACTCAATGCATTAAAGTAATTCTTAGTGAAAACTTTCTGTAAACATTACAGGCTGTGAGTTACTTGGTTAAACCTACACAGCTAGGAGAGAAATGAAAATCTGAGCATGTGACACAGGCTTTCCACTTGATACAAAAACTTCAAGGCCGGTTCAATCAGTTCACAACACAATCTTCCTTTACCTCCCACTGTGTGGGCATTTAGGCACTACAGATATTTTTCAAATAAATCCTCCACAGGATGCTTTTTCTCTTTGTCCCTGAAAATGAGCTTGTTCCTTGCCCTCCAGCCCTCTAGACTTTATCCATCAGTAGAACACCCTATAAAACTGGCCTTTCTCATGGGCACAAAACTCCCTTCCTCACTTCCTCTGCAGCCCAGGCTCACTGCAGCAGCTGACAAAGCTTGCCCCAAATGGTGACTTGATCATTTGCCTCTATGTCACTTCACTGGCCTACCTGTCAAGTATCTCCTGATCACTGCACGACTGTGTCCCTCCATGCTCATCTGTCCTACTCTCTTAACCTGTCATTCTTTTCCTACTCCTCTGCTCTTCCTACAATCAACACCTCCTTGAACAGTTTTCTCTCATTGCTCTGATACTCCAAGTGGCTTCTAAGAGCTCACCTGCAAAGTTATCTCGTTCTCATTCAGCCCCTCTGAGAATCCTCACCTTCAGGTAAAGCCTAGGAGAAACAAGCCTATGATGTCATCTGCTAATCTTTATAATTTCTTTAGATCACTGATGAGATGCTGAATTGCTTTTTACAGAGGGATGATATTTTAACAGACCTATAAATGTGCCTAAACAATGTAAGTCTGGTCTGGAAGAAGACACTTGCTAGACATTAAAAAAACACAAGTAAGGCCAACAGCAGAAACATGCAGTGCTCTCAGGCAAGGAGATTCACAGCATTTGTAGTCCTGACGATGCAGGAGCAGATTCAAATGTCCTCACTCTCTCAAGTTACTATTTGAAAATTGATCAGTCATCTGCTATGGACATGCAGGCAGAACTATACAAATATGAAACAGGAACTAAATCTAGACTGGATTTTTTTATCATTAGGCAGAATAGATGTGCTATATTTATAATATGCTTAAAGGAAGAGGGAGGTCTCACTGTGCAAACAACAGCAATTAGAGAAGTTCAGAAGTTTGTGAACTCCAGCATTCAGGTTCTTTGACTCAGATAATTACCTCTGGATTTTGCACGGTGGTTTTGGCTCCCTGGTCTCTATTATGAGATGGAATGAATAGTTTTGAGGTTGTAAAACAAAGAACAGTCAGGAATAAGAGTATTATGCAAAGCAGCAGCTTTGGTACAGTACAATAAGGATTTATAGGGTTTCAATTTATAATCTGTTTGTAACCTTATTACACTCATGAAATGTCACATTCCAGGGACTAGATCAGAAGGATTTTTTTTTTCCTGGTGAAATTGAATTTTGATGCAGTTTAAGGATGTGAAAAAGCTTTTATTTTAAATTTGTGGGCTAAACCTGCAAGTTTTACTTACATTGGTAATCCTTATTACAGTAAATAGGCGCATGAAAGCAAATGATATTACTCCCTAGTGTCAGGGTTGCTAACATAAGGCTCTGAAGCACTAGCTCTGTATTATTAAGAATTTCTGTCCTGAAAAAAAAAAGCCCCCATGAAAAGCTGGAATTCTACTAGCTATCTCCCATTGCACACAGCTCAAAAAGCTGCTAAATAGGGGTCATTTGCAGAATACCAGTCACTTTCATGCCACTTCAATGCTCATTACTAAACCTCAGTCTGTCCTGGCTCATTTTTGTCTCTTTAAAAAATTTTGGAGCCAATTATCATTTGGCTCCAAAGCACCCCAAAAAGAACAGAGGGAGCTGACCTAAATATTGCTTTCGGTCTCAGAATGCCCTGGCTTTGAAGGTGGAAGCTTTGAGATGGATTTCAATTCCAGAGGAAAAAAATAAAAAAGCCACCAAATTCATTGAAATGAAGGCTGAAGTTGGCCTGTTACCTCTACTGGAGAAGCTCAAAAAACAGAGGTAACAGGAAGCACAACCAGCAGTGTCCTGGAAGCACAAACGTTCACATGTGAGAAATTCTATTCAATACATGTTCTTATATAATCAATGCACACCATATGTGCAACTCCGTATTGTAAGAGATTATGTGAACTGACACTGGAGGTAGGAAGTATTCCATCTCCCTCCTCCATGAGTTTCTAAGCATATCCTAGCTGACTGCTTGGTACCCATTAGCTATGCAATACATAAACAAAGGAAAAACATGCTCTCACAGTAGTTAAACAGCAGGAGGAAAGTCTCTTCAAACTGGTAGAATGATTTCGGAACAACACAAAAAAGACTGATTGTCACTTGCAACTGAGATTGCATCTGAAAGCAAAGTGTTATTTGGCAGATAAAGCAGAAAACATTGGGGAAAATCTCGTAATATATGCTGGAGAAAACCAGGAAGAGACCATGCTGTATTGGTGTCATGTGGTAAGTTAGTGGCACAGCAGAAGGCACATCACCATTGCAAAAAATTGATTTAATTTCAATTATACAATGGCAATTTTAGACTTATATGTTCTCACAGTTATTTCCCTGTATTTTAAAAATTAAAAAATGAGGTGCTAAATAACTCCTCACTAAACCTCACTACTGACATCAACAGAAGCAGTGTTTAAACCATCTTCTAGCACAAATGTCCCTGTGGACTGTACTGCCACAGAAAGCCCCTCAGAGCCACTGCATTGCTGCACAGGAAACAAAAAGTGAACGTCGAGAAGGCATTGCTGCGGAGCGCCTGCTAAACACAGCTCATCCCACTGCTGCATGAGGGAGTCATGGAGCTCACAGGGCTGCACAGAGGAAAGTGTGTCCAGCTGTCACAGACTGGGTAGCTCTGAGGCTGGTTTGGAAGGGGATTAGCTGTCCCTGACTGATAAATCCTGCAGGGAGTACTCTTATGTAGTGTTTTGCATAGGGTATGGATTTGTCCTTAAGCTCACATACAGTTAGAAACAGGAAGGGGCTTCCTGGTCATCAGGCCTATCCCTCACTGTGGTACGTCCCGCTACACATAATCCGGTCATGAACAGAGCAAGCTTCATCTGCTAAGTACATTGGTGATCTGTTCCCTCTGCTCCCAGTGGACAACTCTTCTAGGAACTCACTCTCCTGCTGGTTAGCAACTAATTTCTAGCTTTAATTTATTCATAGCCAATTTATGCTCATCTGTTCTTGTGCCAGCACTATCCTTTAGCTTGAACAGCTCTGCTTCCACACACAGCATTTACTTCTCTCCTTCCCCCACTCCAACCAACTGACAGACAACACTCTCCTCTCCGCCTTCATCTGCTGGATTAAATGACTTGGTTCCTTCTGGTGCTCTCTAGGATGACCAAGTGATTAAATGACTTGGTTCCTTCTGGTGCTCTCTAGGATGACCAAGTCCTCAATCCACCTTCCATCTTGCTTTGGCTTGAGGTGTGGAAGTCCATGTGTCCATCCTGTCATTTTGTTTTGAAGTTTCTCATTGCCTCATCCAGGACTGCATTAGTCCATCTCTCTTTAGCAGTCCTCTCGGTCCTCCCCTCCACCTGATCTAGTACAACTTCAACTTCTCAACCACAACAGTGTGAAGCACACCAGAGCTCACCAGATTCGGTGTAACAGAATTCAAACTTGCCTGTCATCACTTAGTTATAAGTACAGATCTCTGCTGCACTTTGTACTTGAGACCATTACCAAAACATAAGAATACCTCATAACTCGTGAATGTAACCTTCTTAATAAAAATCCTTGGGAAACTGTATCTGCTACTACGGCCACATAGTAGCCACAGAGACAGAGACTTAAAGCCCAGAAAACCTAAAGCCCACACAGACAGAAGTATTGAGGTCTTTGATACCGACTGAACGTAGCCACTTGCTCATGAGTGGTGTGCACACTTTTGAGGTTCTTGACCCACACAGCATCCTGAGATATCTGAGTGACTGCAAAACGAGTATCAGCTTTCAGCAAAGTGACAGGGTAGCACTTGAACAAATACCCATGCTTGCCTGCTCCCCAGGGATGCAATCCACAGCTCATCACTGCTCTGCACTACCATTTTAGGTAGTCAGGCAACTAAAAGGTGACATCAGGAATGCCCCTCTACCATCTCATTAACATCTTGATGAAGATTAATTCAATGATACACGGCAAGATGGACAGAAAAAAGCTTTGCAGACAAGTCAGAATAGAAAGGAGGTCCTGGTGAGGCAGGGAATTTTCTGTGATGATACAACTCCCATTGTGAGGAGTAAAAAAACTGCATCTCCATGGACTGAAATCCCCAGCAGAATTTTTGGACACATTCCAGTCATTGCAATCAAGTCTCTCTCTAACCTCTGAACCTAACTGTTAGAACAATGTATGCATTTTAATTTCCTTTTATCTGCTAGAAAAAAGGTATGGATCCTTTCTGTCCTTCCCCTACTAAAGAACATTTGCAGGCACAACTAGGCTGAACAACCACAGGAGACTTTCCACAATATCTCCTCCCTGCTGCACAAGTCAAGAGAGTGCTTTTGACCTCAGGCCCTTAGGATGGCATAAGTACTTAAGCCATTTTTAGTTCCTGAGATGGGAGAAGTACTTAAGCTGATTTAAACCTTTATGGTAGCATAAATGTTTAAGCTGCTTGCAGTTCCTGAAGCCAAGTTGAAGCCATAGCTATATGAAGAATTCTGCATTTCTGCATAGGCAAAAGCCCAGATAACTATCTCCACTCCTGCTTCCTTTCCTTTGGATGCATTTATTGTTATTCTACTAGAGTTCTTCAGGCTGTCTTGCATAGTTAATGAAAGATTTAAGAAATGTTGTGACAGATCTCTGCTAACACTTATTAGCAACATCACAATTTACACCACCTGCTGATCTGGCCCAAAGCAGGTCAGGGCCTCAACAGTCTTGACATCTTTGCTGAAATGGAATACCCACAGTTAAAATCTGGTGGATCTTAAAAGCACTGCACAGCAATATCCTCTGTGTATACTGAATGCACTAAATACTACATCTGTACACTCCACTCCTCACCCTGTAATGTTTGATCTTGTCATTCAACCTCAATACTTAACTTTCAAAGTTTTCCACTATTAAGAAATTAAGTCTCCCATTCCCCCTAGATTTGGTCATGACTGTAAACCTAAATGAGGACTAGTGGCATATCATAGTTCAGTAATCAGATATTTTGGAGTTACATGTGTTAGAGAGGAGTGTGACTTTTTTAAACAGTATAAAAAAAATGTACTGCAAATGTTTATAACTGCAGTGTGACTAAAAGGGTTTTACTCATCAAGAAAAAAATTTCAAATCACCAAATAAAGAATGTTTCGGTCAAAAAGAAGGTATTTCAGAAAGGAGTAAAGTTTATGTGGAAAACAGGAAATATAACTTAGGTTATTTCACAAACTTACTACACAAACTCTGTGTACATGACTTTTAATACTTAATTGTAAGAAAAAAAATAGACCTCAGTCAGCATTCCAGCTGAATTCATGCTTGAAACTCATTTATTACTGTGCTGTTCTGGATTCCCATCACTGCCCCTTGAGAATTAGCAATAGCAGTCAATAAAGTAAAGGAGAGATCAAAATTAAAAGCCCAAGTCAACTGAAAAATAATGATGATTTAGAACTTGAGACAGCCCATGGAACTATATGGATGGGGATTGCAGGCACAGGAGAATGGCAGCATGGAAACCAATAGCTGGAACAGCAGATGGAAACAGTAAGAAAGAAAGAAAGTTGCAGGAGGTGAGTGAGATCACATCATGTCCTGGCTGTGCTGAGACACGGAGTGGTTCTGCCCCTAACAGTTAATCACCTTTTCTTAGCAAGACATTGCCATACTTCCAACATCACTGCCTCAATAGGTCATAAACCGCTTATTCGCTTGCCTCGATCTGAAGGGCTTGGGTTAATCTGGCCTGTTTGACTTCAGCATCCAAGGGAGCATTCCCATGTGAATCTCAGAGAGGTTGCAACAAACAGTTGGGGTCAACAGGTGGGCCAGTACAGCTGCCACTGGGAGAGGACTGGGTTTACAGACATATTTAAAACTGTATTAAAGATCTTGGGTCAGTGCAGCATATGCTTTTGCCTCATGGGGCATAAAAATTCAGAAGCAAGGAATGCACAAAGGCCGAGAGCAGTCAAAGTGATAGTAACAAATGAACATTTGCATTTTGTGGAGTTTACTATAAGCCTGAGCAGGAGTCATCTTAGGCTGTTTAAGCAAAACACAGCCAATCAAATGATTTTTTTTTTATGTATAGGCTTGGAGAAGTCTCATTCTCTAAATGTAAAACTGTATTACTAATAAAAAGGAATATGCTAATTGGAAGGACACAACCCAGAAGGGTTGTTATCTCCTCACCTCCCTGTTTCAGCTGAAAATACAGGTCTGATTATTTTTTGTTCACCCCTCTGCATTAACAAAGGAACAAAAGTTCTCAGTCCCCAAGACAAAAAAAAAAAGCTTGCTTTCTGCTTCTCCTTTTGTTCTCCTCAATAAATTCTGTAGTTGTCTTTGTTGTCTATCAATAGGTTAAATATATCCAACTTGTATGTTTAAATGCTATAGACAGAGAATTCTCCAAGGATACATCAATTGTTGGCTCCTGTACAAAGAAAATACTGTATTTTGCCCAGAAGAGCTTTCTGTGGCAATTTAAACACAGTGAGACAGACACAATATCCTGGAGAGAGGAAAACCTGCCTTATTACATTCCTGACCCAAGAGAAAGGATCTGCCCTTAGGACATAAAGAGAATCAGTAGGGGAAAAAAAGAGAAAAGTTATCTAATACTAAAAATAAAGACAGTGGTTCATAATACAGCATGACCTTCTTTTAATCTCTGATATAGTAGTTATACAGTATGGATATGATATAATAGCAGCTTGCTCATCAGGCTAGGAACCAACTTCCTCAGCCTGTATCTATGTTTCCAGGGTTTGGACAGCTTTTTGGTAGGCTTTGGGATGTTCTGTGGAGAGTAAGGAACTTAAGGGATATTGCAGGGATTCTTTCCCAGTAAGAACACATCTTGTTCTTGTTTCGTTTAATATACATACATTCAAGTATACAGTACAGTTAAGTCTGCTAGCAGGAAAATGCATTTCCATCAAGAGCAATGTTTTACAGCTCTCCTTTGATTTCCTGTGTAAGAGCATGCAGCTATAAAGCAACAGGTAGAAATTTCATCTTTATTTTCTAAACCTGAAACTTTAATAAATGAGATTCTCCCAGAACATCAACATAAATGTTGCAGACATCACGCGTTCCACTTTTACAGTGGAAGGAAACATGCTTTGATGACTCTCGGCTTTGTTTCTTCTCTCATGTTCCCTACCATAACTCTGTCTAAAAATCAAGTGCCATCTCTTTCTTGAAGGCTGTGTTCTTGTATTACTATCTGGGAAGTTAATAGGTGAAGCCAGTATGTTACAAGAATTCCAGCTTTCATTACTCTTTTTTTTTCCCAAATATATTGAAATATTTTTTTCAATACATGCTGCTGTGACAACCAGGTTTTACCAGTTCCCCCAGCACTGATGCTCTGTTTGGTATTTGCCTTACTTTAAGCAAAGTATCGCAGCTTCCATGTTCTGTGAAGTTCCACCTCTCTCTTCAACCACCTGAATCTGTGACCTGCCCAAGGAAAGGGCTAATTGCATTTATGTGAGGGAGCTACAGAAGAAAAATGAAGGAACTGAAAGTGGAAACCAAGAACCAGATGCTCAAGTCAACTGTTCTCAAATGGGGATGTTTTAGTTATGTCTCTGCCATCCAACGATATACCCTGCTCTCCTGAGAAACGCCGAAGCAGCAAATGACGCAACAAGGCGACCATGAGGATGACTAAGTCCCTAGGGCACCGAGATGAAGAAGCCTGAAGGGAAGAAGTGTCCCTGCACTGCTCCTGAAAGAGTACAAGGGCCTAACTGCAAGCTAAACCACTCCTGGCATTTCTACCAACTACCTTCTACTACTTGCGTGATGTCTGCATTACTCCTCTGCTCTGGCTGCCCTCCTGGTGTCCTCTGCCACTATGCACTCCTGTGCACAACTGCAGCTTGTGTTATGCACTCCACACCACTTCATGAATGCTGGTAAACTCTCCTCCAAGTTCCACTCACTCTAGCTTCTTTCTTGGTACAAACCACGTGCGTTTGGATACCCAATTTTAGATCTTCACAGAGCATGTAACTGCTACGCTAACAGAAAGAAAGCCTTTTACTACAGGGTAACACTTTCAGAAAAGGCAACCTGACAGGTAGAACGTCTCTACAACTTTCACCTTCACTAAGACTTCAGCTATGCACAGAAATCACTTTAAGAAAAACAATCTTGCATATCCATCTTTCGCTCAGTTTTACTTTGTGGTTTTTACACTTTTCACCTTTGCACCCAAATTACATGCACATTTTAGAGTTACCCGCCTTTCGTGTAAAGGTCACATGAGAAAAAATTAGGGTAATTTGGTGCCTGCAGCGTAAACTAAGAGACTCAAGACAGAGTAGCAAGAAGAAAAGCAGAGGTAGAAAGAAGCCAGACAAAATGTGCACTGGTGATGGGGAATTCAAACTTGGCTCAAAAGGCTAGAGCTGGAAGAAGAGATTGAACACAGGCTGCTTGCTGAACGGGTTTAAGACCCACTGCTGACCAAGTGACAAAGCTCTGATGTTACTATGCAACAGGAGCCAAAGGTGGTCTTTTCCCATATCCTATACCCCAGCCCTGCACTGATGATCTTCAGCATATGCTGCCTGCTTTCCTTCTTTCTTTCTCCATCACACATACACTCAAGCTCCCCCCACAGGATTTCTGAGAGCTAGGTACAGGCAGGAATGCTATAGAGTGAGACGCAGGAAGGATTCCTGCCCTCAGGAAAGAGCTCTAATGCATGACGTCCTACCATAAGCTCACAAGAGAGGAGATTTTCATTACAAAGAGCTCCACATTCCCCTCTGAACTTATTCAAAACAGCAGTGCATAAACAAGGGCAAAGTTTTTCCTACAGCTGGATTAGGAAGAGGGTAAAGACTGGCCAGAAACCAAACATTGCCTAGAAAATGCATTGTCTGATACATTTTAGGAGTGACTGAATATGGAAAAAGAGAAAAGCATCGAAGGCTCAATTTCAACATTTTCTGCTTCATCATCTTTGCACTTAGGGATAAAAATTGATTTTACGTGCAACTGCTACAGAATTTCCAGGAAAACCAAGTTAAAACCCATTAAATGTCCTTCACAGGCACCACCAAATGCAAGGAGTGGCTGACTTCTTTCCTTACAAATCTGAACTTGCATGCAATCTTTAACAAAGCCATACATGAAAAATAGGGCTTACCTTAAAAAACAAATAAACTTGAAGAACCCAGCATGTAGTACTGCTACAGATGTCAGCATAACACACTTAAAAGCATATATTCTATTTTTGCCAGCACACTTGAGAAGGAGGTAATCAGAAAGAGGCATTACAATAAGTTATTTCATCTTATTCGCAAATAGCATGAAGAATGAAAATACTGTCCTGATTTTGTAAGAAGCACACCAGCACACACAGTGCAGAAGAACTAAATACTTTGGACATCTTCCCACACTGATGCAGAAGACAAAAATCTTCCCGACACCATAATTTATCCAACTCCAATGGCAATCAGACCTGCCGTACATATTAAAATTGAAATTAACTATTCTACCTCATCTTGTTTGGCTTTGATAAATTCCAGCCATTGCTCCTAGCTGAGATGTGCAGATCCTGATTTCATGAGCCACTCTGCTCACATGGGCTCCTACAGCCTGGAGCTCATTAAATTTGACTGGTTCCAAACAGGCTGAGCTCTCTGCAGAAGCAGGGCTTTAGAAGCTCTTATAGTTAGTTATTGAGCTGTGGGTTCAAGTCATGCCCAAAGTAATAATACTTTCCTTTAAAATAAGGTATGTTCACAAGAAAATAAAATGGGAAGAGATTTCTAATCTTTACATTCCACAACACAGGAGCCAACAAATAAACGCTCAACAGTAAAGATGCCAAGAACAGAAAAAAAATGTAAATAAAGAAGTAGCCAGCAAAACATCTCAACAACTGTGGTGCATCAAATGAATATACAAACCCAGAGCTGTTTTATAAAAATTGTATTGTTTTAATGACAAAAATATGTTAAAATTTACACTACCTTTCAGTGCATGTGTTTGGAAATAGATTGCAAGCAGGTTAGTACCAACAGGCTCTTTGAGTTAAAGTGTAACCATCTATTACAGCAGCTTTGTATAATTTTATATTAGCAGAGAGAAACTGCTCAGTCCCATGAGCCAACTAACCTGCAAAAGACTACAGCAAGGTAAAAGAAGTAAAAGCTAAAAAGTATTGTTTTATAAAGATTTTGAAGTCTTCTATACTCCCAGATTGGCACAATCTATCCACACAGAAGGACTGGCAAAGTACAAAGTATTTGATCCCTTACAAAAAAAGTTAAATCACTGCCTTCCTTTACTGAAAATCCTATGCTCCTAATGGGGTGAAATAACAAGATGAATGTCAGACAATTAAACGGAATCTGCTCTTCAGGGTGTATTAAACATATGGACAGTAACACTAAGCATAAAGACAGGATGTTTGGAACAATATGCACTTCGTTTAGTTCAACCTTGGAGCAGATTTTGTAAAACCATGTGCTTTCTTCTGCTTTTGGTACTTTGTTAATGATTACAGCACAGCTAACTCTGATACACTTAAAATGAAAGAAAAGATATTCCTCTGCAGGATCTTCCGCTGTAACTTATTGAATATGTCTTTCTACTTTTTTTTAAAGAGAGTTCTATTCTTACCACATGGATACATCCAAATTGCCCGGATGATAAAAACACCAATGTTTGTCTGCAGAAAAAAACTGCTGAATAGGAGGATTTTTTTCACTTAGACTCTCCTTATACATAAACCACAAGAGCTACAGTTCAAATGAGGAGATAAAACCTGATCCACTTTTTGCAATGAAATGCATAAAAACCCCAAAGAAAGTCAAGAATGTAATGACTAAAAAACACAACACTTTCAGCAGAAACTACAAAAAAAAAATGATGGCAGTGATAAGCATTACCAAAATCTTTACTAGACAACATACGTTTCAACATTTATTTCATCACAGAAGAGGTCCTGATAGAATTAATATAACATTGGTGGGTGACAGAAGGAGTGGTGTGTTAGTCATAACATCACGAGTGAACTGGAGACTATTCCAGGCACATCCTTTGTAACATCTCGAAGAAACATTTCTAACAAGCTTCACACGTGCAACATCTTATTGCTCCTCTGAGATCTCCCTCAGCATTTTTGCACTGGACATGCTTTTAGAATTCATCTTTCACACCTGCACTAGATTGGGTCATCCCAATCACATCCTAGCAAAGTCACGGATAGCAAAGGTCTGTCACATGTTAGGAAGTAATCACCCTTGATGCTCCAGGGAACGGCAGCAGAGACACTTTCTGTAATCTCTCACTTGCCACATGAGACATTTTCTGTTGTCTCGTACTTACCACAGATGGTCTTGTGTTGTAGCTAGACTACAGATGTGTGTTAGAGCTGTCAGAATGAAAACTGTAAAGAATCCCTTAGTAGAACATGAGGGTATCACCTAACACTCCAGAACAGAGAGGCCAATTTTTTTATTGCCCTGCATTCCATGTGCTAACTTTAATTGACTTGCAGCGAACTTACAAGTGTTTTTGGCAATTAAAGATCAGTCCCCTAAATAGTCCAGTCTATCTCAAAGAGTCATCTCTTCTCCTGTATGCCATTGTGGAATCATCTGAATGGAACAGACATATACTGCCAGTTAGCCCCAGAAATCTGCAGGAGTAAACCAAAGGGCAGCCCCGTATCGCTGTAATTCTCCTTCATCCAAAAACGATCAGAGCTGGAGTCTGGCACCTACAGAATGCAATATAAAACACACTCTGTTGTTCAGCCTTTTTTTTCACTGACAGTAACTGTTGGAATCCCCTTGGCAATTTATTTCCTGGATGGTAATCCCTTGGCTCTGATCCATGTAGAGAAAGTGGCTGCACTGGAGTGAGGTGTGCAAGGCACATGCACCAGTTTTGTGAAATGAAGTAGTCTCTTTATTAAATATCATTGGCCAAGCCTGAAAACTTAATATTTGCCCAGTACATTAAAATAAGCTAAGCTCACTGTTCAACAGTCTTTAAGCCATGTGTAATGTGGCAAATGGTCAAATAATGCGGGAAGGGTTTTCTTGATCATCTGTGATAATACGGGAAATGGTTTAGGCACAAGAAAGATACTAAAAAATTACCCCAACAGTAGTGAGATACAGAAATATACACCATATGGCAATTACTACTGACAACAGTTTAAAGCATAAAGCCTTAATTTTACTAACGTAAAGATTATACTAACAAAAAAAAATCACATACGGTGTTTCAAGCTTTTATATTCTCAGGCCTCCTACAGAGGGACAATGACCTCTTAATAATCCAGCCTAGTGCTGCTAACTGGCAAAACAATCTACAATGCACAGTCCAGAGATACAGGAATGCCTCTCCATAGCAGCCAGACCAGGTGGGCTTGATCAGTTTTGACATATATATTGCTTGAGTCTTCTGAGACAAAGGGACAGAGAGGCTGTGTGGTCATAACTCCTGAAAGTCACCAAATTGTGGAAAAAATTTTGACAAAGTTTCCTTTAATTGTAGACAAAGGCTCTCACAGGATGAATAAAGTTGGTACTGTCCTCACGTGTGCTGTGAAGAGAACAGGGAGATACTACCTTTTTAATTAACTCAGACTGAAGCGATGCAGTCTTACCTCAAACACTCCAATCCTGGATTCCTCAAAATAGGAAGCACCAAAGCAAAATAAACACAGGAAACCCACTTGTCCTTCGCACTCCAGAATGCTAAAAATATCCCACAAAATCGTATCAGTTCCTCCTGGATGCATCCCCTTTCCATTCTGTCCTGACATAGAGGGCCTAACCATGGGTGTACTTTGAACAAAGATCATAAATAAAACCAGAATCAAGGGAAGAACAGGAGGACAAAAAGGACAGTTGTAATTTTAGATGCAAATACTTGTGGAGCAAGCCCTTATCCTCACCAAAACATTCTGAAAAAGGTCCCTGCATTCAAGGGGTGTTGCCCTCATCTGGCAGAAATCCCTGCTGGGGTAGGTACTTACTAGAGGCAAAGCTATGGTGTGCTTCTCTCTGAAAATTTAGTGAGTTCCTACCTGCCACTGTGCTGCTCTTTCTTTTAGTGCTTTCTTGACACATGTAGGAGAGGATAAAAGCCTAATGGGTGCGATTGTCAGCACAATATAAATTACTGCAAGGAGAAACTTGATGCATGGCTTGGGATCTGAAAGAGGAATGTCCACCATTGTTTGTGATTATGGATCACATCACAATCTAATAGCAATTTTTATTTAATCAATAATTTCCATGCTGAACAGACAGCCCTGTTACAGAGAATCGACAAGCAGGTACTGATAGCGACAAGGCTTGTTATTAATCTTTACCCTGCCAAGATATCAACCAAACTACTGTAAAAAAGCACCACCAAGATGGATTTAGGTCTTTCTTTTTCTTTCTCCTCCTTTTTCTTTTTTTCTTTCTCTCTCTCTCTTTCTTCCTTTGCCTTTATTTTCTTTTTAGCAACATAGCCCCATTACCCTTTTCCCTTTCCAGGTATGTAATGTTTCATTCACTTAATATTCTAAGTTTATTTGAAAAATATGGGGCTTGAATTACACAAAAAGGGAATTCATATTAAGCAATTTCACAAATCAGTGGGACTTAGCCCAGTGCTCAGTGTTAGCCATTATAGGCTAATAAATCATACTTTCTCTTTGAGATGTCAATCGCCAAAGTGCTTTGTAAAAATGTTGGCATCTGTAATTCAGCGAAGCCTTTTCATCTTGAAATAAGATGCTCCAGACTGATAACAAGAATAATCCCCTCTTGATCAAAAAAAAAATCTGCATTTGAGCAATTAAAGCTGCTGCCAGAAGCCAAACGGAGCAGCACTGAGACTCCACTGTAGTTTATCTCTGCTAAACACAAGGAGGGATACAGTTAGAGCTTTGTTTCATTTTCAGCTTGACTACTTTATCTCATGGAGAACTGCAGCATCTCAGCCCTGTGATACACGTAAGAATGGTATACGCAGACCTCATACCTACAGTGCAAGCCACCAGAGGACCCACTCCTGACAAAACCACCACCCATTCATTTTCTAGATTAAACAGCTGACACCTTGAAGAAAAGTCAGGCTTATACAAAAGTTTAAGCACTGGAAAACACTAAATTCATTTTGACATGATAAAAGGCTGATCAGTTTTATTTTTCTGCACTGTGGATAAAATCCTATTAATCAGGAGGCAACAAAAGCAATGCAGAGACGCACTACACCAAACAGAGGATTCCAGAATGTTCAGGGCTAGATCTTCCACTGCTTCACCATAATAATACAGGCTACATAATAGCAAATCACTTAGTCAGCAGAAGCAAGGCAGGAAAAAGCTACACAGGGACCATGGTCCAAGTGCATCTGTTTTGTCCTGGCCCCTTCATCAGGATGGAAAGGTACCTGGAGTCAATACACAAGCCCAACTCTTGCATACAGCTCAGAGGCAGCAATAAAAGCAGGCAGGGACTTCTCTTTTCTCTCTTCCCTGTGATATGCCTACAAGAGCTAGGAACTGAAAAAGCCAACTCACTCTGCAGCTTTACTCTTGCCTATGTGTTTGTCATTCAGTCAGAACAGGCTCTCCTGAGATTTGACTGGCAGTTTCTTATCCTACACTTCTCTTGCAAACTGAAAGTCAGCTATGAAATTCCTTCCCCCACCACCCAGCCCACAGGGAAAGGGGAGAGGGAAATGAGAGGAAAAGGACTTGTTGGTTGGAAACTAAAACTACAGTCTTAATGAAATGATAACAACAACAACAACGATAATAAAGTAATAAAATATATACTAACATATGAAATCGCACCTGCACCCCACCCCTCGATGACTATATGTCACCACAAATGCTGCAGGGCAGACATAAGGGAGTTTATCCATGGCTAGGAGGGAGCTGGACTTAGGAATTGGATTCAGGAACTCAAGGATCTAAGATCAGGAACAACCAGATGTCTTCACTGGATGTAGGCCATCACAGAAGAGAGACAGACCCTTGTGATCTCTCAATTTATACCAAGTATGACATATATGGGTTGGAATCCTTTGTTGGTCAGTTCAGGGTCACCAGCCCTATTTGCCCCTCCTTGCAGGTGCAGCTCCTTTTCCACCAGCTTGAGGATGACCTTTGTTAAGTATAAGTATTGGCCTTTTTGCATATCAATGCCCTGTGTTATCACTTTAGAAAAGAACACAGTCTCAAAAACATGCAGTTAGCTTTCAGAAAAATGAAGCTACTTAGAGCAACTGAGTTAGTCACAAAACTGACTCCAATTTAGCTCAAACCACAACAGATTAAAAGGACAGACAGAGGACAAACCCTGCTCCCTGCCATACACAGCCCTTTCTACTTAAGTGCCCGCTTGTTCCAATGTCAATTGAAATGGATAAAGTAACTTCTCAGGGCACAGGAGGAATACTGTTCATCCTTACCCACAACAGTGAAAAAGAAGTGCTATTTAAGCAACATGCCACATTTTAACAACTTCTTTCAGGGACACCAATTCAAAGACAATGACTTTAGCAACTTGTATGAACAGTAGCTGCTACAGCAGCAGACTAACAACAAGTTTTCCTAATGCTGTGAAAGAAACGCTAATTACAGAGGAATTAAAAAAAAAAAAATTACATTTCTCTCACTAAATCCCCTCTTAATACTTTAAAGATTAGGGTGGATTTATTTTTTTGTAAACCTTTCTCTATTAATAAAAGAAATCCCCACTTTAATTTTTTTTTTTTGGCCTTCTCTGTGATTCATCAAAAGCCAGACTCTAGGTAGGGGACCTGTCGATGTGCTTGTGTAGTGGAGTGCTGAAGAAGACCTGAGCCAAAGCACAGCTGGCCTTTAGGTCAAGCCCAGAGTGAGTAAGATCTCTTCATAAGGCAGGAGTGCTGACTTTTAACACTGCTGGAAGGCACAGGGCAAAACCGTGGCTGGCACGCATAAGGATGGGCTGGGAAGGCAAACAAGGGCTGTGCCAGACCCTGAGGGCTACTGAGGCTACAGAGTAGTAAAGTCTGTGGTTATTTAACCTTAAAACCCAACAACACTTAGAAGGTTGCTTTTGATGGGGGTTAAAGACATGCTTCACTCAAACAAGTCTCTGTTAGATACCCATAAAGAAACAAAATGAAAACAAACACGCACTTAGGGGCACATATCTGCTTACTAGCTTTCCTATGCCCGTAATGAATTTCCTGGCCTATAAACAATGCTACCCTTCTGGCACAGTTTAAAACTATGGGGTCAGCAGCCTACAATCCAGCACAACAAGGTGGTGTTGTAATTATAACTCAGCCTTTAAAGGTGCGGCGAGAAAGAAATTTCAAAATCTAAAAACTTCTGGAGAGATGTTTCTCATTACTATATGCTATGATCTCTCCTTCTCTATCTTCCCCCTTGTTTCATCACGGCTATAAAGATCAAATATATGGAGGGGATGCGCAGACTGGGAAAAAACCATGACACTTGCCTGCCTCTGAAACAACTCCCTCCCTTCTCCATGTTGTCCCAAGCCCTGGGCTTGTCTCACTTGAAGAATGATTTCTTTTGTCTGCAGTCTCCAAATGTGGATTAGGGTTCAGACACCGCTGAGTAAAAAATAAAATAAGATGCCATACAATAAAACCAACAACAAAACCCTCTTTGGTGTTGTACGTAAAAAAAAAATTCTTGTTTTGTCAGGAAAAAATGATTACTATAATGGATTTCATGTTCTTATCTATTCTCTATTCTTTCCAATTTAAAGGAAACATTTCTGAACCTTTCAGGGCAGTGGCTGTCACTGCCGTGCACAATGATCCTATGAATGGGCTAAAGCCTCTCTATGTTACTGTGCTAGAACCAAATAAAACTACAATGAAAATGTGCTGAAAACTGGCTCTGCAAAGAATTAAAAATTAAATAAATCCTTGCACAAATTTGGAGATGCATGCAGGATGTGTAATTACACCCCTTTGGGATCATGAAGGGCCTTGCCTCAGGTAGCTGGGACTTCACCCGCATTAGGAGCAGTTGCAAGGACACCTCCAGTGCTCAGAGAGGAGTAATCACTATTGTGCAATGGATAATCTGCCTTTAGTTGCAACTGTGTGCAATCACCTCCTTTCAGACATAGATGCCTACTCACACAGCTGCAAAAAGCACCTTTTCAGTTTTGTCAGCTTGAGGCTGGTTGCTTATAGAGCAGTTTCTCCTCCTGCAAGCAGAGGGCAAGGTGCGGGTCTCATGGTCATTCATGGCTCTGCCACTGCAGCTGTTACTCAGGGGAACCCCTCTCATCTAGATTATTTCTCTATAGCAGTGGATCTCTTTTAGAGAAGAGAGATGCAGCCCTCTCTCATCCTTACCTACCACTCTCCTACAGGAGAGGAGCAGAGGAAGAATCCACAGGCCAAGAGCAGGAGGGCAGCAGAGGGAGTGAGACTTTTAAAAGCCAATTTTGGGTGTTCTTATTTCTAGGTGTCCAGAATGACCCACTCCAAAGAGGTTTAGTCCTTCACAGAGTGGTGTAAACCACCCTTCAAGGTACATAGCATTGATTAAGGCACTCCACTACAGATGCTGCAAAACTTTTTCTGTAAGTGCAGAGGGAAAAAACCTTAAGAAACTCAACTCGAGGAACTTAACATAATGATTCTTTTGGGAATCCTCAGTGCACTGCAATTACCTTGGGAACATATGGGTACCTGAGAAAGGCAAGAAACTTCCCTTTTGGTTCGAGTGTAATAAAGGAGCCTGGTGGAGCATTACAACAGCTGCCCAGGGAATGCTCCAGACACCACGGCTTTGCGAAGAAGCAGGAAGACCTCAGCAAATGAAATCCTGAATGTAAGCCACTGCTGTCAGTTCAGGGCTTTTTGATCTCATCTAATCAAATGTAACAACAATGACAAAATGTTTTTGCTGTACAATTAAGGGGAAAACGCTAACAAAGAATAGTTCTACAGTTCTTCAAGCATGTTTTTGAATAAAAAATAATTATTATCAAGTCTACACAGCAAGGGGGATGAAAAATAGGCAGCAGTGCATTTTTTGATTGCCATTGTATTAATATTTAACAATAACTTCAGTCATTTCCTTGAAGGATAATTTTCTTAAACAAACTTTTATCTTTAGTGTCTAACCCTCTGCAATATTTTATTCTTGAACTGATTTCTGGAGGAAAAAAAAAGACAAACTGTAACAAAAAGCAAATTTATAAAAATATACAGTATCTTATTAGCTTCTAGGCAATCAAGTGCATTTATCACGTATTTAAAACAAACTCATGCTCAGCTAAGCCCAATTATAATATCTCGCTGGGCAGAGAAATTAATTAAACAGCTGAATGATAAAGACCCCAGCAGCAAACTGAGGCTTTAAAATAAATAAGATCTCTTTTTTTCCATTTAAGAAGAAGAAGGGAAAAAAAGAAACGTGTAATACACATGTTCAAACAGTAATGTAAGCAATCTTTTCAGGAGCACAATGCACTGTAAATAACGCTACCTAGCAGGGGAATGGAGTGGCGATTCTAACATGCTCTCCAACTTTGTGATTTGCTAATGTGCAACACACATCCCTTTTGCATCAACTTCAAATAACCCTGGGATCCCAGTAGTGCAGCTCAGCGACTGAACCAGAACAAGGGCAAAACTTGTCAGGATTTAGGAGCTTTCAGCAAAACCCTTCAATTGCAGCCGGCACCTTATTCCATAGAAGGATATCAATTATAGATAGTGACTTGCTTTAGCAGAGCAGTCGGTACTGTCAGACGCTAGATAGACAACCATGAAGAATCATGAATCTTTCTATTAACTGTAAGGGGGGTGGGGGGAAGGATGGATAGGTGCTATAAAAAAGGCAGAGCATCTGAATGGTTTAATACCTTGCTTTTTGGTGTATGTATCATGAAAATTTAACCACACTGAATTCTAAGTGGCACATATCACTTGAAAATAAGAGCTCCCACACCAAAATCACTGCCGTGTCAAAACCCTTCTGGGTGGGTCAATAACAATTCTTTTATGTAGCTTTTCAGTTATTTATTCATAGCAGTCCAGGTTCTGTTCATAAATCCAGTCAGAAAACATTGTCTCTTTGGGCCTTAGCACACTTCCACTAGTGCCCACATTTTACACTAATAAAAGCAGGGCTTTGCTACAGAAAGCAATTCAGAAAAATGGCATCAAATGCTGACTATTGTACCCAAGACTGCAATTACTACTCTAAAGCTATATCACATATTCAGACACATATTATCTTTGTATTTAACATTTTACACATTATATTACACATCATAATGTAATGCAGATACTACTAGAATCTGATACATCTGTAGTTGATTTTGAAGTAAATTGGGACCCATCATTGCCAAGAAGATAATAAAGCTATCTTCATGTGACAGAAAGACATACACACAAATTCTCATTGACCTCTTCAAAAGACATGCATATGTGCTTGTGTATACACCCTATACATGATAGGAGTAATGACATCTTTGAACATGAACTGTGTGCACTGCATGTTGTGGAAAAGCTCTCCTGAGCTCTGCTCAACCTGGCGTGACTAACCCTTTAGGAAACATGACAAACAGCCAGAAACATACTTCCACATTTTCCCTAAACACTCCAGTTCCTCTGAAATTCCAGTACTTTGGGATGCAAGGCCTGGATAACGGTATATTCTGTGCCATCAGACGTTTTGGATCTGACATCTTACTATGACATATAGCTACAAACAGTTGCTTTATTCCCCTGGAAAAAAAAAAAAAACGAAAACCCTCACATTCATTAAAAGACTTACTGCTAGCCTGTGTAGATTCAGAAAATTTCACCTTATCAGGACATACAAGAACACTTTTTAGGACTTCTTTCTGATACTCTTAATTTAAAAAAAAATTCTCTTCCCAGCTGAACTTCCAAAGTCCATCATTTAGAGTCTTGCACCGGTGAAATACTACTCTAAATACTTCCAGGTTAAATATACAAATGCATTTTCCTTTCTACTGAACACATGCTACATATCACTTACTCAATGAAGTGGGTGATAGGGAAGAGATTTCTTGCAATACTTTGTGAAGGTCTACATAGTTCACTAGTGAGTTTCAATTTACAGTGCATGTCCACAGTATAAGGAAGCAGGTGTGTATATACAGTGTGATGTACTATCACACGTGTAGTGCTGTATCACACCCACTCAACTTCTGAACACACGACTGCAGCTCTCTGCCCTTGCTAATAATCCTTTCTGACTGTCAGGAAATATAGGGAAGACAGCAGATTTTATGTGGATGGGTCTTGCTAGGGCAGTTTAAGCCTTTATTGCCTTTATCTCTGACAGTTGCCCCTGCCATGATGACTACTACCCCACAGTACAGTCCATAAAATAGGATGGTTATCCATACTTTTGATGTCACAGACGGCAGTCCAGCATCTGACTTCAGACCCCGCTTTAAACATGGCTGGAGTAATGGGGGCTCTGCTCAGTCTGCCAGCAGGCTGGGAATCACTTGCAGAGCGGCAGGACGTGCAGTCAGGGGAGGCAAAGTGGCAGAGCTCTGCTGCAAGGTTTGAAGGTAAATATCTATTATCCTGCAACTCCTTGACTTTACTGGGAAGGAAAGCATAATCCTAGCTACACACTCTACCCATAGACGAGCTAGCTCAAGTATCTCCAGACAGCACTGAACAGCCCCATCTACAGGGCTATGGAATTCCAGGTTGAGGACCTCATGCCTCTATCAGGGCCATTCCTTCTCTTGTGTTTAAGCAGTGTCCAGCACCATGGGATTCCTGCCCTCCAGCTGCTACTGCAGTGTAAGTATTACTGAGCAAAAGATGTACTCATGCCACTGAGACGAATACTCTCTGTGCCTAGTTCAAGTGTACACATGCATGTGCCAAATCAGGAACTCATCCAGTGCAAAGACAAGGAGGTAAATCTAAGTTACGGTAATATGTACTTAATAGGATTTAACTATGAGTATTTAGGTAGGAAGCATATATGAGCCACATGAGTGGGGAGATCTTCAAGGGCTGAACTCAGACACTTAAGGCTTTCTGCTAGTCACACACCTAAGCTAAACCAGGACTGGCCTCCCACGAAGACCTACTGAGACCCAGATTTCTTTTACCTAGTTGCTGCAGGTGTACATCAGTGGACTGCATCAATCAAAGGCAGACAAAATGAGGGAGAGAGAGACCAGAGTGAAGAGCCAGGCTTTCAGAGTTAGGTGTCTAAAGACCTTTGCAATTCTAGACAGAAATAACATGCTCAGGTCCCCACAGCAGGGCTCTGTTGAAGCAGCAAAAATAAATCAGAAACCAAGGCCTCATCACTAAGTCATGCTGACTCTTAGAGCTTGACTTGTACTGCTTCAATATGATGGTTGTGATGATGATGATGATTTTATTGTTTTCAGGGTATCAAAGACTTGCAATTCATAATCTTAAATGCCATCATAATATGTCTGAATCCCAAGCTTTGCCATAAAGAACTTCTTGTATCATAGAAATGTTTTTATCTTTCTTGTTTAGTTTTAGAGAAATACATTTCAGATGTTGCCATCATGCAGGAACATAAGAAATACACTTTTTTTTTCAGGAGTCTGGCCAGTAACCCTTACAGAACAGTCAGATTCACTACAAAAATCAAACAAAAAAACAATTGCATTTAAAATTAACTGCATTTCACAGGCTGGAGAAGTGGGCCTGTGCAAACGTCATGAGGCTCAACAAGGCCTACACCTGAGTCGGAGCAATCTCCAATTTCAATACAGCATGGGGAAGCATGTGATTGAGAGCTGCCCTGCAGAGAAGAACTTGGGGGTGCTGGTTGATGAGAAGCTCAACATGAGCCAGCAACGTGTGCTCGCGACCCAGAAGATCAACTGTATCCTGGGCTGCATCAAAAGGAGCATGGCCAGTAGGGCGAGGAAAGTGATTCTGCCCTCTGTTCCTCTCTTGGGAGACGCCATCTGAAGTACTGTGTCCATTTCTGGAATACTCAACATCAGAGGGATATGGAAATGTTGGAATGGGACCAAAGGAGGGCTACAAAGATGATCAGAGGGCTGGAGCACCTCCCACACCTCCCAGGCTGAGAAAGTTGGGGTTGTTCAGCCTGGAGAAGGGAAGGCTCCAAGGAGATCTCATAGTGACCTTCCAGTACCTGAAGGGGGCCTACAAGAAAGCTGGGGAAGTACTGTTTACAAAGGCTTGTAGTGATAGGACTCAGGGCAATGGGTATAAACTGAGAGAGCAGCAGGTTTAGACTAGATATAAGGAAAAATTTCTTCTCCATGAGAGTGGTGAGGCACTGGCACAAGTTGCCCAGGGAAACTGTGGCTGCCCCATCCCTGGAGGTGTTCAAGGCCAGGTTGGATGGGTCCTTGAGCAATCTGATCTAGTGGGACATGTCCCTGCCCATCTTTTAAGGTCCCTTCCAACCCAAACTATTCTACGATTCTGTGGAAAAAAAAATTCAACCAAACTATCAGTCTGTCAAATTAATTTACCTGAAATTACAAAACATTAGCTATTAGCTAACAGGCACAATGGGATTCAATTGAATTTTATGCCTGAAACTTCGAAAACCCACTCTTCCTCTTTCTCATTACCAAGGGTACCTTTATTCGGAATTTCTCTTTTATTTCATATATTTTGCTGTAAATTATTTATCATCATCTCTAGGATCATTTCTGAATACTGAGAAAGGTTTGCCAGGCCTCATAAAGCTTCAAGCTTACAATTATTAGCAGATATAAAGCCTGTGCGTGTGCAGAGCCCCAGATGACATCAATTAGTCTGTTTGCATGGAATCACCTGCAAGACTAACATTTGGTCTTTTAAATATGTCCAGCCTTTGAAGCAGCAGTTTATGGGGCATTTCTGCCCCAAAAGATACTATATTGCAACACTGAAAGAGTGTCTCCTCACATTTCATTTTGGCCTAATAAAATGTTAGGGCATTTTTCATGCAAAATGTGTCCAAAAGATACTTTTATTTTGTGATAGTCTTTCTTTATTGTTGCTGTTACTACTACTACCTAATAATATTAATGAACTGAAAATACATCTTGATAACAAGTGCAACATCAAGAGGCTCTCACACTAACCTGGCACTCCTTTACTAAGATCAGCTCTCCATTTTACTATTTTGCACAGTGTTTGTAAACATACGGTGGCGTTTCTTTAATTTATTTTGGGTGCAAAAGTACATTTTCAACAAGCTATTTCAGTAGTATTGGCCACATTACACCATAGATTTTACATGATCTCCATGAAGGTATTAACAGTTTTCTACAATAAATATGATTCTGACACACTGATCATTTGCCGAAAATGTTCCTCTGTAATCTTTCTTAGGAATTCTTTTTTTTTTTTTTCTCCCAGAGTATTTAGATATGTTCTATGATGTTGGTAATTAAGAGAGGTGCTGCTAGCTGAGGAGGCTGGAAATGGTGAGGGAGGTCTACTTGCCAGGTTATATTCTAGATTTTTATCATTCATTTTCTAGCTTACAATAACACAAAATAGAGGAAAACATTTATTTTGGAGAACTGGTAGAGAGGAAGAAAAAACAGGGCAGATATGACTAATATTTGAAGTAGAATGAATACAACCTTACAATTCACTTTTGCTAAAAATTGAAATAACTCAGTCTCCACGTATTTAGCCAAATAATCCACTTCAGTTTACACACAACAGTAAATTTATACCAAAAACTCCCTTAGGGAAGAGGAAGAATTCCCCTCGTCCATTTCTACTGTTACACTTCCTTTGGGGAGAAAAAATCAAACTTGGCTAAAGGTTAATAATAATTCATGTCCAGCTTACTATTACTCAATAACTATCAAAGTCTCTAACTCAAAATAGCATTTGCTGGCTTACAGGATCAGAGCCATTACAATCTCTATTGAAGACTTTATTGAATTTTACACTAAGCTTTAGCTGACTGAACAGGTCAAGCACTGTGGCTCTGAGTTTTCTTTATTCTCAGAAACTCATAAACCCCTCTCCAGTTTGCTGCGCTGTAGCTAAGAAACTTGACTCAGCACAGGGTCAGAGAACCCGACCCCCATGAAAAAGGTCACATTGTTTTAAAACCCAGTTCCTGAATACCATTAACTTACATGCACTAGCTGTTCCTGCGTGTCAAACTCCCGGGAACAGCCTTCCCAGTGGCAGTTTGTCTCATAGACCACTTCAGGCTCCTGTTTGCTTTCATCTTTGTCCCCTTCCTCTTTTACCAGGGTCATTCCTTCTGGCTGTTCCTGGAGAGAGGTAAAAAACGGGTGAGGAGAGAAGAAATTCTGAAACTGACAAGGAATAAAAGTGAATTAAAAGAAAGCATTAAAAGAAATATGGGGGTGGGTTTGTAGGTTATTTTACTCTCAGTTCACTCTGTTACTCAGTTCCACAAAATACAGTAGCCCAAAACAGTCCTGGTAAGCCAGAAGCCGTCTGCAGACTAGACGCGTAAAATAAACTTTTCCTCCTGAGAAGTACTCACTTCAGATAATTTCTTAAAAAAAAAAAATCCCTTTACATTTCAATACCAAGCAAATTGTAAAGGTTTGGCTTCCTTCTACGCATATTTAAGCATCACTAGTGAAAAGGGACTATTCAATATTGTTCAATTAATTGTATTTGACTTCAGTACTATGGTTAGACTGAAAACGGATCACTGTTAATCCAGAGTGTGGTTTCATTGTTAATTCAGTGACAATTTTGCATGCATTCCAGAGCAGTTTTGGTAATTTGGTAATTTTCAGTCTACTTGTTAGCCTGTTCCTGTCTGTAATCTGTGCACGTAAGGGGCGAGCAGGGGAAGAGGGTATTTAATTTAGTTTGACTTTCCACCTTCAGTTCCTCAAGCTGCCTCATGCTGCCCAGGTTGTTATTTGTTCAGATGTTAGGGTCAGATGTTAGAGTAAAATTTTGGTTCAGATTATGCACTCACACTCCATTTCAGACGTGCTGAAGCATTTATATGGACCTCTGCTTTGTTTTCATGGATTCACTCACAAAATAGAGGCTCTGATTCTGATCTGAGTCACTGCAAATCAGGAGTCACTGTACTAAAAACAGTAGCATTAACTGGTGTGCTAAGACCTGGTAAAGTCAACGTGGTGTAAATAATCTTGCTGAACAGAAAACTCACCCTTAATAAATACCTGAGTATCTCTAGTTCATTCTTTCACAGCAAACAGAGAGTTTAGCACCCTCTGACCGATCAGAGGTGCCTTTGCATCAGCCTCTGTCCTCTCTGCCATCACTGTGCAACACAGCCCTATAATCCAGCAGCCCCTAACTGATCACATTTAACCCCTGCTACCACAAGCTGAGGCTACCCATGTGTGCACTAGATGAATGGCTGTGTAAGGGCAGAAAGCCTGAAAACACATACTATAGGCAAAGTGCATTTTCCCTCTGGCAGTGAGATGAAAGGCTTGTCACTGCAACCTGACCGCCGTACCTGCACACTTCCTGCTCCTGGGCTGGGGAGGTCCTCATCAGGCTTTATCTTGGAGCGCTTGTTGTGCATGGGATCTCCAGTGCTGCTCACTGCAGATTCACTTGTGGGTTTATTCTGCTGTAGGCAGAGTTTGGGTTTTTTCCCAAAAAAGACAAAATTAGACTGTGATAAACATGTAGCTCCAAACAGAAATACGCAGCATCCGCTCAGGGAGTAGCTACACTGTTAATTATTTTGGATATGCAATTACATTGTGCTTCAACTACATAGCATTAACGTGTGGAAGAGCTGCATCACTCAACCTTGTAACGGAGCAGGGAGGGAACAGGAATTTAAACAGCATTTAATATAATTCCTTGCTTCAAACCAATGCCCGTTTTGTCAGGCCAGGGAGGGGTAGAAAGAACTTGATTTTCCACTTAATGATGACTTCAGAAAGGTGATTTTGAAAAATGAAATCACTGTGGACTAGTTTGAATCAACGTAAGAAAAAAATATATTTTTTCAAAAGTTTTACATTTAACATCTGCACAGAAGAATTCTACTCTTTTACTGCATTTCCTGTTATAATAGTGGATAGGAAGTAAAACTGAACACTGGTGTAAAACTCTCAGCCAAAAAATCCTAGTCTTGGATTCTCCTGTCAATAGCAAAATTAATGCTGACATAAACAGACCAGAATCTTGTTGGGTTTTTTTCTTGCTGTGCTAGACTGAACTCCATTATCTACACCTGCAAATGGATCTTGTAGGAATCCAGAGATCTTTTAGAGATATCTGAACTTGCATGAACCCCACAAAAAATCAATACGCTTCCTACAGCAGTATGCTCTGCTTCTATATTTGTAAAAGCTAGCCAGGAGACAAGTAACTCCTAGGCTGATAAATAACTTATCCCAGGTCATCTGGATGCAAACAGCACTAGTTAATAGCAGGCAAACCACAAACTATGATGAACTCCACATTACAGACCTAATTCACTGCTGCACATCTTCAGCTTTTGAGAATACAATTTGGTTTATTGAAACGACTAATTCAAACTCCCTGTGTCAAATTTTGCACAAATTTGAGAAAAAACCTTCAAACCTCTGCACTATCTTTGAATTCCTCTGTTGCTCACAAATTGAGTTATGCACTTTGAGTTACTCGTACCTGTGTCTGGAGGGCAGAATCTGACCCTGTGTATATAATAGTCAGCCTGATTTGGAGGGGAAGTTGCTAATCTTTAAAATTTTACTGTTTGGTGTGGGCTTCCCCCTTTTTTTGCTCTTCACCTGTATTATGTTCCTGTATAAGATCCAGGAGAGACAGTCTGGAATGAGAAGCTGCAGCAGCACATTGAAATATTGATGAGAACTAAAAAGCATGCTACCAATCAGGAGATGTGCATACACTCCTGTGATTTATAATAAAGGGACTGCAGATGCTATAGCTGCAAGAAAACTGTTATCAGAGGATCTCAGTGACAGTGGTGATTAATTGCCATAAAGACAATGTCATTTGTTTCATTTTTTTCATAAATTAATAGGGTGCAAAGGGTTCTTTTGTTGTCTCTCACCTGTGTGGACTCAGAAGGTCCAGAGCTGATCTGGACAGGGTTCAGGACACTGGGGATGCCAGGGATAGGTCTCTGGGTAGGAAAAGTTGGAGCAGGATGGATGAGTGGAGGGCTGTGTCCGAAGGCTGAACCTAGGGTTTGCTGACGGCTTATAATTTGCTGATGCATTTGCTGGAGGGATACTGGTGTAGGAGGGTATGTGAAACTCAGAGCAGGGCTGAATTTGGGACAAAAAGGAGGGAAGAGGAAGGAAATACATAAGGGTCATTACGTACAGATTAAACATTTAAAATGTATTTACATGAAGTCAAGTCACTCCCACTTCCTCATGTCTTTCTTCATGCTCCAAAATATAGTAAATCCTGCTTTTAAATCCAGAGCTGGCCTGGATTTACTAGTGAGTGCAAAAATATTACCATAACAAAACATAACATTTTTTCCTAACATTTACCAGGAATTCACAGAAAGTCAACCCAAATGGAATTCAGAAAAACTGAAATAAAAGGCAAGCAGTTCAATAACAGCTATTTATTGCAATAACAAACTTTATATAAAGAAAAAGAATGGGCGCCTACATGCTTTATAGAACTTTTATTGATAATGCAGTTCCCCCATGTTCACGTGTACGAAGCAGTTCCTTTAATCTTGCCTCATGCTACACTCTTTCATATGTCTCTAGATCTTATTACAAGAGGAGAGAAAATCAATTGGTTAAATGTGTTCTGAACACCATGCTTGTCATATCACTCATTTGTTTGCAAAGATGGAAAGCTCAGTTCTTCCAGAATGTCACCTAAAGAATTTCCATCAGTGCTGTTTGGTTACAGAAACTGATGGATTAACCTTTCCCCTCTGAAACTGGTGATCAATGAGTTTCAATGTAGAAATATTCCAATGGGAAAGCACTTCTCCTTCTTCCAGCTAAACAACATTAAATGTCTATTAAAGCCCATTATGCATGTTAATACCTGTCATCACTTCATTACTTCACCATATTTCCCAGACTACAATGACTTCAGAGGAAATTATACTGCCACCTAAGGACCTATTTTGTGGGCAGCGCCAAAGCATTCTTTGTGTCACAGTCAAGAAATAAATGGTGTAGAACTAAATCTTCACCAGAGGTTCTCCTGTAAACATTTACCAATAACTTACAATCATAGGGGAAAAAAAGTACAAAATATGTATTCATTTAATTTTTTTTTCCTTAAAAAAAAAAAAAAAGACCCATACAAATCTATAACATTAAGTCTTAAAAGAGAGAGGTACAGACATAATACCTTTTAAGAATCAAGGCTTCTTCTAATGTCAATAGGGTGGATTTAATCCAAATTTGCAGTCTGACATTTTAATTGCTGTTGCTGTTAAGTGCATTAACTGAAAATACTTTGATACAAAAAGAGCTAAAATAATTTCAACCATTTAAAGTAATAATTGTACAGAAATTCTGTGTTCATTAGTCTGACTATATGTTTTGTCTTTTTGACTACATTCCATAAAGAGACAGCTTCAATGTGATTACATTAGTATTATTCCCAGTGAGAACTCTGCATTACAATAGTTTGCCCATTTAGGACAGAATATCATTAAAAAGACCCTGGGAGAATTTTACCAGTCTTTGAGGAACTCTCTTTTCATTTTGCATTGTATTCTTTTTAATAAAGGAAGGCAGAAACATAGTGAAAACAGTAATTGTTCACAGCAAGAGTTAGGGAGTAATCAGTAATAATATTCAGTTATTGCAGCTCTATAGTCCCTGCTAGTGTTCCTGTAAGCAACCATGAATGATTACAGCACAACTTAGCTAAGGTAGCTACTACGGATGATTGATAGGACATTAATCAAAAGATGCATATCAGGCTCAGAGTTTGTTCACAAGCTTTCTTCTAATAGCTGATTTCATGTTCACTGAGCTCTATGCCAGTTTGTTCAATTTATTCTTCAGTGTATAAGCCATTCATCAAAGAATACAATGATTTAACACCCCTTTTCCTTTATAGCGAACAAACATTACCACGTGTAACTACTCTGGTCTGTTCATTAGAAAACATACAATCGCAATGTCATACATGAGGCTGAAACAATGTGTCTTTACTATATACCATCATTTTTTGCTTCCGTAAATACACTGTGAGTTCATCTCATATACTTCAAACACTAGACAGCACCATCCCAAAGATGATATCAAATTCACCAAGATCAACAAATGCAACACAGAAACAATTTGGATTAAGTATTTTATTTCTCTGTGCACAGTTAAAGCCTAGGACATCTTCACCCTTCAACTGAATCAGTTGAAAAGAAAAAAAAATAACTGGACTGATTTCATTGGGAGCTCTAAGCACATGGCATCCTTGGAAATACAGATTTTTTTTCTCCTTTTCAGGTGTTTAAGTATGAACAAGAATACCTAGCTTTGCAAGACCAGGTTCAAAACTTTGGTAACATTCTTCAGATCCTACATAGTAAGAAGACAAACTTATGATTCAGCCACAAGATATGACTGACATAAAACCTCAACTCAGAGAGCCAAATCTTGCCCATGACTGCTCGGTGACTTGGGTTACATGAGGACCTGCATCTAACATCAGTTTTTCAGTCTATTCAAAAGCAAGAGCATGGGAGATCCCTCCCAAACAGTTCAGGAGGGGCATGAAGGAACTGCTGTGATCTGGATATATTTTTATCTTAGCAGGAGGCTGTTAAGGTGCCCCTGACTAGAGACTCAGGAACTTGGATGCTGAAGAGGAACTTTTGGTCCCAAGTAGGAAACAGATTGTAGGATCCCCAAGATGTATATGTACACCTTGTACTGTTAAGAACAAGCTCATTTATATTTACTGGAATTCAGCGATATTCTCCACCCTGTCCCTCCAAAGAAAGGAAAAGACTGCTGTGTCAGTAGGTATTTTTGGCCAAGCATCCCTCCTTCACATTCTTTACCCCATGCAGACCAAAAGAAAAAGTTGCTTCCCAATGGCAAAATACCTTTCTAACTAAACAACAAAACCAGCTTTGCTTTAACAAATACAGAAGCTAATTTCACTGCCCTGCAGTGAAAAATAGCTTCCATCAAAAGGTCAGATTTTAACTCACAGAGATGACCTCTTTATCTACACCTGCTTCGACACCATATGAGCCTCCACAAGCCAGGCATTGTCAACTTTTGCTTTATATGTAAGCAAGCATACTCTAGTACACAAGTAGGGTACAGCAGAAGAGAGGCATCATCTTAGCTAGTAGCTCTTACTAGGAAACAATGACATCAGCAGCAGATGCATTAAGACACAGCTGGACAGATGTGCTAAGGAAAAGTGGAATCCTTATTTCTTTACTATCTTTCTTTTGCCCTATGCTCAACAGCGAAGGTTGAGTCTGAGGTACAGGATTTTCCTACAGAGCCTGGCAACCTGAACTGCATTCCTTCCACCTCCAAACTTCAAATATCTCAGACTGAAATGAAAAGCAGATAGTTAGGGAGCAGAGTAATAGCCATCATGGCTAAGGGGAGTACTCAGAAACAGTGACAACAGTTCAGCCACCAGAGTGTTGTCTTAAATAGCTCAGACAGCTGCCTTCAAATAATTCTCTCCAGCTGTTTCTGGAGAGCTCTTCATAAGGCAAGATGACCTGGCTGGGTTTAACATCACTCGCATGCAAGATGCTGTCACAGGGCAGCCTTGACGATTTTTCTGATGTGAAAAGATCAGAAAGATGTGAAGAGAACAGAAGGCAGCTGGTCTTTCTCTGCCTTTCAGAAACCACTCAGGCGTCTTGATAATAAAGTTGATGTTTTGGGCCAAAAGGAAGAAAAAGAAATCAAAGCTCGTAGTATTGCTAGCACATAGTGCTCTGTTGGGAAGACCTGGATTCCTGCCCTCCTTCCTGAAGTTTTTAATGCACTTTATTCAAGAACTCTTGGCTACAGGAAAGAACCCCTGTAGCCCAGAGTTCCCTCAGAGCACATCGGATCCCTCTGCCTTAACTGGCAGCTATATGGCCTCTTGCTAGCCCGACCAAGCTCACATTGCTTTCCAGCCAGCATCAGCAAGAACAGTGGGCAGTGGCACCACTTGGCCTTGCCCAGCCAATCCAGTCATGCCTGCTTAGAAATGTCTTCATTCCAGAGAAGGAATCAAAATATGGATACTAGAAAAACCTAAGATGGCTGTTTCAAACGTTCACATTTTCCAAAACACCAGTTACTTCAAAAAAAAATTGGATTCACAGAACTGCAAGTGGATTATCAATCTTTTTCTTCCAATTGCCTACTGAGAAACGAAAATCTACACCACTGGAGGAAATCTGATTTGTATTTCTGTGACAGACTTTTTAAAATAACAAAGTAGAAAAAAGAAGAAAAGAAAAAGATGAATGCATGTAAGACCTCTAATAAAGTACATGCAAGTTGTATTTTGAGTTGTTGAGTTACAGGAGATAAGGGTTAGAAAAAATGTGTAATACTTCTGCTTAAGCATTCAATAACTCACACACACTGACAGAAAAGTCCTTCAGTGATATCATTTATTTTTCCATACTGTGGGCTTCCATGTTTGTCAGTCTGTCTGTCTCTCTTCTCTTCCTTTGTGATGTCTCAAACTCCCTCCACTGAAGGTAAAGCAGGGCAGTGAACTACATTGCAATTACATGAGCACATCAAATATTAAGGAACAGACTTCAAGGAGAAGAAAAACAGACATTATAATCAAAACCAAACTTTGTGGCTACTTTGTGGCTGTCCTACCAACAAGGTCATCCAGTTTCTGGTCACAGCTGTGGAATTTACTGCAAAACAGCTGTGAATTCTAGTCAGGAAAAATTCCTTCTTTCCTATACATTACATAGGTGTGTCTAAGGAGGCAGGCCAACACAAAAATGCTGAGGAGATCCCAATTTTGTGAATTCTGTGAGGATGGTTTTGTTATATCATGATAGTTTCCCTTCCTTCACAAAACCAGTGAAGATACTTTCTTGTATCACAAAATACATACAGTTCTGCAAGACATGATGCACTTAAGTCTAGCAAAAGTAACTGAATGCTTTCCTCTTTCTGGTTCTGCTTTGCAGGGTTTTAGAGAAACAGCTTTTCAAACATGCAAACTAGGAGGCATTCCATGAAAGCCACAGGTGAACAACTTAAAAGAGATTAAAAAAAGCATTAGTGGACTTATGGAACAGCTGCTACATGAAGCAGACATAGCCAGCAGGCTCCTGGGGGACTAGGTATATCCAAAGGGAACAGGTCCATAAAGAAATACTAAAAGGAACAAGCAAGGGCATATACTTTGAGATTGTTAATCTAATGATTATTGATGTTGGGAGAGCACAGTACAGATATCACTACTCTTATTATATAAGAAATAATTACACGAAGCCTGTGGGCAAGTAAAACTAAGAGACAAGGGTGCAAAAAAACTATTAATAAAGGTTGGATGAATATCTGGACTCACTGAATTCAGTGGAGGTTTCATCCTTTCCTTACACCAGGCCAGCATTTCACCTTGAGTTTTTTATTTGGATTTTCAAAGTCCTTATATTGTTTAAGATCATTATTAAGGGGCAAACAAGCACTGTTACAGTTTTACCTATGTACCCAGCTACTCTTCAGGAAATCACCCCTAATAACTCTTAAATACTTCTGAAGAGGGAGTGACTTCAGCAAGTCCTTAAGTGCTGTCTTAAAACATGGGCCCTAGAGACACTGCAATCTTAACTGAATTAATTATACAAGTCATAAGTAAGTTAACAGTGATCAAATACTGCTTTTCACATACTCAGATGCTCTTATTTTCATAAGCAGTAATGTAATAAACAGCTTCATTCATCCAATGGTGAACCAACATGTAGGTTCCACTTTCTGAATTGTGGGACTTAAGTAAGGGTGGCTGGGAGCTGAGGGCATCTGCATAAGCTGACTTTATACAGAGAAGCTTGTGTATCTATTTTGATGGAAATATGCATCTGTGCGATACGCAGTCAGGAACTCTGCATAGTCAGATGAGGGAAATTGTGGACAGTCAGTGGGACAAACCACTAGGCTAACCACAACACAGGTGTAGAAGAAAGTCAAATGAGTTTTCCTTGAACAGGACCTGGAAGAGAAGCAGCAACCAGGAACATCACGTAAGTAAACTGTCTTCTGTTGTTTGAGTTGGTGGAAACAGGAATTTGTGTACGTTTTTTATAAACAAACAGGAGTGAATATAAAGAAGATTCCAACTCTGTCATCTACTTCTCCTCCCAATGGTAACAACCTGAAAGAGTGACTTGGAAAATTGCTCGGGTCACAGGAGTGACAATGCACTCATCAACCTTGCAGCCCTGAAGAGATTTGTGAAATTCTTACTGCTTCAAGTATCTTAGATGCAAAATGAAAACCAAATGGTGTTACAGGAAGGGAGACTTTAAAAATGCAGTTCTGCTTGGAGCATTTTACCCACAATATATGTAACATTTTTAGCAATACAAAATAAGAGTTTTGATTTAAATCCTGTTCCTTTCCCTCTACTTTCTGACAACACTGAGCTTTAAGTATACAACGCAGATGAGTAATCAGTTACTTTTATAGCTTTTCACTTAAGTACAGGGAAAAACACTATCAAACTCTGACTACGAAATCAGACATGTGGCATGATCTTAAAGGCAGGTGTGAGACTTGAAATGCTTTGAAATAATTTTTCAAAACTGACTATGTTTCACAAATATCCCCCTACATTTGTAATGTTGACGTGTTTCATTAAAAATCACTAACTTGGAGACAAGTCATCTTACTTTGTAATAAGACATACCCTGAATCTAATAAATTATAGCAGCTATTATACTACTTTTTTCCCATTTTCATCAGATAACAGTAATCAGTTTACACTTGTATTTAACTCACGGACATCGTTGACTCCTTTTCAACTTTTCTATTTCCAGTTTAAAATTAAGAGAGTCTGTGGTTTGCACTTTCTCTTCAGCTTACCATATTATCTATTCTGTTTTATCTGCTAGGCTAGGTGAAATTTTTCTTCATGAATACATTGCCATGTGCTGAAGTAAAACAGAATAGTTTCACTGAGAGCAACACAGCCATGCTTATTAACCTTATACACTCAGACAGCATTGACAGCTTTGTCCTTCTCTCTGGGATATTCCTATTCAGGAATCCTTAGTATCCTAACCAGACTTTATATTCATATAGAGTACCTTGTGTAATTCATCTGCACTCCCTCCATGCAAGCTCACGACACCTCTGCCAAACATAATTTTAAATTAAATTCATGGCTAAGTATTTTGAGGTTTCTAAAACTGGCATCATTAATTACTTGGAAAGCGTTAATTAATACTTGCTTTTAGGGTCTGAAAATGAAGTAATGAAGTGTTAAACTCCAGCACACTTCTCTTGGCTCCAGAACCTTCCTGGAATTAATAAATATGCTGGATTCAACAACTTGAAACTCTTTAAGCAACACTAAAAATAGATAGCAGCAAGTTGTTTCAAATTGCCTTTTAATTACAAGATCCATGACATACACATTTACAGACATACATACATAACCACACTTGTATATATGTGTATCTATACACATAAATGTGCATGCAACGTGTGCCTGCATAGTCCATATACTTTATATTGCCTGGCTTCTTACATTATACACATTCTGAAGGCAGAAATCTTACCATTTGTGTGTATTTATGGTGAAAAAAAATCCACCACTTTGTAATGCAAGATGCAAAGATCTCCAAAATAATCTCTCTGAATGTCATCATTCTATAATCTATATGAGCTTTCTATAGGAGGCTAGCTGCAGAATTACATTTCAACAGAGCCTGAATTAGATGCAATTTTCTGTAAAGCTGATGAATTTCATTTTTATTCACTTTGTAGCAGTCCTCTGCCATTCACACTTCTTGAGAGAGAGTATAAAATGAAGCTATTATGGCATGATAAAGCATTACATTTCCTTCTTTAGACTAACCACACATAGTACAAGATGACAGAGAATAAAGCCCTGTGCTGCACGTGGGTGATGTGTCTAATTATAATAGAACTGGTTTCAGTGGGTTAGACCTGGTCTAAATTTGACTCAGTCTGAACTGCAACTAAGGCTTCATTTACACCATGCTACACACAATTAACTAGGAACCTTTTTATGTACAAAAAGCTTTCACTCAAATTAGCTTTGCATCTCACTTAGGCAGATCTCAATAAGAGTAATAACAGAACAGCAAAACATCCGCAATGCTCACATGATTAAAACACTTTTTATCCTGCACATCATATCACAAGGAACTTCATGCAAAACACTGCTGAATATATTGTGTTCTACCTGTTCCACTCTAAACATGTTCTTTCTAAGATTCATTTCATTAAGCAGCATTTGATTGTGTCCTTTTGCATAATTTAATTATATAAAATAATAAAAATCTTAAATATTATGGTCTAAAATAGATAGCAAAGGTAAGAATTGAGGAGTTGGTTTTTCTTAAAGGTTAGATACAAATTCTCAGATGAAGTCTCAGATGAAGTCTTATTTTGAGCAGCATAGCAAAGAGCTAAGAGGTTATCTTTAGAGCCAAGTATGCTAGACGAATAAGCAAGATTTATTTTTATACTGAAGGGAAGTCTGAACTACTCATACTTTGGTTCTAAATCAGCTGAGCCAACTGCGAATCACCTGCTTGTCTTAATGCAGAATTCAATGGAGGAATGAAAATCTCATCAACGTGAAGTTATGGCAAAAACATATTAAGATAAATGGAAGGGGAAACAAAGAACACAGAAAACTGTTGTGCATTTGAATTGCTCGTCCTCTTCTAGAATATTATTGCATGCAGTAAAGGGAGACTGTTCCAGACTGTATTGGGAGAAATGACAATGCACAACTCTGTAAAAAGCAGACTGAAAAGAACCCTTTGCTTTAGAAAGATGATGAATGAGAGAAGACATAATAAGAATATATAAAATATTGAAGAAAGAAGGAAGACTTAGAACATGAGGGCTCCCTGTCTTATAACCATGAGAAATTCTGTTCAATTCAAAACCTGGATAACTTAAACCTGATAAAAGCATACTCTTTGCTTTTTTTTTTATACAGTGCATAATTAGATTGCTGCGCTCTCTGCTGGAGATACTTCCACTTTTCTTTGATAACCTCATCATTTTGTTTGTATGTCTTAACTCTGTTTTTATTTTTCTCTTTGCTTTTCTCTCCATGCTTGCCAAGGGAAACTAGAGAAATTAATACATGGTCATTTGTCCCTAGATATAAAGCAGTTCAGAGAGGAGGGCACCTACTAATTATATAACAAGACCTCTATTATGAGGAGCTTTCGTGAGATGAGGAAATAACTGCAAATCTAGTATCTGCTTGCAGAAACACACTCTTGTCCTCCTCACTGATATTCATCCACTGCTGCCTAAGCTCACGCTACAAACCTGGCTGTCTTTTCTAGGGCTCTTGGCAAAAGTACGCACAACACCATTCCCTGATGCTCAGATTCAGATTAGCCCAGAGCAAAGTGACAGCAGCCAGAACAGCCAGGATCTGGCTGTGATCAACCACACTACATTAATTGCTCTTTCCAGTTCTGATGACATCAGGGAAGCAGGGGAAAGCCTAGGGTAAAAAAAACCCCAACAAGTTCTGCTGTACTTCTGTTTCTTTCAGACCTTGGAGGAGGCCCCAAAGGGCTCCCATGAAACCAAATTTTAACGTGTTATGAGATGGCTAAGGTGTATTCACAGTTACATCTGACTAGATCCAAAGAAAGTCTCTGGCAGTATAGGTGCAACTACTTCTTACTTAGACACCTGTAGCTGACAGGGAATTTGGCTCATTTTCTGAAAACTGACTTTGTAAATTTGTTATCACAGCACTGCTAAGGGACTAGAAAAATGCAGAGGTTCTGAATTTCAGATCATATAGAATATGAAGTCCCAGCCTCCTGTGTTTATTGAAGACTAGATAATCTTTTGTAAAGGTTTTGAATCTGCACTCTTAATATCCTGGGAAGCGATTATGCCCTCTATACTCACTCTAGGCCATGCTGCCTCTCAAAAAGGAGTGCTACTGAAGTGCAAAGTCTAATAATTGTCACACGTAGCAGATATACTATTAAGTACATCCTGACAAAAGATTAATAGCAGGGGTGCTGCACTGCAGGACTGAGGCAGGTAACCAAACGAGTTAATGTCAAATGCAGGATTATCCTCATTTGATGCTATTTCATATGCCTCCTTTCTGCATAATCTCTCCCAGCTGAGACCTAAACTAGGTGTTTTCAAATACACAAAGTAGAAGCTCTACCTGGTGTGCTAAAGGAGATCCACTATTAGCTGTCAGCAGGAGAGACATCTTCTTTTCAAGTATTCAGCCAGCAGTCAGGATACAGCATTACACTGCCAGCTGACAATGACAAAATGCCTGCCATGACAAGCCCTACCTAGATTTTGCTAAATTATCATTATTTATTATTTGAACTGCAGCAGTATCCATGTCAAGGGCCAGAGCCCTTCTGTGCTCATCTCTGTATGAATAGAGCAGAGAACGTGGCTCCTTTTACTTGATTTCACCCTTCCACATCCCTCACTGCTCATATAGAAGGTCCAATGCTGAAAAGGTGTATGAAGGACAGGATATAATCTTCTGGCCAGAGGATGTACTTTTTTTCAGTCTATGCAAAGACCAGTGAAGTCCTGGAGACACTTTCTTAACACAAGTAGCACCTTTCCAAAAACTGGTTAAAAGAGCATAGAGGCTGCAACAATCAAACATATGAGAACTATACCTGTCCATACCTTTGTGTGCCAATTCATCAGCTTTTAGTTATGTGACCATGCACCACTTTATCCTCCTACAGGATTCAGAACTTGTTCAGTGCATAAGGTGCACAACAGTCTTCAGTGACAGACTCTGGTATTTTTCTTCTCCTTGACCGGATTATTGCCCATAGGCCTTCATTCCTTGTGTTTAAATCATCAGTGAACACATAATTACCGATACCCTCCTGAGCTTCTCTACTGTGCTCATCACTGTACAATATAAGTGCTTCACAAAACACTAATGCTTTCAGCCTCCCTCTGAGGTGAAGGGAAAGGACTCATTTTGCACAGGAATGTGAATCAAAGAAAGATGAAGGTAAAAAGTGCCACTTCTTGTGGCTGCCCAATTTCAGACACAGAGACTGGATCACCTGGGTTAGTTAACACGACACAGGACACACAAGATCCAAACCAGCTGTCAGTAGCTTCAAGCCACGGCTGTGAGCAATTCAGCTCCTCTGCAGAATTTGGCTGGGCCTTCAGAAGAGAAACTGCATGAGCCTAGTGGTCACTTCTGACTAATTCAGTTTGCCCAGTATGAGGCTGAGATTGTGTTGCAAGAGCAGGGTCCACCCTCCAGGCAGCAAACAACCTGGTAAAAGCCTCCCTCCTGTTTTACAGTTGCCTGGGTCAGGTGAGGTAGGGTCCTGTGGTTCTGATCCAGAGAAGATATGTTCATCCTGTGCAATGAAGCAGTCAGGGGCCCTTAAAAGATAATACTGCGCAAGTCTGAAATTAAAGATGGTATCAAAGCACAATCACAAGGGGGCAGTACCTTCATTCACCTTAATGACTGGCTCATATATGCTTTATTTTGCAGCTTCTTCTCTCTTCTAGGGAAATTCTGTCTAGTGCTATATACAAGTATTTTGTCCCAGCTTGCTTTACCTGGACAGTTCCTGGTCTGACTCCTGTCTTCTCTGAAGACCCCTTTCTTTTTCATAGTCAGGAAAGGCTGTTATGTCTGGGCAGACAGTTTAGCTTCCATAGGCTTCCCAAAGACCTACGAGATTAACTAGAGCTGCAGCCGCACAGAAAGGGCCTCCTTCCTCGCTGTGAGCCGTGGACTGGAACATACTGATTGCTTAGTTTATTTAACACATGCTAATAGAAACCTCTTAAGGATTTATCCCTTCGCTGAATGTGACAATTTCTCAAGAACAGCAAAGATCACTTCTCTGCCACCTAGGCTACATCCCTAGCAAACTGTAGCTTTTCAGTGAAATCACAGCAAGAGGTCTTTAGTTTGTTCAGAAAAGTCTCTTCATCCTTAACTTCATTCTGAGATATTAATAACCTTGCTGATGCTTTTTGGAAATATTCAGCATAAGATAGGTATCTGCCAAGAAAAATGCTGCCAAGTATAAACTATTTGGGATAAGTTTAAAAGAGATTGGAAACAAGACCTAAAAGGAGAAGGATTGTGCAATGTTAAATATAGTTAATGCTACCGATATTGCCTGTAATACAAATCCTTCCTGTCTAGCAATTCCATCTAGTGGCCTGCTGAACTGTACTATTTTCTTGCAGCAACTCCTATGAGATTTACCTGCAAGTTTCCAGAAGCTGAGATTTTACACAAAGAAAAGTTTTTTCTACATTTTGATTGTTGCAGACAGGATATTAAATAGGATGAACCTACAGTTTCATATAGTACAGCAGCCCTTGTGCTGAATGCATTTATTTAGAAGACAGTGAGTCACAATATATTAAGTTTTACTGATTGCTAGTTAGTCCTGGAATTTGTTAAAGCAATGACATGTGGCTTGGATTTGACACCATACATCACTGTTTATTTTGGTGTAAGTCTTTTATAGACAGGTGCACATAAGAGAAGTTAAAAGGCACAAACAGAGGTGAGTTGCAACGCTGAAAAAAAGAGCTAGATCTCTTCCTTTCCCTCCTTTCCACTGGGAAGAACGGAGAGGTACGTTTCTTACTTTTCATGTTGAACAGGTATCTCTTACCAAAGAGAGGAAAAGAAAAAAGATTAATTCAAAACGGTGTGAAATTTTGGATCATGCATGCCTGGAAAGCATGACCAAGAAGTGCTGAAATCTTTGGTCTACCACAGGCTCAGTCACACAAGCCTCACCTTCTTTAGTGACTTCAGTTCACAAGACTCAGTGTCCTATTCCTTACCATACTTGCTTAGTCTCTGCCTATGATTCACTCCAGCTCCACAATTGTCTTCAAAATTATTTGTTTCACTTCAGCTTTGCAGGGATGGCCCTTATGTTTGAGATTTTATTGTGTTCAAAACATACACCAACCATTTTCCAGAAAGAGGAGTAAAAGGGGAGAAGACTTACTCCACTGTGGAGACTCTGACAACTATTTGCTTAACCAAAGTTAGAAGCAATGGGAAAAAAGGTTAGTAATTGAAGTGCCATCCCATCTTAACGACAGTAGGGATAGTGCACCTCTACATAGTATATGTATTTAACAGATGTGGTCCAAAACTGCTGCCATAAATCATATTCCATATTATGGAGCTTTGTAATTGGGACTGTGGTTACACAGACTGCAGACTTATATTGCAGAGCTATGATATCATACCTGTGGAATAGTATACAGCTATTCAAGTACATCACAGTTGTATATGACTATTGAAAAGAAATGCTTAAAAAAACCCCAGCAGCACTTATGCTAATACCAAGTATTTACAGTGCTGTCACTTTCAAGGTTTGGCAGGCTCATGGTTTCTAACACACCAGTTGCATGCCCCATTTTCTCTAGGAGTGCAAATCCCCACAGCCAGTTTTTGAAGTTGTTAGTGTGTCATTTTTGCTGGAGAGGCATGTCTGAGCCTTGCCAAAAATGGGTCTTTTAGATCTCAAGAAATTGCTGTGGGGACATGCTCTTTTGCCTCATTGCAAATTGAAGGTGGAGGCTGCTTTTAAGCCAAGCACCAGCAGCACTCTTTGTCTGAGTGCCATAAATGCAAAACCAATATTTTCTGAGACTAAGGCAGGGTAATATTTTTTTTTTAAATACTAAAGGAGCTTTTTTTCAGTTAACATATAGCAATATCACAAATACAAGAATGTTCTGCAGTTCCATTTTTCCTCCTAATTTTCTCTAACTCCCCTTCTTTATTGACATTCTTGCTTTCTTTCTTCTCCCATAAAACTTCTGCCCGCCTCTTCCCCTGCTACTCTGCTCTTTTGTCTCCAGAACAACTGTTTTCTTCCACATGCAACTGAACTGGCTGAGTGAAAATCACAGCACTTCTCATGATACTGGATGAGAACAGTACTTCCATGGTAAAAAAAAAAAAAGATAAAAAAGATAGTTTAGCCACAGAACGTCTAATCTTTCAATGTAGGAACTAAAATATTTTAAAAACTTGGAGATGAATACCAAGAATTTCTAGCCAAACATTGTCATTGAATAGTACCACATGTCTGTGCTTTGCTCTCTGACTATAAAACATAGGAACATTTCACTGTCCCTTATATCTATGACCAGAAAAATGCAAGTGACTGAAGTCACAAACCTATCCCAGAGCTTGAAAACAGATTCTTGGGCACATATAGACACACCATTACTGCTGGTAAGATGGAGTATTATCTGCATTGGACAATAATATCCCCCAAAAGTCCCTCATGGTAACCTTTCTAAACAAGAAAAAAAAAATTTAGTACTTTAAATTAAGCTCCAGTGAACATACGCTATAGAGACTGCAAAATCCACATACTGACAAAACAAAATGGTTACTTAAAGATGTGAGTATACATTCTCATTTGCATGTGTGTGTATAACACAGAAAATAAGAATATACAATACAGGTAGAAAATGCTATTCTTACCTTATTGCACTGGCAGATAAGTGGCCATAAGAACCACTGGCTGAGGAACTGCTACGAGAATTATTGAGAATTGTGACCAAGGAGTTTGGAGATGTCCGTATCATGGTCTGAAGGTCAAAGCTGTGATCAGATAGGGGGGATATGGATAATGTACGCTTTCGGCTTGGTCTAGCTGATAATCTTGGACTCGGAAACCTGGCACCTGTTATGTAAACACAAATAATTATCCACCCAGGTACTTAACGGCATTTATTTTTTATCAGTGATGGGTAGAGGGAGTCACAAGACACCAAAATGCTGTGACAAGCCCACTCTCTCCACTTGTGATCTACTGGCTATGATTGAGAAAAATTAGGAAGAAAAATCTATCTTCCTGTGGCTTACCTCAGGGGAGCTCTGTTTATTAATGTGCAAGCAAAATGATAAATTGCTAAACAAAAGGAAAAGACTTTTATGAGTTATCCTTCTTATTTCTAGTGATTTATGAATCTGATGGCTTTTTAGACATTCACATCATTAATTCAACCATGAGCAATGAGATGGTAGTTCAGATCTGGCCTACCAGCAAACCCAAACACGTATCGCTTTAATACACCAGCCAAAGCTAAACTTGTAAAATAGAGGGAATGCTTCTTTTGTCGACCACAATCCTGCCCGGTCGATATGCAAAACTAAAACTCAAGACTGAAAAGACACTACAAAAGCCAGCTCTATCAGCAGAAGTCAAACTGACAGCCACAGCATTAAACTAAGAAAAAAAAGGCTTTATTTGAATACATCCAAGATCCTACGATATTCTTGTGTTGGGGCAATACAGGGTCCTACAGTCGCCAAATTTATTTAAAATCAGAGAATAGGCTTTTCAAAGCAGTGAAAAGAAGGCAACTGTAGAGATACTATTTAACAAACATATATTACATTTCTAAATTCTTTGTGCTATTCTGAGAATCTCTACCTCTTCTGATCTCTTTTACCATGTCATCGCAACTCACTGCAGTCCTGACAGAAGATTCATCACCTCAAATTTCTTCTCTTTATTTAATTAATTTTGATCTCAGTTGAGACTGGGAAGGAGACAATTAGCTTCCCCACTGTGTACTGAACTATTTCTTTTAACAATACTGCTGCTTCTACCTTTTTAATCCCTTTAACCTGTAGTAAAAGAGTAAGTCCTAATGATCCTTACAGCCAAGGTCATGCAGGTCTTGGGTTTGATGCCTACTTCACAGCTACTTCTCCCAGAATCCCTGACATTTTCTGTAACTTGCTAATAATTCACAGTTGTCCACAGATCTTCATTATGGGTCTGCTTTTCCTACTTCTTGGTCATCTTTTGGTGCCCAGAACCTTTCTTCAATATGGTATTTAAAAGCTTATGTGCCTAACATTAAACAGGAGAAGACCCAACTGACTCCAATTAGACTTATCTCAAGGATAGAGCTGGATTCGTATGTGCCATTATGTTCTCCTTACGCACCTGAGCGAGTTGTCTTCCTTTCTGTGTGCACTGTCCAAGACTTTCATCTGGTATGTTGTGATTGTGTGACCCAATCTCTGTCTATAGTCCTTCTCCTAATCTGTGCTTAATTTTGCTTCAGTCAGCCAGCTCTGGTGTCAATTTTCTTTGGCATCTGGCTAACAGAGACTTTTTTTTTTTTCTCTCCTTTATACTCTGTCTTTACAATAGGCCTCAACCCATATTGCTTCAGTCTTTTAATGACTATTCATAATCTTGATTCATCATTTAAAATTTAGGCATAGCTATTTATTTCTTCCTAAAGCTACTATATATCATTTTATGTAATCTGCTTTATCTCCTTTTTATGAGCTTGCAATTGTACTGGGTCTGCTTGATATTTTACCAATGCTGTGCTTCATGCCTTTCAAAGGCAGAGATCTTTTATTTGTGCGAAAATAAAAACCAACAATGATGAGCAACCTAAGAAGCTACAATGAATTCAATAATGAAATATAAAACACATGTCATGGTAAACCAATAATAACAGTAATATCAGTAAGTCCAGTTTTGACTCTGTACAACTACAAAGGGATTGCCACTTGCTTGGGAAATTCATTACAAGTCTGCTAAACATGGACTGATAGCTACTGATGCTAAGCGCACACAGGTTTTATCAAAAAAGGGGAACAGTTGTTAAGAATATTTGTATCTGAGCGTCTCTCCTTTGAAGCCAGTCTGGGTAATAAAAGCAGGAGATGATAGCTGTGTTTTGCTGCTTCTGTGATCCACTTATTTTCCATGCCACAACTGCCCAAGCGGACTCGTCAGTACTCCAGTCTGCATTTCAGAGAGGACTAAGCAAGGACTACCAACAACTGTTCTAAGCTCTTATGATCTTGGGAGAGTGGCATGGTTACCCCTCAATATACCACACAGTTACACCACAGCTCTTGCAAGAGGTCTCTCTCTCCTCAGCCTGTCAGCTGCTGTCAGGGCACCCATTTTATCATTCTGCAGGGTACACAACAGATCTACAGCCAGTGATGGAGAAGGACATTCCTTCCAGCTGCACTGGGCAGAATCTCTGCTTCAGCCACACCACGCAGCAGTCTCAGGCTTTCTCTTCCCTTCCAGGCAGTGCCTGTTTCAGGTCCCACCTAGATGTAGGAATTCAGCAGTCCCTTCCATCTACCTGGGACAGAAACAACCTCCGAAGGGCCAACAGTCTCCTGCAAAAAAAGGGAATATTTCTCCTTCACAGCAGGAGCCAACGGATGAAGCCAGGCAAAAGCTCTACACAATCTGACCACAGGAAAGGGGGATCCACTTCAAGAGAGGCCACAACTTTAAAAACTGAAAATACAGTTAAATGGAATTACTATTTTTTCAGATCTTTGTGGTCTAATTAGGTTTCACATGCCTAAAAAGTATTAAGCGTGAGCTGACCACTCATTACACTGCAGGACATTTGTTAAATCATTCATTTAGCATAACATCAGTCTTAGTTAGCATGTTACTATAAAAATGAATAGGTCACAATTTGTTAGTGCCTCTAAATACTAACTTTTCACCTTGCCCAGGCATTTATTTCCAACACAAACACTTCATATTTACTTAGCAATTTGAGACATTCATCTGCTCACAGTATTCTCCCACTGAAGCATTACATTCCCCACTGAATAATGTTTAAAAGCCAAAGAATGCAGGAGCATTGATTCACTAAAAATCCATTTACTTATTTGCAAGTGATGAAAAAACCCATCACCTTTGGCAAAGCATGGAAATGGAAGCTGACAGTGAAGATTTATTTAGGAATGTCCTCATTTTGGAGTAGACATTGTAGTAATAAAAAGTCAGTAGATGATAGTAAAGACTTGAGTACGCCAACAAAAAATCCAGCAGGTGTCAGAAAAAAAGATCTTATTCCTAGGGTGGAGATCAATTCTAAAATAACAGACATCTATCTCCATCATAAATTTCAAAAATTGAATATGCCATCCAGCAAATTTGCCCACAAATTTGATTTCTAAGTTGAAGTTTTTAGCATTGCTTAATCATTTAAAAGGCAATCTTCAGACATATATCATTTATTCCATCCCTTTAAATCAAACTTGTTTGAACCTGTCTCAGGCACTAGCTTCTGTTGAAGGGTGTGAACATGGGAAGTTTGATTTTTTTCTTTTTTTTCTTTTAAAGGTGTTTTTCTTTTTCTTTTCCTTCTGATTTCTGCTCACAGATGTGTAAACTTTCGTTTTCACGTCATGAAAGTTTGTCATAAATTTCGCCTTAGTTTTCAAAATAGTAAATCTGTCATCAGCATGATAGGAAAAGGAATGGCTTTGCTACTCCATCTTCATTCTCCAGCTATGCCTGAAAATCAGGATTCAAACCCAGTCAAAAGCTTCTCACATTGGCTTAACTTTTCAGGCTGGCCATATTCTTTAAGTCAGTTTGGTTGCTATTAGTATCTCTAATGCCAAAAGTTGTAGGCCAATGATGAATATCTTTGAAAAAGAAAAACATCCTATTCTGGGTAGGCATGGTGCAAAAGTTAAATCAGAGTGAGGATATTAATACTCTCAGGGTGAATCTAGAAACCTCAGGGAAAATGTTTGCTTTCCATTCAACACCATTTAAAGGCAGAGTAAAAACATTCCCCAAGTGAAAAAATGCAAGTATCAAACCTAAAAGATTGTGATCTTTTAAAATATGTAAGTGCTTTAAAGACAGTGTTGGCATACAGTATCTTTACAGCCACAACAAGGAATTTTGGTTGTAGTGCTGTCGATACCTTCCACATCCATTCATTCCCCTCCTCATTATTTTGATGATATACTTAGGAAGTACATCTGAACCTTTGAGATGACAGAAGATGACAAGATTTGGTCAGGGATTCTGGCCACCAGAACTGTATAATATCAGAAAATCATGGTCCACTTTTTGTGCCATACAGGACAGGATGAGAAAAAAATTACAGTCAAGCATACACAATCATCTAGACCTAATTTTTCCACAATATATTAGACAGTTCATGGACAATGAAGTTCAGAACTTCGAGAAGTCTACTGCTCTTTAGTCAAAACATAACCTTCTGATTCATGCTTCTCCTAGTCATATTATCCCCATTTTGAAACCAGTTTTCCAGCATAACAGAGTAAACCAAAAGGCCGCAAACTACACAAACTATATGTAATGTGCTTTTGTGCCTGTAACATACTTCTGTTGAGACTATTATTTGTACTGCTGGAGAGGGCAGAGATGCCAAATTACTGTGCTAGATGCTATATAACCACACAATTAGGAGACAGCCTTGCTTCACAAAAGACGAACCATGTCTTGCTTGCATCTGTTTGGTTGTTGTGTGGAATAAATGAGCAGCAGCCTCTGAGTGAGTTGAGTCAATTTGCTCCAAATTTGATAGCAGATAATGAGGGAAAGTTTCTCTTTTCTGTTTCCTTTGACAAAACTGGGCAAAGGCGAAAGAGTGCTTTTAAGATCACCATACAAACCTCAAGAAGAAAGATCCAAACAAATGGCATTGCTTTGCATTGATCACTGTACTTGGCTATTAAACACAAACATGGGCACTGTTTTTGTAATTTTAAAAGTCTAATATCAGCTTTCTGCTAATTGTTTTGTTCTCATTTCTAATCTAAAATTCTGACAAAGAAGAAAGGGGTTTTCTTGAGCATGATGAATGATAGGACGTTCAGATTCCTACTTAATGACAATTAATTTACTGTATACCCATGCAAGTTAAGATAGTTTTAATTAGTTTTTACAAAGTAAAAGGGTAACTTCATATTCTATTTAGATAAAAGCAGCTATTGCCTGACTAAACAAATTCTCATCAAATACAGAAGGTGAGATGAGTGACCTTACTGGAATTCACTCTTATTTTAATTCTCTACTTACTGTTTAAAAATAACCCATTTGCATAATACTGCTCCATGTTTTTTTGTCTTAAACTCTGAAATAAACCCTAATTGAAAAGTTGCTGCTATAATGAATCCCAAATGTGTGATCTTAATTTTAAAAACAAATGCAAAATGAATTAGAGAGCATATTTCAAATATATCATAGCTAAAGCTGGTGACAGCAAATTCCTTATTAGAGATACTGTTTAGGTACCTTTTATGAACAGGCTGAAGTTATGGGCAAAGGTCTAAATGTTTTCCTTTAAGTAAGAAGTGATAAAATTTTTGGAATGCAAAAGCTGTAATTCTATGTAGATTACAGCATACATAAGCTAACTCACGGAGGTCCTTTGTGCAAATGCTATTATTTGTAGGAGTACTGCCATGTCTTCTGTCTTTCTTAAGTCTTCTGGCATAAATCTGGGTATCTATCTTCTTATACACCAGACAGACACATTCAATGAAGTCTGCATCCAAATATATGGTTTTGTACTCTACTTATATGCATTCAGAAACTCCCTCCCAATAGAAACCAAACCCATTAAGTATAAAATATCCCTGTTGTTGCAGAGGGTGTTGGACTAGATGACCTTCAAAGGTGTCTTCCAATCCAAACTGTTTCATGATTCTATGATCCCTTGACTTCAACCAAGTCATGTCCATTCATACAATCTGGGGATTTGTCCTTGCAACTGGAACCCACCTGAACAATGCACCATAACAGTTTCCATACTGCAAGGTATTATTAATACTCATGAAATGCATTAGCAGTGCACCTCACCTCTCTCTATTCTTCTAAAAATCCAAATCAGGAAGTACCATATTCTTAAGCTTTCAAGCACTGAAACCTGCACAATAATTTCTGGTGTAAGTCTAGACTACATAGGTGTGTTTATTATGTTTCTGAAGTGGGCTCAAGGTATACTACATTACTGTAAAATCACTATGCATGCTACCAGTGCAGTAAAACTGGTAACAGGAGAGGAATTAAAAATTCTTCACTATCAAGGTAATAGAATGAAAACAGTTTCCTTGTCCAGTTCCACGATTATCTGTCTTGCCTGATTCTTGTAAAATTGTTCGTCAACTACTTCACACTCCCAGGCATGTGTTCTGCAGGGATGACTATGTTCCCATGTGTTGCAGAGGTGAACCTCCCAACTCCCACACCCCTTGAGATCAGCAGCTATGGCATGCAGCCAACAGCAGACAAGAAGAAACTGCATGCCAACAAAGGTTTTTAAGAGCTGTGGGACAACAAAGTGATCTAATGCTATTGTATTGCTCGGTACTACCAAGCAAGAGTCAACAGTTATCACCCCTTCTTGCCTGGACCTTTTATTTTCCTTGTTGGAAGGAAATTAGTACATCTCAAAAACCATGTAAACATCTTAGGACTAGAGGGGAGTGCTCTGTATAATCCCTTTTGGCTAATCAAAAGCAGCAGTAGTGAGCAGTTTGGAATGGGGTGCTCTCTTTTCCTCCTTCACCATAAAAAAAAGGACAGATTAGAGGTCTGAAAGATATTGAAGTGGGTAAATGAGGCTCTTAATAATGGGAAAAACTTAGATAGGATTCTTGAGAATTCAGCAAACTGCTTCACCTTAGAAGTGATCTCAAAGTTTTGTCTCTTGCACACAACTTGTAAGTATGGCTACCACCTTCTAAAAAAAGAGGGGAGCATGCTCTCCTAATGGAAAAATAGATGTAAAGTTTTATTAATGTTCCCCTCAGGGAAATACCCAACCTAATCATGAAAGTGAGTTATTGATTTTGAATAAAAAATGATATTTTCGTAAGCACTCAAGGCTTGCTGCAAATAAAACCTGTAGCCTGTTTGCAGGAGCAGTCCTTTTCCTCTCTCTACTTACTTTCAAAATTTACTTTTAAATTTGCTTTAAACCTTGTACATATGGCCCTCCAGTCTCACAACGAGGCTCATGTTGACTCCCATTTCTCTATCTGCATGAAGGCCTTTTTAGTCAGACCAGGAACAACCCATGTGGCTCCCTCGGGAGGCCTGTCTATATTTCTAGAAAACATCACTTACTATCCATGGCATGAAGATATTCCATATGAAGAGCACCGGCTCCAGCAGTGGCAGCTGAAGGAATGATGTCTGCATACGGGCTGCGCTGGCCTGCCAACAGAGCCATCTGATGGTAATATTCAGCTGGACTGACACCAGCATGTGGAGCTAAAAACAAAACATAAAAAGCACCATTAATGATGTAGGATAAACAAGAAAGAAAGTTTTATCGCATTGCTGGTTTCCCTGGCTATTAAATCAGCTTGTTTATTTTTTAATGTAATGCAACATCTGCACTGTGCCACCACAGGTCAATATACTTCAACCAATGATACTCCAAAGACACCATTCAAAAAACAGCAGGGCATAAAATATTAATGTGTTTGGTGATCTCATTTTTTTAATATTTATTATTAAGTGACTCAAAAAGTGACAGACTGACAGCAGTGGAAACTGATATGAATCATTTAGTGACATAAAAAAGCAGGAAACCTTTCCTGGCAATTTACTCCCAATTACCTCATCTCTGGCCCAAAGGATTCTGTCTCTAGGGTAACAACATGGCTGAACATCCATAAGCATTCAAGTTTCTGCAGTCTCTGCTCAGGACACCAGAAGATCTCCACTCACAGTGGCAGTTCGTATATAAGTTCAGAAATAAACAAGAACAAAGCAAGTTTTCAGGCCAAATGCCAGTTTTCCATAAACACCACAGCAGTGGTATTTTTAAAGGACAGACTGAAGTCAATGAATATGGTCATCCAGTCTTTCTCAGTCCATATGTAAACGTACTTGACATATAAGTATGTCTGCAGAGTCAAAACCACAGACTGCATAGGTTCTACATCCTGTCAGTAAGCTTATGAGTGATGTAGTCCTCTGATATTGGTGTACAGAAGCCATTCTCTCCTGCAAAAATAATGTGTGAGTTTTCTCCTCCCTTGCAGTTTTCAAGGCAACTCTGGACAAACATAAAAATCCGTCTCATTTTAATATCGCCTCATCTGAGCAGGCTTCAAATACTACAGTAGGTAGACGTTCATTTCATGGGCCTGTGTGAGAAGCACTCTTAAAATAAGCTAGGTGCCATCTCCTTGATTCTGACACAGGCTTGCTTTGTGTCTTGAGGCAACCAGCCCTCCTTCCTCTCTGCTCTCTACTTGTCCCACAGAATCACAGAATAACCAGGTTGGAAGAGACCCACCGGATCATCAAGTCCAACCACTCCCACCAATCCCTAAATCATGCTCCTAAGCACCATGTCTACCCTAACCTTAAACACCTCCAGGGACAGTGACTCAACCACCTCCCTTGGCAGACCGTTCCAATGCCTAACCACCCTCTCCGTGAAGAACTTTTTCCTAATCTCAAGCCTAAACCTCCCCTGGCGGAGCTTCAGGCCATTCCCTCTAGTCCTGTCCCCTGTCACTTGGGAGAAGAGGCCAGCTCCCTCCTCTCCACAACCTCCCTTCAGGTAGTTGTAGAGAGTAATAAGGTCTCCCCTCAGCCTCCTCTTCTCCAGGCTGAACAACCCCAGCTCTCTCAGCCGCTCCTCATAAGATTTGTTCTCCAGCCCCTTCACCAGCTTTGTTGCCCTTCTCTGGACTCGCTCCAGAGCCACAACATCCTTCTTGTGGTGAGGGGCCCAGAACTGAACACAGTACTCGAGGTGCGGTCTCACCAGTGCCGAGTACAGGGGGAGAATAACCTCCCTGGACCTGCTGGTCACGCCGTTCCTGATACAAGCCAAGATGCCATTGGCCTTCTTGGCCACCTGGGCACACTGCTGGCTCATGTTCAGTCGGTTGTCAACCAGCACCCCCAGGTCCTTCTCCTCCTGGCAGCTTTCCAGCCAGGTCTCTCCTAGTCTGTACCTCTGCTTAGGGTTGTTGTGCCCCAAGTGCAGGACCCGGCATTTGGCCTTGTTAAACCTCATGCCATTGGTCTCAGCCCAGCAGTCCAGCCTGTTCAGATCCCTTTGCAGAGCCTCCCTACCCTTCAGCAGATCCACACTTCCACACAGCTTGGTGTCATCTGCAAACTTGCTAAGGGTGCACTCAATGCCTTCATCCAGGTCGTTGATAAAGACATTAAACAGGACTGGACCCAGGACTGAGCCCTGGGGAACCCCACTTGTCACTGGCCTCCAGCTGGATTTAACTCCATTTACCACCACTCTCTGGGCCCGGTCATTTAACCAGTTTTTCACCCAGGAGAGTGTGCGACCATCCAGGCCAGAGGCCGACAGTTTCCGAAGCAGAATGCTATGAGAAACTGTATCAAAGGCTTTACTGAAGTCCAGGAAGACCACATCCACAGCCTTTCCCTCGTCCAAGAGTTTAGTCACTCGGTCATAGAAGGTGATCAGATTACTCTGGCAAGACCTGCCTTTCATGAACCCGTGTTGACTGGGCCTGATCACCCGGTTCTCTTGCAAGTGCTTCATGATCGCACTCAAGATCACCCGCTCCATGACTTTCCCCGGTACCGAGGTCAGGCTGACAGGCCTGTAGTTTCCCGGATCCTCCCTGCGTCCCTTCTTATAGATGGGCACGACATCAGCCAGCCTCCAGTCCAGCGGAACCTCCCCAGTCATCCAGGACTGCTGGAAGATGATGGAAAGGGGTTTGGCCAGCACATCCGCCAGTTCCCTCAAAACTCTTGGGTGGACTCCATCCGGCCCCATAGACTTGTGGGCATCTAGCTGGGCAAGCAAGTCTCTAACTACCTCCTCTTGGACCTTGGGAATCTCATACTTCTCTTCCAACCCTTGGGGTTGTGCACAGAGGGAACAATTTTCCTTACTGTTAAAGACTGAGGCAAAGTAGGCATTGAGTACTTCAGCCTCGTCTTTGTCCCTTGTTACTGTTGTTCCCTCTGCATCTACTAGGGACTGGAGATTCTCCCTAGCCCTCCTTTTGCTGTTGATGTATTTGTAGAAAGACTTTTTGTTGTCTTTCACAGTCTTGGCCAATCGCATTTCTAGTTGGGCCTTAGCCCTCCTGATTTTTTCCCACTTGCAAAATAGTTTAAGTTTCCTTACACTCTGCTCACCAGAAGATAGTACATAAGTTTGCCTAAAATACTTCAAGATTTAGGTTAATGGGCTAGACCCCAACATATGACTTTTATATTCTTTCATATCATTTAATGAGATTTTTCTTTGATCCCAGCAACTGAATCTTGAACAGAAACAAAATTTTAAGCTGAAATTCTTTTAATTGCCACCTTAACTTGAATTTATTTTAATTATCACCTTAACCTGAATACTGTTACTTACATGGTATTACTAAGAAGAATTTATGTTTACATTAGAGAACCAGATGCTAAGTGTAAACCTTAGAAGCAAAGATTCAACATTTACACTGAAAGGAGGTAAACACAGCACTGGAGTTTGGCGAAAAGTTTATTCAGCAACAGCATTTCTTAACTGTGTTTTTACCAAAGAAAACGGAAGAATGTGCTTTTGATGTTATAATGTTAAAAATAACCAATTTCAAGAAAGGTTCAGAAAAAACAGAAGTACACAAAACAGGAACAGTAATGCTATAAATAATGAGCTGAGATATGTTAGAAGTGGTTGGTATTTTTTCCAAATGACAAATTGACTTCTCAATTAAACATAACCTATTTCAGCCACCACCACTTTCTCTGAAATGGCAAGAAAAACATTCAGACCAAATTTTAAGAGGAGTAACTCACACTGAATCACTGATTTTAAATATTTTACAGTAGTCGGCAACCACTGTATCTTTCCAGACACACTTAAAATACTTCCCGAGCTCTCTGACATAAGTGTCTGGGTTAACTAACAATAACATTGTTAGTTACTGCTGCAGAAAACACAGTGAGCGCATAATTGCACTACTAAATGAGAAACGCCCTGGTGCTCTTTAAAGATCATTCCTTACTACTTTATTCAAACATAAAAAATTAGCCTACTAAATGATGTATTGCATGAAGGGTAAATGAAGGGTATATGGGAAGTCCACAGCCCTGAATCTTCTCCTGTTTATTCCTGGGGAGCTGCAGATTTTACCCAGCATTTCTTAGAAGGGGAGGCATTTACTACCACACTGTGGGCACTGCTGAGCTTTGTTCGAGCACTCTGCTCTACATACACCAACAACTTGGCCTGTACCCCTGCCTCAAACACTCTGTGCTACTCAGACAAGTCCCCAGCCACCCCCAGCCTAGTGATTGTGCCAGGTAAGGTGAAATAAAAAGACAGAAAACAGCCTACCATTACTGCTGCTGGGACAGTCATTAATTAGAGCTGGCAAGACTTGTAGTGAACATGAAACTGCTCTTCGTTATGTTCCAGATTATTTTGGCTCCTGGCCATCCCCAGATTTGTGAGTCGACAGGCTGAGCCCAATAGCACACTGACCTAATTATCTAACTGGTCTAAATCAATTAGGGTAGCAAGAGAAATCTCGCTATTACTTTCAGAAGGACAATAACAACTGACAAGTTTTCACGGTTCAAATGCTATACAACTTAAGCCACCGTGTCCATTATGTTATTACTACATCATGTGCATGTACCCCTTTAAATCAAAGGGGGGATTTATTTGCATTCTAGTAGAGCCCAAGCCATGACTTGGACTATCTGATCCCAGGAACCTACCCCTGAAAAAAAACATTTCATTCTATATGTCTGACTGACCACACAACAAACTGGACTCCAGAGAATAAATGCAACAGCATTTCACTAAGTACGCCTTTTTACTGAACTATCTCCCATGCCTCAATCAAGTTACCGTATATTCACAAGGTGCTGCACAACACCTGGGGTCCAGTAACTGATCACAGATGAGCTGTGAACCTAGAGGAAATATCAGCTAAGACGTCTTTGTTTAAATTCCAAAGCAAGAAGCTTAAGCTAGTAAGTTTAGCTTGTGTTTATGAAAGGCTAAGGTTGCGTATACAGACAGCAATCAAAGCTCACAGGATGAGTGTTATGACATGGCCTACTCAACCACGTTGTCTACACCCAAGTGCCTCATGCCATCTGAAAGCCCTAAGTATTCAAGGCACCCACATGATGCTGGACAGTATGAGACAGGCCTTAGAGAAGAAAATTGCTTTTCTGTGGTGGCAGTTGGAGTTACAGCATGGTATTTCAGACTTGAACTGACACCAAACACCTACACTGTAGACCAATGAATCTTAGCATCACTGTAGTTACAAGGGAGCTCCAGACTCAGCTGGTTGCATTGAAGTGTCTGTATCTGGGTGAACTGAGTAGCTCAATTAGGCTCCACCAACTGTGCTACCTAGATCTCACTGAACTGTAATGGCAAAACAACACAGAAAGATCACAGATTTCTATACTGTACAGACCTAAATTTAGGTGCTAGAACCTGGAACTACCTATCTGAGACATTGTAGAGTTTCAGAGATATTACAACTGGCCTGGTGAATACAGCAAAGCACTTCTAGGAAATCTCTGCCTTTCTAGAGTGCTGACTGGGCGTTGGGTCAGGTATCCTAGAGTATCTCATATAGCACTACGTGCCTATACCTATGCAAGTGAATACAGCGTTGCATACCTGAGACCAAGAATGTACACAGGTTAATGTCATATGGTTATGTGACAGGTGGCAGTTCCCTTCCCTTCTTTCTCTTGTGTGTGCAACTGGAGCACACCTTAAGCATAAATAAAGTTCTGCAGAAATCTGATCTAAAGTAGTCTGCATATTAGGTTTTGTGAAATGCCCAGGCAGACACTGTAAGACTTTTACAAATTTATGCCCTCGCTTCATAGCTTTATCTTCTTTATCCAATATCAAAAGCTCCAAAGCTCCCCAAGTCAAAACACGTATTTCTGAGCATTCAAACTGTGCCTTCAATTTTTCTTTTTTTATGTTTTGGCTAAAATAAAAAAGAGCAGAATCAGCAAGGATTCATACAACACTCAAGTGCTGCTAGAAAAGCCTTGTGTGCATGCCACATACCTTGACTGACAGTAGGTCATTAAAATTTATTCTTATAAGGACATGTGCATATAACTGATGGATTAACCATAAAGGTATATGTTCTTACAAACGAGGATTAATTAGTTATCCCCTTGGATAGGGTGCACCACTCATTTTTCAAATTCAGCTAAAGGCAGTTTAACTCTGTTTGGTAAGTTTCTGTGTACACTGGGAAGACCTTTCCCATAGTTAAGATAATAGTTTGTCTTCACTATATATTTGTTTGGGAGTATGTTATATTTTAGCTACCTTCAGCAAATGCTACAATTTTAGAATGTTCCACTACTTACTATACTATTGAAAATCCCACTGCTAAAATGCCTGAGCCTTTTTGTAACTTTATTCATTGCTCACTTTGGCAAAATTCCCATTGAAATGAACAGGAAATGTGCCAAAATAGTGACAAGAGTGATTGCAGGTGTTCACTTCAACCCAAATAACCTGGAAAATAAGAGTCATGGTCACACTGAGACCTAAAGCATCAATATTTCATCAATATGGGTGTACTTCCCGTCATATAAACTAAAGTGGCTAGTCTTTATTATCAGCCACCTCTTCTACATGAGCATAACTTCACTTGACCATATTATCAGCTAGGATAAACTGAAATAATTCTAAGTAATTTTAGCAGACCTATTGACCAAACGTAACGAGTCAGTGCATGCTTCATATGATTGAAAAATACTATTTTAATTAATGAGCCTTTCACAGCTGAAGAACTCCACAGAATACACTGATCTATGCTTGTGAAGAATATGGCTCAATTCAGTGTGGAGGCACTGGATTTCTTGGGAGATCAGAATCGCACCCCAGGTCAGCTCCACAAACAAAGATGTTAAAAGACACACACCACCCTTCTAGTTAAATTTTGATGAAGCATGCATTTTTTTCCTTCTCCATGAAGTTTCAACATTTGTGAGATGTACAAATGAGCCGTGATCGGCTGATGAAGTATTGAAACATTTATGACATAATGAATAAGTCTGACAAACCTGCTGAAGCTGCGTTGAACCTGGGGGGGGGGAAATGTTGACAAGATTAATATAATTTAAGTTGCTTTGAAGACAGAAAACACGAAGCCTGTCTTAACCCACCGTCTGTTGGGCTGAGTCCGCGGGCTGCTGAGATCATGGAGAGGGATGGGCTGCTGTGCAGGGACCTGATGTAGTCCATGTAGGGGTTAATGTACGGGTGAGGCGTGCTGAAGGGGGACTCTGATGTTGCAGCAGGATTTCGGTGCGGGGAAATTCTAAGGAACGGAAGCTCTGAGTATGTTGGGCTACTAGATAAGGCAGAAGGCCTAGGAGAGAAGAAAAATAACAACAAAAAGCCAGGTTATCTATACAATAAAGGAAAATGTTGTAAAGTAATGCATTCATTTCTTGAAGAGTAACAACTGAGTTGCACATGTAATAACTTCCACTACAGCCAACTGCCTGGACAGAAAAAGGATAGGAAATTAACTCCTCTCTGTACCTAGTATTAGTGACATTTCTCTGACCAATTTTAACATGACTTTGTGTTTGGTTTAATCTTTACAACCCTCAGTAACGTTTCCCCATGGAGTTCATCAGAAAATCACTTTAATTAGTGTAAAATATATACCCTGTATACTACATTGATTCTTGCTGCAATACAGAAGACATACTGAGATACTCAACCATTTATGCCTTCAAAACCACATGGCTATTGGAAAAAAGTTTTGAGACCTAAACTATGCTGACTCCCTTCATTTGCTAGCTTACTGTCCCTGAAAGTGCAAGATTGCATGTTTATACATGCAATAGAACACTCAAACTTCCTAAGCCATTAAGACAGCTGGTTCCTTTGAAGGAACTCTTCTAATTTTTTTGTTGATGTCCCTTCCCATGAAGGAGGCAGAAAACTTAGTAGTAAAGGAAGAAAGACTGCTGAATATATTTGGTTTTAGCATGGCACCAGAGACCAATGCCTGTAATAAGACCATTTTAATTAACTACCTCTGTCTTAAAATGGGAGAGCTCTGGTGCCTTCTCGTGCTACTTGTATGAAGCTGTAATGAACTAAGGCTGGAACCTGAGTTCACAGCTGACCAAAGATAAACAACTTGCCATAGCCATCATCCCACCCTGCTGACAGGACAGCGTCTGGGCTCTGCGTGGAGACCCTTGTCTCACAGCATCCTGGCTCCAAAGGAATTGGAAAAAGTCCAGATTTCATCAGAAGGGGTTGGAGTGCCTGCCCTTGCCAACCTGCTCTTTGGCAAAAGACAATGATTAGGACTGTCATGCATTTGCTGTAGTCCAACTGGCTGACCCGAACTAAATGCCTTATTGTCCTTGTTTTTCCAATTAATTTAGCATATGTACAGCACAGACACAGGCAGGAGCTGAGAGAGCAGCCTGTTCCTTTGATGCTGCTGCCTTACAAAGAACAATAAAAAAAGAAATGCGTTTTTTCCTTTAACATACACATACCATGATCAACAGAGATAGTTGTCGTCACCTAAAAGGCCAAGAGAATGTCATCTTAAATACGAGTGAATTCAGCCTTGACATAAGCTTGGAAATGCTAGTGAAGGAGTGGGACAAAGAACAAAGTTATGCACTCTTAACACTACACTGGCTTCCCTGCCACAAAATCCATGAGGGCTCATAAAATCTGGGAAATAAAGATTCTTCCTGTTGTGCTTTTCTCCCTTCCCTATTTGGCTTTCTGAAAGGTAAACCCATTTAGCTTTCCTGTATGAAACCACCTCCTAACTCCAAAGTTTTTTAGAGAGTTGTGTTTGTTGTGGGCTAGAAGCAAGAACCAGCAGTATAATCACCATATTTAAAAAGCCTCAAGACATGCAACTAGAAGCAGTTTTCCACCACTGCACAAAACAGGCATCTTCTTTCCACGGAGCATTTTTTCTCTGCATGGTTTTGAAGCACCTTTGTTTTATGGTTGAAACATGGCTTTATTCTTGCTGGTAAAGTGAAACTTGACCAGCCATGAAGCATTTGCTGTCTCACAGTTCCTTGTCAGGCCAAATGCAGAAGGCAGGAGCCTTAAAACTCAAGATGATGTAGGAAGCAAAAAAACAGCTGGATATCACATAAAAGAATGAATTTGCCATCCTGGCAGTAAGTAAAATACAGTACTATAGCAAATTTAATATAAGAGTAACAAATAAACTAAATTTGGATGTCATTTTACAAGTGCTTTTTCCTATTGTGATCTCAACTGAGAAAGAGTTAGAAACCTAGAAAACAGGCAAGCAGGAATCTTGGCTTTATCTGGTACATATCGAACAGAAACTTTAAAAGGTCTTGCAAGAAGAGCCGAAAGCCTGTATCGGCCTCAGTGATTCACTCTCCAGCTGGCCAACAGCCAAATGCCGCTGCAGGAGCAAGATTAAGAGCCAGGCTGTCAGCTTCTCCCTCCAGATCCAATGGGAGCCATTCAAGGACACTGGGACTCAACCGCTTCTCCTCTTCCTCAGCCCTGCCTCTTCCTCCCTCCGCTTATCTGAGCTCCTCAGTCTTCTGAGGATGATACAGAAAGGGCGTCAACCTGGGTAACATCAATCAACAGCAGGCATACAAGCTGCATTACTGGATGCAGAAATTAGGAGTCAACAGATTCCACATGAAATTCCCAGCTCTGGACCCTAACGTTTACTGATCTCTCTCCAGCATCTGATTTTAACATGCTGCTAACTCCTCTGCTCACTTCCAGCCTGTACTCTTCCCAGTCCACTGTGTTTTCAGACCCTTCTTTCCCCACAAACCCATTTTCCTTCCTGCCCCTACCTGCTCTCAGGTCCCACTGCCTAAGACCCCTTGATTACTTCCCATAAATGTCACATATTCTTCCTATCCTTCACCACTGCGATAAACCTCAATATTCCCTCCTTCAAACCAAAATACTACTTTTAGAAAGCGTGCAGCCAAATACACTTACTACTAGCTGTTGCTTTGCAATCTCTTTGCGTACCAATAAAGAACGACTTTTGTACACAACAAACAGCACAGCCCAGGAGTGGCTCTGCAGACACTCATTCAGCAACAAACAAATCAAATCTCCAGATGCAGGTGGCAGTGATCCCCCTGCCCCTCATCTTCATTTCACATGTACTTTATCCCTGGCCTTGGCAAATGGTGTTCTGCCTGGGGTCTGAGGTTAATTTGTGGAACACAATGAGAATCCAGCATGAGAAAAGCAGGGTCATTTTCAGTGATACTGCTTGAGACTTATGCCCTACCTGTAAACCATAGGAAGAAAGATCTAGCTCTCGATCCTCTCCTAAACATGGATTATCCTGTTCAACAACATACCCAATGTGCTAAGGCTTGCTTCAGAAAGAGGGAGCAAAACAGATACATGCTCTTACCTACATCAGGGCCTTTGTGCCTACTCCCAGAGATCCTTAAAACTCAACATAAATTTAACACAAAGCCTGTAATACCTTCAATACTCATTTGAAGTTCAAGGTCTCCAGGTTTGGGAATAAAACAGATCCTATGGCTATGTTCTATCACTGCATTTTTTAATTGTGGCACATTAGACTGTTCTTAGTATTTGTTCATTAACCTTGATTACATCTACATCCCTGACATGAAGAGAAGCAGCAGAGAACAGGGCTGGCTGTGAAGGCATCTTCTCCTTTCCAGACTGCTTTCCTGCTCACCACTGAGCTGCCAAAATATCAAAAATACCACACAGCTTCCACATCTAATACAGGTCTGCCCATTCTCTACCCATCTCCAGCCTGCCAACTTCATGTCCAGACTCCAATGCTTTGGAGAGCCTCAACTACTCAGAAGGAGAATGGCACACACACATGCCAAGGCAATGAGATCAGTGTAAGGGCAAACAGGTGTAGTTTTTCCTATTACTCATGACACTTCTTTTAGATGAACGTTGCAAAGGGGTCTGCATAGTCTTAAAAACTTATGTGGTCACACCAGTTCAGCAGCTGCAAACATCATCAAACGTATGGCAAATCACAAAACACATAAAGACACTTTTTAAAATGTTTTTTCTGGCCACTGCTGAACCACAGGTGAGCTGTGTGTAAGATTTCAGTTGTCACTCATGAAAACAGCGAGCCATTTTGATTTGCTGCTTAACAGCTGAAATGAACACACTCTGCACATGAAGACTGTGATGCCTTTTTTGGCCCATGCAGCCCTTTTTTTTTAACTGAGGAAGGAAGATCATGGGAATTTGAGATTTGATGTGGCAAGCATGAGTGAGTTACATGTATTTCAAAATTATTTCCATACACAGATCATTACCTAGCATTATCTTGAAAGGATCACCACGCATTTTTTTCCATAAGCAGAGAGAATGGGCGTAGGGAAGTTCCTACCACATATTTTAGGTTGGGTTTTGTGTCTAAGTATTAGCCAGTTTTCCAGTTAAGAAGATCAGATGCTCCAAATGCAAGTGGAAATTCTATCCCTTTCTTTGGCAGCAATGGAGTTGTTAACTCATGCAGGTGAAATACTGCTGCCTGGCTGTCATTAGAAGTAAAAAACCTCAGGTAGGTAAGTAAGCATGGAGCCTGTTGACTACATGGCTCTTCAGACAACCTCTCTTCTCAGTGCCGTAATGACAGGATTCAGAAGCATCATTTCCAGTCTCCACCCAAGTCCCTGGTGTGGCAGAGCAAAGTGTGACAGGTACCAGATTAGCTCCCACTATTAGGCTAAAGAGGACATGCAACATTCCCTCCCTTACCTCATTTCTCCCTTCTAGCTTCCATCTGTCCTCACACCTACATTCCTGAACTGATCCTGTGGGTGGAGGCAGAAGGAAGCCACGGGTGAGAATGTACAGCTGCCTTGTATGAATTCTGTCGTTCAAAAAACCTAAAAGATTTTGAGCCTTTAAAAACAAACAAACAAGATTTAACAAAAGTATGAATGAGTTTTTATTTTCCAAGCTGATAGATCTGTCTGTAACTGTTCTATTATGCAATTTCAGAACAAAAATACTAAAATCCTTTTCCACCCTATTTCCCATTCTGTTTTTTTTAATCCCCTTTCCTAGTAAGTCACACACTGTTTTACCATTCCTGTGGACCTAGTGAAGAGTCAGACAGAGGATGAGCCCACAGTGTCACAAAACCCTCTTAAATGGATCTACACTTACATCTGAGTTATGACAGTTAGCCCAGGAGCTGAAGAAGGATGGAAGGGAACAGGAAGAAAACAGACCCAGTTCGGGGTGTTATAGAACAGCAAGGGCCAGCTGCTCTGAAAGGAAAGGCAAGCCAGGAGCCAAGAGTAAACCCCAGCATAGGCAATGCACTCCATCCTACCAGATCTGAGGCAGCTGACCAGAGCCAGCTGCTGGTAATATGTTCTATAAGCCATTTGAGATAACAGAAAGTGACAAACTAAGTCCAGCAGCACAGTCAAATTCAGAGAGACACAGGCCAGGAGAGCTGCTACAGCATACCTCCATGAAGTCCACCGAGGAGACCAGATGCCTACAGTGTAAGTCCCAAGCATGACAGGAAGGGAAGTAAAGGCCCCAGACTGAGCTTAAAAAGGGCTCCTGGGTGGAGGTTCCAGGTGAGGCTGTTCAAGACAGCTAAGGTTTATAAGTGGCCTCAGAGCCCTCATACCAGGTTTCTTTGCTTTGGAGTCCTGCAACTGCTCTAAGATGTACTAGAATATCAATCCAGAGCATCTCATCCCTGGTTTTGCATCTCCTCCAACTGTGTAAAACACAGGCTTTTGGGCATCCTGTGACCTCCATGCTTGTCACTGCTCTTCAATAGCAACATTTTTTCTGAAAGCAGACATCAAGCCACTCAGGACAGCTACAAAGATCTGTGTCACAGGAAAACCTGGATGAAAATTTTGAGGTTTGGTGTTATAGAAGTGATCTGTACTAAATGGTTTCTAAATTGTTTAAAGCTGTGCTTCGGCAAAGGACTCTTCTAAGCACAATTTATCTTAGAAAAAAAATAAAATCACATTCCTGATTTTAAAGGAAACTATAATTCTAGGACTGGAAATTTTAATGCCAAGTTTTGTCCTGATAAATTTTTAAATGACTCTTTTATGAATCTGTTGAAAAATACATTTATATTGAAAACAGCAAGTGATCCTTAACTATAACATTGTAAATATGACACTGAGCTAAGGTTACAGATGGAACAATAATCTATCTCACAGAACAAAGCTTGTCAACGAAGTGGGATGAAATATTGTAACATAACCTAATTTATTATTGCCTTTTCATCCATCTTGTTATATTATGAAAGTGTCAAAGTTCAAGCCTCGATATTTAATCATTTAACAGTACGTTATTCAACATTGAAGCAAGCGCTGATGGCCATGACATCCATGCTGTTTCTCTGATACCTGTTCGTTCACCCCTGCCTGGAGAATCAGAAAATGTTAAACTCATTAAATTGCTATGATACTTTTCTTTTTTCTTTCTTTTTTTTTTTTTTTTGAATAATCTTCCAATGACTGCCCTCAAAACATTGACACTTTTATTTCTAGTAGATCCTGCAAGATGAACAAACAATAAGGACTCCCTTATTAAGAAGTGATTCCTATTTTAAAGCATGTGGCTCAATTCCCTTGGCAATACCTCCTATGTTAAATAAGTATTGTCTGTTTAATGTCATGGTTCCCCGTACAGACTGACCCTTTGGCACTAGAAGACAAGAACTGGCTAATAAAAGGTTTTTTTCATTAAGAAAGCTGATCTCTAATGAAGGCTTGAACCTAAAATACAAGTGAGAACAAGTCCAAAAGTTGACATTAGGCCAAACAATCTATTCACTCCTCACTGCTACAAGAATATACAGAGTTGTATGTGCCTGATAAATCAGGTTAAGGCAGGTAACTATATGCCTAAAGGATAGCTGAAAACTAAGAGTCAAATATCATCTTGCTTCTCAAGAACTTTAGTTGATTTTGTAAGGGTTCATCCCTATATAAACTGCAATCAATGGGAAAATGTCCACTCATTTAATCAACAAATTCCTTAAGTGGCCATGGACATGGTCTTCATAAGAATAAAGAGCTGACCCAATTCTGCACCCCCAGGAGTCACCAATAAGTCTTCCACTGACTTATATGCAAAGGAGAGTGAGGCTAGCACCAAGTAATTTTAAAATACAGTTTCACAGTCCCTTTTCTCTTTGCATTTCTAACTGAATTCGTAAACAATCAAACACATAAATGTACACTATGGGAAGTCAATAATATAACCTTTTAATACTTAACTTTTTTGAGAAATTGTGTCTTAAAATAGGCAGTCCATTCCCCTAAAATCATTCACTGCCTCAAAGCTGCTCTATTTTAATCTTGGACTTAAGAAAACTAAGCAAATTATTTAGAATATTTAAAGAATTAGAGTTAATTGAATACATGGAAACATCAGAGCACACCTCATGTAAAAGACCTACAAAAAGGTAAGCACTGCTGAGTGTTCTTCATCAGTGGTACAAATGAAACAGGGAAAACAAGAACATGAATAAGTCCTAATGTGAGAAAGAACCTTGACTTCCTATACTCCTTTCCATGTTCTAACACCTAGGAAGTATTAAAGGCCAGGCTGGATGGGGTCTTGGGCAGCCTGATCTAATTGGATGTCCCTGCCCATGGCAGGGGGTGGAACTAGATGATCTTTAAGGTCCCTTCCAGCCCAAACTATGCTATGACCCTCTGATCCTCTGATTCCCTGATTCTATGACCCAGTTTTTATTTTGCTCACTTTTCCTCCAGGATTCACACTAGAACCGTAGTCAGTATGGAGAAGTGAGTCACAGAACCATATTCGGCAGCAAACGTCCATTCAATGTATATATATATGCACAAATAAATCATGAATGGGTTAGCACCCATTACACATACGAGGAGATAGATCAGGATTTAAGGGACACAGTCTCTGGTTTGGTTTCCATCACTTTTCTGCTGTGTCACCTTGGACAAGTTTGTTGGCTTCTTCATCCACTGTTTTCCCATCTGCAAAATCATAGTAAAGCAGTCAGAAAGTGTCTGGTATCTACAGTGGATAGGTCAGACCAAGAGACACTAAGTTATTAATATTTTCTCATTGAGGCAAGGACAATGCCTTACAGAATGTGTGCACTCCTGGAATGTAAATGCCTAAAATATACAAATAACCTTACTCTAGGTTAGAACAAAATGTTACTCCTCATAAAGTTCAAAGGTATTGTGACAGAAAAAAAAAAAGACACAAGTGAGTGGACAAGAGATATTCATGATGCTGAAAATCATGTACGACAATTAGTCAATGACCCACAGCAAAAGAATATTACTCTGGTTTTCTCCTTTCCTTCTTTGGGAAGGGTTAACATCATGCAGTTACAGTTAAAAATTGGCTACATTAATCAAGGAACTAATTCCTCAGTCAGTGACTATATTCCTATTTTTGAACTGACGAACTGACTGAACGCAGATCCAGCTTTTTCTCATACACCCTCTGCTATGTGTAATAAATAACCCAACCATCAGTTTGCAGATTCACTCAAGAATCGTTTACATTGTTAAAAACATTGAGTATTCATTCCATTCTTTAACATTTTGTTTACATAAGGTCAGCAGTGACACTGGTGACCACAGTAACCCCTGTACAGACTACAGTGAGCAACTGCTCCTCCAGATGCCACTGAGTAAAGTTATATTCATTTCATTACACAAGTCTTGACTTGATGTCCTTATATGTGTTCCTTAAATGTGTATACAGATAGAATTTTGACTGGGTTTTTCTTTTCCTTCCTTTTTCTGCAAAATGCAAATTAACCCATGTACTGTTTCTCAGTGTCTCTCCACGTCATATACAGGCTTCTTGTTCTCCTCACATAACAATAACCTCCACACAAGAACCTCCCTATCCTTTTCTTCTTCCTTCCATCCAGTCACCAACTGATGTCACTGACTCCTGGCACTCCTCTGAAACACTGTAAACTTGGCCTTTGCATAAAGAACGTCCCAGCCTGCCTCTCCTTCCCACAAATCCATCTCAGGACTGCTGCAAGGAAATTGGTGACTAAGGGAGGATTACATGGGTTTACTTGATAATGTCTTTGTACAAAGGGTGCAAACGTACAAAACCGTGACCAACTATAACTACTCCCTCCAAATGCCACTTGCCTTTTAGTGGACATCCTCGTGTAAATTTTGTGGCAGCTGTGAAAGCTTTTACTGTCCCCAACTATCCAGCTGGTGCCTCTTCCCAGCAATCACTACCCTCCATCCAGCAGAGGCAGCACGTCTCTGCCTCTAACAATTTCAGTGAGCCAGAGCAAAGTTGCTAGATTATAAATGGGGCAAAGGCACACTGTCTGGCCCTGCTGAGAGACAAGGGGTCATCTTCAGGGCAAGGAAAACAGCTAGGGCTGATAACGCCAAGGCTCTCAGAGCCGACCCACTAGAGTTCATTTGCCAAAGCAGTCCAACCAGGAGCTCTTCCTGGCAGAGCTCCTTGTATATGCACAACACTCAGCAGAGCTCTAACACTGCAGCAATGCAAACAGTAAATAAAAGTAATACTAACAAGATACACTCTGATTTCCATCAATTGCTTCTGCTAGAGCCTTACGAAGGCATTACCTTACCTTGCCATGTTGACACTGACTTCTATGAACCATATGTTGGGTAAGACCCTACACCTTCATAGCACAGCCCAGTCTCAGCGCTGGTAAATTTTTCCTCCTCTGTCTTCAGTCAGTTCCAAGTCTATTGACTTATGGTCATTAACATATTGAGGATAACATATCAATGTTGCATTTGATGCAGAACGCATCATCATGAATCTAAACCAGGTACATAAGACAAGCAAATGTTATTCGAGCAAGTCTTGGAAGTGTTGCTACACATTAGAGGAGAGACTGCCAGGGACCTCCACACACCATTCCCTCTTCAAACTATGCTAGAGCACAAAGTGGAGCAGTTAAATCTATAAGGTCTACAGCACGCTCATTATCTGTTGTTATTAATAACAGACTGGACAGTGAAATTACCAACTGCATTCCTACAGCAAACTTCCCTGCTCTGCAATTCTCTTTTGATGCTCTAGAGGTGGTCTCATTTGCTATTCAAATTTTAGCCCCCTCTCGATAACAGGCAGGGCCTGCCATCTCTTGAAGTGTTTAACCACACTTCAAGCAGCACCATCATATGAATATGTGGGCATATATAAATCCTGATGGCATTAATCTACCCCCTTCTTCCTTGCCTTTCCCCTTCCTCTCCTCCCACAAAAGAAGAGGTCAAAGGAGTGTCAGAAGCTTTCTCACACTTAATGCTGTTAAGTCAGCTAATTGAATAAACATTTGTTTAACATTTGCTCCTATTTCACTAATGCACTGTGAGAATGAGAAAAATTTTATTCCCCTTCTCCCCCGTCCTCCCCCTTCCTCAGGAGTGCCACAAGCTGTTATCACAGTGACTAATGTGCTGTATGTGGCCATTATAGTCTTCAACTCTGAAATTACACCCAGGATGAACGATAGGCTCTGCCTGTATGCTGATTGGAGTTGGATGATGATTGATTAGAAGAAAGTCAGACTACGTAGCCATGCAAAAAGAACTGCACTAAGCCACAAGCTTATACACTAAAGAGCATTTCACCAGTGGCTTCAGAGCTATTAGATGTTTTCATATGAACAACATTTTCCACATCCAGGTTTGCGCATTTTATCTTTATTCTTTCAAATCCTGAAATTGCTTGGATAAGAGGGTTTTATATATATATTTATACACATTTCTAAGAGTAGCCTGAACTTTTAGGGGAAATTGAAGAGGCTTTGTGTCAAGTACATCTAAATCCAGCCTTTCTATATCAAACCCCTGCTAGAAAATTACTGTGCAGATGATAAGGCTGAAAGATATAATAAAAAGTGACTCTACTCAATTTACACTGCAATATTGGTATGACTGAATATTTTTCATTCAGGTGGCTGATAAAATCACTAAACTGTATTGCAGATAAATAAAGGAGGCTTCTGTCAAGAATAAACACCATTAATCATGAAGTCTCACCCTCTGAGTGGCTGTGCTATGCAACTGCACAAATGCACCATCACAAGTGGCATGCGACCCAGTGCCTCTTTTCTTCCTTGGGCTCCCTGGTGATGCTGTCTTCTTAGGCAACTTTTTTTTTTTCTGACTTTACAACATTTGTACGTCCTGTAATATCTTTTCCATTTGATTTTATGTGCATTTGAAACTGAAATCTAAATTTCAATGATGATACATTCAGCCAAAAATTGATTCCATGAGATAAAGTGAACCAATGCAGACTGTGGCCACATTGCTGTAAATCCAGCGTTACAGCGAGAAGGCGGTATTTAAACTGGTGAGGATGAGATCTTTGCAATTCTAAAGCCAAAACAAACAGGAAATCTTTTTCAGCCCCCTCAGCCCTCCTCCTCCTTTCTCCCAAACCCACATTTTCTTACCAATATTGTTACTTAGATTCGCTATCACCAAATAGGTGCTAAATTTCTTTTTGAACATACAATTATGAAATTTCTTGGCATCACAAATCTACCTGAGCAGAATCAATGAGTCTCCTTTCAAAAAGCAACTTACATGCTAATATTGGAGGTGTGCTGAAAGAAACAGTTATCCAGCAAAAACACGGTCTTACAAGAAGAAAACCAGACAACTTAGATAACCTTTTTGTAATCTGTTTTAGAGCAAGTGATGATTCAATAGTGGCCATGTTATTAAGCTGGAACGAAGCAGTGCCCTACACACTAATGAGGTTAAAAAATGTAGTTAGGTCTTTATGTTAAAGGCACTTAGCAAGCAGTTTGCTTGGCAAAGACCAACTGTGTGTTGGAGCACAGGACTAATCACACAGGCAGGAATCAAATCGACTGGAAGAATTAGGAGACTTGCGGCCCCGAGGAATGTAATTCATGCAGAAAAGCGGTTGTCAGAGTGAGGCCAGGGAACTGTGTGGGAAGAAAGCAAAATAAACAGCTCAACAAAGAAAACAAAGATGCTCTAATAGTGGCTTTTCTAATGCTTGAGTACACTGAAATTTCAGTGGATGCATAGGACAAAAACCTCATCAAAGACGACCTCTATACAAGCAATACACCAGTGAATGATGCACTGGTTCAAAAACACTTGGAAAATGCCTGAAGGCCTTCAAAAAATAACCTTGAAGTCATTATGCACAACAGAGAAAGATAACATGCATACATGTATGCATGACTGGGCATAGAAGAAATACATCTAAATGGTACAAAGCTAAGAGAGTTGAAACGGTTTCTACAATTACTCGTTTCTCTCTCTGCTCTTCACAGATGAGAAAAGGATGCAGCCTGCAGGCAAAGAGCACTCCTGCTTAAATGCCCCAGTACTCTGGGTGGAAAACCAGCATTACTAATTGGACCCACTCTCACAGCGTGAGCACCAGATTCCTGCATCCACCAGGGGGATTACCTGACCAGAAAGAAGAGCTTGAGGCTGAGACATCGCAACAAAACTCAGGCAGTATTCACACAAAGTTTTTTTTTTGTGATGGGTACAAACAGTGACAGTAAAATCAAACTTTGAAATCAACTGATATACAAAATTCACAAACACTATGTTCTCTCAGAAAACAGTATTTTCAACTAATGCATTTTTACTCCTATAATTTAGTATTTTTAAATTTTTAGAGAGTGAAGCTTTTAGTAGTTTTAGTAATTAAGTAACTCTCTCCTCATTTCATTCATTCACTGATGACTTTTCTAAGCCCTCTCCACCTTGCACTGGAGAATGCCATACTTACTTGTCGTTTCAGAGATTGTCTGCTTCTCCTCTTCTTCCCTTTACTCCTTCCTCCCACTAAAGCAGGCGTTCTTTCTCCGGGTAAAATATCCCAAAAGCCTCTCATATTACCTCAAATGAACACTCTCCTCAGTCTGTTCTGTGATGCCAAGAAATACTCTTTCTCCAAATTCAAAACTAAAGGAAAACAAACCCCTCAGCTTTCATTTGCAGTGCTTATTGTAAGTCATGTCCACAATATTACAAAAATGCTACTTGGGGCAAGAGAGAAAGCTTTTCTTCAATTCTACTTTTATATGCTAAAGTAAGATCTTACCTGTTTAAAATAAAAGCAATAACAAAAAACAAATTCAGTGACTCAATATCTTTCCTGCTGCACTTGCTACCTGTCTTCACTTGTGGAGGGAACAACTGACTAAATTCTAACTTTGAAGTACTACAATCCTGACAGAAACAATGATGTGATGGTTCAGTATTAATCATTTCTGTTGAAGTATTGCTGGATTTGCTTCACATCTCTGTACAACATTAACAGACAACCCAAAACTGATGTTCTCAAGGATTTCTTACCATTACTGAACAGAGAATGTACCACCTAGAATTTCTCACCTAACACCACTACTTGCAGCAGGAAAAAAACCCAAATCAAATGTACAGAAATTTCTATATAAAAATTTAAGTATCTACATTTCTGTATAAAACATACAGATTTTTTTTTTCTAAATGCATTCTCCCACTCCCTCAGACAAACCCATGATTTGGGGAAGAAAAGCCATTTGAAGTGTGCACCTCAGTGACAGTACCAGATGTACTGTACGCTTGTGCGCTGTACCCAGGGCTGCGAGTCAAGAACTGACCTTAATGAAAACACAATGGCTTCTAATCTTCTCCCATCCTCCAAGCACTACTGCGAATAGCAGTTGAGACCTGGATCAGCACCAACATCCATGAGAGCAGTAGGATTCACGGTTACATGATGCATAACTTAGATCAAAGGTGAATGCTGATAAGTTAGGAAGAGGGGAAGAAAGTCTACTCATAGTCACATCTCATGATCTTTCTACCAGTATTGAAGGTCCAGCTGCAAGAGCTGGCTGGGGTGCAACCAAATCAGAGTGGGAAAAGAGTGAGTTCCCATGTTAGGCTAAGAAGTGTTACTCAGCCAAGTCAGCTTCTTTCTTTGATCCTGCAGGCACTGAAAGCCATTGTGGTGCCATGCAATCCTACTACAAGACAATTTTCACAAATGGTGAATATATAACAGCTAGAAAACAAGAGAGAAAGGCTTCACACTGCAGTCCTTGCTCTATTAGTGTGCAAAACTGGAGTTTAAAAGGCATTTCTTAGGCAAAGCTGTAAATTTAAACAACCTCAAGAACAAGAAATGGGTGAGGATACCACTTCTAATGTGACTGTAGGGTGGAATAGGTGAAAAACAAGTGCTAAGTGTAAAGCAAAAGAATGTTTTGGCTGCACATTTTTAGAGAAGCAGTAAATTCAGTTTTTAAGTCTTTGAGGTAAATGCCCTATTTATATTACAGGAATATTATTTGTTCGATGAATAGAGTATGTAGCTAGATGTGCAGAAGAAAACCCCAAGGGGAATAAGCTGGCCAGCTCAGGACAAACCTGCACCTGCTGGATGACCTACATGTTTTCTCCCAGGGCACCTCTGCAATTAATTCTAATCACAGAAGTAGAAACACAGTTCCCAGAAAAGTTGTCAAGATTGAAGCCTGATATTCGAACAACAAGTACAGCAAACCAGGACAGAGGCATCTAAGCCAGCTTTCTTGGTCCTGTCTGGATGATGTACACTGATAGTGATCTTCCAGGGCGAAGGAGAGAAAACCTGATTGCCCCTGGTCATTCAGCTTCTGCCCTCCCTGCCAAATCTGTCTACAATTCTGTTAAATGGGGCTATTTGCGTTGGTGGCCTCTATAAACTGGACTAGACTATCAATCTTTTCTTCCACAGGCCAGTGGAAAAAGGTATGATAAATCTAGGCTGAATTTCAACAGGAGATACGGGACTGAAAGATGTGTATCTTTAAAGAGATAGCCACTTAAATCTGATATGTTTAGAAATACTCCCTCATAAGAAATACTCACTAATTTTCTGTTGATCCGTAACACCAATGGTCAGAGCACCTCATAAATAATGCTTTCAGGAAGGAGACAGGTCAGTTCATTCTTACAGAAGCTTTGTATTCCTGGCTTATAAACTTCAGGATGTTTTGCCTCTGTGTCTAACCTGTGTGGCATCTCCAGAAAATTATCAACACCCCTGTGAAGCTGACTATAAATGCAGTCATAATCTATTGTAGGTTCATATCTACACATTCAGTGCTGGAAGGGACTATGCAATAAATTTTTGCCTGGTCTTTAATGGCAACTTCATAGGGCCCAGCTTCAATGAAAAGCTGCTTCTTAAATAAGGTCCCAAGTCTTTCCTCAGTCACGTAAAACATCCTAAGAGCTAAAATCAAAGAGCATAACATTTTTCTTTAAATCTCTTCCTCTATTAATCGATAACATCAGTAACAAATGTTGGCCCAACCTACCCTGAGGCACACAGATAAAACCCTCATTGAGCACATTCCTTTGGGTGGAATTAGGGTCTTGTCTTTCTTTTTCCTATCGTCATATAATAGAGAATATGCAAGGCATGCCTAGTTAGTTTTCTGCAACTCAGAGACCCAGCCGACATCAGCTTGAGAGCCTGCTTTTTTGCTACAAATATGCAAATATAGACATATATATAAAAAATACACTCAGTTGGGTAAGGGGTGACAAAAAAAGGAAGCAACGTGTAACTTAACTTCTGGTTTTGCTTCCTTTGGGACAAAAAGTCTGGACTAAATTCAATCCATACTCCAAGATTATAGGACATGATGTCTTTGTTGGAGGAGGAGGGAGTCTAAGTCAGGGAAAGATTGTGTGAAGATGATGAAGATGCTCAGTGCTCCTACACTGTAGAGGTACTCATCGCTCACATTTCTTCCAGTTTATACCTACTCTCACTTTAGGGACTTCCAATTCACAACACAGAAATCTCACCAGTACGCTTCAAAAAAAAGAAAGCAAAAAGAGAGAAAGAAAGAAAGAAAGAACGCTAAGACTGTAACATTTCAGTCCTCTTTGAAGCAAGATTTAACATGAGTGGAAGAATTGTACTGAAAAAAAGGAGTCTGTCACAGTCCAGTACCTCACAGGCCACTGCAACAAGTTTGACAGCAGCCTCTATAGAGTTGGCTTGCTTCTGGTTCACTGCACGTGAATACCACAGTCAATATCTGCTCACTCAACTAATACTGCTGACTACAGCACAAAGAACACAGGAATTTTGTCCAAGAAACCACAGGCTCAGAGCCTCTGATTGTGCACTATATTTAGAGCTTGCATTCTTTGCAGCAGATAACAGAATGAGATAAGAGAAATTTCAAGCAGCAGGACTCTAGCACTGCAGCTCTTCTGTGTATTTTTGGTTAAATGTTAAATTAAGGTAATGATCCATGTGTTCGCAAAATTTTTGCCCACAAACACTTTCCCTTCTTGAAAATGTGTTTTGTTCACATTTTCCCTCTAATTTTCCATCTTTCTCAGACTCTGTGTAGTTCCTTCCATAAGCTTTAACTGCAAAGATCTACAATGACTCCTCACGATAAATGCAAGCAACAGTATTCACCCTATTCTATAAAGAGGACGCACATACACAAATATACACACTTGTAAACGTATCTGCACACAGGAGTGCCCCAATATCTCAAAGTCATGCCTATTTATTCATCAGTCTACAGAAAAATGTTATATACAACACAGTGTCCTGAGGCATGACTTTGCTAGCCATTCATTTTGCTTCCATCATCTCTTAATTCATGCTGGTTTGAAAGCCTGCCTTAGGGAACCACTTCTCACTGGCAGCCGAGAATTCATCTAAGCACCGTTAACTGCCCAGATGGGGTAAATCAGCTAACTGGCGGGGCTGTCCAGTGCCAACCTTACTGTTAATAAACCTAGGAGCTGTTTCTCTACAGCAACATCACACATACAAACTTCTTTAAGAATCCCTTTCACTGGATGGGGCCCCACTAAATGAACCTGTGCCACTGCCTCTCTCAGGGGGTCTCAGGCAACTGATTCCCTTGAGTCCAGCACAAGAGCATTCCTGATTACTACAGAGGGCTTTGCCCCCTTTATCCTCCCCCCAAGTTGTGCAGAGAAGTTGTCCTGCGAGCTGTGGCTGCCACTGAGCAGCTATATCGTGAGAGGTAGTCAGCCCGTGGCCAGCCAGTGCAAGCATGCCTTTCTCATTAAGGCTGGGGGCTGCTGCCTCTCAAGCTCTTTTCTCAACATTAAAAAATGAAGGAAAGATTTGGGGGGAAGTATCTACCAAAGGATTTTCAACAAAACAAATAATTATGTTTTACAAGCTTTTCCTTCTACATTAAAAAATCTCACCAAAATTTTCATCTTACTTCAACAGCTGTAACTTCCCCGGACATCCACAAACAAACTGGCTGTACCAGAAGAACAAAGAGGCTCTGTTAATGCAATATTTATCTGCTGCTGTTGTTTCTCCTTTATAAATCTGTGGTTCCTTGGCATTACAATTAGCTACTCCAGAGAAAATTATTATGTCACAAAGTATTATCTGCCACAGAAACAGATGAATGATGTGAACAAAATGTAATCTGGTACGCTTAGAGGCAATTCTGTTGACTTTCATGTAAATGTGCTTGCTAAAAAAAGGAAAAGATTTTTAGCACTGAATCCTTATGTGATCTAAAGTTTATTTGCTCTTTTTTCAATACTGCTTTTTCCTAGTAAGAAGTGGGGAAATCTGTAAGAAATATAGAACAGTTGAATTCAGTGTGCAGAAACTTCAGACTACAGGTTACCTAAACAAATCAACATAACTGAACTTATGTAAAACAGTTACATTCAAACATAGTTACTTATTTTTACCCACATTTTTATCTAATTTTTTTTTACTTTTACGTGTCTCTCAGAATCAAAACAGAATCACATATCCTTTTTTTCCCCTGCAATTCAATATATGCCACCACTAATATGCTTTCCAAACTTTTTCCCAGTTTCAGATGTTATAAAAAAGTCTGCTTGCAAAGGAGCATTTATGGTTTGCCAGTCTTAAGGTAAGTATTACTAAACAAGTACCAATACCTAAACAAAACACTGATACACTATTTTAAATGATGCAACACTACACCAAGTAAGAGATCGCAGTTCAGGTCTAGACACATGCTTCTTCCTCACTTTGTAAAATGCTGAATAAAAGCTTGCCGCTGAAGCTTGTGTGCAGGCCTCTCGCCCCACTATTTTACTTCTGTGAATTACCATCACTGCACTGCGCTGCTGCAATAAAAGAGGCATACATGGTGCTCACAGAACCTGCAACACGCATATCTATGGCATTTAACAAACTCTGAGTAACCTTAAGGAGTCACCAGACCATGCTGCTTCTTTTACAGAGACTTGCCATAAAAACCCTCCAGGCTATCAGCAGCTGCTTATTCTCGATGCTTCACTTCACTTCCAGGGACATGTGTCTTAGGTTGCTTCCCATTTCATATAAGATTTCTCACTGCTTACAGAAAATACCTTCATGGATGATTTTCGAAAGCTGTAACTACAGTCATCTTTTCATGTCCCAAGAGCTTCCCAGTCTTTCTTCTTCCATGGCTCCTGGCTAAACCATAAAACCTGTTCCAAATCTTGAAGTAATTAAAGACAATTCAACTAGTGATATTTTTCACACTGGGTGGGGCACTCTCTTCCCAATGTGAAAGGGTCAATGAATGCTGACAAGCTGAGTGACTCCTTGCCAAGTCTCCAATGTAGAGTTATGCTGAGGTAAAGCAACAAGTAAAAGATTTAAGTGGTTTATGCATTAGGATTTTTAAAATAAATAAGAGTGTTGTAATGAAAGCTCAAAGAAAAAATGAAAATGTCTGTGATGGAGCTGGGAAAATCTAAATATCCTGTCAAATGTATGGAAGTAGTTTCTCTCATAATCAAGGATATTTTGCAAAGCCCATGTTTTAATCTTCCTGCATTTGGACATCCCACATTGTACTGCGTGGTCCAAAATCAGAGGCTGATAAAAGCTGAGCATCTGGGCCTGACTTTCCTTTCCTTTTCACCTTTGTGTAACTGATATCTGCATAAATTAGATAGGAAATAACATATCTAAGAATCAGACTCTCTTTTTATCAACTTGAAGCTCACTGCAAGCAAAACACATGCTTCACTTTAGTACCAGTACATTCACACTATTAAAAATATCTGTTCAAGCCATTTAAGTTTTGTACATGCACAATTATCTGCACACGCATCATTTCAGGCTGTTAGACTGCCAAACTCATATACCACCAGCCTCAATCAGTAGTTAATCTTCACTTAGGTTTACTTGCTCACGCCTCCTTATTCACAGCCCGGGTCTAATGTAAAATGGGATGGCAGCAGAAACAGAGATGAAGACTAAATGGATGAATGATTGGAACATACATGGTGTATCTTGTACTACATTCAGCTCTGAAACTTTAATTTTCTACTAGCCTCCTATGACATGTCCATTAACCGCTCTGAGGCATACACAGACCACCACCCTAGACCATTCCTGATATTGCCAGGTGGCAGTTGTTCCCTTCCTCGCCTTTGCAGGAAGGTGCTTCCATCACAGCCACATTATCAGTGCTTTGAAATACAAGGTTAGATCACCTTCCAAGGCTGTCCAACACAAAATGAAGTAGATTGGGAGCAACTTATTAACACAACTTGGTAAAGGTGTGGGAATGAACGAATAACCAAGAATGGTAGCTTCCTCAGTTCCTGTGGTTAAATCTGTCTGTCGAAGTTTGCCTCTGCCACAGAAGCTTTTTAAAAAAGAATTAATAAATAAAAAGTCTCATCTTGACTAAGTCAGATTTTAAAAGCTGTGGCAGTATAAAGTTATTTACACTTTCGCTGTCATAAAAATACTCAAGACACCATTACTCTTCCTCTGCTTACTGCTAATGACTCTCATTCAAACAAAACCAATGTCAACATAGGCATCAGGCAACTGGAAAAGTTAACCGATATTAAATGTATGATTTGGCTCTTGATGAGTAAAAATACTAGCATGCTCAAAATATTAATTTATATTCAGATAAATACCCCCATTAGCAGCATGCTTTTGAATAACTGCACACTGATCAGAGAGAGCTTCATACTCTACTGGATGGCCTAGAAAATGTCATGGACTAAAACATCATTTAGCTGCAGTTTCTCTTTTGGTACCTTGCTTTAGAAATCAATTTTGAAACTTAAGAAAGAGCTAGACAAAAATAACAACAATGACAAAACACAAAGTAAGAAGTAGGATTACTAAAGCCGTGCTACTTTTGGTATGTTTTAATCATAAGATGTTTAAGAAGTAATTTAATTCTGTTAGGTCAGTGAAAAGTAGAAAAGCTGAACAGTTCAGTTTTCAGGTTATTAGAAAAATTTTTAAAACTAAAATTCATGCCATGAATTTGAAAAAGAAAACAAAAAAGAAAACACAAGCTCCAGCTCCAATTACATTGTTCATATGCTGCCCCTAAAGAACAACTCAAGTTTCATACATCTTCCAGAAGTATAAACTGAAGATGTACTGTAGAAATTCCAGGATAACTAAACAATCCTAACAAACAGGTTTTGGTAACACAAAGTGACACATTTCAGTACATATTCATAAGGGTTGTGGGTTATTATCGGGCTGTAATTGCAGTTGTTCTAACACCTAATAAGCCATGGCTAGAAGAACAAAGGCAGGTTAATTTGTGATTTCCTCTACTCATTCAGAGGCAAATTAAGTGTCAAACAGCTAATACAGAACATATTTCATTTTATGAGATTTTAATTTAATTCTGCACCATATTGTTGATGCCTTAATGTAGGGTGGTTTATCTAAGAGGAAGAGAAATTTATAAACCTCTTTCAATTGAAATCTTTAATGATAGGATATGATAGCATAATTACAGCAATGCCTGCTGGTCCTACCATACATAAGTACCTGTCAGCAATTCCATCATAAATATAAACCCTTATTTTAGGGGTTTATAACTCAAGTTATAAAATTTGGCTTCAGGCTGAAATTTGGGATACAACAGTTCTGCCCATCAGCAATTAAACAACGAAAAGTAAACATATAAATACATATATATCTTCAGAGCTGCAAGTAAGAGCCCTGTAACACCTTAAAAATGGTTCTTTTCTTTTCTTTCTTTCACTTTGTCATTGCTCAAAATTTTGTGCACACATTATAGATATCATGTGGATAAGGCCCTCTCCACATTTTTTTTCTGCACTTACACCTAAAGCAATTCCACTAAGGCTTGACAGGTTCTGGAACACATTTCTAGGGGCTTTGATAACTGGAATGATGCCAATATTTTGCCCTTTTTTTCATTTATTCACACACACACATTTGAGACTATTATGAAGCAGAGGAGAAAACCACTCATACAATGAAGTCATTGATGAAGCTGTGGGTAAACATTAGTATCCTGACTGGTGCTCTTGGCATTTTATCTCAGAATTCTCAAATAACTTCTCAGATTCAGTTCTTTTTTTTGTTTGTTTGTTTTAATATGAGTGTTAGGACTGCAATTTAAGTAATGTCTCCAAAAGATCCCAGATCTAACACTCCTAACTGATACTCACACCAGGCTGGACTCGATGATCCGGTGGGTCTCTTCCAATCTAGTTATTCTATGATTCTATGATTCTAAAACTGCAAGAAAACTGCTGAGTGTCTACCACATACATGCATTAAAATGTATTCCTGTAAACTACAAAAATGTGACAAAACTTAGGATCTACAGAGAAGCTATTGCAATCCACCAGATTTTTTTCACGTTGCTTAACTGCATAATTACATTTAATTACACCTACCACAACGGCTAGAGAGGTCCACTACAGTTCACCATTCCAATGGTGATACAAATCAAGTAAGCGGAAAAACCAACAAGAAGTTAATGGAAAAATAAACAGCCAGCTTCCAGGAAATTTTGAATTTAAAACTTGGCCTGATATCAGAGTGCATTTCTAAAGCAGCTGCCTGCAGTCATATCACATCACACTGAGACCCCCTTGTCTCTAACAAGCCTCTGCAGGGCCCGGCTGAATCACTGCTGCAACGCAGGGTACAGCAGGGAGCAGGGGCACACAGTACCTTTCTCTTGAAGGGGCATCAATTTCAGCATCCAAGAGGACTACCGCTGAACACCAGATGAGGCATGAAGCAGGCATTCTCAACATCTTTTGAGGCTCTTAAAGAAATTCTGACATTTCTAACAGCATAGGCTGCTAGTCCTGTTTTCCCACTGTCACCTGAAGCAGGGAACATTGGCTTATCCACCCAAAAGCCCTGCACGCACGCGCAAGGTGTCACGCTGCAAGCGAGGTTCATGGGACTGTGGCTCAGCATAGCCAGCTGGAGGGCTCAGCACAGCAAGCACAGCCAGGAACGAAGGATCACACATGGCATGAGATACAGAAGCCTCCATGAAGGCTCACGGGTGATACTCAAGTTCTGGATAATTGTCTTTTGCTGATGCAGGTTAGAGCACTTTCTGGGGCTCCCTACCTCATCTGCTGCACACCAAAGACAAAGGAAAATTCACCAGTAGCTTCAAAAGGAGCAAGATTCCCCCCCCCCCAAAAAACATCCAGTCAGAATGTTCACTGAAGTGCAAAATCTAGGACGACCATGTAATGACTGTCTGAGCCTGCCACCTTCAGCTTACACTGTTTTTTAGCAGCAAGTTCAAGCATGTATTTGAGTATGTTTTATGATGTGGCTGACTGTGCTGTAAATACCGACACATCCGAGGAACTCTGAGGAATAAATCACAAATTTCTGTACTCTCTCCTTCTATAAATACCCACTTTTCCTCTAATGCCCAGGAAGACTACAACACAGATTTATTACTTACCTCCAGGCAAATTTGCTCTGAAATTACAACTCAGTAATAGACGACTGACCCAAAAAACTGTTAGTAAAATATTGTGTGTGTACTTGGGCATGTACTTAGAACTGTTAATATCAATTAATTCTGCTCACAGAGGAGGACTTGTTTTAAAACAACTTCATTTTTCTTCTGCATATACGTAATTACAAGGCTGTAACTAATAGCCATAGCAAAGCAATCTGCCATCTAAACAACTAGCATTATTCTTCAAAGTATTACTTGTTCTTTTCTTCTTGTATTTTCTTAGTATGAGAGGTGATTAGTAGATATGATTAAATATATATATCTCAAGCCTCTTAGCAAAACACCAAGCCCTGATTTCGGCTGCATTTTTAATGGCATATAGCAGTTTTCTGGACACAACTGTTTTATTCTGCAATGCTGATATCCGTCTCACCATACAGAATAAGATAATAGTTACTTCTACAGATTTCACCACTACCACACTTTATCACTGGTATTCATTTCTTTTATCTTTGTGTAAACCATGTGCTCTATCACATTTGCCATTTTGTTTGGGTGACATTCCCATCAATCAACTGATTGCCTGTGTGTGCACACAACAGGGACTATGAAAATTTACCAAAAATTTCATTACAGCAGTCACTGGAAAAAAAACCAAACCCCAAAGCTCTGGCATGAGAGAAAATTTTAGCTATGAGGAATCCCAAGCCTAATGCAGACAAAATATGTTTTGTCTGGCTGTATTTCACAGGGTTCACCACTTTTTAATTTAGTATTTATAGAATGACAGCATACAGAATAAATGTCAGCAAAACATATAGGTAACACTTGCTGGCCACCTATTATAACAGGAATTCCTCAGGCACCAGCCTGGGTTTCGCTTCACAAATACATAACCTCAACACCTTCCAAAAGTAAACCCTGCTCTCCAGCAAGACTGGCAAAGCACTCCAGGTGCATGGCTTTAAGTCCTGCAGACATTCATATACTTGCCTGTTCTCCCAAGCAGCAGAAACAAGAGGAAATACTGAATACTCACACATGCAGAGGAGGAATGGGAGATGGTTCATAATGGTAGCGTCCCTCATGATGTCTCGCATCAATTGGTACAGGAGGGTGGAATGCTGGAAAGAGGTGAGGCGGATCTGAAAAAACAAGCAAGGTTCCTGGATCTGAGTATCTTCAAAGACTCTTTAAAAACAACATTCAAAAGACGGAACAGATATTGAAAAGCATGTGTCAACAGCACTGTGACTTGTGGGTTGCATTCTCCTTCCCTGTTGCAGTATGTCAGGTCTATCTGAGAGGAGAGTTTGGCCCATAGTGTTTCCATGAATATGTATTTAGTGATTTTAATATTCTCTTTTTATAGCCTAAATGGAAAGGAACGTAAAAAGTCTTTAATAAATAACTATGTGCCATATGTGAAGTATCAGATCAAAAGGACCATCAAGCCTTTCATAAACATTCCTGATTTATTTATCTTTTATTAAAACAAGAAAAGAGAAATCATCCCAGGATGAAAAGCCTAAGCAGAGAATACAATACAATAAAGAAGTACACACAATCTACAATGGAAAGTAAAACTGAAACGACATGCTGAGAAAATACTATCTGGGTAAGTAAGGCAACAGTGTTAAAAGGGAAATGTAACTGGGAAAGGCCATACTAGAGATGTTTAACTGCATCACGCTGATGGGTGATGGCTGCATATAGCAAAATATGCCTGAGAATAGAGGGACTCATTTTCATACCCCAGTACTAAAAAGGAAGGTTGTTTTCTGTGTCCCCACTGCTGGAGACCCAGGGACCCATGGCTGCAGCAAGTCACCCTGACCGTTTCCTCCAAGGCTTTCATAGGACAGGGGGCTTTGCAGCTGCCAGAGCTCCTGTTCTCCACTGTTTCTGGAGAGTTTCAGTAACAAGGCTGACAAAAGGGAGAATGCATGGGCTCTGCCCTTAGTGGCCAAGCGCAAACCCTCCCTACAGCTCCCCACCACTTCCACAGTAGGACTGCCTCCCAGCTTTGAAGGACAAAATGCACACAGCCCACAGGTCTCTGCACCATCAAACAGTGATTTGTGTGCCTAAACAAGGTAATTGCCAACCATGATGCTCACTGCATCCTCCCAAATGCTCAAAATTCAAACGCGATGCTGAGCATCTCCAGCACTATGAAAAAAACCTGATCCTGTTCAATCATTACTCAGTTACCACTTCGGATGAAGTCATGTATTTGCCTGACAAAAGAAGCTGAGTAGTACAGACACTAGGTCATGTCATAGATTTACTAAAATGTTTTGAGAAAGCAAAAAAACTTTTAATTATGCACAGGCAGTAAAACAGACTCATTTGGTTTTGCCTGTTGACTCTTGAAGGTATCTCTCTGTTATTTCCTGCCTTTCCTATTCAGCAAAATGTAATCCTCCTCTTATGTTATCTGTAAAAGCAGTTCCCTCACACCAACTAGAGATGGTTAAAAAGCAGTTGAGTTGGTTTATCATTATGTTTTGAAGTGGGAGAAAGAACTAGAGGAACAAACCTCATGGCCCTGAGGGAGTAAATGGGGAGGACAAAGGGGAAATCACATAAATTCTAAGGAACTATTCCCAGTATTTCAGGAAAATCTGGAAACTTCTAACACGGCCTGTTAAGTTTCATTACTTGATTTTGTGGAACATCACCAGCATGTGATTAGCCACAGCATATTTCTTCCATTTACTGACTCAGGGCTCAGGCACCATAAACAAAAAATAATTGTGGTTTACAATTGGGAGCTCGGAGCTCAAACTCACAATAGGTTTAACTCCAGTTCTGCTACACCAACTGGACCTTGGCATGCAATCCGTTACTAGCTTCACTCCCCATGCCAAGCACTCCTGAGCTTCAACAAGAGTAAAGGTGGGTTACGGATGACCTGGCACCTCTGCTGACATACTGTCTAACTGAAGGATGCTGGCTGCCACCTCCTGAAACACACTCCTCACCAGCTGCCAAGGTAGAGAAGGGAGAAAGGGGCATGAGAAGTGTATTTTAGTGCATCTCCCTGCATGTCCTGTTCCCTGCTTCGCTGGTATTTGCCTACAGCACTGTAAGACAAAGGGAAGGCTTTAAAGCAGATGTCTAGTAATTACCATAAAAACTCTGCCACCACTTTTTCAGCAAAGAAGGAAGTTACTCATGCCCTCACAGATGCACAGGCAAGTTCTGCTCTGCTCCAGATGACTCCAAAGAGTGACTCTGGAGCACAGGTGACACCACAGAGGTTTTGCTACCCTTACTTATATCAGACAGGATGGGCTCCACCCGGCCAAGGCAAGCAATCTCGCACAGGATGCCAAGTCTCCTCAGTTCACAATTCATTCAGCCTGAGCACCTACCCACTAAAAGCACTCCCAATATTTATGCTGCAGAACACCATTTAACCTTCCTGAATACTACCATCTATACTGCCCTATCTGGGATATTGAAAATTAGTATTAAACAACCGCAAAAAGGGTACTTCCCTTTGTGGGGTCTATATAGTGCAGAGAACCAACAAGTCATATGTAACACATGGGATATAAATCTCCAAGAATATCTTTTTGAGTCCTCTCACGTTAAGCTCCTTTGTATACCTTGGTTGCATCTTGTTTGCAGTTTCCATGTGGGAAACAGTCGTACTCCATCACTGCACAGGGAGCTGTATCCATCAGCCTGTGCTGACCAGAGCAGAGCTGCATATCAAAACCCAACATAATTATCCATCTCACAGTTTATTATTTACACATGAGCAATACAGCTGGTGAACATCATAACTCAAGTGTATGTGCAATAAGTTACCACACTGTAGCCCTCTCCTCTTGCAACCCTTAAGAAAAACCACATGATGACTTTTCCAAAGTCAGGCTAAAACTGCTGAAGCAGAATACAGTGCTACTAAAACTGGCTACCTCCTATTTATCATATAATTTCCTGACTGATGGTTCCACAAACCAGCTGCTAAGTACTGTGTACTGTACTGTCAGCAGACTAACATGCTAACTGGAAGACCGGGAGAATAATGTGCAGAACTAGTGGAGTCAATTTTACAGAGGGAATTCAAATTCTGCTGTGTTTGGGTCAGCCCTCAGCACAGAGGTAGGCAGTAAATTGTTCGTGTTTGAGGGTCTGAAACCACTCCACTTTGAAAAACACTGAATATTTATACGGTATGGAAAACCCTTACATCAAACAGAGACCTGCCAAAGCACCCATTGTCCAGGGCTTCACTTGGAATTCACTTGAAACTCCATAAAAATGTAATTGGTTGACATGTATTTATATGGAAATACACAGTAAGAAGTTTGCAAAGCAGTAACTCAAGCTGTAGCCAGTTTCATGTTGCTTTTTCATATCCCACTCAGTAACTATTTCATTAAAGGTACCATCAGAATATTACAGGCGCATTCTGCCACTATTATTTATGTTGTAGCTGAGTAAAGAACGACTGAGACTACTCACAGGCTACAGTTGAAACTGGACATAGCAAACTCCTGGCAGTTGGTAAAAGATGCTCTTCCTATCTAGAAATAGAGGCAGCACCTTAGTATAAAAGACAGGATACCTGCTCAAACTATAATGACATTTTCACATTTCTCATTTAAAGTATGAGGAACAGAACTCTCTAGCAAAAAGGAATTCCACTCACCAAACCAAACTGACAAAATCTAACTTCCTATTCTCCCAGGGAAATTCTTTATTACCATTTGCAACTTCTAACAAAATTTGGCTGAGAAGCAAACTACCACAACTCATGCCAGGCAGCTTTCTTATAGACATCCAAAAGCAATCATTAATTCCTGGATCAATACTTCAACTACATCCTTGCAGGGACTTCCTGACCTAAGTGTACAGTAGAAAAGTCAAAACAGAGAGAAGCTGCCTGTGTATTTGGAGACCGCAGCTCCAATTCAGCAGAAGTATCTGATTCTATGCTTAAATTTCCCTATTTTCAAGAACTTGTAAGGACATGCCAAGGCACTGGAAATACACTTAAACACATTCCTCATGCATTGCTGAATTTGGTAACAGTTGCCTTCTGAATTCTCTGCTGCCTACAACTATAAGCTTCCTTCAGATTGTCTTCTGTCTCCTGCATAGCTAACAGGGTCTCCGTAAAACAAAATGGGAGATACAAATGCCTGAAATGCTACAAACTCATCAAAGTTAGCACTGTGAGATTTTCTGGAAAAAAATGTCAATTTATGCTGACTTTTTGTTGTGTAAACCGTGCCTTTTTATTTCTTCTCCAAAAATCTTTCTAGCCTTCTTAAAGAAAGTGAATAAGATCGCCTCTTAAATTACAATTACTTCCACACAGGAAAAAAAGGAGAGACCTACACTTGTTCTCTGAAAGTCAGCGACCTAGGGCTCTGCTGCAGCATCAAGGGAAAGAAACTGAGTGAAATGACAGGTACGGCCCTTGCTGCTGAACAGATAATCTGAACTGTAGTATGATGAGATGCAGCAGGCAGCAGCAACTCACTGGAGGACTTGGTGGAAAAGTAGATGATGCCAGCTGGCTCAAAGATGCTGCGCAACACCTTGAAACAATAGCAAAGAGATGAGACTGTGCAGAAGCTCACTGAAGTTAAGGATGACTTTTCTATAGACCCTCTGCTCTCTCAAATAAGCCTTACTCAGTTAAGGGGATCACAAAATTTGGAAAGTTTGGTTGTGGTGCTAAGGCTAGTAAACCACTCATCCATCAGCTAGCTGACTTGCTCAAGCACTTTGTGATTCCTGCCAAATCATTGAGGAAGACAGATGCTGAAATGACAGGCTGGGTTTTTTAGCACATCAAGAAAACATTTGCTACTGTAGAAAATACCTTCAATGGCATGAACATGCTTGGTGTGGCCCCAATGCCTGCACCTGTGTCATAAGATCAGGGCCAAGCAAACACACCACTCAAGCCCCACACAGGAAGCCTTCATTATGTTTTAGCAGATTTGTCCTCAAGACAATCAGCTCACCAAATTAAATGTCAGAACTGAGTGAGGTGCAGAACTCTATCTCAGATATACCCTTATTTGTGATGAAAAGTCCTTCCTGCTTACATTCATCATGGTCGTGATACTGAATTTGGTTGTTCCAAACTTTCACACCAGAGATAAAAGAAATAGTATCAGGCAAAATACAGCCTCTCTGCTAATGTCTTTTCAATATGCAGAACAGTTTTGAAGAGTTTGCCAGCAAATTTCTACACTTCCTTTGGTTCATAAGATGATCACCAGATGGGAATTTTCTAATATTCAGGTTTGTAGAGTCCCTAAGGGCACCTCTCTTTCTTCAGGTACATTTGCTTCAACTAATCTGAACTTAACAGAGTTGCCAGGGTTTATGGCAAGAATTAGGGGTAGTTTTTTGCCAAGAAAAGATCTTATTTTGGATTTCTGTTTAATTACAGATTGCGTTAGTGCTCAATAAGAGCACATGTTGTCTTTGGGGGGCTTTTTAGTTTTCTTCCATAAAGGGGTGAATTAAATGCTCTACATATGCTTATACAGAGGCTTTAATCAGGAAGAAAAATTACTGAACTATAGCCATAATGCATGCACTTAACTTCATGCACTTTGAAGAGCCTCCCTATGGTGACTGGGGTTGCTGTTTCAGCGTGGCTGGTTGCCATCTGAAACATTGCTTATCCACAGATGTGCTACAGCCAGTTATCTCAGGAGGCTTTTGTGTTTGTGTCTGTGTCTGTGTCTGTGTCTCTGTGTGCACACACACTTCCAGTGTGACAACCACCGTGTTGATATGGACATGACTACTCACTATCCAGCTTCACAGAGAAGGAGATTTTAAATAGGAAAAAGAAGAAGACATGGCAAAACTGATTAAAATCCTTAAATAATTGATACAGCCAAGAAGTGGACAGAAGGAAAAAGAGAAAAAGAATTTTTAATTGGTAAATCCTCTTCATTTCAGTAATACAAAATATTAATTGTGATAACATAAAATAGATATAACATTTTCAGAGGAAACACAATTTTCAACCAGATTGCATCCCTTTCATGTGATTGTATATATTAATGATAATCAGACTTCCCCTCCCTACCTTCTGCTTGAGCTTGCACAACCTAAATGCTAATCTTAAAAAATAAACCACAGGAGTTCCAGGCCAAACCTCACAAACAACGACACAGCTCCAACTCTGTGCCTCTTGTTATGGCTGAAAAATATCTTCTACATTTGCAAAACCACAAATTAAGACTTCAGGGTATTATAGATCCAGCCATCCATTTTACCACTTATTAGTTAGTAAACTAAAACACCTTGTGGGAACACGTTTTATTGTTTGTAGTAGTTGCACAACCGTCATGCCAAACACATGAAGAAGGAGCAGCTATCGGTGTGCTAGAAGAAAAGTGGCTGGAAATGATTTCATCAGCTGGCACCGAGAGGTCTTGAACATGCCAAATTTGCTGCAGGTATTGGCTAAATAGCTGCTGGATTGATTTCAGTTTGAACGCTCTATTATTTCTCCTAGTCACTGCAACTCTGCTGTCTGAGGAGCAGGACCGCCTTCTGGCATACTAACTAAACTTCCTCAAGTCCATTCAACTGACTCAGTGATCCCTGCTGTTTGCGCGTCCAAAAAAACCTGCAGGGTAATAAATATATTGCATGCACAAAACACCTTGCACTGAAGTCTCAGTTTCTTTAAGAACATAATTTGTGACTCATCACAGCCCAGTGTCTTAGAAATTACTGTTTGCACTGGGAGGGACTCACTGCTAAGCAAAGGAAAGACTCTTTGCAGTCGGGAACTTGCATGGTGAGAGGGATGGGCACAACACTGCCACCCCACAGCCCACCCAGGGTACACATTTTCAGAGAAGGAAAGCCAAGGCACTCCACCACTGCACTTTGCCCAAGAATGGCGGAAAAGCACCAGGAATATCCCACCTCGGTAGTTCTTCCCCCTGAACAACATTGGCTGCTTTATCTTATAAGCAACCTTAGAAAAACATCATGAACACAAGCAACTGTTACATATAGCCAGCAACCATACACTGGACCATGCTTTCAGAAGAAGGCAATGATGAAGAGATAACTTAACCTCATTACAATGTTTATTTGGAGGGAAAATTATTTCACCTAATGCAGCTGGCTCTTGGTACAGCACAGCTCATCTTTTCATAACCTCTGGATCCCACGCAGCATTTCTTAACAAACTTAATAATGTGGTCTTCACAAGAAAATGACAAATAGTCCTCTGCCAGGGAACTGACAAAAGAAATCCCTCCCTCCACTACCTCCAATGGACTCCACAGTGAAAAAATAATTCAGCTTCTGCCTTGCAACACAATTGCTGTTTCACTGTTGTTGCCTCTACGGTGATTCCCGCTTTTGATTAGATATATGTATGAAGGATCAATGTTTCCTATTCTATGAGCAGCAAACAACTGGATGCATAGCCACAGTATATACACAAATAATTTATACCTACGTACACATGCTTACCTATTTCTGTAATAAACAGAAAATTTCTGTGGTTGCAGATGAGCTACAAAGTGGAAACTAATGAAATGAAAAGAATATAAAGGAAATAAAGCCTGATCCACACTGGAGAGAAAGGAGAAGTCTCATCGCAAAACTCAACTCCAAACTGCTTCTAAGCAAAGGTTTAACATGGGCATCCTGACCTGTGGGAATAAGGAGTTGGCATACAATAGCTCTGTTATTCCCTACAGCTCAAGGAAAGCATTCCCTACTTCCTAAAGCTCAAGCAAAGCATTTGAATGCCCTGCTATTAGCTGCACACATAAAACTCACCAATGAAAAATTCCTGTAAGGTGCAAAGGTAAATGTGGCTAAGGAAGGGTAACAGAAAGATAGAAACTAGAAAACTATCTAGAAATAACCTGCTGATTTGATGTGGGGACAAATAAAGACAAGTCAGTTAATTCAACAAGCTTTGGTGACATTCTTAAGAGTTTATAAGCAGCAGTGTCAGACATTCTGCAAACATTATTTGTTTAAAAGATGCTTTGGAGACTTGAGTGCTCTCTGTGTATCAGGATCAAGTTTAAAAGCTATTTAACAGGCCAAACCTTGACCAGTCAGGTATCAGTATTGTATGATGAAAATCGAACAGATTCCCAGCAGCTGAAGGTCTGGACCACAGAGTGACAGACTTGGTTATACTTAGCAGCTGTGATGAGCAATTTAGGCCATGATAGGCATTAGAGAGGGAAAAGTATAATTTGATCAATTATGTCTATTTTTAGATATTAAACCACTTCAGATTCTATGGGATGCACAATCAGATGAACACTTGGAGAATTTTTTTTCCCTGCTGTTCAACCTGTTTGATTTTTTAAAAAAATTTCACCCAAATATTCATAATTATTTAGTTTCTCTCTGTATCATCCTTAGCAATTACTCTCCTTCTGTAGTGTTTATACTCTTCAAGCTCTTGCAGATGAGCAGTTATCACACATATGGTCAGGCCACTCAATAATATACATTTATTGCATTCTTTAATCTCTATGTCCATATTCTAAAATAATCACAGCCACTTGTTTTTACTTCCTGGTTTTCTTCCAGCCTGGGAAATGTAGTTGTCACCCCTGCTCTCTTGGGCATTGGGTTGTCATGTTGGCTGACACAAGACTGTTTAGGATCAGGCAGCCTTAGAAATTTATAATACAAATACCCTAATTCTCATTCTGACAGGGGTATGTGTTTCTTACACACAGTCTCAAGTACCATTCATTTTACCACTACAAGACAGTGTCTTCATCAGTGACCCACCCTACCAGTTCTAAGGGATTGCTAGTGAAATGGGCAGTGCTCAAGTCAAGTAATGGCAACACAACCTGCCTCTTGGTTATAACTTCTTGACATCTTTAAACACTTAACTTTAAGCTGTTTTCTTCCTCCTTGTTCCCTCATCCTCCCTCAGCTTCCTGGAGAGCTTCTTTCCTACATTTAATTTTTATTCTGCGTACTTTCTGTTTCAGATCATTACTGAAGATGGAAAGTATGGCGAGTTTCCTTAGTTTGCCATATTGACATTTATGCTAAGTGCTCATTCAGCCTATTTTTGAGAATGTCATATTGTCAATATTCTAGTCAATCTGAGTTAGTTTTTTCAAGCCAAGCTTTGAGGCAAATATTTTTAATGAGAAGAGCCATAGGCAAGTTACGCCACTTCCCCGTGCCTCACTGTTAACACGGAAACATCGTTTCTGAGATACGCTGACCCTCTTCAGTGGAAAGTCCCTATAAAAAGGCTAGAATAACAGTATTTTATCTGCTACCCACTATTTCTTTAATTTCTTAGAAAGAGTAGTTCAATTGCCTAAAAGTGCTTGTTCTTTATGAACCTTTCTTGGTTTCTGCTCATGATCTTTCTTTAAGTTTTTCTTTACCACTTCTTCTTTGTTGCATATTGTTTAGACAGAGGGTAAGAGTATCAGTTTTAGATATAGCCACGCTTTTTACTGGGGGCTTGGATTATTGTTAGGATCCCTCTCACTTCCTCTTCCCCGCCAAAGAGCTTTTCTCTCTATAGCGTATGGGAAGCCCTTCACAAAGTTGTATCATGACTTTATTCCCTCTCTTGCTCTCTGCAGACATGGTGGAAGGATCTGGCCTACGCTTCTCTTGCTTTGGGAACTGAGTGCTGCTTACCAACAGTGGCCAAGTCTTTACATCACCCATTTACAGGTAGCGTCACCAGTGAGAAAAGGGATGAAGAGCATGTAAGCCTGAGCACCCTTGTTCAAAAAATCAGGGTCAACAACTTCAGCTCAATTAATGGCCATGCCCTTTGAGGACAGCCTTGAGTTAGTAGTGTGATATGTCAAAAGCAGCCGCTGCATCTGGTCGCATTAGAGCTGCAGAGCAGGGGCACACTGGCGGCAGAACCAGCTCCAGCACCTCCAAAGGTTTCCTGTCACGGCCTGCATGGGTAGCTCCAGCCTCATCATGGAAGAAAAACACTCCAATTAATAAGAAAAAAACGAAAAATGGAAGAACAAAGGTGTCAACAGGCAGAAGCATGCAAATGTACAAGCAGGCAAAGCAGCCCATGGCATTAGCAAAGTTTTTTCTGCATACAAACAGCACAAAAGCAAACTCTTCAGGGTGGTTTGCATCTGTACATCATCTGTCTGAAGCACTTGCCACCACAGGGCCTCAGTCTCAGACTGAGCATTTTTGGTATTACTCTACATAATTACAACAGCCATCACTTTCTCCAGCCTCCAGTCCAGATGGACCAGAGAAAATTACATTACCTGCTTTTGCACAGCCATATCCTTCAAGTTGGTGATTAAGAAATATGATGGGAAAAAATGCAGAATAAGGTAGAGCACAATCCTACATTTGAGAGAAGTGTGAAAGAACCATTATTCTGTATCCTCCGGTGGATGAGGGGCACTAAAGAGGAGATCACTATATTTACATTCCTCTCTTTACATCCTAGAAGAGAAGTCTAAGGTGCTTCAAGGAGATAACAGGAGACAGAAAAGGGGAAAAATAGTCAAACGATGACAAGGCACACAGACCACCATTCACTGCCACATGGCTAACTGCCACAGGAGGTAATGGTCACCAGAAGTTTAAATGCCTTCAAAGGGAAAGTCACAGCAGAGAAATTCAGTAAGGCTCCAAATATGTAGAAACCACTTACAGACCAGGAAATTTCTGGACTGCAAATTCTGGGAAGTTGAAAGAGTGCCTGGTGTCAAAATGAGAGGAGAATCACCTGCCATGTTCCTACATTAAGTCCTGGGTATCTGCTTTTGGTGACTGCCTGGAAACAAAAACTAGGCTACACCAGGCTATACTAAAAGATCCAGCACGGCCCTTGATGTTCTGCATGCTTCTGGCATGTTCCCCAAGGCAAGGCTGCAAACTCCTTCCCCTGACCCTCAGAGAGCACATCACCAAAAGCAGTGCCTGAGCTGTGGGACTTCAGCCCATACATCTCTGCAGCATGAGCATTAAGACTTCCTGAGCCCGGAAAAGACCACCTTTCAAGCTGTATGTTTGCACAATATGCTGCACAAAAGCAGGCTTTGGTCTACAAGCTAAACTCAAGCACATGGTGGTGATAAAAATATGATGTCTGTTGCCTGCCCAACAAGATGCAAGCCTCTCTTCTGCATTTCTGTGTGGAGCTCTGACAGAACCTGGCTATATGAAAATGGGGACTTTGTGGGGGCACATTTACCAGACATTTACTGTCCAGCACAAGAAGGGACAAATCTCCTCAGTCCCCCTCCTGGCAATCTTGGAGCTTTTCCAATGCACTAAGCATCAGTTTCCAGCCAGTGAAGTGTTTGATGCACTACTAAATGCAGTGGTACTCAGAGAGGTACAGTAAACCTCCATATGGAAAAGCCATTTGACACAAAGATTGGAGGTCAAAAGTTTAAATGTTTGTGACACAGATGACAGCAGTCTTTTTCTGGTCAATAACATCAAAGGATCTGCCAGCTCTTAATGCTACTATTGTGACTTGTTGGGATCCTATTGAAATTCTAGCATATTTATTGCACTCCAGGAGCATAAGGACTTTTTGTTTGTTTTAATCTCTATGCTGAACCCAAGGAGTCTGAAGTCCTGTGACTCCCTTTGCTCCTGAGGAGAATGCATGGGTAAACAATGCCAGAGGATGCGGCATTGTAGTCCCAATCAACTTTGTGCTTTTTTCCCCAAGAAAAAATATAAATGATGGATGGAAACATATGGTCTTTATTGGACAGGGCTGGAAATCTCTGCTCCTGAACTCCCCACATAACTGTTTTTAATTGTTTTGTGCAATGGCAGGGGGTGAAAAGCACTCTCCACCATCAAGATCTCTGTTTTGCCAGTCATTGTTGAGAAATGTTGTGCCGCAGCTGACTAATGCTCCCATTAGGCACAACTGTGGAGCTGGGAACAGCAGTAAGGTTCTCCAAGACGAACTGTAATGCCATAACCACAGAGAGTATCACTTCTCTCAGCCCTCCTTTGCTCTCTGAACTTTTGCTTGTGGTTAGGCAGAAACGTATTACCAGAGCTCTGCAGTGCATGTTCCAAGCATTGTATGAGCCATCGATAGCTCGTGCCTTGCCAGGAGCAGGATCCAAGTTCATTTGTTACTACCTTCCTCAGATTCCTGTTCCCCTCTCCACAATGAGGATTAGCAGTTTAAGTTATGTTGCTGACCTCCATCTGGCTAGGCAGAAACAGATGTCTGCGCACTCGGGCACGATCTTATTTCAAAGTGGGGACTCTGGGTTACTAATGACGTTATAAAGGCAATAGCATATGTTGGCTTTCAACAGTCCATTGTCTAATTGGGATGGTTTTAATCAAATATAAATGTACCCAAGTTTTTGCAGCTAATGAATAAATCCCCTTTTTAAATAACAACAGTAATTTTGAGCTCTCCATCAAGGCGGCATCCCAAGGAATGCCTACATAAGCAGCAGTCATCACCTAAGATCTGTAAGAGGCTGCAGCAACATCTGCTGCAGCCTGGTTCCTTATTCAAACAGCTCCCAACTGCCCTTCCCAGAGGTAAGCTGCAGCCAAATTGTTTTCCTTCACTTCACAAACCAGATATGCACGGCTTATTTGAACAGCCTGAAAGTTTACTTTAGTCTCCGTTTAAACACCTTCTACCACATATTTCAAACAAACAGTTCACTTCATTAGAAAGGCAAACAGTGTAGCCGCAGAATACGAGCACTTGAGGAGAACCACATTGGACAGAGAAATCCTCTGCCCCTGTGTAAACACTGTCTGCTCTGCAGCTCCACGCAGCATCCGCCTGCAATGCCACTTCAAAAGCCCTTCCACAAATACTTCACACGTCTGTTTGTAAGTAAATGATAACCCTGAAGAGATTATCTGCAGGGCTGAGAGCCCCGATGGCTATCACTACCGCTGCACAGGCAAAGAAAGAAAATCCGAAACATTCGCTGCCAGCCCCTGGGTGAGTTATGGAACTATAATAAACTCGGTGGCAGTTCAGTAACATCAGCTAAACCTGTTAAACTGGAAAAGCAGTGCTGCTTTGGTAGACTGCTCTGGCATATTTGGCTCCACAAAGGGAAGCAAGTTTTACCCCCAGCAATGGAAAGGCTACTGCACTTCCATCATTATTTAGCTGATACCTTAAATTGGCACAGAGCAGAGTTGTACAAAAGAGTGAGAAAGCTGCACAGCCAACAAATAACCAGATAAAGCACTAATCTATATCTTTCTGGACAAAACACATACAACGATTCATCAAATGTCTCAGGAGAACACGACATGGTCTCAAGTCCTAGAAATGAGTATGAAAGGAGAAGGAAGAAAAAAAGGCAACTTGACACAGAGAGGAGCGGTGATGGAAGCAGTTAGTGCTGAGGCTCCTGTCCCCTGCCCTCCTTTCTGCATGCACACGCAGCTCCTGGAGACACTTACTGCTAAGCAGGTAATACACCCTAGAGAGAGCAAAGCAGCTCAGAAAGTCTGCTGTTACTCCCTGCTGTTTTTACTGCTTTGTGCCAACTGAAATTTTTTTATCAAAATACTAGCTCTGCATTTTTGAGGAAAAGGGCACAAAGCAACTCATTACATGTAAGGGCATTCTCACAATGTCCATCACTACCATGATCGTCAGATTGATCACAGCAAGCTGTTGGGACAGCATCTCTTGGCATCAGTCATAAAGCACAGACCCATAGTATGCCCAGAACATTAGCATAACCTCAAAAATTAAATTAACAACTATTCATATGTTCTTAAATACATTCTCAGGCAAAAAGAAACAATCAAAATCTAAAAATCCTTCAGAAAGATAGTAAACGGATTGACTGCATTTGGCTCTAGGACAAGAGTGCTGAAGTTATTCCAACTATCATATGAAGAGGAAAGGAAAAAATGACATTTTTATAAGGAGGAATCAAGTATTGTCATGTATGGACATTACAGTTAGGACACCTCAGCAACCATAACTTTAACCTTGCAGTGACTCAAAACATAATTTTTGGTTGTTTTCATTCTTAGGGTGAAACTAAGGCCCACAAACTTAATGATTGTTTTATCATCAATTTCAGTGAGGTCAGTGTAGCCAGCTCTTGTGATTTCACCAAGAATCTTATTTTTCTTTCCAGTATTTTTTTTTTTATTCTAAAGTTCCAGTCATGTCACTAAGGAAGAAACTCAGCTTTCACTTGAAAAAAAAACCCAATCAAAACACCTACACATATGGTTCCAGCTGTTATGGTCACTAAGAAAAGCTGGAAAATGAGAAACTCAAGGTTTTATAACCTGTGAGCAAGTAAAAAGTTCCAACAAAACCACACATGAGCAGGTATGTAGGTACAGGATATTTCAGTAGGCATATATTTTGGATGCTTACATATACAAAGTTATGATTCTGAACACCTAGATACTCAGGGATGGCAAGACACTACATCTGTGTTACTGCAGGTCACATATCAATGATTTTTTATTAGACTACATAGATGCTTCCTGTACAAAGGGTAATATTTGTCCACTCTGCTATAAGGAGTTGAGGATTCTCCTGTGTCCTGCTTTATGATTGTAATCTGGGTTTATGAATACTGTTTACTAGAAAGATGTGAGGTAGAAAGATTCTTTCTAAGCATTCTAGTGGAAAGGCTGAATTTAAGTTTAAAGTGGAAAGAAAACCCTCTAAGTTTCAGCATGAACTAGAGAAAACAACAGCCTTATCCACCTCTTTGAGGGGCCATGATAATACAAGCAATAAATTTACTATTATTATTACAACTGATAACACAAACTGAGCTAATGGAACTAAAATATCTTTTAAACCAGTTCTTGGAGAGGTGATAATGTTAACCTTTAGGTGCCAGGAGTTGGGGATTTCCCAGCATACCAGGCTGGTTGACTTACTGATACTAAAAATAGGAATCTAAACCCTGCTGCTCTTGTGGGTTATGTATAAACAATAGAATTTTTTTTTCACACAACTCTGATCCATTCAGAAGGGTAAAGGAAAAAGAAATCCATTTCTTTCAAAATGTCTCTGGCCTGAGGCTTTTCTAATACAAAAAAGGGAAAAACAATTTATTTTTTATTATGCCATTCCCCAATCTTCAACTTGAAACAGACCACTTCTGTATAAGTTTTTTACAACATTCCAGTGAGTCCTCTGTTGCAGTTCTTTGTTCCCTAGCACATTCAGTTACTAGCTGAAATTTGCCTAGCCATTCTCCTTAAAGTATATGTGGTAGGAATAATTTTAAGTTCTACACGACTTAACAACATTGTCTATTCCTTTGTTTCATGTATTTATTTCACATATTATTAATAGCAATATAAGAAAAATCTTCATGTATAAGTCCCAATACTACCTTCTGTTTGACCACCCTAATCAATGAGGAGATGTACCAGCCTGCCCTGGTGTTTAAAAGACACCTCATCAATTGAGTTTCTTGGAGTGATCTCACTCAGCTTTTACAAGAAGCTATGCCTACCCAAAAAGCATGTGGTTTGCTTGGGTTGGTGGTCTAAGGTGCCAGAACTAATCTAAGCTCCATCTCAGGCATCAGTCAACAGATTACAGCTTTCTGTCCAAATCCAGTACATCCTCTTGCCACAATTGTACAAGGTCCATGGAAGAATCAGTTCAGAGATGAGGAAATCATGTATCCTCTGACCCATAAACACAGAGAAGAGTCCTAGGAACACAGAAAAAGTGTCATCTTGTTTTTCTTTGCAAGTGTTATTTTTGCTCCTTTCTCTACTTGAGCAGTCTGCAATTAGTTTCATTTCACCTACCCATACTGCAGCAAACACCTCGAATGAGCTAAACAGAACAACTCACATAAGCATTTTATGATTGTACTTTAAAGAGTGAAATATGTAACAGACATTCACTGAAGAAATCCAGGTCTGTGTTCCAGCTCCACAAGAGATCATCATGGCTTGTCTTTTCCAAGTTTTTAACTTGGGGTGACATGTCTTTGGAAAAAAATGACCTCTCACTTGATGCCCAAGCCCAGGGTCATCCTCGAGAGACTCTCAATCATGCCTGAGTTCAGCAGCCTTCTTGATAGAGGGATCTGAACAAGTGGCACCAACAATAGCCTGTGCTCCTAGATTCCTCTTGGTGACATTTTCTCGTTAGTCAAAACGAGATGGCAACACTTCACCGATGTTTACAATAATGGTGGCACAAGCTGCCTTTCAGTGTAGATGAAGAGCAAGTAAGAGGGGCTTGTTGCCTTCTCATGTGCAAACACAATCAAGGCTATAAAGCAGCAACTTATATATAGCACTTTCTTCAATTCACCAAAACAGATCTCCAGAACTTGCTGAATAAGTCTCAAATAGTTAACGCTGGTGAGAGCTGAAAAGCTCTCTTTTAGAGGGCTGCAGATTCATTAGTATTTCAGGGGTAAAACCTGGGGGGATTCAACGGCAAGAGACAATCACCAACAACAAACCTTAAACTGAGACTTGGTGAACAATCCTATGATGAAGTACAGTAGTAATTGAGACCAACAGAAAATGTTTCAAAAGGACTAGCAAATACCACCGTCTCCTGCACACAGAAGGCAGGTCTGTTCTGACAGAAATCTAAGGTCCTACTACCTAAAGCACCCAAGCTATAAGTTCCATTCCATGCAGACATGGCATGTAAATCCTCCGGACAAGAGGTACATGCCTTTCCTCCCCTCTCACCAGTAAGATTTTGGGAAGGTCAAAGTGAGGCAGCAACAACTAGAACTCAATAGAGCTGAGAGTCAACACTTGAGCACTGGGTCGGCCCTCATGGTTGACTCAGGGAGGGCTAAGCCACTGTGCCAGGCACATGCGGAGTCTTCTTGGCCAGGTGGGAAAGCAATTTTCAAGATGAAAAGCTCCCTTTGGCTGCCTTTGCTTCTGGCATTCAAACCTATTTGTATCTGATTACAAATCTGGTGTAGAATTTTCTTTTTGAAAGAAAATTCAAGGGAGAGTCTCCTTTTCAGACACAGGCTTAGAGAGAAAACAAGAGCTTCATGCTCCCTCCTCTTCCCCTCCTGAGCTCCACAAAACAGGGTAGAGGTCAGGGTGGGCATAAACTCTCAGTAAATAATCCCCAATTAAGTTCATTCTTAACTGAAGCACTTGGCTCATGGGTGGATGGTGTTCCTCCTGCGCACATGAGCTCAGCAGAGAGAAATCCTTGGCTAGGAGTTGTGCACCTTGAGCAGAGGGAAACTCCTTCTTCCCCGGTGCTGAGCTGGTGGGCAGCATGTGTGAAGACCATGCCGAAATGTAAGCTACATTTAGGGGAAATACATAACTCCTGATTTGTATACATGATGAGATTTGAAATGAGTCTGTCTGAGAAGCCAGTTCACTCACCTCACTTACATAAACCCAGCAAACCATGCAATAGACTGAATGCAAAGACTTTTTGGGAGCCTGACAGAAATCTGGCAGAAGGAGGAATTTAACCAACCCAAAGCAGTCTTGTCAAGTGCTGCATTGTGTATTCACTTCTTTAAGGAAAGTATTTCTACCAGGACCAGGGACATCTGGTATACGTATGGAGTAGCCCACTAAGGCTTTGCCTGGAAGTGGGAGATGTGCCTGGCACATACAGATATCAGAGAACAGCAAAGCTTTCCTGAGGACTGGGAGCTGTGCCTTCCATGCATGAGCCACATGATGACCTGGTACACTCTAAGAGCCCTGAAATGACAAGGACAGCTAAGCTATCTCAGGGACTACCCTCTGCAGCCACAGAAAGAGGCCACAGCCTCTCTCCTCTGACCTGGCAACCCTCCTTTCCCATTCCGTCATCACAGGTCCCTGCTATTGCTCATAGAGCTAGCACAGTGGAGTGGCATGAGAAGTCTGGAGCTGCTGAGCCCAATGAGTGAAGCCATGCTTGCATTGTTATCTGCCGAGTCAGGTTTACAAAGTCCCAGCAGGAGCAGAGCTGTGGTAATACAAATCCTGGCATCACCACCACAGTCCTTCCCTGTTTATACAGGTAGGGAGCCCAGAGCCGGGGTAGCCCAAACACTGCTCACCGCACTCAGTGTCACCACCTGAGCTGGTAGCATGCTGGTGGGCATAATTATGAGCATCGGCCACACCTCTGACTGCTTGAAGGGTCCATGCTAACCAACAGGCCTAAAGGTAAACAGGAACAAGTCCAGCTGCAGCTGGCAGGATGCTAAACTAATGCTGTAATTATGCTCTGAGTGCAGCAGTGAGGAGAGCCAGCACCTCGAGCTGTACTAGGCACTCTTTGACATATATGGATACATTCACCCTCCTATAGAGGCTCATACCTTAACAGCCCTTAGAAGACTGAAGGCTAAAGCAGGCCAGGGAGTTTCCAGCCCATCAAGTAAAATAGAGAGGTGTCTTCTGGGAAGAGTTTTACTGCCAGTGTTCTCTATTTAATATCCTAGTGCCTCTTCATATGGCGTTAACACCACTATGGAAAAGAGGATACAGAAAAAGAAGAAAATAAAAAAACTAAAACGGACTTTGGACATGATCCAAAACCCACATTCCCAAAGCAGCTGAGAATCACTATGGGGACAATTCAGTACACACTGCTTTTCATTTGGAAGCTTCAGATTCAAATCCCCAGGCACTGGCATGTAGAACTGCATGTTTAAATCCTGCCACACTGCTCCAGCCACAGCATCTGGAGTGGTTGCAGCAGCCACTGCTGCCATAACAGGTATTGCTTTTGCTGCCAAACCAGCTGAGGAAGAGGTATTGGCAAAGACCTGGTATACGGATGTCTGCAAAGGCTTTTGAACTTTTTCTTTTCCTCCTCACTTGCTGGCAGTAGCCTATGCTGGTATAGATGCTTTGAAATGACAGACAAGAACACAGAGAAAATTGAAGGAGAATCAAGAAACACTGTAACAAAAAAAAAAAAAAACAACCCCAAAAAAACCCCAACAAGGCCGAGTCTGGCATAAATACAGGTGTTAGGAAGCACAGGGAGGGGGATTTGTGTGGATAATGAGCAATGCTAGGGGACCTCTGTGAGAAGGCCACAGAGAGCTCATTTGTTGCCGAAATTGGTACAATTCTGCCAGGCAGCAACCACAAAGAGTAGTAAGAAAGGAGAAGGGAAAAAGAGCCCAGAACTTGGCTCAGGGATGGAGAGAGAGGGAAACTGGCCTCCTGCAGGATTTTTGTGAATGGGTGGGTGTGTAGTATCCACTTCCTCCCAGTTCCAGGAGGGGAAAACAACAAGAGAGTAGGGAAATGCTTTGAGTGATACGTTACTTGGTCATGCTTCAAAAATGTGCAACTACTGTCACATAATCTGATATTTTCCTAGTATTATGGGTATTTTCTAGCAGCTCAACTTCTTTCTTAACAAAGGTATTTTTCATTGTGTGCTGAATGTATTTGACTTCTACGCACTGTCTATTCATAAAAAATGCAAGCCCTTTAACTGAGAAATTCTGAAATTGTGAGTATAAAAGACTTTAATGTACCTTAGCTGTCTTAACTTCTCGTGCTGATTTCTGCCGACCTAACATTTTCTTCTTCCAGCATAAAGGGACTGAAAGGGGTGTTGCAAGAGGTCTAAGAGGCAATTTCATAGGTGTTGCAAAAATTAGTTTCTTCCAAATATGTCTGAAGCATAAATATTGTACTGCAATGCTGGCAAGATGAAAAAGAAGAACATCTGATGATGAAAACAATGAACTAAACACAAAAAAAATTAGAGCTCCAATACAGTGAGGTTTGGGATGCTGCTGTTTTTTCCCTAGCTGTATGATCAAAACTTGTCCTTGTCTTTCATTGTTTGGATCTAGCTTTGCATTATAAATGTTTCTCAATTATAAAGCATGTGAATTGTGTGGTGGAGATATTCTAAGCTGAAATAATCATGTAACATTGAAAAGATTACAGAAATTTGAAAGTTAGCTGTAAAAAAAAGCAAGCAAAACTCTTGCGAATACATCACAGAAATTAAAGGCAGGATTGAATCTATGAGAAAGGAGTACACAATAATTAGAGCCAACACTGAAAGAGAAGGCCTAAAATTAGGCCCCTCAAGACAGATTTAAATACAGAAGTGACAGATTCCCTAAAGTTACAGTTCTCTGAAGTCTATGTGCCTAAAACAGGGGAGAAGGAGAGAGGGCTGTCTGACTTCAAGAGGGGTAGATTTTCACCTCTGATTATACATTATATTAAAATATATTTATTACTGCAACATCATTATTGATTGCTAATTTACCAAATTTTCTAATACAGGTTTTTAGAAAGCATGCTGTATCCAGAGCTCAGTAAGAACTACAAAACTCTCAATAAGAGACTGAATAAGAGAATAACATTTATGCAGTGTGAACACCAAAAATGAAATATAGCTTAGCCCTGTGCTCCCAAAATAAAGGAGTTTTCCCTAACCGTCAGGGAAGTTAACAGGATTGCCCTGTGGGGACCCCAAGAACTGTTTGCTTAGTTTGTGTTCAAAGAGCTTCATAAAAGACCTAAATGAACAGCCCTCAGCAATCACAAGGAAAAGGGGACTTCTGCTCACCAGCAACAACTCCCAGAATAAGCCAACATATTTGAGACTGCTTCTGTATCACAAAGAACGAGGAGGGATCAGTCAAAGCAGAAATGCCATTTGCAACCCCTGCCCAGCTCAGCTCCGCTGCAGGACTTAAGTAAGACCTCAAAGCCTGCCTGTAAAAAAAGAGGAGCCTGCAGCCTTGCAAACTAGTGCGTGCTTGAAAAGTGTTTTGAAGAGGCCATTACTTAATAGAATGTAAGTATTAAATAATGATAACCATTTAACATTCCAGCAGAGCCTTTTGAGTCAACAACTTGTCACCTTGGGCTTGGCTGACAGACGTGTAGAACAGCCATGCAGAGTAAATAAAGTTCTCTTTGTATCTCTTCAATCTCTTTCTCAGGGTTTGAATTTCTTACAAAGAATTTATTTTTCTTCCAATATCTTACTTTCAGAACAGGTTATGTATTTTGGTGCTGCCCTACCACCTTGCATGAATACAATTTTTATTCAAGTACAGACAGATGTACAGGTTTTGGTTTTAATCTATATATTCATTATCATTACTACAGATGGATCTAGTAAGCTGTGTGCACTTAACTAGGGTATACCATACATATTGTCTACCATTCACCAATAAATAACAGTCTTATTTTCAGTTTAGCACAAGTTCATTCACCCAGCAGGATGTGATGCTCCACATTGAACAGATGTATCACAGTATATTCTGAAAGGTAACAACAGTTAGTCTGAGAAGACTCCAAGCCTCTGAAGTTAAATGGATGATTAATTGAGAAAAAAACCTATGAAGTGGCTTGGAATACAGATATGACCATCACTTTAGTTATGTCCCTATAGCTTGATATCACAAGCTCTTCCTTACCTAACCAAAACCTCTGCTCCCATCTTCAAGTTCAGTGATGGTTCAGCAGCTTTTTAAAAAAATAAATAAATGAGTTCCTTATTCTTGTATCTTTCCCATAACATTTGTTGACTTACTAGGACTTGGATGCAATATGACTTTTACGCCATTCCTACGGCACTCTCTAAGTCTTCTAACCTCTTTGTGCTAATACTTTTATTTAATGTTACGACTCTGTGGCCATCTTCGCTGCTTTGGGAGAACTCACATTATTTGTGTGTCGCTCAAGAGGGATGTTGTGGCTCTGAAGCGAGTCCAGAGAAGAGCAACAAAGCTGGTGAAGGGGCTGGAGAACAAATCTTATGAGGAGCGACTGGGAGAGCTGGGGTTGTTTAGCCTGGAGAAGAGGAGGCTGAGGGGAGACCTTATTACTCTCTACAACTACCTGAAGGGAGGTTGTGGAGAGGAGGGAGCTGGCCTCTTCTCCCAAGTGACGGGGACAGGACGAGAGGGAATGGCCTCAAGCTCCGCCAGGGAAGATTTAGGCTTGAGATTAGGAAAAAATTCTTCACGGAGAGAGTGGTTAGGCATTGGAACGGTCTGCCAAGGGAGGTGGTTGAGTCGCCGTCCCTGGAGGTGTTTACGGTTAGGGTGGATGAGGTACTTAGGAGCATGATTTAGGGACTGCTGGGAATGGTTGGACTTGACGATCCAGTGGGTCTCTTCCAACCTGGTTATTCTGTGATTCTGTGATAGATGTAATTTCTTCTCATCTTCCTACAACAGGAGGGCGAGTTGCAGAACCTCCTGCTTAGACCTTTCTCCTTTGCATCAGGATGTGGCACAGCCTTTTACAAAGCTGATTTCCTCTTTGCCTGTTAATTATTCTGAATGTACAGCTTCTTCATATGAAATTTGTTTTGCTACTGCTTATGTCAGGCCATTCACTTTCCTATTGTCATTGCTCACTTGTCTGCTGGACACAGACAAACATCTAGTGACATCAAAAAGTCCTTGGGATCCTCAGTGTAGAGAATAGATTTTAACCTTGTTTTTTCTCACCTCCTTCTTCACTCTGTTTGTGGTTTCTCCCAACACTCTAGCACTGCAGTCCTTGCTGGAAACAAAGGCCAGATTCTCCAAACTAACCCATGGATTAGTGATTCTCTCTGCTCTCCAGAGTTTATTTGGCAGGCATCTCTCTATTCTGTCTTTGCTGCCAGGCAGGGTTTTTTCCCACCAAATACCCTTCCTGACAATTCTTGTTGTTTCAAAAGCATCCTGGAGAACAGGCATTGTGTTCAAATGCCCAGCTGCAAACAAATTTTACCTTAATTCTGCACAATGACGATGGCTCATTTATTAAGAATTGACTGGTGGGCATGCTACAAGCACTAAGACATATCTTTATGCCTGAACTTCACTATAGCTGGTCAGAAAAACTTGGTTTGCTTTATACTTGACAGCTGCATGAAGAAGTGCAAGTACACAACTCTACTACAGTAACATAAATACTACTGGAACTTAAACTGCTAAGAGACACTACTTGTTATAAAAGCTTCCTAAGTGGAAAAGTGTTAAGTTAATTTCTTACTCTTTTGAGACAGATGAGTGAAACATGCAAGTTTGGAGGGCCTGTGGAATATTTAATTTGAAATCAGATTACAGCAGGGATCAGAAACTCCAAAAACCCCCTATGATTAATACTCACAAAAAACAGTGAGAATCTGCCATTATGTCTGCAGATTAGACCAGGCCAGATTTGAATTAAAAGTTCTAGAGAGAAAACAAAACAATATCAAAGTACCAAGGGTAACAAGCCTCAGATCTGTTGGGACGAGCAGAAGCAATCTTCCAAGAAGGAGCTTGCAAAATGCCAGCAGTGTGACTTTGTAAGAGGCACATGGCTGTACATACAGTGGAAGCAAACAGTTATAAGAAGTATCCATCGTCTGGGCAGAAACAACGAGGTTCTTAAAAATTTTGGTAAAAGCTACTGAAAAAGGATTAAGAAGAGTATGCGTCCAAAACATTGCAGAAGAATTGTTTTATAAGCAGAGTTTAAATGATACTTAGTGAAATAAAGCCCTGAATACAAATGGATGCCTTTCTTTACTTACAGTTAAATTGGAAACAGTTCCACAAAAAAAACTTAGTCATGTAAAATGTGAACCACAAAGTAGAAGAACAGCTTATTTATATATATAGTGGACATCTGAGAGGTTGATGACAAGATTGCCATGTGGAGTGCTGACACATTTTCATCCCTATGATGGCGTTCTGTTTCTTTAGTGCTGTGTACATCCACTTTTACGTGTGTCTTAGACTAGTCACTTCAGTGAGTGAGAAGACTGACAGCTAATTTGACTCATCCATGTATTTAGCACTCAGCCTCAGGTGTTTTTTCTACGCTTACTTCCCCTGCTTCTAGGCGGTCTGTAACACAACTCAGTTAGGCAACATGGTATAATTGACAGGAACCTCAAGCCTGCTGCAAATCCCAGGTCACATCAGCATGGTTCTACTGTTTTTTTTGGGTTTTTTTTTTTTCTTATTACTTAAGAACTTCTGCACACAGAGTGGTATTTAATAAGTCACTATTAAGACAAATTCTTTCCTCTGACTTCTCGGGCACCTGATCCCACTTCCAAAAATATAGATCTAGATTGCTCATCAGAATAGACCCAGAAAACACAGGGCGGTTAATCCACACAGACTATGTATTGAAAGCCATCAACTGACATACTGATGACTTGCTGACCAACACCAGCTTTTTGAAGACTTCAGTGGGTTATCAACCCATATGTTGAATCAGGCCATATTTTTTAAGGGGAGGACATTTATATTAGTACATATTTTCTTTCCATTGCAACTAGAATTCTTCCTGGTTCAGTATACTAATACTTAATGAATGGTCTCTTCGTCAGTAGAAAAACAACAGAGCTCATGAAAGATCTACATTTACATATATTAATAGATTTTAAAATAAATATATACATGTATATCTAGGAAAAAAAAGAAAGATGAGTAAGAATACAGCAAAGACTTATGAGTTATTTTTAGTTGACATAATAGCTTAATCCAGTGCAATAAAACCTACCAACTAGTGAATGACTACAAAACCTCTTACTCAGTGAAGGTGAAAAATCTGTACTTAACACATTCCAGTAGTATTTTTCTATGCAGATATGATTACTACCATGATTTTTTTCTGTTGAAGTTGAAAGACATTAGATTTATTAGATTTAACCACGAGAACATCAGAAAATAAAATTGCTTGAAAATATGCAAATCCAGAGCTTTTTAATGCTTTTACTTATTAGTAAAAGCAATTAAGCAGAGCAGTTAAACTTTAAGTTTACCCTGTGCCTAACTGTTCTCTTTAGCAGAAACCTTAAGTGGCCAAAGGTGCAGCATGGCAAGTTTCATCTTCCCCATTCCACCCAAAACTGAGCAACAGTTGTCTCATTTCCTGCTGACAACAAGTGATTGAAAGGGAGTCATTCATCAGCCCAGCCTCAGCGGTGCTTCTGTGATAAATAGTATGTACTTTTCCATGAGGTCAACAGAAACAGTTAATTTATACAAAACCTTTATACTTCTAAGCTTACTTTGGCACCTGGTTTTCATGTCATCATTACATGTGCATCAACAGGGATGCAAAAGACTAAGACAGAATCATCCAGGCAACAGGCAACTGTACATGTTACAGCATCTGTGAACATCAAGCAGCTAATGTACCAGTTTCAAGAAGAAAGCTTCCTACTGACAACAAGTCACTCATGCTAATTGAAGACCCACACTTGGTAACGGTAAATGACAAACATCTCACAATCTTACATGAGAAAGCTTCCCTTTGATACATCTGCAGGCTTGTCATGCTTTTTTGACTTATTGCAAAATAAAGAGACAGGACAGGAGGCTTTTGAGACTCCAAAAACATGAAAAAAAATAATGGAACTCATTACTGAGCACAGTTTTGACTTGTTTGAGGTCTGCTTTTGCTAGTGAACGGAACAAATGATGTTACGTGATGAAAGCTGCCAAGTTTCGTTAGAGTACTACTGTGAAAGTGTATGATCTCAGAGGCTATACATGTTAATTTACAGTAGAGTTTAGATTAAAGTGATGAATGTCTATCTAGTGTACATTTAAGTGCAATTTTAAAAGAAAACCAGGCTCTGGCCTTCCTGTTCAACATGCCACTGCAGATTCTCCAGCATAAAAGCAGAGTACCTTAAGCAGGTTTTACAGTCTCTATTGCCAGAACAACACTGTATTTAATTAAATGTCCAAAATAACTATAAAGTTCATTTCCTAAACCCGGGTTTAGCTATCAGAATACACGTAGTTTGAACAGTTTTGTATCTGCTTGATGGGTAAAAGCTATCAGAAGGTGCTGTCAAACGACAAGATTAATTTCCTGGTAAATTCAGTTGCATCTTTTTTCTCTTAAGCTCAAAATGCTGGTTACCATTTCACTGTTTCCCTTCGCAGTGAGCAGCTCTAGCACTCATCCCTTCTGAAACCATTCCAGTATCCTTCCACTCTTCTTGTACACAAGGTCATACACTGACCCAGGTGCATGAAGTAAAAAAGATGCCTGGGTACAACCCATTTACATAGAATTGTGGCAAGTCAGTCCTTCAGTGAGGATGTATTTATAAATTTTTGTTTACCTCTGCATTTATAACACACCCTCAAATCATAGCTGAACTTACACAGCTAGAACTCCAACTCTGTCGTTAATGTAATGAAGTACAGGAGCAGGCTTCCTGCTTCTGCCTCACAAATTTCCTTTGAAAGGGAATAGGTGATATCAGGCCAGCTGGGCCATGAAAGCCAAAACACCACAAGGAGTCTCCAAATCAAAATCTTGCCAACGGTTAACTTACTGTCAGTGCAGAACAATGGACAGACGACGGTCTGGGGGAGCACACCAAGTGTGCCACAGGTGCAGCCCAAGCCTTGCAGGAGCAGCTCTCCCACCTGCACCGACATTCTTGTCTGTCAGTGCTGGCTGGTCCAGGCAGAACCTGGCTGTGCCCTACTCAAGCTGTGATGGTTCAGAACGCAGCACAACATTATGGCGAGTAGTTGCATGCATTTTGAGGAAACTTCGTTTATTTATTTATTTTAAATAAAGTCTGTTTAAATTGAAGTGGAACACTGTGCTTGTAGAAACAGGACCTACCAGCATCTGCTAACAGCTGTGCTGATACAAGCACAACTCCTCTTCAGTGCATGACAGAGGAAACTGGGGAATGGATCTGGCTTTCTGTTACATGAGTGCAGGTCTGTGGGTTTCAGCTCTGCTATCTGGACATAGCAGACTGAGAGCCAGAGAAGCAGGCTGACACTAGTCTACGGAGAGGAAACGCTGCTTCACACAAAGGATGATCTGGAAATCTCTACCATTCTCCACAAGCTGTAGTAATGTAATTGTGCATTCAGGGAAGAGCAAGACTTGGAACTGTCTAATTAGCTGAAGGATAAGGTAAACCATGAGCAATCTAATGTATAGAAAATAGGTACATCGCTTCAAGTGTTGGGGGAGATTTTAGAAGGTAAGAGCATGGGTCATAGATAAACAGTACGGCATCAGGATACTCAAGTCGTATTTTCTTTTACAATGAAGACCTTAAGTTAGCAACAAAGACTAGTAAAATAAGAAGTTGTGTTTACTGGATCTCTAGGCTTGCCATCTAATACAGCTATTCATCAAAATACTGCATGCTTTTTGCATGACACATGTGTCTTGTTCAATCAATGGAAAGCTGCTAAAAATCTCCTAAATATCCTATTCTAAACAATGCTTAGCAGCTACAACCAGAGCCTGATTTTGATTTATTGAATAATTTGACCAGAGAACACCTTAAGTCACAACAACATTAAGTGCAATAACTTTTCACTCCTTTTCTGAACACCATATGAAATTAAACAAAATAACAAGTGACAGCACCAAGTTATCCTGAATCTATTCCAGATGGATTAAGTTCACCATACATATTAAACGGAGATTTTAGCTTGGGTTTGACATTATATTTCACTGACTCCCAAAACCAAATCAACATGTTATCGATTCCATCTTAAATCTAAATATTTCTGATACTAATTATGGAGCAAAGGAAAAATGTTGAAGACAATTCAATTTTAACAGCCCTGCCATTCTGATTAAAAAATATCAGCTTTACATCTGCAAGAAATTTATAAAGTGGACTCTTTACAAATTGTTATGGAGCAATTTGTGCACAGTTAGTTCTTTGTTTAATCGAGAAATCTGCCCAAACCCTGATTGTGTGCTTATTTCCCTGAGGCTGGGAGTGAAGGTTATTTCATTATGCCTTTTGGGAGCAGCAATCTATCTAATACGTTTCTGAATTATTCCAGAATGAGCCGAAGCTGAACATGAGAACAAAGCCCTGCTTCCACAGCAGAAAGACTAGCCTAACTCCCAACTGGGAAGATTTAGGCAGAGATTTATAAGTACAAACACTGAAGAAATTTGCAAGTAATTGCATGTATTTGGTCTCTTTTGTGGTATGCAGTAAACTAATATTTATTAAAACATATCAGCACTGTACCACTCATTACCTGCTTTACAGTCTCTTCTTGCAAGGTTGTAATGAAGGTTTGTTTGGGTTTGTTTGGTTTTTTTTTCTTTTATTCTTTCAAAGCAAGAGTACTAACAAAAGAGGGCAAAAAAATCAGGATCATTGATTGATGCCTGCCGTTTACAGATGTTATAATGTACAAAATTCCCATCCCTGTAATTAAATATAATATTGTAATTGCTGCCAATAAGCAAACAGGAAATACAGTACACCTACCTGCTCTATTTGTCGAGAAAAAAAAAATCCTGGAGAGAATGCATTTTCACTAACAACCACCTCTGTAAAGTAACTGTGAGATACTCAACCTTACCATTACCTGCTTCTACTGTTTCTTGCTACATACAGAAATGCCTATTTATTTCATTAGAGCCTACACAATCTGCAGGTACATATTTTGCAGCCGCAGTCAGTTTAATTACTGCTGTGGTTTGATGTGTTGGTTTAGCCAGCAATGGTAAAGTCTTAGTGGTCTGAAGCGCTAGTTACTTTGGAGATCACTTCATTTAGTGCCACATTCCTGTGCACTGAAGCTCAACACGTTTAATTGCCATGGTGAGACTCACATTTCACTGCAACACAGGTGAGTTTTTTGGATGAGCAGGATCTTCCTTCATAGTATTTACTTCTCCAAAAGTTTTGTCAAAGCTCAGGCTCGAGCTGAACTTAAGTCATCGCCTTGGAAGCCATTTGCTTCCCAAGGGTTTCCTAACAAAGGGGGACACATGGAGAAGTCATAGCAATATCACATTATAGACAATACCAGGGATGCCCAGATTTATTCCATCCAATGACGGTCCAAAACTGCCTCTTCAAAATACAGTTTGTTTCAAAAGTCTGTTTAATGTTGCTAGGTGACAGAAGCGTACCTACTTAACATCACTTTGAAACCCCTAGTGATTTAAAAGCAAAGAAGGGAGAGGCTGTGGACATAAATTTGACTCTATCCTTGATCTTCATCAGGTAAGGGACCATACATTCCCCACGCACCTCAACCTACAACATTACAGCCTATCAAACTGTTTTGTTTTAAGAGGGCACATTCTCCATTTCACAAGTTTATGTGAAAACAAATATTCCTGCTTAGCACCTACGATGTGCAAAAGAGATTTTCTTGTACAATCCTGTACAAGGAATTCAAAAGGAAATGTTTATAACTCAGATTACTGGTAAAAACTTAATGCATAGCTAGTGACTTGTACTTGGGATTTTAAGGAATATAACATTAATAAGTACTTACTATAATACACCAGTTTCGTTACTCGTCATGCAACATTTTTGTGCTGTTCTTGGTATTTGGACATTATAGCTACAGAAGCAACATTTAAGATTTTTCAAAGCAGTAGTCAGAATTTACCCTGCCTGCTTCTACTCCAAAATGAAAATTTCCACTGGTAATTACTCGGGGTTGAGTTAATGTAGTTTAACGTTGGTAAGAATAATGCACTTATTTACTGTGTGGGTAATGTAAGATTTATGACAGGCTTAACTATTAATTTTCATGTTTATAAGCGCTGGGATTGTATACACTATGAGACAGGTTAACTCCACTGTTGTCACTGAGCAACTGTAGCCAGCTGTTAAAATGAGTGTTTCCTTTTGGGAATTTCCCCATGAGGTCCCTGCACTACCTTCTCCATCAAAGTTCCTGTTTCTCCTTCTGTAGAGGTACCCAAAGTTTCTGCCTTGTTGCATGAAAGCACTTTATTAGGGACAATAATTAAGCAGATGCTCAAATTCAAGAGACTTCTTGTGATCTGCAGCAGTTTGTGGGATACAAGGACATGAGTAAATGCTGAACTATGACAATAAACTTAAGACTATTTGCCTTTTTAAAAAAAATAAATAAAAACTCAGTAAATAAGAAAAAAAATGTGATCTTCGTGTAAAAATCTAGGTGTGAGTAGGGCAGGCCAGGGTCGTAATTGCTACTCTGAGACCTGCTGCATTCACTGCACACCTGAGAGCATCTGCATTCATTATGAAGCAAAATTAACCACATGCATTACCACACAGCCTATTTTCACTTTGGTTAGTGAGAAAACAGACACAAACAGGAGATCCAGATTCAAACCTAGAAGTTAGGACCAAGACTTTCAGAAAACAGAACTCTTAAGCTTTAAGAATCAGATCTTCCAAAATATGCACCTTGCAAGGAATTCAGTGTAAATTTTATTAATCTAAGACCTAATTAAGAGAAAACACTCTTCATTTTCAAATTACCAAGCACCCAAAAGCTTAAAAAAAAAAAACCTTCTCAATGCTTAGCACATCTGAAAATCCAGACATTTATTTTACACTGCTGCATCAAGCTGTAGTTCAGATCCGTGTGCTTCTTGAAGCAATACTTACAGCTTAAGAAATAATTAACTATCTAATTAGTGACCCAATCTTAGTTCTTAAGCAGCCTCATTTGGAAAAAAAATAAGTGGTCAATAAAAACACTTTGAAAGAGCATCTATAAAATGAAGGCTTTCAAAAAGTACACAAATTGAAACAGAGATTTGAATCCACTTTGAAAGTCTCTCTAATTAGTAAGGCATGAGCTTAGCACATTAGACAAAGATTTTGATTTGTGGCTTTGCCACAAACTTAGTTGGACATCTTTAAGAAAACTCAACTTCTCAGTTGCTACAACTGGGAAACAGGTCTGTGCATACAGCTTTCAGAAAAAAAATACCACTTCATACAGTCTGACATGGAGCCTCTCTTAATCAACCTCTGGAGTTTTGCTTCATTTTTTGAAAAAATAACATGGGTCAATGATGAAAATATTCTCCACTACTAGCTCCTCTATATTGACTTTACTTATGAGGGTTCATGTTTAACAACTCCTTTAGTATCTGAGAAAACTGCTTTCTTGTGCAGATGGAAAGGTAGCGTTTGATAGGAATGGTTGGACTCGATGATCCGGTGGGTCTCTTCCAACCTGGTTATTCTGTGATTCTGTGATTTACTTTCCTTTTTTCCCCCCAAATATTACACCTTGTAGAAAATAGAGTATGTTACCAAGAAACAACAAATCAGACAACAGACCAAAATATCAAAAAGGAATCACATCTTATCGAACTATTAGGAGTACTTAATTCATGTTCTTGTTATTAGAAGATTATTAGATCTCATCTTTTCTGAATGAGCTTTGCCTACCTGCAGAGCCAAAGCCAGACCCCACTGTTTCATACTGTACCACCCAAACCAAGGAAAACCCATTTGACACCTTATATCCAAGACCTGCATGTTTTTCCAAAGCTGCCGGCAGTGCTGAGGTAGATGAAACACCGTCTGTGTGAACAAACCCTGTCAGAGCTGCTTAAATGATTATTTTTATTGCCCTGCCACCTGGTATACAAGTCCCTGCTATATCTTATGGGCTATACTTACACTGCCTTTCCCAAAACAGGAAAGCTTTGCAGCACATGCAAACTCAGTACAGGATCTAACAGGACAAAATGCACAGAAAGAACCTAAGCTTTGAAGAGTTTCTCCTGTTACCGCATGAATGGACGATAGACGAGTCAATCCCATGTGGCTCTAGCTTTGGGAGACAGGGGCCAGGAAGAAAGTATACAAAGAGGTTAGGAAAATGGATGGTCCTGTGACTATTCAAGCATGGATGAAGCTAAGTCTGGAAGGTAACGGAGCATACACAAGATTCCACAAAAAATAATAAGAAAAGTTTGGATTACCTTGATGGAAAGAGAAGACCAAAGAAACAGCTGAGCACAAGCAGACGATAAAAGACTGTTAAGGAAGGTAATTTGGAAACCCATCCAGCTTTATTTTTCCCTAATCAATATCTTTGTTAATATGATTTGAATCCACACTAAGTGTTTAACACAACAGTTAGCAACTAAAATTCCCTGGCACAAATTAACTGAGGTGAATTCCAATATCTCTCTTGGATAGCACTGCATTTAATAGAGGTTTTGAGCATATAGTTTGCAGGGCTGGCTCCTAAAATTGCTATGTCACTTCTAAAGTTTTCCATGCTTCCTCTCCTATTGAGCAAAATCAAGTACCACATTTTTCATTTATGTCACAGCAGGAAAACAACCCAACAGGTTTCCATCTTCATATATTGTTTTCCTCTCACAATTAAACAATGGCTGAATTTTACTGGTTGAACTCCCAGGATGGCTGACCTCCACTGATTACTAGGTATTTTTGTTATTTAGGAAACACTAGTACTAGTATTAGTAAATGTTACCATGGTATAAATGGTACAAGAGCTGGCCCTTTTCCTTCCCTGTCTCCAAGAGACATTCTTTTTCAGAGCCTAGTAAAGACAAGCCCAGGACTCAGCCCCACAGCCCAGAAAGCAACTCTATACATTTCTTGCCTGGCTGCAGTCTGCACAGCTGAATCCTTAGACCACAGCATCACAAACCCACCAAGCTGTCTAAAATCAGCACCTCCTCCCTTTGTCCCATCCAGCCCCCTTGTGTTTAGGATGAAAAATGAAAGGAGACAGGGCTGCTTGCAGAACAGGTCACAACTTGGCTCCATGTAGCAGAGCATATTTTTCCACCTGAAATATGCTTAGCAACCATGCGCTGTATTGTGAACTGTCTTTAAACTGCCGTGTTGACTTTCTGTTTGAAAAGATGACACCTTACATGGAAATTACACAAACAGCCATTAAACTGAATTTAATACTTAGCACTGGCAATACCCATGCATTTGTCATAAGTGGGAAAACAAAAATCTCACATACCCTGTATTTTCTGAACTCAGTAACATACCAGTGTCCTTCAGAATAGTTCTAGAGAAGTCTAAATTTCCTGACAACTAGCTCTAACATGAAATTAGAAAAGGGGACATAGATTTAATGTCATATTATTCAAAGTATTTGTATGTTAGAGACAGTAAGTATGGATTATTCTATTTATACACATATTCAATATATGCATCAAGACTGTGGCTAAACCATTTGAGTGCATGTGCATATATAATTCAAACAGGTACGTCTGTTTGTATAAAGTTAGGCTGCCAAGAATTTGCCTGTTTTTCTTCAGAAGATGGGTCTTCTTGAAAGGATCTACAGGACTTCACACTGTGACATGTTTTATTACCTTTATTTTAGTTAATCTTTTTTTTTTTTTTACCTTAGTTTCCACTTCTCTCATCTTCCCACCCTTTCAGAATTAGTTGTTAGGGAAAAAATTGTATGGGCAGAATTTAACAATCTTCATAAATACAGTAAAAATTAAATATGTGCATTACTCTTAAATTATGTGCAGTTTGGAAATGTAAGAATGTATGAAGGTCACAAGCGTATGTATGGTAAGAATGGCACTACCGAGTTTTTACAGCCATCATTAGCTATAGAGTTCCCTATAATTCTTTTATAGACAAAAAATCTAATCTGATGTATATGCATCATGAGCACTTTTCGACATAAGACAACTTTGAAACAGAACACTTGAAAAACAACTCAGAAGCCTTGTGTAGGCACTCTTTTGCTTTTTTTTTTTTTCTTCATAAAGTAAAATCACTACATAACTAACAACCAGGTACTCCATAGGCAACAATGCACACTTCATTATTTTATCCCAAAAGGATTCAACTTGTTCGTGCAGAGTAGAAATATGTCATTTTTTAAAATAAAACACACTACCACCTTTCATAATAATTTGAATTAGGGCCACCAAGCTCCTTAGTATAGGTTCGGAGAGCTAAACTTAAAGACTTCTCCTGCGTGACAGGGATGAGTCCTTTAAGCTATTTATTACCTTCAGAGTTTACTTTTACCCGTCAGGGTCACTGATACTGTTTTCCCTTATCCAAGATGAACCTCTGTCTTACTTTTACTTCAACCACTATCTTAAAGCTATAGTATCAGAATGACTTTGTAACACTTTGTCCAATTGTGGAAGAAATTAATGGCACTCAAGAAAAGAAAATCCAGTTGAGAGTAACATTCCTTTCTTTGGAATCAAGGCTGCATGGCTTTTTTCCATCTCCAAGATGCAGATCTGTAATAGTTACATAGAAACAGTACCAATAACAGAATATATCAGAGCGCTAGAAGGTACTTGCATCCCACTGCATCACCAGACCCCAGGTACAATTCCCACATGTGTTATTGCTGCACTCTGCTTGCTGCTATGTCACTGACAGCAAGCTTTGCCCCTTGGATAAAACAGGAGGTGTTTTTCATAAACAAACCCTTAGAAGAGGCGATGCATCTTTTTTAATAAATTAATGCAGCATAGGCACAGGAATAAACCGGCATTGGGATGACTTTCTGATTCTGAAGCCAAACATCATCACTCCCCTCCTTCAAAAAGGAGAAAGGGGGAGTGGGTGCAAGAGAAGAAAAGAAACAGAAGGGCTGCCAAAACCAGCACGCTGAGTACTGTAACCAGAAGCATGCAATTTACTGCTAATGGTTCAGTGTCTGCAAAGGACTGCTCAAGCTGTGCTCAACAAAAACCCAGTAATAGCCAAAGAGGGAAGCAAAAAAAATGCTGAGATGTTTAGTTTAACTTTCTGTCAAATACTGTTAAATATGAGCCACTTAAAAAAAAAAAAAAAAAAACAGAATGAAAGAATGCAATAATACTTTGTACAGGTGGTATCGAGATCCCTGGCTGGGCCTTCAGACAAAACCATTCCCATGTAAACCTTAAAGAGGATTAATCCTCAAGGACCACTGTAATGAGACCTTAAAAGGCTGAACAACAGCAGCCTATCACGGAGGGAAGCAGTAGCCTGCTCCCAGAAGTCTTCTCTAGCAGAGTTACATCAAAGCAAACTGGGACCAGATAGCAGGATTCTGCAAGAATCCCTTATCTCGGCGCTAGCGGATGCTTCTCCTCTGATTGTCTTGAACTGCCACCTGTCCCAGGCATCTTTGAAGGCAACACTAAGCCTGTGATGGATCTGACCTCCTTGAGCTGAGATTCTTTTATGTCTTTCTTCATTTTCTGCTCTGTTACATTCTTTCCCTGCAATGCACACTACATGAAACAAAGGGAGTTCTCACTCCTTGACTTACTGTCCCCAGCTATTTGAAAGCAAAAAAACAATGTTAAGGATTATACTCCACCCGCAATATGGAGCTGTTCTCAGGAGACAAGCCTCTTATTTTTGAGAGTTATAACTAGATGGCTTTTACACGAAGGGACTTTACAATGAGGTTCAGTGTTGCTGGGAGCCAAGATATGAAAGCTGCATATCAGAGATAGCTTAAAAAAACAAAAAGGTTCATAATACAGAAGTATATGAAAAAAATCACATTACAAAAATAAGCAGGAAAATAACCAGGAAGCAACAAAACACAGAGCAAATGCCAAATTAATGTAGTGTATGCATGCTTCACATACTGCACACAAATATCCTATAATATCAGTGTCCGGCATACTGGAACAGTGCTAAATTTGTTTTAATCCTAGATTAAAACAAAAAGAGTTGGTCAGTTTGAATAAATAACAGCTTTGCTACCTGAAACACACACGTATGCTGACATGAAGTACAGATCCAGCTCACACACAAGGATATGGCTTTACCATGAATGTCATACATCAGGGTTTCAGTTTGTAACCAACGATATACTAGCAACCATGCTCCCACCACCTTGGTGACACATACTTCCAGTAGGTATCAGCTTAAGGTGCAGAAAGCAGAAGATGAGTTCAGAGGCTTGTCATCAGATTTTATCCTGATAGCTGCAAGCCACAATCCTAAACAGGCTGGGCTGAGGAGGAATGCTGCTACATCTCCCAACTCTGGTTTCTCACTCTTGCACTCAGTCAATTCTAGACCAGTTTTTAAGTCCTCTTCTTCTAATTGCATGGCACTGTCAGAAGAATAAGAAGCAAAGTATAGCTAGCCTGAAGAGGATGCTGCCTGCCAACAGCACCTCAGTTCCCTGCACTGGCTAAATAAAGGAATGTCATTAGCTGCAATCAGGTGGGGCTCATGAAACTATTACACAGCAGGATGGAAGCGAGAATGCACCTTCTGCTTTTGAAGCTTCCTGGGAAATCACGGCTGGGAAAATTCAACCAACCATATAAATGGATGCATCAAACATCTCAGATGGACACTTGATCTCTCATCATTACACAGAGGTGAGCAAAGACTGCCACAAACAAGGAATGGATACATAGGGTCTGAATTTTAATTAAAAAAAAGGCCTAACTTGGAAAACACTGAGCAGTACATAGCATTTTCTGGAGCCAAGATATATTGACATATGTTGCCAAAATTATATGGCCTAGGAGTGCTCAAAAGGAATTTAAAGTTGAAGATGACTTCTTCCCATACATATGACAATCTCCATAACAGGGTATTGTGCTTCAGGACCACAGAGCAGTGTCAGGCTGGCACCAGGCTCCCATAAGAAAATACAGCAGTCACTTCTCAACAATCAGCAGAGCACAGCGATTCAGATGACAGTCTTCCTCAAAGAACTGTGTCAACAGCTCATGTAGTCTTAACAAGCAGTATCGGTGTCTACATCATTTCATAAAGGCAGCACAGAAGCTTCCATTAAGATGTGGCGTGTCATCCTTGTGCTTTGCCAGACTTCAAGCACGGCCTCAGCAGTAAATGGCCCAGAACTCCTGTGGTCCAGCAGCACCCTGCATGCGCAGGCAAGCTCTACGTGTTTGCACAACATGGGCGACGCTCCCACAGGCTGTCTGCTGAAAAAACCCAAAAAGGGAGGCTGGCCGGGATGCAGAGGTGCAGCATACTTTAACCTTCCTGCACAGACCACCTTTTCAGAGCAGTATGCACACAAATCTAACACCTATGGGAGGAACCATTACAGCAGCAAATAGTCTCAATCTGCCTTTCTGGTTTATAGTGCACAGAAGGTGGAAGGCACTACTAAACATAAGGTATGTGTTAATCTGTGATATACAGGATAAATAACTACAGTCTCAGAAGACACGTGCCACAGAACCCAAACACACTTCCATGGGCTGGCATTTCAGGTTTCATTCAGGTTTTGTAATTTATTCCATGGGAGTAGAGAATGCCAAATCGGGCCTTTGGTCTTTATTTCTAAGGGGTTTCTTCCAGTTGGCTTTATGTGCTTATAAGCTTGTTTAAATTTTCTGTACTCAAGCTGACAAATCAAAAAAACTGAAAACTTTTAAGAGTGGAAATAAGCACAGACTATGGTCAGTGCCAGTCTCAGACAAACATCCCAAGCACTGGGCAGCTCAATGATTAGCCAGAGATATATGACTAGTGATCCTCTTCTCCCTTCTAGTTAAAAGAAGAAAAAAATTCCACTCCTATCATAGCAGCAATTAATGTTTTCAATGTCTGGTGCCAATTTTATTGTTACAAACACTGTAGATCAGTGGTATTGATGCCAACTCAAATATCGTCCAGCATGAAACATGGCTTTGGTGCCAACAACTTCCTATCACCGTACCATGCTGGTCCATCCCAGTAAAGTGAGCAACCACTGTTTATACATAACACAGGCCTTGATCCAACAAACCTGATTCACCCAAGCAACCCAATTTCATTTCAACAACGACATTAACAGAAGTCAAAGCCAAAGCTGGAAGCTTTCAACAGTTGTATCTGTAGGCAGGTTGATGAAAAAACATACAAATCAAATGCAGTACCTTTTTAAACTAAGGAGTGTGACATGCTGGAATGAAATTTATTTCAACACATTCTACCTCATTAGTTATTTGCTTCAACACTTGGTATGGTGTTACACTCAGCTGTTACCATAATCAGCCATTTATTTGGAAGTATGTCATATGCCATTACTTTTGGCTTGTTACCATAAGCTACTTCAACAGGGGACTGTAGATAAAGGAATAACAATGTTTAGCTCTTCATTTGCGAAACGGCAACATGGATCCTTGGGAATTATGATTTTAAATTACAACTAGCATGAGGTGCAGGTGAGATGAAAGGGTAGAATATAAGGCAACTGGGGATTATTACAAAGTTCATTGAAGCCAGCAGCTGTTGATTCATTGAACTCATTGGGTTCTGGATCAGCGCTGTTTGGCTGTTTGGGAAAAATTATAGCTCAGAGCAGCACTGAAATGCAAAAGGGAAACCAGAATGAACAATGGGGGACCCTCTCTGCTACCTGTTCACTATGAAGCAGGAAATGAGTAATTTAGATTAGAAAGCGATGCTGTGATCTGGGGAGCTATCTGTGCTGAACTCCAAAAACAGCAAGACAAATTCTGAAAGATGGTACAAAACATTCTTTTGTTCTTTTTTTTTTAAATCATTACTCTTATTTTTCAAAGGAAGTATGAAGCTGATGTACATACGTGTACATACAAACACTCCCATGCACATCCTGCTGCTGTGTACCTACCACCACCACACATACCAATGACTACATGGAAATACAGTAGCTGTTGTCTTTAAAACACAGCTACCAATATGCTGATATGTAGTACAGTACTGGTTCCCCACATCAGTGGTTGCTGCCTCGGCTGTAAGTTATATGACCATAAATGAAAAAGGTAGTCAGTATAACTACACTGAAGGAAGAAGCGTTCCTGACATATCTCCAAACTTGGATGTGACCCATGGAGCAAGCTCCAGAGCCCTAGTTGTAAGTAATTTGAGCAGTGTTTTAACAAAAGGTTAGAGAGTACTGTGTAAACTACCCAAGAGTCAGGCTAAGAGGAAGCTAATTGCGTTGTTAGGTGTGAATAAAAGGAAGCAGAGGCTATGGCTAAAGGGCTTTCCTCCTACGTACTGAGCTCAATCAATAGAAATAAACCTGTATCTGCTAGTGAGTCTGAAAATAGGTCTGCTACCAAATCATCTACACTGTCTTGAAAGCAAAAGTCTGTTCGACCCCGGACTCCCAACAGGTACACGAGCTGGTGCTGAGAGACTTCTATGGAACAACCCTGAAACTGCACCTTGTCATGAGGAATCACACTGGCTTTCTCCAAAACCTCCCTTGACAAGTCCATGCTATGCGGAGAGCCATGGCATGCCCCCATGCTGCCATCACCCCCACTGCCCAACCTGAGGCATCCTCCAGGACACAACACCCTCCTTCAGTGCCCACAAACTGGGGCTTCCCTCTGGCCCCATGGGAAGCAGCAAGGAAGGATAGTACACAGCCAGATGTCAGTGACAAGCACCCAGGACAAAACAAAATTAATAGAAGGGAACTGTGAAAGAGGAGCACCCTATAGGCATTAGCTACTCTGCAATCTAATTATTGCCACAGATTTCTTCACAAAAGCTGGAGGATGACAGTGGGGATGGGGATTAAAAAATAACTTAACTTGAATGTTTATTTTCTACATGTGGATACATTGACTTAAACACCTGGTTACTACACTGACAAGGATTCGTTTGACAAAAAACAGACACATAGTGCCATCTTGGACCCCCTAAGGTATCTGAGACATCCACAGAGTTAACAGATATGACATGGGATGTACGGAAGATGAGTATTTCCAGGGTGGCAGACACAGACCAGCTAGGAACCTCCCAGCCATGAAAATGGCACTTGCTTAGGCAACTGAATTCCCGTTATCACATTAGCCAGACAAAAGGCCACCAATGCAAGTGAACCATCTCCCTGGTAGTGCAGCACAGTGGTTAAGCATATGGCTTGCACTCACCGGCTCAGGAGAATTTGCTTCAGTTCTTGATGAAAATCAGCATCACTGAACCAGCATTTAGTTCATGTGTTCCCCATGCTTTGCCACAAAGACTCTAGCTGTTGTAGCCACAAAACTCCTTACAGATGCAGGTAACACATCTGACACCAAAAGCCAAATGATGACAAGTTCTGGCTAACGTTTTTAATGCTCTAAGCAGCCAAGTCAGAGAGGCTGTTTTTCAAATCATGTCCCTGCGGCCAAGAAATGCTCACAAGGCAAAGTACTCAGAAAGAACCTCACATATTATGAGATGCTTCAAAATTTGCAACAAATGATGCTTACCTTTCTTTGTCCATCAGTTCCCTACATACCTGTTGTACTTAGCTAACCTCTTGCACTCTGCAGCCTCAACAACTGCACAAAGACACTCCAATAAGTAATAAAAAGAGAAGACTAATGAACTTGCCTGTTGAAATAGCACTAATGAGTACAACAGTTATGTGTCAGGCTGTGGGGCTTTCTGGTTTGTTTTTTTGGGAGGGAGGGAGGTTGGTGGTTGGTCATTTTTTCAGAGAACATGGCAATGGGAAGTGCAATATCTCCTCCATGCTAATGCATCTCTAGGAAGGAAGAGGAAACTTTATCAAAACTTTTCAGCTCAGATTTTTATGGCCGCTCAGTTTCCACACACATACCTTCCAGCTGCTGATGCTATAGAAGTTATCCTGTAGGGACATAAAACCCATCCAAATTCACTATGGATCTTGTCACAAGGCTCTTAAAGACAGACATGTCCATGTATCAAGGGACACAGTAACTTCGAAGTAGCGTTTCATTCTCTTCTAATTTAGTGACAGCTGATCTGCCTTAAGGATAAAGAGATGGATTACATTATTTCTTGGCTTTTTTACAGGGTTCTTAACTATGATTCTATGGCTCTGAGCAATGTATTCTTTCTCCTTCCATGAGGGCATTATACAGGATAAACATACTGTGAAGCATCTAAAATATCTTGCTGACAAAGCAATTCTGTGAAAGTTTGTTTTCACAATCATCCTCTCTATCTTCCCTGTTCCTTAAAAACAAAACAAAACAAAACAAAAAAACCCCCAAAAAACAAAACAAAACAAAACAGATCAAAGCAAAACCAAAACCCCCTCACCTCACAACTTCTATGCACCTGAACAATCCCAAAAAGAGATTAACAGGACCCATCTGCTTCTCAGAAGGCTCCATACCTCGTACTGCCTAGCAGGTGAATTATCTTAGGTGCCATATAAGGATTTATTTTTATTTTCTTTAATATGATCCTCTGGACATTTTAAAAATCTTGAAGTCCATCAGAATGATAGGGCCATAAGATATCTCAAATATCCTAACCTACCCTCCGCACAAACAGGATCACCTCTTTCCACATCATTGCCTATAGCTCCCAGCTGAAATTAATACTACTGGTAATGACAAGGAAAATAGGTCAATATTACAAGATATGTATTTACCTAACCTTAAAACCAAAACCAAGCAAAAAATCCCCAAAAGATCACCTTTCAGTTTCTCAACCACATTAAACTGAAAGCCTTTCAGATATTGACAGTTATGCAGTCTGTTTCATGATGAGGGGTGAGAAAAGAAAGGAAAGACATTATTATATGCCACTTCTAGCTGTAAATCTAGGGATGCAGCTGTTACTTCCAAATGAGAGCATCACACAGCAGAAGCAGCTTCAGGGCGCTCTGCTTATTCCACAGAAGGGCTCCAGCAAAATGGGCAAAAGTACTTGTAATAAGCAGAACTTCCCAAACACAACCCGGGAGGTTTGGGAGGCATCTTGGAGAAGGTATTTCCATTTATAAGCTCCATTTATAAAGTCTGCAGCACCTTCCTACACTCCAAAATAAAGCTGCCTCTGAGTCTAAGTTCGATTTTGAGAGGAGTACCTTTTTTCGTTGGAGGCTATTATATTTCATACTCTTAGCCCCAAACTGTTTCTGCAAACATGCTAATTTTCTTAAAGACCAACATTTCAGTTCCTCAGCTGACACTAGTAATCTGACATTCTCTTTCATACCTGAGGCTTTTTTTCCCCCATGAGTTTTATCAAAAGCTTTAGATTTGACTTTTTTCAGCTACTCCTTCTTGACAACATTTGGAAACCACCCCATAAATCATTGTCAGTGGAGAGTTTTTGTAACAAAGCACTTAAGTCCCTCCCCTGCAAAATGCTGCAGAAAAAGTAGAAGACGTAGGACCCAGATTTTCAGAGGTATTTAAGAGGCCAAAGTCACTTTGAAATTGAAGAACCCCTAAATGTCTTAAAGACCCTGGTCCTAAATCTCTACAAGGATTCCTCACTGACACTCTCCTAATGCTCTACAATAAGACTGTGGGGAAACCCGCTATGTAAAGCTGTCCCAGGCTCCTGCCACCCACTGATGCTGAGAAGCTAGAGGTGAGCTTAGAAAAGTGCTCACTTTGGGACAATCCTAAAGTGTCTCGGTTGTCCCTCTGGGATTCCAAAATGTGCCAGGGAGATGATGAGGGATGCCACTGGCTCCCACCTCTACAAAGCAAATGGGGATTCCCCCCATAAGCTCATATGCTGGTGGCAGCAGTTTCCAGTTTGTTTGTATAAACAGAATCTAATTTCCTCTTTCTTTTTTTTTCTTCTTTTTCCTTGTCTATGGGGAGACCAATGAAGGGGAGTTCTTGTCAATAGAAATTAAAACGCAGTAAATGAACAAGTGCACTTAGTGAACCAGCACTCTATTTTCCTTGCTGTGGTCTTCTCGTCATGTTGCAAATTGATTTTGAGATGACACTAACAGTGGGTAATCTAACCTGGGGCAGTTATGTGGGGCCTGATCCTTACAGAGGACAAGTCTAGGCACAGTCAGTGGGAACTGAGGGCAATCAATACCTTTGGATGGTTAATCCTATGAAATGTGCAATAAGCAGTTCCCACTGCCCCAGACAGATACCGAAGCTTCAAAAACCAGCAGAATAAGTCCCTGGTAAGGAGGGAAAGGAAAAAATAATGGGAAAAAAAAACCCCAAAAAACAAGTGAGTTCCTGCTTTCAGCTACATTCAGTACAACCTCTTTGAGATGAAGGGGTGTACCAGAAAAAGAACTCTGCCAGGGCCATTCCTGTACATGCAAATTTTTAGATCAGAGCCAACTGAATTGTCATTGCTTTTTACTTAGGAAAATTCTTCAGGCTTTACTAATTAGGAACTAACAATTCTTTCAGATGAGCTGTGAAACCCAGGGAAGAATACGAGCAGTATGTTTTAAATCAAAGTGTTTACATCAGGAATGATTCATTTTTTCCATGAAGAATGGCTTGTGAGACAGGCAGTCTTAGTGCTGTCATAAATCTTCGTGGGAATTAAAACTGGGGAAGAGAATAACAAAGGGAAGTTGCTATCTCCACCTCCCCTGCCTCAGCCCCACCTCTAGAGAAAGAATTTACATTAACAAGGGGCTCCAACTACCACTGCAATCTGTTAGAGAAACATGGGGGTTTATATCTATTTCAGAAATACTGTGATTACGCTCAGTAACCCTGCTCTCCTTAATAAAGGTGCAACACGTGAAAGGAAACTCCAGCATTTTTGTCATTTGCCCTAATGCTTTTAAAAAAGAAAAAAGTTTTGAAAAAGTTAAAAAAAAACAAAAAAAAACTCCCACATTTTGTGAGCAGTGTTTAAGTGGTGCTTAAGAAATTCATAACATAAAAAACCCCCAGAAAACGAGAATTTATGGTTCAGGCCTATATGTTTTCCCATTTATATCTTGGAGGACAGAGGGCTGAGAGCTGAGCATGGGGGCTGCTCTCTCATTCTCATCTGCTAAATGGCTAAGGGGCTCTGTGGCAGCACTGAAGGACCGCCAGCTCTACAGCATGTTTAATCTCAGCTGTTTGAAAAGCTGGTGCACTTGAAACACAACTACTATCCCTACCCACACTCTGCATGAGAGCAAACTCCCCCTCAGTGAAATATTTATTCCACATATATGTTAACTATTATTGCCAACATTTACAACATCAGTCATTTTAATTAGGAAGAATATTATAACAAAAAATCCTACAACGCACATACACAAAGACATACATATTTACATGTAGAAATGCAAAGTATTCAAGTTCCTTCTAATAACTGCAACTCCTGGAGGGCACACACGTTCCACACACAGTTGACTGAAATGCTCTTTTCTTGCCACAAAAATATACAGATGTTCTTCTTTAAAAAAATTATTTTCCCTTTTCCTGTGTTACAGGAAGCCTGCTCGCACTTTTAAATACAAAGTGAGTATAAATAGAAGCACAAATTAGGCATCTTGAAAAGTCTGTATTTTCCAACCAAAGGGAAACTAAGGAATTACTCTGACTGCTTACATACTCAACTATGTTGAATTAAAACAATATTTTCTATCCATATGCACAACTGGCAAGAAACTAAGGAAGGGAATGAGAGCTTTGTTGGTTCTTCACCTGTTGCTACAGTGGGACTGAGGAATGCCTACATTATTCAGTCTTCTTCATATGGACCACTATAAGTGTCAGCCTTATTATAGTCACAACTTTCATGAAAGCGTGTCTTACATATATAAATGATATAATTACTATGAAAATTTCAGTAAGTCTGCCTGCTGTCCTATAAATCTAACTAGACACTTGTCTCTTCAGTTGTCCTTCTGTATCTATTAAAGGTAAATAAAAGCATGATGGCTCTTTATTTGACATTAACAGCTTGAGGGACTTTATAACAGTGAGCACGAATGTACAGCTCCCTTACAGCAGCGGTGAAGCAGGGCTGCCTATCTGATGTTTTCTGACATAGACTTCTGCTTTAAGATCATGTTGCTCATTTAAAATTAACTCACCTCCTGTTTCTCTACTATTACATGCTGAATAACTGTTCTCTCAACTTCTGACATCAGTGTCTTTCTTGAGGCCCACACATCCTAACTAGCTAGCATTATTGGTCACAATACAGATACAGTAGCTTCATCAAATCTTGAGAACTCTTGTCAAAAGGCAAATTCAATAAAATAAAACAAAATAACCTAAATGCAAACCACTCAGACTCATTCAGACAAGCCTCCCATTTTCTTCAATCTGAATCTTCAGTAGTATCAATAAAACTTTGACCAAGATTTAAGGGATGGCAATTGTCACCACTAAATTCAGCATAAGATTTTTTGGTTTTTTGGGGAGTTCGGTCACACATTTCTCTCTCCCCAGCCGTACTGCCTACAAACAAAGGAGTTATTTTGCTTCCCCAATAAGACTTTTTTTTTAAGTGAGACTCAGGGGTTGCATTAAGAAACGGTAAGCTACTAATGATGACTCCAACTTGCAAGCTAATATTTCTCTACGCTGCTGCTCGTGAGCAGTTGTTTGCTCTGCACATGCATGTATCTCTGGCAGATGCATCTGCTGCTGGTGTGCTGCAACACATCCTCCTTGGCAGAAAGATGAGTAACTTCCCCAGAGGGTTTGAGCAGGGCTTTGCGAGAAAGGAGGAGGGTGTACAGAAACTGACTGCCTACACTGGAACAGAGCTTAAAAAATTAAATGCAAACTGTTCTCTTAAATACTGATCTAAACTGTAAAGAAAACAAGTGTTCGTTTTCTCATAATACCTCCATCCTTATTAATAATCAGGCTGGGTTGTTTTTTTTTTTTTTAGAAAGGAGGCTGGTGAGACTTAAGGTTGTGCGAGACATACTTTGATCTGCACCCTGATGAGTGAACATTCTCCTTTGCTGCTAGCCCAACTAATGAAGGGATAAAATTAGCTTTTATCCTTGGCACTTTCTTTAGCAAAAAAACATGCACTAATCAGCTGTCCTCACTAATCAGTTGTCTGGATAATGACCTTTTGCCTTAAAACACTAAAATTTCTGAATGATGTGGTTAAAAAAAAAAAAAAACGAAACAATGCAGACTGGCCCCTTTTTGTGGGTCTTAAACCTATCATCTGGAACTGGAGACGGGAAGGTTAAATGGCAAATCTGTATCCTGACTGGGTGATAAATCTATAATCAAAAGGCACAAGCCTTGACACCTCAAGATGTACTTCATTACTACACAACTAAATGATTTTTATTCTCTTTCTTTTTTTGTAAACTAGAAGCAGATGAAAAAAAAATTGCTTAACTCCCTCATATTTTGCCTGTGGAGAAATCCATTCCACATCTGTGTTCAAGTGTCAGTTAATTTCTTACTTTTTTATTAATGCCTGAGCAGGAATTCAGAAGTTGAAACCATTTGCCTTTTTCCACCCCCCTACAACTTCACGGAATTGTATCTGGGGAAGAGAATTGCAAAACCACTCCACCAACCCACAGATCCAAACACACACGTGAAACCCTAAAAAACCTCCGAAATAAAACAAAAACACAAAAACCACAGAATAAATCTTCCAATTCCTCCTCCCCCCCAGTTCTCACTGTACAAGGCACAGTCCTTCCTCCTCTTAATATTGTACTTTAACATTGTTTTAAAAGAGGGATTTTAAAGCCAGTTTCGTTTTCTTTCTGTGTTTTCTTTAAGGAGGCTTTTTTTCTTCATGTATTAAGGAGGTGAAACAAATGCAACCCTGGATGGCTGAGGAGGATTAGCAACAGATGAGATGTCCTGTGGAAGTTGCTTTGCAGAGGCCTGTGATAATTTCAAGTTGCAATGCAAATGCACCCTGGTTTTTAACTTCAGGAAAAAAAAGATTGTATTGCCTCAACACCCAACACTCCCCAGACAAAGCACTTCTCCCTGGGAACGATTCAAGGCAACAAATAAAATTGCATCAAATCTGACAGCCTTGACAGCCTTCCAACTTTGCATCCCAAAATGAACTGGCAGTCGATACTTACGGTAATGAGGGTCCATGTAACCGTTTCGGGGGTCCATGGTAAAGAGTGTCCCGCGGTACGGTATAGAAGGTTCGGGAAGGTGCGATATAGATCCATGGATCTCCTTCTTGATTAATGAGGCCCTTTCCTCACTCGACGTGGAAGGCTCTTCACTGATCTTGCCGAGGCCTTGCCCACCCTGCGGCTGCATTGTGATCGCGTTCCTTCTCTCTCTGCGATAGGTCTGCCCAGGACTTTCATCCTCTGCAAAAAAATGAGAGAGTAGAAAGAGAGAAGGGAAGGAGAAAGAGAGACACACACTTTTAGCTCGTTTATAGCATATACAATAAAGAGAAGTTCTCCCCCATACACCCTCCTCCTCACTACCCACTCCTCATGGTGTAAGTTGGTGCAAGTAGGTGCACGTGTGGCTATGAGAGATCGTTCAGGGTAGCCTGCCCGTTCAGAGCAGGCAGCTGAGCGGTAGATCATTGTCACCCATGCACCGATGCTCTACTGGCGGGACTATCAATCCTGCAAGAACAGACAGAGGCTTGCTGTTTTCCTGCCTCTGGGACAAGGAGACTGTGAGTTTGGGCTGCCTGATGGAGAGGCAGAAAGTGATTTGTCACAAAGAGGAGAAGATGAGCCCCGCTGGCTGGGCCTAAATCAAACCTAGCCACCCACCGCTGCTCTGCAGCCTGGCTCCAGTTCCTGGAGGTTTGCTTGCGGGAGAGGCTGGAGTGTTGCAGAAAGGTGATCAGCAGTAACGTGGGTAACAATAAAAAGGGTAAAATTCCTCAAGATACAGCGCCATCAGCATCAGGCAGGTGCAAGTGGCCCCCTCTAACAGTGTCACCACATGGATGTGTGGATGGTGACACGGCATGCTCCCCCTCTCCCTTTCTCCCATATCCACACTGACAAACACACAAATTCTTAACGAAAAAAGGTGGAAAGAAAGAAAGGTGGGGGGGCAGGTGGGGACGCAATTAGAAAGGTCAAAACCCAGCTCTAGACTGGAGTAAGCCTCTAGGTTTGTGGTTCCCCTTGTGAAAGGAAAAGGTTTAACCAATGACAGCTACACCAACCTTCCTTGCAGGCAGCCGCTACACCGAGTGCTGAGCCAACCCTCTACTCCCATGTGAATTTGAACCCTTGGGGACTCTGTGCACCCTGCAAAAACCAAACCTGCAAATGGTTCTATTCCTTAAAAGCCAGACATGCTTTTCCAGGTACGTTTCACACATGCCATGTGGCAGAGGCTTTTTTTTGAGCTACACACAAGTCTCTACTGTAAATGTTCTCCTTCACTTGCAGTATTGCTTTAAAATACAGAGACATTTCTCTAAACAAGCATGATTGCTAGGTGTAATCCTTGGCCCATGTTCATGCTCCAGGTACAGCCTTGGTCAATCAACCATGCTGCACATGTAAACGTACACCAATACATCTTGAAAAGTACTGATAAATACCCTTAGCTTCAGAAGTTGCTCAGCAGTTCTAAAAGTACATGAGAAACCTCAGATTATTAAACACCAGGCACAGAAAGTTAATTACAAAGGAAATTAAAACACCCCTAGGAAATAAAATTAAGGTACACTTACTCTATAACCCACAAGCAAGGAAGAATCATTCACAACAGTGCCTAGACTGCACTTCAGTTGCCAGAGATTTGAGGTCAGGGCTAAATTTTCACTTGTACCTTGCCCTGGTATACTCGTTCACACAGTGAAAGCACCAGCCAGCAATTCACCAGGAGACTACTTTCATCAAGCCTGACACTAGCGTAACTCAACCTGTTTTCCTTCATATGAATTAAATTATAAACAGGCTCCATACATATTGATACCTGGAGTTGAATTTTGGCCATTCTATGCATAAACTACCTGAAACCATTGCTTTGAATGCAGTGCTCCAGGTTTCTCCCTGCCCCCTCTTCTCACAAGCAGCACCAACACGAAAATCCAGCAGCATAGCCTATTGAGTGTTTAATTATTTTTCTATCTGTGAGCATTACAGCAACTGGGGTCTGCTGACTTATCAGCACCTTCCAGGGACTGAATTCCTTTTACAGCCAATGTAATTCTCCATACAGAGCATTTCCAGGGTTGGGTCTGAGAAGAAAGAGTTAATGGAAACGGGCAACAACACTGCAGAGTTTAAACCCTTTGCCCTTTTCTACTTTTTATTAATATGCACAGGCACTGGTCCCTGCTCTGGATTAGCAGGGTTTAAGGTTTCAACTTTTTACACTGAAGCTGGTTTTAGTTAGAGAACTGCAACAGGGACTCTAAAACTTTAAAACTTATATGAGGTTTTCAGAAAGCTGCTCGTATAACTAAAAAAAATTAAAAATAAATCACCTTAAAGTCATATTTTCCATCACATTTCTCTCTAGCCGGAGTCTTTTATGCTAAATTTCAACCTAGAGTGAACTTTCACTGATGAGATGTAAACGCTTGTAAAAATAGGGGATTACACTCCATTTGAAATCCTGACAGACCCTTAAGCAGAGTAAGCTAACCTGTGCTACCACAGTAAAGAAATAAGAAACTGGAGTGATTTGTGGGGCTCTATAATCAATCTGAGGAACAGGCAGGATTTCAGTTCTTTTACTCTTCTATATAAAGATAATATTTGTTAAAATTGCCATCCTGGGATACAACAAGAAGTTGACGTGTGTCTGCAGGCTCCACTTTTATTCCTCCCTTCTAAAAACATGCATGTGTCATGAATCAAGGTACTAGTGACTGCTAGGCAACAAGTTGATTTTCCAAACTGCTCAATGAAATTCAAAACCTACTTTCAATAACTTTGAAACTAAAGGAAAAATATGTTTTGTTTTAATAAGATTATGTTCTTTGGTTCGTCGAGAAGAAAAAAAAAATCAGTATTTTTCCTTCTGCATCAATCATCTGTTTCGCCATTATGAAATCACTGTCACGTGTTGTTAGAAGTCAAACATTTCTGTACATTGTCTGCCATGTGAAAATCAGAAGTTTTTTTGTTTTGTTTTTTTTTTTAGGTAAACATGATGGCGTTTTTGCAATAACAAGGCATATCTGACGGCCAGACATCTTGCTAAGTGTTTAGTTCAGGCTCCACGATATTGAACTTCTTTTGATAAGGGGCAGATGAGCAACTTGACAGCACCCGCGCTCCAGGACATGAACAGGCGAGTGGTTTGCAGGAGTTCCCTGGGCACGGAGCAGGAAACTTCACTTGCAGTAACGCTACTGACTCCCACAACGGCAGGCGAGCCACTCCAGCGAGCCAAAAGGCAAAGGCTGTCTAATCTTGTTCTGTTTGAGCTGAATTGTTCAATAAAGTTCTAAGAGTAAGTGCAGGCAAGCTGCACCAGGCCAAATTATTGACAGAAACATACTGTCCACCATGGCAACAAGTGGGACACTATAGCAAAAATGTAAGCAAACAGCCTGCTCCTCCAGCAGCATCTGCCAAAGGGGTTTACAGCCAAACACATGACAACTGTTACTGCTCGGCTCACGTTTTCGAAGTGGCCAGCTTTAGGGTCAAAAGGAACATCCAATTTGCTAATATCTTGCAGAGAAATGAATGCCAAAGTTAAGGGGCCTGATCCTCCCTCATCTCCGCATGCTTCCCATTGGTGGGACGCCACTGACTCTGGCATAGTTCATCCCACCTTTTGTGGGTGTAGGAGAAAGGGGTTAAATAAGAAAAGAAAACAGAATAAAAAGTAATCAGGCCCCAAGAGCAATCTGCATAAGCTTCTCTTTCTTCATGTATACCCTACTCTGTCTTAACAAGCCAGCAGCCAGAGACACATGTTACAAGTTCGCAGCCTGGAATGATCACATTAATCCAAGGTTTTCCCATCGACTGAGAAATACCCAATTTAGTCCTGCTATTATCATCAGAAGGAGTTTTTATTAGAAGTGCTGAGCACCAAGGAGCACCTCATTTAATCAACAAGCTTTTTCAAAAAACTCACACTGGACAGCATGCCTGGATAAAAGTATTTTTAATTGCTCAGCTAATTTACCCAGAAAATTGAAAATCAAGAAAAACCCATACCCAGTGCAAAAATCCATTACGCTTTCTTTCCCTGTTGAACTTTTTTGCTCTTTTATTGTAGACTGAGACAAAGTAAAAGCTTTTTTACTTTAAACCTCTTAAAGTCAGCACACAAAAATGAAACTGAAATCTACTGACACACCACACTAAAAATCAGTCTCAACACACTTCAGAGAGACTTATGCTTAAATGAGACACCATCAGCTCAGTTAAAACTGTTTATGTATTATGTTTCGTCGACGCATTTCTGCATGCAACTTGCAGAGAGCGTTACTGTCTCATGACCGATCTGCTGACACACTTTGGCTGGGTAAGAGAAGAGACAAGGTACTTACAACTCTGTCCAAGAGCCCCTGGCTGACGCTCCCTCCAAGCTCTTCTTTTGACCAAAATTCTCTGGCTATCAGGATGTGGGCATTCCTCCCTCCCTTTTCCCCCTTCTCCCTGTCTCCCTCTCTCTCTCTCAGAGGTAGTACTTCTCCCATTAGAGGAATTAAAAGTGGTTGGTGCCATGCTAAATTTAACAAGCTCATTAGTATTCTTCCTGTGTGCTTCCTAGTGAACTCTCCCTATTCAAGCAGCTCTCTCTAGCTGAGGGGTCAGGCGGCTAATCATTAAATCAAACTAATGTCACCCTATCACAATCGGCCTAAGAGAAGGAGGGTTTATTATTTCAGTTTATGCTAAATAAACGGTTTTACAAATGGTCTCCAAGCAAGGTCAACAGCAGCTTCAATTACAAGACAAACTTAACAAGAGTTGCTATAAACCAAGTGCTCCATATTGACCTAAGCACAAGCTCGGCTCTGCGTATTGCCACTAGCAGGATTGTACAGGAATGCATATTGTAAAATAAAGGAAAGGGTAATCTTTTCTTTGCCAGAATTTGTGACTGCACAGAGACTGCTCATTCACCTCTCCCCAACCAGCCTGCTGCTCAGCTCAATTCACCCCACACAAAGGCTGAAGACCAGACCTCAATGGACCGAGTGAAACATGTTCAAAACTAGGCTCTCTATTGTGACTGAATTTCTTAACATCTTTTCAAAAAGCGGAGAATGCCTTGAGGCTAAAGGAAGAAACAGGCTAATGGTGAATTGGGAATACTGAGCAAATTTCAGAGCCCTTTCCTCCTAGCTTTTGAGGTTGAAAGCAAGCTCTTTCCTTTCAAGTTTCAAAGTCCTTTTTCCTCCCGCAGTGTCACAGAAGGATTTGAAAAGAAGGTAATTGTGCTCACAGTCCCCCTGATCAGAGCTTACGTCCTATTTCTGGTATTTCGGAATACTTCTTGCAATAATGGTGCATATAGCTCAATCCCTTAACCATCCTGCACTCTGCAATTGCTCATTAAATGAACAATTGCTGGTATAAAATGCCTTTTATGTTCAAGGTCTGGATATAAGATAAGCATTCTAGTACTCTAAATTTGGTTTACTAAGGAAACTCTCCATCATTAAATTACAAAACTGAAGTCAGAATATCAGGTTTTCCCAGAAAAGTAGCATTTTAGACTGCTGTGAGCCAGAAGGAAGTGGGGGGGGAGGGGTATAAAAAAGATTGATGACTTAAGTTTCTTAATGGAATAGATAGCTAAGTAAGAAAGCAATTTCCCTCATGTGTAAGAAGGTCTAAGTTTTTGAGACTTGATATGTTCTTCCTTGAAATGATGCAATAAAGAAGTTGCCAGGCTCATTAGGACACATGTATCTATGCCTTTTTGCATACACACCCTGACTGCTACTCTCTGGTCACCTTATGAGCAAAGCTGGAGGAAACATCTCTAGGACTGTGCTCTCCTTTAAAAACACTGTGTATTGTAACCAACGCTTTGTTTTGCATGGGTACACAAGTTTAAATTGGGTGCTCTTGGTTCCAAGTTTATTATTTTCCTGCATTTGGAGCAACTGCACAAGAAATACATGCTCTGGAAAAACTAACACAGATATGAAGCACAATGCACATAATTGGTTTTAAAAATAGACTCAATAAGAGAGGCTACAAAATCTGTTAGATAACAAGTACAGTACTCACTTTATTTGAAATGCTGAAGCATACCCTATACAAGACTTTTGTGCTTATAAATAGAATACATTATCTGTGCTCACCACTGAAAATGTATAGATTTATAGTCCCATTTGTAATGGACTTTCAGCTTAGTTATTTTCCCATTATCACATGTATAGTATTTTCCAGGAAATTATTTGAGACCTTTGGAATATGAATACACAACTCTTTACTCTGGCTTGGGAGGATTTTTTGTTTATTTTGAGAAATCTCGTATATCCTCTCGTTCACCATCTTTAACTTTCAATGGCAGAAAGAGGATTTATTGATGAGGCAGAAAGAGGACCCAATCCTGATAATACATACATACATAGTACTACACCCCTCCATAGTTTTCCACACGAGACACATTTATTTTCACCACACTTACAGCACAACTCAGCCGAGTCCTTGTTTTCAAAGTACAGATGAAGCCAGAAACCCAGTGCATCAAGATAGTTTCTAGGACTTTCAAAACAGAGGCTAATCCTGTGCTCCTCTGGTTCAATGGCAGACCTCCCACAAACCTGGAGGAGACAAGACTAGGCCTGTACATGCTCCAACACTAAGGCAGCGATGCCTTGCTATCAGCAGAACATGGCTCGCAGCCTCTTCCAGCTGTGCATGTAATCCTTCCCCAAGACTTGTGGAGAATCTGCTAATGGTACAGAGTAGCATAACATTCATATAAACTTTTTCGGACACCTTGATCAGAGAGAGCCTTGTTAGTGCAATTTCTTTACCTCAGCTTCTGGATTATCCAGATGAATTTACCATGTTTGGTGCCTCCCCGGCTGCTCCCAACTAATACCAAATGGCTGAAGTTAAACAGACTTATTTGAAACCACTTAAAATAAAACCACCTTTAAAATTTCATATAAGCAAACACCTACCAGATTTAACTGAGAATCTGTATCTGCAAACCCAGTATCAGACCTATAGGGAGATACTAAAATTCTCATTTAAGCTAAAATATGTTTTACTTAGAGAACATAAAAGGTAGCTGTGGACACAGCTACCTACACACAAAGCCACAGGGTGCTGTGAAAATGTCCTGGTCAGTCCTGGCACTCTCACTCTCAGAAGGCAGTCAAGGAGGGCAAGAAGCAGGGTTGGGCTGCCTTACACTGATGTAACATGTCACTGATCATGCAGGACATGGAGATAAAAAGGAGGAACATTTGGGTATATGTCTGAAGTTACTGACCTGACACTTGAGCCATCCCACTTGCCTTCAATGACTTTGGATCAAGTTGCCGAAGTTGCTTTCTGTGAACCAGGTTCTTGCGCTATCTTGCTGGCTAAACTTGCTTAGCTGAACAACTAACCAGCCAAGAACTGGAGCCTGAGCCTCAGCAATGCCCAGCCCCAGCTCGCAGGGCTGAGAGCCTCAGAGAAGCTGATGGAAGCACTAATTCTCAGCAACTCACACAATCAGACTCCGAAGATGTGAGAACCTCACTTCTGAACAAGCCCTCACCCAGACCATTTCCACACAGGCTTTAAAATAACAAAAACAAACAATTTAAATCAAAACAGCTGAAAACCGTTTTCTCCCTTCCCAAGTTCAGGGCTACGTGTTTCTCCCATGGCAGACAGTGGATTATTGCAGTGATACTTAACACCACTCATGAGCGCAGCCCCTGGCACTCTGGTTTAGGTGTTAGTGACGACATTGACTGCTGCAGGAGAAACACTAAACCTTGCACCCAGGTACCAAGCAGGTGGTGGCTTTTAAGTTTACCTTCCAGGGGTCTACAAGGCCCAAATCCTGCTTGCTTTACTCATAAGGTAATCAGGGGGATTCAATGAAACTACTCATGCAACGCAGAGCAAGAGAGACTGATGTCCAGCATCAGAAATGCTCCAGCCATGGACTGTGAATGGTCTGTGCCTGGAAAATGTATCGGAGATGTTTGTCAGCATGTGGAAATTTTGGATCATTAGCTTGATGAGGAAAGGATTCTTAGTAGTAAGAGTGCTTTGTAGTTCCATTGGACAAGAAAAAAAAAACAGAAAAGCTTAATGCAGAAGTAGAACACATTTGAAGGTAGAACTAATTGCAACATTAACATCTAGTGTGTGATTTCTCTTTTTAAACCTGCAGCTAGAAGACAGGCAAAAACACCTCCCTTTCTTGGTATAGTAAATTCTGTGTTTTGATTTTGCTACTTGAGGACTGGGAAATTCACATGAGAAGAAAAAATGTCTTGCAAAAACAATCTTAATTTTTAATTTCACCTTTTAAAATGTGTTCCATTTTACAAAATTGAGCAAAGACTGCAAGTTACTGTGTGACAGTCCCAGCAAACTATAGCTGCTGCTGAGGGCTAAAACTCAAGCTCTGCACTTTCAGAACATCTCCAGGATTATTGCTCTTCACGAGCATCTAGGGAGACTCAAATATAACTTAAGAGAAAGACAACTATGGGCATCAGGATCTGACTATTGGCAACCATTCCTCAGAAGGGAAAAGCTCCTCAGCCTCTTGCAAGACACTCAAAAGGATCCTGATCTGGAAGCATTATGAAGTTCTTTCCATTAGCCACTTATTAGACTGTTAGTTACTGCTTACTTTGAGCAGGCTAATTAGTTACATCAAAGGAGCTACAATAAATTCTCAGGAGGGCTTTAGGGGGGGAAAAATGTATTTCTCAACCATCTAATAGAGCATTTATGCCTATCTGAGGGTAACTGCCTCATTTCACTCAGACACTGGGGGACATATTTTGTGGTGCTGTCACTTTTCACCAAGCCAGAAGCAACACCAGGCCTTCAAGCAGTTTTACAAAGCTGTTTGTAGCCTAATATAAATTTGATTACCCATCCTTAGAAGCCATAGAAGAGTGAAAGAGGAGTTATAAGCTCTTTGGTACACCATCTCCCTTTGTAACATCTACAGCCAACACCTTGGCCTTGACAGAATAAAAACAAGTTACTTTAATTAGTATTGCATATAAATAGAGATGATATTTCTTCCATTTTTTCCTGCATGGGTTCAAACTAGTAAATGCAATCATTAGCCAATTGCTAAGTGGTTTGTAACAAAGCAGAGCTATGGCAACCCTTCAGTTTAGATGGAAGATATAACCTATTTCATTGTGAAATTTATTTATTTATGCATCCTTTTGCACAATTACATTAAGAGTCAGTGTTTCCATTATATCGCTGAACTTCTGGCCTCTGAAGCATGGCAGCTGTTTAAAAATATGTTACGAGTAACTTTGCCCTGATTTACAACAGCTGCAATCTCAGTTGCGAACTATGATTTCATCAAAGTCTTAGGGCAAAACTTGAATGCCATCTAATTTTTTTGTGTGTGTAGATGTATCATTTTTGTAATTCTATGCACAAGTATGTATACACATATGTGGTGACACGCACTCAAAAATACAGCTCCATCTTATATTCCCTAAAATCCAACCAATCGAAGATGAGGCTCTGTGCAGTACACAGATGTCTGCATATACATGTCCACACAAGCATGCTGGATACCTGAACACAAAAATGAGACCTTACACATTCCTCATCAGAAGTCTAAATAATTCAGGAGAAAAATGCTGCAAAAGAAGTGCAAGACTTAGAGAGAAGGATGTTTTCAATCAAACTAAAAACCTCCCCAGAAAATTCTTGAATCCTGTATACCAAATGATTTGATGCTTTGAATCATCTTGTGGAAATCAGTGCATTGGTTAAAAACTGGAGACCTTCTAATCCATAGATATGGCTAAATATTCCTTTTACCAACTCTGCTCTTCCCCCAAGAACTTGGTATTCTGAGAACCCCAAAGCTGATGCCATCTGTTTAACTGTCAAGTAGACACAGTAAAGTGTTGAAATTCAAAGGCTGTCTTCCTTGCCTGGAGACGCCTCTTTACAAAAGAAAAAAAATCTCTCCTTAGGCTTTAAAAAGTGTTTGACCTTCTGAAACACTAGCCTGCTTTTCCATCCCTCTGCTAAATGTCTTCTTAGTTTTCCCCACTAAGGAGTATGCACAAGCTCTGGCAGAGATGTGCACTGCCATACTACCTCACATAGTTGCCATCTTCACATACCAGTCATCCAAAATACTACTGCCAGCCACAAGCAAGCACCAGACTGGGTCCAAGGACAGGTGCTCACCTAGGGAAGGAATACTCTTAAAATCTTTGGAGAGAAGGCTTGTGATACAGAGTTGGAGAATTAAGGTAACTGAACAAAGCTCACTAGCCTCTGGGTTCCCCTTCCCAGCAGGATGGGTCCCTTCCTTGCCAGTGCCTCTCTCCTCCCTTCTTCACTTCCACTGCAAGCTTCTGGCCAGGCTTCCCAGCCTCTAGCCGGGTCCACCAGTCTTGCCTGCTATATCTGCGAAGAGGCAAAAAAGCCTGAGACGCACCAGCTTTTTCCAGCTATTCAACGTGATGCCATAGCAAGTGGAAGCCAAGCAGGTCATTTAATAGATAAAAACAAGTTAACAGCTAATGTTTTCTGTTGAGTTCTAGGGATGGGTAGAACTGGTTTTGACACTTCACTTTTTTGACTTCTTCTGCATTTGTCTTTCTAACCTCAATGCTCTGTAACAGATTAGAAAAGACACTGGAATATCACCACAAGCTTTTAACAATCCAATCAAATGCAGGTACTTAAGTGCCTGTCTTAAGCAATATTATATATATCCATTTATCATTACACAATGGACACCTAAGATCAGAAAGACAGCCAAGTTAGTAAAACACTCCAGTTCAGAAAAAAAATGTCAGAACAATTTTACTAAAACAGCACCCTCTCTTCCTACTACACTAGCCACGGCAGCTAAAAAAGAGCATTCTTAACTTGTTAGTTACGTTTTGGTGGTTTCATCCATGCATAGTCTGGCAAAAGGAGATTTTGATGTTTCCTCATTATTTTTTCCTTATTATTTTTGACTACCTAGATTTCCAGGCAACATTAATTTAATTAAAAAATAAACTAAGTTTCATCCACCAATAAAGTTAAATAAGCATGATTTGTATAGGAAGGATTGTGAAGAAGGAAAAGGAAACCACCTGAAAAGTTCACTTGGCTACACACAAACCAGCAAACTAAAAAAAAAAAAAAAAGCTCTGCATACTGCCCAGGAGTATAATCACTTCTGTGTGCTGAGAAAGAATGCAAAACTGTAGCCAATAAAGAAGGATCCATTCCAATAAAGAACGTGTTCCAAAACCAGAAAAGAATTACTAGTTTTTACTGAAAGGAGCCTATTTTTAAAAAATAAAGTAGGACTGCCTCTTAAATGTACCTGTAAGCATTCTAACTATTTCTAAGTATGCCACAGACTTTTTCCCATCATGGCAGAATCCAAACTAAAAATTATTTTCCTCCATTTCAGTTAATAAGTTTTGTGTGATAAAAATGGTGCAGCACTGTTGCATTGAACAAAAGTGAGGCAAAATGAATGTCAGAAAGGGTGTTCCTTCTTAAAAACAAAAACAAAACAAACAAACAAACAAAAAAACAAAGAAAAAGACTAGAATATTTTTTAAAGGAAAACACGACCTCCACAAGCATTTCATACACAACTCTCATGAGGGACTGCACCTCCAAGTTATTGCAAAAGTAAAATCATGAAGGGAGAATTCACAGGAACTCTGGACTTGAAGATCTTTCTCCTCTTCAGATCTCACCATGGTCCTCCATAAGCCATTTCATTTCTCACAATTTTGTCTTCTTCACTCACCAAATGTGTAAAATAGTGATAGATGATTTCATAAGAGAAAAAAATATTTTTGCATAGCAAATAAGAACAGTAACGATGTAAGGATTCAAGGTCCATTTGATTTATATACAGAAACATCCAGTTAGATCCAAAGGCAGAGTATCTTGAAGTCAGCCCAAAGCTGCCCTACAAATCACCCTGTGTAGTAAATGTTCTAATTCTGCAAAACACAGCATGCCTCCCATTTGTGTTACGTAAAACAGTTGTCCACAACTTGCACAACTTGTCCACAAATAAATAACTATTGGCTAATAACTATTTACCACATTCCCTCCACAGGGAAGAAAAAAAAAAAGAAAAAAAAAGTAAAATCAGAAGAAAATAAACAGCATGAACCTTTAAAGTGTGCTGAATTCATGATGTCTAACCCTCCCAATCCTCCTGCTATTATATCATCAGCAGAGAAATCTAACACAAAACACACTGATTTCCCCTCTTCGTATCTAAACTACCTGAAGTTCTAAATGAAGCCTTTTAATAAGATTTATGAAAACCCCGAATAGCAGCAGTGGACTTGATTTATGGGTGTCCTCTACGGACTGCTAAATATTTGAAGAAGCTTTTTTCCAAGCAGTGGTCCATCTTGCTGGCATCAAAAGAATTTATTTTTTTCCTTTATACAGAAACCACAGTCTTTTGGAATTCTAATACAGATCTTTCTCTTGCATCATATTGCCAAGTATTTCAGAATAAGATTAATACTTTCATGCTAATATGATTGTTTGGATCCTGTAAAAGTGAAAAACAGAAGATAACCTGTAGCCTAAACACTTCTTAAGGTACTTCTACAGTTATCTGTGGCAATATTGTCAACTGTGCCACAACCACTTGTTGTATTAACATAACCTCCTTGAAGAAGATATAATATTTTAAAACATTTGTCCTATAAAATTCCATTAGCTTTTTTTAGATGCACCAGAACTGTAACATCAAAGCTGTAAAGAAGAAATTCCCATTAGAAACCGCTGGGTTTTCATGGCAAAAAGACTGACAGTCCACAGCCTACTCACAGCAGAATGCATATGGGGCTTGCTTGTTGCAACTCCTTTTTAAAGACTACAAAAATTCTTTTCCAGAGCAGTAAGGTTACCAGTCAGCTGCACTGAACTACATACTTCCCTCTCTTTGGGGTCTTATCTTCAAAAATCACGGAAACAAAGATGTAAACTTGGACATTAAAGAGTGTTAACATCAAAGTATGTGCACTACTTTTGATATTAACCAAAGCCTTGAACCAGCAATCTAACTGGCACAAATCACAGGTGTCTATATAATTTTAGAAAGAGCTGAACTGAGCTCTCTGCCGTGGCCTGCGTTTACTCACCAACTTTTCAAAGCACACTATCGCTGTATGTTTTCACTACTAGCTGCCAATCAAGCAAGCAGCAGGAATCTGAATTCACTTCTTGGCACCTTCACAATTCATATGTCCACATTTTTGAACACATGAAGATTTGCATTTGTTTCCTTTCCTTAAACACACTTTCAAAATTTTAATGGCTCAATCCAGAGCAATTCCCTTGTGTAGGGGCAAATCATGGTCTATATCATATCACTGCCCTTTGGTTTACACACAAATTACTGTATATCATCTCAGAAATTTTATTTAGAGACGTTTGCCCTTTTCTTCTGCCTTGTCCCACCACAAACCTCCACAAGACACCAGCATAACTACAAAACCCTTTCAAGGGACCCGATGTAATTTATGATGCCACGTCAAGAGAAGGTGGAACTTGCCATTTTCCTAAGAAGTCAAGTGAAGTCAAGTTCTGAAAGACATATTCTGAGAGGAAGTCTGTCAAAGCCTCAATTTAAGTGGAAAAAAAATATACTAGTGCGTAAAGGAATTATGTAAGCAGTTGACAATACATATGTATCAAACATATCCACTCTTACACCTGAACCCGCATATCCCAACAGAACCTCAAATTCTCTCATTGAAAACAATATTTATTTTCACCTAACCTTCATAATTTCCCACGAAAACCTTGTTTGCCAGAATTCACACACACTCCCCCTTGCTCTTCAAGATAGTTCCAATGCTATCTCATAACTTGTATTCACATTTATATGGACCTGAATTTAAAGGCATGACCTTACAAAAAAGCTAGCTAACACACTCAAGCAAATGCGAGTCCTGCAGAAAAGGCACTGCAAAGCATGTAGGGAGACAGCTGGACAACACTCTGGTTTTTAATTTACCCTTCTGCTTTAACTTACCAGATCAGTTCATATTGAAGTCTACAGCAAGACCCTCAGAATTTGTTACCTTGTAAAATATCATACAGCTTTAGCCAGGACAACGTATTAAGGGTTCAACTAGTGTAGCTTACATATCTCAAGTTACAAGCATAAACCTCAAGATAAACAGGAAGAAGGGGAAAAAAAAAATAAAAGGAGAGACACTCTAGTCTGGATTCTTAGGATTGGTCTGGAAAACTGGGCTGAGACCAATGGGATGAGGTTTAACAAGGCCAAATGTCGGGTCTTGCACTTGGGGCACAACAACCCTGTGCAGAGCTACAGACTAGGAGAAGTCTGGCTTGAGAGCTGCCAGGAGGAGAAAGACCTGGGGGTGTTGGTTGACAGTGACTGAACATGAGCCAGCAGTGTGCCCAGGTGGCCAAGAAGGCCAATGGCATCTTGGCTTGTATCCGAAACGGTATGACCAGCAGGTCCAGGGAGGTTATTCTCCCTCTGTACATGGCACTGGTGAGACCGTGAATCCTGGGGTCAGTTCTGGGCCCCCCACCACAAGAAGGATGTTGAGGCTCTGGAGCGAGTCCAGAGAAGAGCAACAAAGCTGGTGAAGGGGCTGGAGAACAGGCCTTATGAGGAACAGCTGAGAGAGTTGGGGTTGTTTAGCCTGGAGAAGTAGAAGGCTGAGGGGAGACCTTATTGCTCTCTACAACTACCTGAAGGGAGTTTGTGGAGAGGAGGGAGCTGGGCTCTTCTCCCAGGTGACGGGACAGGACAAGGGGGAATGGCCTGAAGCTCTGCCAGGGGAGGTTCAGGCTGGACATCAGGAAAAAATTTTTCATGGAAAGCGTCATTGGGCACTGGCAGAGGCTGCCCAGGGAGGTGGTTGAGTCACCTTCCCTGAAGGTGTTTAAGAGACAGGTGGGTGAGGTGCTGAGGGGCATGGTTTAATGATTGATAGGAATGATTGGACTTGAAGATCCGGTGGGTCTTTTCCAACCTGGTGATTCTATGATTCTATGATCATTCTACCCTATTAAAAATACAAGATGGCCACTGTGATGCAGTAGTAAAACACTGGCAACACACTGTAGTACACCGCTGCACTCAGAGAGACCACTCTGCTCCTATGTCACATCCTTCTTTTGCCTAATTTCCAAGGTGAAAAAGGCTAAATAGTAATTTTCAAGAGAAGGCAGAAAGGTGTATGGTATCTACTCTCCATAGCTTTCAAATCCACTGTTCAAATAAAATATTTTTTCTCTGAGGCAGGTATTTCTATACTATATCTCTAAAAACAAAAAAAAAAAGCAGCCACACAGAGGAGATGCTCTAGTACCAGACCCTGCAACCAATGCCAAGGTTGCAGAGTGATTTCTCTTTATCATCCAAGAAAGTATTTAAAAAGGATGGCGCAATGTGTCCTATCAGAAGAAAAACATTTTTTATCAGAATCAGCAGCTTGTTAGATAACAGAGAATCAAGACAGAAAGTCATGCCCTGGTGGCATTTTGCACAATAGTCTTACTCCAGGCAGCTTTGTGTTTCGAACAGAGATGCTGATGAAGGACATGACTCAGAGCAAATTTCCAGGATAAATCTTACAATTCACAGCACCAGAATGCAACAGACTCACATGTGGTTCTGTGCACTGCAGCAGGATCTGGATAATAAAGATGTCCATAGTGTCTGCAAGTTGTTGAGTATTCCTTTGAGGACCACAGTCCCCCTCAAACACTGAGGAAAGGAATGCAAAGGAATATTTTCATATACCAAACGAGCTTGTGAACCAGTCACAAAACTATAAGCAGACATGAAGATAGAGACTGACCATGCCACCTGTTTTGCCAGGCTGACCATAAAATCTGTCACAAATGGGAAATTAGGAAAACTATACATGTATAATCTTAATGAAGGCTAGCACTTAAAAGTGTGGTCCAGGTGTGATCATAGTCATCTCCATAGAATAGGAGTAGCTTTGTAAAAATGTCAGACTTGTACATAAGAAGCTGGGTTTACTGGCAAAAGGGCTTCCTCCTCAACTGCTCCACAAGACAAAACCACTATTCGCTTCAGTGGAAGTTTCAAGCAGGAAAGGGCCCAAAGGAAGATGCACCTTAAACCAATAAAATAGCTACTGCCCAGCAAGTTCTCTCACTACTAAGAAGGAATCAGTAATTAAAATTTTAATGTAATAAAAGCAGGTCTCTAAATCACTAGGAAACAGAACACAGAGCGTCAACAATATTCCAGTACTTAAAGGGGGCTACAGAAAAGCTGGGGAGGGGCTCTTTATCAGGGAGTGCAGGAACAGGTCAAGGGGTAACAGTTTTACACTGAAAGAGGGAGATTTAGATTAGGTATCAGGAAGAGATTTTTTTTACTGTGAGGGTGGTGAGGCACTGGAACAGGTTGCCCAGAGATGGCATGGCTATCCCATCTCTGGAGGTGTTCAAGGCCAGGTTGGACGAGGCTTTGAGCAACCTTATCCAGTAGAAGGTGTCCCTGTCCATGGTACAGGGGTTGGAACGGGATGATCTTTAGTGTCCCTTCCAACTCGAACCATTCTATGATGATTCTATGAGTCTATGAATATGTCTGAATAGGAGATTAAAGGAAAAAGACACCACTATTGCTTTATCGACTAGGACTCTGTCCTGCAGCAACTCATGTGAGCAGCTCCAGTAGAGAAGTCCATTACATGATGGCAACTACCTACTCTGTAGCAGGAAGTCATTAATTTAGCCTCCTCTCTCCCAAGTTGCAATGTTTTACTTTTAAGTACTTGAGAGTAGGTATGCATTTTTGCCACAAGTGTAAAACAAAACCATCACATAGTGTTTATGAAGCATTACACACTTATGGTCACACAGAGCTATTACAAGATAAAAATACAATAAGAAAAAGGATAATTTGCGTGCAACATCAAGCCTGCAAAAGAAAGACTTGACAAAAATATGTTTGCCTGTGCACCATTTGTTATAACCTCACATGTGTAACTACCATCTGCTTCAAGATGTATAAAAAGCAACATGCCATTTTTCTTCTGAGGGACTCCAGCTTCATCCTGTGTGTGGGGTGGACAGCATGTATTTAATGAACAGCCTGTCACTACCTGGTTCTCCTCTCAGAGTTCACTGTGTGTCCCCTCCGCCCTACATGCCGCACTTCATTGTAGCCCAGCTCTCCAGATAGAATTATTAATTTCCTCCTAGGCTTTCTGTGGCACTCATTACAATAATACCTGAGTGTTTCATGAATATTAACAAAATGTATTTTACAACAGGTCTGCAAGCTGAAGAGATGGTATTAGCCACTACCTACAAAGACTACCCATTTAATGCCCCTAGCTGTAAATGCTCAGTCTAAACAGCCTAAAAAACTTGGGTTCTCAGGGTATTTAGCACAAGATCTACTTTATACAGTTTATGTTTTTATGTTTTCAAGAGTTGTCTATCACTGCACTTGTTAGTGTGCACAAGTGCTTGCCTTTTGGAAAATCAGCTGCAAGTCACGTAGCAAGGAAACAAGAAACACACTATATATTGCTGGTGTTCGCTTGCCCCAGGTGATCAGAGCTTTAGGTGTGCTGTAAGTAATGATACCGCAGAAGTTCCTAACTATCTGTGCTTTTGCAGTTAACATGTTTAAAAGGGTGGGAGTTGTGACTGAAGATTTCCTCACTTCTGGGGCATAAAGTCTCTCTCCTGAGCAGATATTTTATTATCTAAAAGGTGATTGCAGTCTTTCTCTATTTTCAGAGAAACGCTCTGTCTTCTACTCGGTTATGTATTTTAATGAAAATACAGGAATTTATACCACTGAGACGATCACCTCTCTGTCAATGCAGCAAAAGTTGGCCAAGGGGGTGACAGGCTTGAAGAGAGGAGATAGAGAAGAGAGGGAGAAATACTACAGTCACATGCCCTGTTTCTTCAGGCTACCACATTAGGAAGGGATTAATGCACGTGATCATATAATTAAAGACTGCATTATAATGCACAGGCACAGAGAATCCCATGTTGGGATTCCTGGTTTTGTGATATAATAATATTCTATGAATTTAATGACTTTCATGGAGTATAGAAAAGCAATAAAGAAAAAAGCAGAATGGAAAACTGAGTACAGCAGCCGTAAGAAGCAGGTGATTTGGATTCAAGACATTGATGCCATTCAAAACCTCAAGCAAAATACCTTGTAAGCTTACTAAGTTATCATCCCCCAAGACATCCAAGGCAGAAAATTAGGGACAGCTCATCAAGGGTCACAGCACTTGCTGATAACAACAGATTTTGCATTTTGAATCCTACCCCAGGCTTTGAAGACGAAGGTTGCACTAGTGAGGACAAAACTTCTCCTTTTTCTACTAAATTGTATTACAGCTGTTCCAACTTTCACCTTGTTGTTTTTAAAATGCTGCATCTGCCTCTGATGATCTTCTCCCAGTCCTATTTGCTATAGTAGCCCCACACGCCACCAACTGCTCATCTCAAACCCATTCTCTTCAGCCAATATATATTAGATGTGAAATCTAAGCTGTTCATACTGTTCCTTATGAGAAGAATCTCCTTGCTTAGATGTTCCCACTTTCCCTCTCAATCTGTCTTTTTCTTAACTTTCAGTCATGCATGCTAGTCAGCATGCCTCATTCCTGATGATTAGCCATGTCTCCCTCTAGGTTGCCCTTCCAATGTCAGTTCACTGAGCTTGAGGTCTTTTCTTCACCTTCTTTTGATGGGATCTTTACTCCCTTGTCCCTTTCTCCCTTCTGAAATTCCAACAAACATTCAATTAAAAAGAAACTTTCTTACATCATTCTCAGTATCAAACCCTGAACTAGTACAGGAAAACAGAGGTGGGGTGGCTTTCACATGATATTCAGAACAGTGGGGATCCTGTAGGATCATCTTCAGTTTCCCCTCACTTTACATTGTTAGCATTGCCTTTTCTTTGATGCAGCTGGCTCATAACAGTGCCAGATAAAAACCACAGACCTAAGGTCCACTTGCATGCTTTGCAGGAGGAAGGAAGATAATGCCTGAGGAGTAATTATCCCTGCAACTTTCATAGTAGCAGTTAAGTCTATGGAAGCTGGTAGATGCCAGTTCATACAATCAGAACAATAAAGTAAGATACATCTCACCTAACCTTAATGTAATCTAGTTGTCTACACTCCTATCATTAGCAGAGAGAAAACACCTCTAGGTGGTGATTCAGCTTGTCTTAACGTGGAAGGACTCATCCTTTGGACATACATCACTGACTATAGATCACCATGATGATTAACGTCATTAGATGTCTAAATTCCAGAAAGATAAAGGTAGGTAAGGTGAATCTACAACTTTTTGAAATATGGGGAATGCAAAGTGGTTTTTTCGTGGTTTTCTGTAGAAGGTACTGTTTTGCCATCCAGTAACAATAACAATGTGCATCCAATGTTCAATTTACTTGTGCAACTGGTTGGTCTGATTTAATCTTTCAGCTGAACTGAAGTTAACAAATTTCATTCTCTATTTTCATTTCAGCAACCAAGTACTGCAGGGAAAGTCAAAGAGCAGTGAATAAATATCACTTTAAATACTCCTCTAATCTTTACTGGGAAAAATTAAGCCCTGGTGATACATGCAGTTGCTTGGGACAGACCAGATCACCTTCTCACGCACTAGAGAAAAAAGCTAGGACAAACTGTAGCAAAACAGTTTAGTGTTTCATAGGAATGGTTGGACTCTATGATCCAGTGGGTCTCTTCCAATCTGGTTATTCTGTGATTCTGTGAAAACTGGAACAGCAACACTTGAACAGCAACATTGAAATCAAACACTATCACTCCTACAAGCAAATAATATCCCTTTTTTGCCTTGATTGCTTACTTTAATCAAATATTCAGTCTACCATGTTGTTAATAAGGGGCTCTCAGCTACGATAACAAAGGTAAGATACCACAAAGAAAAGATAACTAACAGGTAAGGTAACCAAATCAGTGCAGCCATATTTTCCTAAAGTCTGAAGAGTACACTTAACACTTCCAGCCTTATAGCCAGGAAGACTATGGTAGACATTTTATAAGATTAGTAGATCTACTCACTCCCATAAATGTACTCTGGTCTGCATGTCTCACTTTAGAGAGAGTGCTCTATAGACAAGTAGGTGCCTGAGATGCAAAAGTACTGAATGTTTACAAGAACATTTACATCAATGAATCATTCAGAAACTTTTGGAGTTTCCTCAAACTGGCCATCTTAAAGTCAAGGCCTAAACCACCATGGACTACAGCATTACAAGGTAAATGCACTGAATTGCAAAACTCAGGTGACCCAGTGAACAACTGGTATTAGTCTGTGTTTGCCCAGAAGACTGGAGATGCAAAAGACCAAGATATCCATGAGTGTTGGGCAGCCAGTAAATTCTCAGACTCTTTCTCCATCTGTCTGCCTGTATCTCTTCAGACTATAAACTCTCCACAGCATATAACTGTGTATTATCATATATATATGCACAACTGAGCAAAGTGATGCAAAAGTGGTACTTCAATGACACACAAAAATGTTTTTCGGGCTGCACAATTTGAGACTCTTGGAGGTCTACTAAAGCACCTATATTTAGGCTTTGGTTACCCAGCGTGCATACAGTTAACTTTAAAAAAACAGCGTGCTGCTGATTAAGTGTAAACATAGTGTGTTCTCAATCCTAGTTGAGTCTCACAAAGTGCAAGTGATTCTCCCTTTGTTGTCTTGTTTTACTGGCATCACTAATGCTTTCCCAAAGGAATCTCCTGAATGCAAGACTCAGAATATTCACCCTTCCCTTCTGATTTTCATTTTAATGTGCCTTCCCTCACTGCTGCAGAGGTAGTTTGCCCTGGACTGCAAAAAGTTGTAAATTTTTAGGTATTTCTGTCCACCATCATCACTGTTAAGTCCGATAATGATTGGGGTTAGGGGCTGTCTGGTAACACTGCTGTCCTGATCACCGAGAGAAGGAAAAGCACATGAACTCTCTCTTGCTAAGAACACCTTTTTTAAAAATCCAGGATCCAGTGAAGATTGATGAACTGTACAGTAAAATTAATTGTCACTGTTCTCAAATGAGTTATTAAAGCTATGGAGTAATTAAATCACATCCTGTCTTTCTTCTTACGCAGTCAGAACAATCTCCATGTTAGAGAAGCACAGGTAGAAATGAGAAGCAGGGAAAAAAAACTCTAGATTTCTTTGCTTGACTTAAGATGGCTTTGGAACAGCCTATTGCTGGGAGTCAAAGTTACTGAAGAACTGTTGTGAGTGAGTAAGTGTGGGTGTTTGTAAATAAGGCAAAGGGCAACCTTAGTAATTCATGAAAAATTCACAAGCATTTATGCCTTACATTTAGATTTCATCTTTTGAATTGTAACTTGCATTGCCAAAATGTTTCATTTCAAACTCAGGGGAGGCTGTATTTACCATTAAGGCATAATAAGTTTTAAAACACTGTTACCATCTCTTAACAGCTAACAAATCTGGAGAGAAAATCAACCACAGAACAAAACTGGGACAAGGGAATTGTTAAAAAAAAAAAAATACTTCTCCCTTCAGCTCTACAAAGAGATCACAGAACAGTTCTTTACTCAAACCAGATTTTAGATGCTTCCTTCCGTGCACAGTACATATGGCTTGCATCTATTTTTTCTTTAAAACAGAGTTACATTTCTTCCTGTTAGTAAACATATCAAGGCTTCTATGAGAACTAACAACAACAAAACTTTTCCTGCTTTTAATATAAATTGAACATGGATATTTTAAATAGGAAAACATTTCTCTGACCATATGCATAAATAGAATGGCTTTATAACAGCTAACTAAAAGGTAAAAATACAGCCCTACATAAACTTGGGAAAATTTATTCATTTCTATACAATCAGCATTTGTGGAACTCGATGTCTAGCACAAAAGTACTTTGACAAGACTGAATTTAACTTGACAAGAATACCTGCATTACCTTTTCCCCTCCAAGCTTGCTTTCCCACCTTTCTCCTTATTCCACTTTTTTCTTTTATTCACCACCCCTTTCCTATTTACCTTTTTTCCTTATCAAAAAGTCACTGCTGAGTAAAATATGAAATGCTAACATGTGAGTAAATAATTCCTTCCCATTGCCCTCTTGCCTCTTCCTCTGCCATCCTGAAGGCAATACAGTCACTCCTAAAGAAATGTTGGTACTGATTTTAAGCAAAGCTAACAAATTAAATATCACAGGTTTTCATGCTTCCAAAATAACACGGCACAGTCCACCCGGTCCAACAACCAGCTCTGAAGGATTTAATTTCCTTCCCAGCCTCCTCAGTTTGGTTTCAAATACAACAGTGAATCTGACCACATGTGTAAGCTGCTATGCTGTGTCCAGATTACTGGTAATGCTATTTGTCCATTTTGCTCACAGAGGGGTGAAAAAAGAGCAACAAATCTGCATAGAAAAATATGTAAAAATGATTCAGTGGTTACATTGTGCTAATATTAAGGCTAAACCCAGCTGGCAGAAACCCGATAGTGAATGCAAGCATAACAAAGATGTAGAGAGATAACATGATCTGAGGGCAGCTTATGCAAATATAGGCAAAAAAAGTGCTCTCTGCTGTATGAAAACAGCAGTCTGGGGGTGGGGTGACACACAGCAAAGAGGAATCCCTAGCTACGCACACGGACTACCTGTCTTTGCATGCTGCACTGGCCCTTACAGGCGACACAAGCCTGCAGCGGAAGACAAGAAGGTGCTGGGGAAGACAAGTCTTTGAAGGTGCTGGGGAAGACAAGTCTTTAAAGGAGCTGATGTTGAAATATTCAACAAGTAAACTCCCAAAACCATGCACAAAAGAGAGAAATATGCCACAGTGATGGCATCTGGTATTATCTTGATGACAACTGCATACAGTACAACGAGCTTGGAAACAGCCAAAACAACAACTACAAGCCAGTAATTTTGAACAAAAAGGTCTGATGTATCCACCCAACTCTGACAGACTAGTTATTTGATACTAATTGGGCTCTGCTAACAGCATGGCAAGAAGAGGCTTTACTGGGGGGCTACAGACGGCAGTCATTTATATAACCTTAACATAGACTTTTGTTATCTTATCTTGGCATCAATATTCTACCATCCTCTGAAAGCCTCCCACTCTGGTATTTCCACTGTTGCTACTATACCGATCACAATGACTTTCTCTGAGGCATCCAATTTTTCCAGTAAAAGACACGTACTAAATAATGACAAGCTTAAAGCTCTCTCATTAACAACCTTTTTCATCTATCCACCCATCCATCCAAAATACGAGCATGCAGCACATTGTTCTAACCTTTGCCTGTACCTCCCACTTCCCATAGCCAAGCTGCCCAGACATCACTGTACACAACACAAAAGCATCACACATTATCCTTGTTTTCATGGGTACCATACATCTCTTGGCAGAACTACAAACTACAATGTTTCTTCCCTCTCAGAATAGATAGGAATAAACAAGTTCACTGTCTTACCAGGCTTGCATACAACTATGTACCACAGACATTATCATCCTTGATAATCATCATTACTTTCAGCCTGTAAGTCAGAGGTCTTGTCCATATAAGAATTATACTTCTTTCAAAACAGATGACCATCCGTGTATCTTTGATGATAACAAAAACAACTCACCTGTGTCCATATATCATTTGGAAGGTCCCTGGCTAAAACCTCTGTGCTTTTCTTGAACTCACCTCTGAACTATCTGGCCAGCTACCCCAAGGTCTTCAGCAAAAGGTAGAGTGCAAGCAGATCAGTCACAACATGGACTGGAATATCTCCTTGGAAGAAGCAGGGTAAGAGAAGAACTACCTAAATTAGACACTGGACCATTATAGCAGGCCATCAAAATAAAGGCACGACCATCTAGTAACAGAAAACAGATCTATGCAGTTCCTAGGCTGCTGGCCTTCATTAGCTCTCAGGATCCAAACCACATCATTGCTAATAAACTCTCCTTAGAAGTTGTAACTTAGATGGCAAGAGAGAGGGAGGCAGAGTTCAAGTGAGGACTTTTTTAAACTCCTGACAGCTATCCCTCATTAGCACAGATGAACATTTCCCATAATCAAAAAGACAAAACTTGAGGCTAAAGGAAGAGCAAGTTTGGTGTCATGTATCCATAAGGACATCACTTTGAAGTCTTGCTTCTTTGAAGTATGAGTAGTAACTGAAAAAAATGTGAAATTCTTGTGAATGAAATTGAGCAATAAGAAAAAAAGTCAAAGTACTCCTAGTATTCCTGAAGTATGCCAATAAGCAAAAAAACACAGCTAGGCTAGAATAAGTACACTCTCACTCATGATACTGTAGAACCTGGACCAACATGAGAATGAGACTTAGAAAGGAAGAGTTTTAACTTGTACTACCCCATAAATGTCCCCTTTTTACTGCCTCTTTTTCTCCTTTATGTCCTTTCACTTCCCAGCAGAAGAAGAAGGAAAGCAAAACAGCAAACTAGAGAATACGATTTTAGTCTGTCAAGTCAGCTGCCAGGACCAGCTTTCTAGGACAACAAATCACGTGGTTATGAATATAGAAGGTTTACATAGCATTAAAGCTCACTTTAATAGTGAGGGATGAAGATCTATCCTTTCTACAGCAAAATGTCAGAACTGAGCATCCCTCACAAACAGCACTACATTCTGCAAGACCTCTAGGTTTTTCCAGTAAGACAGTGACAGTCAGTTCCAGGGGTACCCTTTGAAGGACATTAGCAGCGCCAGCCAGTCCCCAGAGACCAGTTTGGAGCAGCACATACCAAGGCGGAGAGGTTATGCTCTCGGTGACAGTGCTGGAATCACACCCCAGCAGCTGTGGTTTGTCAGAGGTCCACTCAAAACACTCAGCATTAACTTCAAACTATTAGAACCCATGTGGTCAAAAAATCCTTCCTCTCTGTTGTGACACAAAAACTTGCTATTGAACCAAGTCCTGCACCTTCCGGCAAACTAAAAAGGAAAGGAAACCTTGTTCCAAATGCAATACTTTAAAGATCAGTGTTTACTGTATGTGACCTTGTGTGTTTCTGACACATACTAACTCAATATAGTGGGTCAATATTAGTTCAAAACAGTCTACATTTTATGCCAACTGCTCTTGCATCAATTTTTATCAAGTCAGATGGAGTTGTTATATCCAAAATCCAAATGTTTTGCCTTATACCTTTCCTGTACAAATTGTTAAAGGCTTTGCACTGTTAAGCATCTGGCAAAAGTTGATTATGCATCATTAAATCTCTTCTTGCACAGGAGCATAAGTGGGTTCAGGGCAGCTATTAACATATGCCAAGGTAAAACAGCATCATCCAGTGAGAGCTCTATTGGAAGGAACATCTTAAACATTGAAAAACAAAAAGAAAACACATATCTCTATCTGTTCAATATTGTACCTCTTCATTTAGCATCTGTGCTGTTATTCTTCTACTTATAGAACTTTCCTGCCTTCTTGGGTGAAGACAAAATGTGCAGCCTGATCCTTTAAGTTTTCAGCAACTCTTGTGCTTGACACAGTAAGCACCATGTAGGTGACATCCAAAGAATGTATATTTGACTTATGAAGGCCAAAAAGTTGCCTCAGAGTATTAAAAAAATGCAAAAGTTCTCACATCTCTAGAAATTATTCATGTCAAAGGAAAATACAGCAGGGTGCCTCAAACTTCTTATGAGGCTGTTCAGAACTTAGTCATTAGATTGGCTTAGGATCTAACGTTCTTAATTTTTACATAAAATATTATGACAGAAACTACAAAAATTACCTGTCCAGAAAGAATAACTACACACATCTTGTAGCCGTGCTTAATGCATTCTAGCAACTTCAGGCAAGCAAGGAGCAGTCATTATGTGAGTAGTCAGCAGAGCAGCAGCCAGGACACAGATGGTCAGCAGTGGGGCACCAGGAGCTGCATTTTTCCTGGAAATAATATGGTATGGACTAACAAAATATTCATAGACTTGTCCATTTAAATACAGATGACTAGTCACACTCAAGTGGCCACATACAAACAGGTACCACTTTCACCACACCATTAAAGGTTCATACAGGACAGTAATTAATCTGACATCTTCTAGAGACTTAAGCATGGAGAAATCACTAACTACTGTATTACAAAGTTATGGGTACAGACAGGCAGCGTATGCAATGCAAACTGTCTATGCAAGTTAATGAAATGTTACGAAATATTAATTTAAAGGGTTTCTATGGATTCCACAGAAATCATGTTGTCGGCTCCCTTGCCTCCCAAAGGCATACTAACAAGCACAAATAGTCAAATATCAAATCCTCACTAGTAACTCATAATGTTCCACACACATTGTTACTCCCTTTGTAGCACAGAAAACCAAAAGTTGTTGTTCTTCACCACACTCACCTCATCCAGGCTGCAGAAGGTAGCTGTGGGAAGAATTTGAAATTTGAAAATACAAGGAATCAGCTGCTTCTTTATTCCTTGAGTTTGTCATCAATGTTAGCAAAGTGAAAGAGGAATAACTGTTCTGCCTCTGAAACTACTCCAAACACTACAGCGTGACCTCTCCAAAAATACTCCCATTTTAACTTGGAGAAAATATCTCCATATTTTGTATGTCAGAGCAATTACTGACCTTTTACTGTGAACTTGTATCATTCCTAGAAAAGTCAGAACACAGAAATCACAAAGGACTTTCTCTTGCAGCTTTATACTACACAACTAAACACATTTAGACTCATACATTTTAAAAAATTATATCGTGTTCATTATCGTGTTCAAGGAATCTGGTGGTTACAGTTTGTGAACCATGACATTTGTTCTGTATCATTTCTGTTAATAAACCACACAGACACCATCATCACTACTGGTCCTACACAGAGGGCACTCAGCACCACCAGCCCTGTTTAGCAGCATACAGTTCAGCCATTCTGGCTTTCACAAAGCTGTGTCACTCATCATTGCTATACCTGCAGACTATGCCTGTTATCAATAAAGTAACACAGTTCCACCAGTCATATTCCTATCTGAGATCCTCAGAGCTAACAGCTACCATGCTGACTTGGCTCAAAACAGCCTCCAGGATGGCAGCAAAATGAGAGAGAAAAGCTGTTCTACGCCTGGATGTGGACTTAAAGGAAATGCTTATTATACGTGGGGAATATTTCTGTTAGCTTTTCCCAACTCTTATGGGCAGGACACTTTCCTAAAAGTAATTAACAATTTCCTTTTCAACTTAATCCGGAAAACAGCAACTGATTAGCCCATCAAAATAAGTGATGGCTAAAGCAGAGCAGCAGGCAGCGTACAGGCAAGGGAAATGACAATTATGAACTAAACCTTCATTTAGCCTTTAAGCACATTCTGCACATGTGCAAACTTTGTAGCATCTTTACACACACCACAGTGCAGCTTCTTCACAGTTATGACAGCAAAACCTCAGCCCTGCTGATCACAAAGTCAAATAAGCCTTGGCAGAACTTCATTTAAAAAATCCACTCATCTTAGTACCAATATTTGGCTTTGAAGATCAACAGTTTTATTCAGGCACACAAAATCAATGAATGAACACAAGATACCAACACATACTGTTTCTTTACTGCAGACCTTGCAACAATAAAAGCTACATCACATTCATTTCTAAACCACATTTGAAGATGCACAATGCCTACAGCTTCCAAACATCATAAGCCAGCAGTGTGCCCAGGTGGCCAAGAAGGCCAATGGCATCTTGGCTTGTATCAGAAATGGTGTGGCCAGCCGATCCAGGGAGGTTCTTCTCCCTCTGTACTCGGCACTGGTGAGACCGCTCCTCAAATACTGTGTTCAGTTCTGGGCCCCTCACCACAAGAAGGATGTTGTGGCTCTGGAGCGAGTCCAGAGAAGAGCAATGAAGCTGGTGAAGGGGCTGGAGAACAGGCCTTATGAGGAACGGCTGAGAGAGCTGGGGTTGTTTAGCCTGGAGAAGAGGAGGCTGAGAGGAGACCTCATTGCTCTCTATAACTACCTAAAAGGAGGTTGTGGAGAGGAGGGAGCTGGCCTCTTCTCCCAAGTGACAGGGGACAGGACAAGAGGGAATGGCCTCAAGCTCCGCCAGGGGAGATTTAGGCTGGACATTAGGAAGAAGTTTTTCACAGAAAGGGTCATTTGGGCACTGGCAGAGGCTGCCCAGGGAGGTGGTTGATCCACCTTCCCTGGAGGTGTTTAAGGCACGAGTGGATGAGGTGCTGAGGGGCATGGGTTAGTGTTTGATAGGCATGGTTGGAATTGATGATCCGGTGGGTCTCTTCCAACCTGGTTATTCTATGATTCTATGATTCTATCACCATCAGGTATCTATGAAGAACTGCAGTGCCAGTATCTGCAACCATTTATGTGATGTGATTCACAATTTTTCTCTTTTGTGTACGTTGGCATATCTTGAGGGCATGCTTAGTCTAGTGTGGTGCCTGTTTTTCATAAAATGGGAAGACTTCTTAAAAAAATAAATATATCTTTTCATCAGAGCCCTGAGGCATCCATTCATCACCTTATCTTGTCCCAACCAATTTTTGAACAGAGACATATAATAAGAGTTCTCATTTTGCCAATTGCGTAAAGGATCTAGGGATGGTGAATGAACAGAAGGAAAATGGGATATTCCACTTTTTTTTTACTAGCAATGATGTTGCCCATTTGATTCTCTCCATCCTGTACAGTGACCGGAGTCAATTCATTAATTCAGTGCTCAAGATTCTCAGTGGAAAGTAGAATATAATTATACAGATAGTAAAGAAATGTTATCTTTGACAGATCTCTAACCCACCAGAAGAAAACTGTAATTTCCATTTCCACAAATAAGACAGAGCTGAACAACAGCTCTAGAAAGCTCTAGGAACACAGAAGGCAGTAAATTCTGCTCCAGTTATACCAAGTAGTGAATAAAGCATCAGACACAGATATTGCTGAAACCAAGTAAGGTTATGCTGCAAAGCAGCAACCCAAGATAAGCAACAAGGCTGACAGATGTAAGTAAATTCATGCAGGACAGTTCAACGAGAAAAAGAACAGTGGGGAAGACTGTAGTGAAAACAGGAAAGAATGAAAAGCAGACACTGGCCTCAGATGTGCAGGGCAGTCTTAAATGGGGTAAACGAAAGAAAGGGAAAGGGAAACGATAGTGAATGGAAAAATCACAATGAGCATATGAGAACACATTAAAAAAATTTAAGAACTTGACCAAGGAAAATAGTTAACTAGGAGATCAGCAGATGATGGAGAAAAGGGTGATTTGAGAAAACTGAGGAAGGAAAGAAAACTCAAGAGAAGGTAAATGCAGGAGAAGAAATAGAAAAGGCCAGCCTTGCCACAGCATGCACAAACAGAAACAGTCAGCAAGAAGAATCAGAAGTACCAGAAGTGAAGGGCAGCATGAAAAAGAAATCTCAAGAACTACACTAGAAAAATGTGGGAAAAGCAGTACATTATCTTCACAACTGCATGCACACTATGCCCCTTGGTAAGTCAGGGTTCCAAATTCTGGCAAATTCAGTGACTCTTCATGTTGGTTTTCCCTTCTTTCCCACCTACACAGCCTTATCTTCCCTCCCTGTAGCAGGACATTGTCCTGCACTAGTAACAGCTCCTGTCATCTTCTGCTGGGCAAATCCACTGGGAACTCCGCCACCAAAAATACAACATAAGTTGATTTATGCTGTTTTTGTAAATCCTGCTGTACTTCCACGTTTACCACTACACACTACACCACTCAACACTTGTAGACTTAGGATAATGAGAACCCTAGTGACTCTCAAATAATTTCAAACTGAAGTTTCCTGTCGTGAAAGTCATCAGTTGGGGCCTGCTCAAAGATTGCCATAAAAAAAAATCAGTAGGAGAAGTTATTTTTGTTTCAGGTTTGTTTGGCTTCCTTCAGAGAAAAAAAAAATTTCTATGAGCCACTTCTTATGCACAAGGTTACTTCAGCAGAATGTCTGTGTTTCAGCTCAAGCTGTGATCTCACCATCTCCTCCAACTTAAAAACACTCGTACAGACTATTTTTATAACTCTCACCATCCTAACCAAAACATGTGACATCACTCTTTCTATAGGTGTAAAAATGCTGTCACTCTTTTCCACACACACTATTGAATTACTTAATTAATGAAAGAAACTGTGATTTTTAAAGTAGGAAAAGTAGGACTAGGAGATGGGGTTCAACATGTTGAACCAAAAATATGTCAGTTCAGAAACAAATTGTCTCCTTGCAGGTCTCTCTCAAATGTCTCTACTTAGCTGGGGATTATATATTTTTTTTTCTCTCTAACCTCAGATCTGTTATTCTAGTCTCTTTTTTATTTTGTTTGTGATTCACCGCAGCTGTCCTCTTTCCCCAAAAAAATGCTCACATGTTCATCCATCTTTCTTTTTCCTTGTAAGCTTATGTCTGTCTTCCTCTACCCATTTGCTCTCTTACTCCTAGGTATCTCACTCATCACTTACTTTCACCTTATGTTCAGCTGTTTTACCTTCTACCTATCACCTTTTTTCAAAACATTTCCCCCTTGCTTTTTTCCATCCAGACATCATTTCCCTTATCCTATAGGGAAGTCTTGTTTTGTCACCTGATCTTCCACCACTCTCTGTTTTTCCAACCTCTCGCAGCCCAGTACTCCCAGTCCAGGACTGAGCCATACCTCTAACAGGGACTGTAAACCACAGGCAGGGGAAGACGAATCAAAGTCAGTAGTGAATACAGCTCCAACTCGATCCCTCAGGTCAGGAACAGGCTGGTGCCACCACTGGCCGGTGGAAATCCACTTTCTCTTTTGAAATAAGAAAGTATATGCCCAGCTGCCAAAGGTACCCAAGCTTGGGAGCCCTTGTTATCTTTGCTGTTTTAGGAAAGCCAGGATCTACCTCCCGCACCACTCTTACCACATGGTAGGTCCCTCCTCATTTCTCCTACCTTGCCCTAGCAGAAGAAACCTCTACAGTGTTAGCCCTGCTCTGAGCAAGGCCAGTTTGATCTACGATGCTGCCTCTTCCTACACCTCCAGCTATAATACCTGCTGCTTGTTAACAGAGACAACGCACCATGGAGGCAAAAGGCCCAGGAGGGGAGAGCAGCAGGAGCTCAAAGCAGTCTTTCATGGGGATGCAGCCTGTGCACCACCTTGTGCTTCCCACTCCTCCACTCCCAGGTGAAGGGAGGCAGGGGAAGCGAGAGCCTAAAGAGATCCTCTATCCTGTAGGTAGCTAGTGGAAACGGCTGCAAATTGTTTTATTGTCCCGACTCCCTCCTCCTTTTGCAAGGATGGGTAAGGAATGGTTTAAAAAGATCTCAGATTTTTCTGGTGAAGTGAAGCAATGCAATACCTGGCTTCAGAGTAAAAGCAAAGTCCTCTGGGAAGCAGAGCAAGGTACCATATTAAACATGTACGTCAAACAATCCTCTGTATGTCAAACTGAACAAAAGAAGATCAGATGTGGAAGCTGTAGATAGATAATCCTTTAACGATGTAAGTAACACGTCTTGAAAGAATAAAGACTCAAGTCACATAGCAAGTTGGTCAGCTTCAGAGTGCAACCGATTTGGCCCCCAGCTCTTGCTCCCTACAAAACAAGGCTGCATCATTAAAGTAATAAGAGACAGTTCAATATTCAGCAGTGACTTTATAGGAAGAAGCTAAGGAACAGCATTTATACACTCTGTAAAACTGTGCTCAGTAACTGAAAGGATGGGTGGAGCTGATTAGAGCCAGAGCAAATCACAATTGCTTTTAAAAAAATTAAGTATTTTAGCTTGTGCCCAAATAGTCCTGAGTCTCAGAAAGCATTTCCAAAGGGCACACCATGCAAAGTTCTATGAAATAAGCACTAAAAACTTGTTTCCACTCTTACTCAAAACCACTGTAAATCAAGAGGAGGCATTCAGTGAAGCAACATCAAGATAAAACTGATCCAAGCATCTGAAGAAGCACAGTCCTGGGAAAGGAGTTTCCCTCGTTGCCTGTGCTAGCTTACAATCAATGAGTGTCATTATTTTCTTGCTGCTGATTTGCGACTCTTATCTCATAAAGTTTCATAAACAAAAATTACCCTCTGTATAATAAAGCCTTCCTAGGGCACACTACCACTCACTTGGATGCTAAGCCAACCTTTACTAGACTGCTAATGCCAGTAGCTCCCTACTGGCATCCAAACTGATCCTTCCTGTGTTATAGAACAATGGCTCATATCATTCCCTGATATAACAGCACTGCTTGATTAATTTTGACTCTCACAAGTAACTGCTTGCTGTTTTGTTTTCAAGCCTGGAGACAGACTCCTTGTTGTAAAACTAAGAAAGTACCCTTAAAATGCTTTGTCACTGACAAACGTAGTTGCAGCTGCACTGTTATAAACCAGACAGAAGTTGTTCAGTTGGTGTTCCCAGTAAAGTTGTCAGTGAAATGGAGTAAGAAATGCCTCCTCCTCACAGATGCAGAACAGAGACTCTTCCAAAATCTCAGAATTCATCAGGAAAAAAACAAATGTGAAGCCTATGCAGCAACAGGCTATTCAGCCTGTTCACTCATAAAAAAAGTGGGGACATGGGGGAACAAATAGTACACATATAGAACAGTCAGGGCTTGTTTTTCCCAGTGCTCTGGATTCCTGCAGAACTTGAAGAGAATGGCAGAAAATCAGGAAATATTTATACTAGTTTCCTGCTAAATACAAAACTGAAACACCTGGTCTTATTTGATTTTAACTTGCCAATGTAATGTAGCAATACCTTGAGATCAACTGAACATGGCTGGCACAGTTTTCCAAAACGGAATACTTTAATATTGTCATTCCCACAGGAGGTACCCTTGAATGTTTTGGGGTGTGTTACATACAAAGTATAATGTTGCAATCTACCCTTTTTTTTTCAAACTTTCCATATTGTTTGCATTTGCAGAGTACTAGTAGCAAATTATTTGGGACAGTTGGAAAAAGAGCATCACATTCAAGACAAGGGTCTAACAGATCAAGTTTGAGAATGTTTGAGTGTGTTCATTATCAGGTTTCCTTGGGATTTGGTTGGGTTTTTTTCCCTGTGTTAGAAAGGAGACAAAAATAAACACGAGTGTTTCCAGTGCAGTGGTCATTGCCAAGTTTGAGGAGAAGGATCATCAGGCTGTGTGCACTGACACAGCTCTATTTGTGCTGCAGAAAACTCTCCCTGATTTCTGTGGAAGCAAAGTTTAGATAACACAAAGTATAATCCCACACTTAAATGCCTGCCGATGCATGCATATGGGCAAACTCCTGCCCAGCTGAAGTGCATTTACACCAATGCACGCAGCATGGGAAATAAGGAGGAGCTGGAAGCTGTGGTAGGGCAAGGAGACTACGATGTCATTGCCATTGCGGAGACGTGGTGGGATGACTCGTACAACTGGAGCGTACCCATGGTGGGGTATAAACTCTTTAGGAAGGACAGGAAGGGCAGAAGAGGAGGCGGGGTAGCCCTCTATGTTAGAGAGGGCATTGATACCCTCGAACTGGACTATGGTCAGGATGGGACTGAGAGCCTGTGGGTGAAAATCAGAGGAGCCCATGGGCAGGCAGGTATTGTGATGGGAGTCTGCTACAGACCACCCAGACAAGAAGAAGCAGCTGATGAGCTCTTCTTCAAATAACTGAGAGTAGTCTCAAGATCACTACCTCTAGTCCCTGTGGGTGACTTCAATTTCCCAGATATAGGCTGGGAGTATAATACAGCAGAAAGGAAGCAGTCCCGGAGGTTCCTGGAGTGTGTGGAAGACAACTTCCTCACACAGCTGGTGAGCGAACCGACAAGAGACGGTGCCCTCCTGGACCTGCTGTTTGTGAACAGAGAAGGACTGGTGGGGGATGTGAGGGTTGGAGGACACCTGGGGCAAAGCGATCATGAGATGGTAGAGTTCTCAGTGCGGGGTAAGATGAAGAAGGAGGTTAGTAGAACAGTCGCCCTCAACTTTCAGAGAGCAGACTTTGGGCTGTTCAGAAGGCTGGTCGGAAAAGTCCCATGGGAGGCGCTCCTTGAAGGCAAAGGTATCCGTGAGGGCTGGGCGCTCTTCAAGAAGGAACTCCTAGCAGCTCAGGAGAAAGCCGTCCCCAAGTTCCGGAAAAGTAGCCGGCGGGGTAAGAAACCAGCATGGTTGAGTACGGAGGTCCTGAGAGACATCAATAGGAAGAGGAGGGTCTACGACCTCTGGAGGAAGGGGCAGGCATCCTGGGTGGACTATAGGGAGGAAGTGAGAATGTGCAGGGAAACAGTCACGAGGGCTAAGGCTCAACTAGAAATGCGATTGGCCAAGACTGTGAAAGACAACAAAAAGTCTTTCTACAAATACATCAACAGCAAAAGGAGGGCTAGGGAGAATCTCCAGTCCCAAGTAGATGCAGAGGGAGCAAGAGTAACAGGGGACGAAGACAAGGCTGAAGTGCTCAATGCCTACTTTGCCTCAGTCTTTAACAGTAAGGAAAATTGTTCCCTCTGTGCACAACCCCAAGGGTTGGAAGAGAAGTATGAGATTCCCAAGGTCCAAGAGGAGGTGGTTAGAGACTTGCTTGCCCAGCTAGACACTCACAAGTCTATGGGGCCGGATGGAGTCCACCCAAGAGTTTTGAGGGAACTAGCGGATGTGCTGGACAAACCCCTTTCCATCATCTTCCAACAGTCCTGGATGACTGGGGAGGTTCCACTGGACTGGAGGCTGGCTGATGTCGTGCCTATCTATAAGAAGGGGTGCAGGGAGGATCCGGGGAACTACAGGCCTGTCAGCCTGACCTCGGTACCGGGGAAAGTCATGGAACGGGTGATCTTGAGTGCTATCAAGAAGCACTTGCAAGAGAACCGGGTGATCAGGCCCAGTCAACACGGGTTCATGAAAGGCAGGTCTTGCCAGAGTAATCTAATCATCTTCTATGACCGAGTGACTAGACCCTTGGACGAGGGAAAGGCTGTGGATGTGGTCTTCCTGGACTTCAGTAAAGCCTTTGATACAGTTTCTCATAGCATTCTGCTTTGGAAACTGTTGGCCTCTGGCCTGGACGGGTGCACACTCTCCTGGGTGAAAAACTGGTTAAATGACCGGGCCCAGAGAGTGGTGGTAAACGGAGTTAAATCCAGCTGGAGGCCAGTGACAAGTGGGGTTCCCCAGGGCTCAGTCCTGGGTCCAGTCCTGTTCAATGTCTTTATGAACGACCTGGATGAAGGCATTGAGTGCACCCTTAGCAAGTTTGCGGACGACACTAAGCTGGGTGGAAGTGTCGATCTGCTGGAGGGTAGGGAGGCTCTGCAAAGGGACCTGAACAGGCTGGACTGCTGGGCTGAGACCAACAGCATGAGGTTTAACAAAGGCAAATGCCGGGTCCTGCACTCGGGGCACAACAACCCTAAGCAGAGGTACAGACTAGGAGAAACCTGGCTGGAAAGCTGCCAGGAGGAGAAAGACCTGGGGGTGTTGGTTGACAGCCGACTGAACATGAGCCAGCAGTGTGCCCAGGTGGCCAAGAAGGCCAATGGCATCTTGGCTTGTATCAGGAACGGCGTAACCAGCAGGTCCAGGGAGGTTATTCTCCCCCTGTACTCGGCACTGGTGAGACCGCACCTCGAGTACTGTGTTCAGTTCTGGGCCCCTCACCACAAGAAGGATGTTGTGGCTCTGGAGCGAGTCCAGAGAAGAGCAACAAAGCTGGTGAAGGGGCTGGAGAACAAATCTTATGAGGAGTGGCTGAGAGAGCTGGGGTTGTTCAGCCTGGAGAAGAGGAGGCTGAGGGGAGACCTTATTACTCTCTACAACTACCTGAAGGGAGGTTGTGGAGAGGAGGGAGCTGGCCTCTTCTCCCAAGTGACAGGGGACAGGACGAGAGGGAATGGCCTCAAGCTCTGCCAGGGGAGATTTAGGCTTGAGATTAGGAAAAAGTTCTTCACGGAGAGGGTGGTTAGGCATTGGAACGGTCTGCCAAGGGAGGTGGTTGAGTCACCGTCTCTGGAGGTGTTTAAAGTTAGGGTAGACGAGGTGCTTAGGAGCATGATTTAGGGATTGGTGGGAATGGTTGGACTCGATGATCCAGTGGGTCTCTTCCAACCTGGTTATTCTGTGATTCTGTGATTCTGTGATTACGATGGGACATTAGTAATAACTAAATTTACTTTACATGATACTTTATTCACAGGATACAAAAGAGCAATTTAGTAAGTAACTAAATGAATTATTTAATTCCTCAACTCGTGAATAGTCCATGCATAGACTTTGATTTACACATTTAAATAACCATTTTTTCTTAGCAGATGTGTGCACTTCAGGACATACTTTGAATGTTATAGCATTACAAACTAAACCCCAAGTAATATATGTGACTGTACAATGCAGCTGTACCTACTGGCTGAGAATTATTGTAATAAATGGAAACAGAAGCCCAGATCTCCAATAACATCAAAAATTTACTGGGTGAAGAAACTTACCTAGAGACAGCTAAACTTCTTGTTTTCCAGTTAGAAACACGAATGGGGAAAGGGACTGATCCTGGACATGAACTATCCAAGTATTGCATTTCTCTGCTAGGTGTCTGCTAGAAATGTAACCAAGTTAGGTTGCCAGTAATGGAAAGCACAGAACAGCTCTTCAAATATTAACCAAAACATTTCCTTAGAACTCTAATGGGGGGTGGGGGGGAAGAAAAGGGGAGAGAGCCTGTATATGTGTGCGTGTGTGTGTGTGCGTGTGTAAAGAATGTGGGCTTAATATACAACAGTACTAAATATTTTATCTTCTAACCAAGATGCTACAAAAGAGCCCTGATTAACATTTCATTGCAAAAGATGCACCACTATACTTAAGGCCTTCAAAATCTACATTTAAATGGAATAAAAAAAAAAAAAGTGTTATACAAAAGCATCCTCCAGGCATTCCCTTTTAAAAGTAGTAGGTTAAAGGTTTGATTTATATAGACTTTAAAGAGGTTATACATTGCCTTTGTCACATCACAGTTTAAGTGTGTACTTTCACCTCAGCTTCACATTTATGAACTGGATGAAGACAATACCATTTCTGAAGTGCAAATTCAGATTTTTTTATTTTTCTATCTGTTAAAAATTCTCTTTGGTACATATAAATGCTAACATCTAGCCTTTGATGTGTTCCTCTTTTCTTTTTTTACCTATTTCCCTGGAAAACGAACATATGCTAAAGATTTTAATTTTATTTTACAGTAAACAGCACATGAAAATGCTTGCTGGAATATTTATTTGATTCATGTGTTACTCTTTTGTTACACAACCTGCAAAGAAGAAGAAATATACTCGCAGCTATGCAAAAGAGCATGGTTGGTGCACCATGACTGCAATAGGGACTGGTTGATCACTACCGGACCCTATGCTGCAAATGAAAAATCCTTAGGCTCTACTGACATTCCACTGTTACATGTTTGAACAAGCCATAGTCTTTGAATTTACTAAGCTCTTTGCTGTGCATCACCTATAGGCTAATAATTCTCACTCTGAGCAAAATGCAGCTATGCTAAATGCAAGCACTAAGGGATAAAACTCAACACTTTCTAATCAGTTGTTCCATAGTGAAACACAGCACAGAAGGGGCTCTCACAGCAGCCAGCCTCCATGGGATGCCAAAGCATTCAAACTGGGGGCCCATCTTCTCATCTAACCCCCAGTGTTTACACAAGGAACTGGTGAGAGATACTAAGCAAAGACATCAAGCCACAGGAGAACAGCCAACACTTAATAAATGCAAAACACATCACAACCTAAATATGTTAGCCTAAATGTTGAATGACTCCTCATTATTTATAATCAGCAGTCATTAAGAGTCATGCTTTTCCCCACGGATTCCTTCAGTGGAGAGGCAAGCGTGAAAAATGGGTTAGCATCCTTTCTGTGGGCCAATTGCTCCTGTTCTCATAGAGACTCAGCCAAAGCCCATTAGGACGGTACTGACCTCAATACACAGTGGATCAGGCCCTAAATTCCACAGAAGACTCTGGCTTCCAAGGAGGTCATGCTCCACCTGGCTTTATAGACAACAGGAGAAGACGTGGGCAGCCTCGTGCTACAACCCCTTTCCCAGAAGACTTTTAAACTTCCTATGAAACTCAGTCAGAAGTTAAATTACGTATAGCCCCTAGCTTACATCCTGCAAACTTGCAAAGTGGTGGCTGCATTCTGCAGAAAGCAAGGGAAGGAGTTTGACTTGTGCATTAAGTCAAACGCATGGCAAGTGTGCCCAGCATTGATATGACACTGCAGCACACATTTGCACCTGCAGATTGCCTGCTCCTAACCTTGACAGAGAACCTGTCTGCTTAAATGCTGAACAGGTGGGTCCCCCAGCAAGGTAATGGTGATCTGATACAAAAAAAGAGAGCATTTAAAGCATTCTCCTGCATTCCGACAAAACTGCACTGCAACTATCTTTCACACCTCACCTCATGTTAGACCTTTGTGATCTTCAGTGAAGCCCACTGCTTTTCTCCTGAGAGGCAGTCTTACCCAGAATGAATGTAGTCTATATGGAACAACTACTAATTTAAACAGCTCCAGAAATCATCAACCAAATTCTCACTCCCTGTCATCCTTCCCAAACAAAATAAAACTTCCAGCCATAAGTTCAGTGACACAAGCTAGTATACAATTTACTTTATGGTGCTGAAGATCCTGAAGGAGAAACAATTAACAAGCCATTTGTGAAAATTAGAAAGCCACTGTGCAATATTTTCTAAATAGATGATCTGGAAGGTTGTACAGGGTTGCTGAAAATACCTTTTGTGTTTCCAGCTACTTAACAGAAATTCATAATAACAACACTTCTAAATCTCTGGGAATCTACAGCATAGGATACTTGATGACATAGCAAATAAAACTTCCATTGATACAGCAGTAGCAGCTCTCAGACACAACTCTGGCATTTACTCCCTGAGAAGTACACATTGACTTAACAGCAACTCCCAGAGCATATGCAAAAGCCATATGAAGATTGCTTCCACCAGTGCAGACTCGCACATTTGGAATGACACCTGCCACTTTAGTCTAGCTCACTCAACCTTTTAAATTATGAGAGAGAAATCTTCTCTTTCATCTGCTTTGAAAAGAAGCCAAGAGATTTTCCCCTTATTTCATCCAACCTATCACTCTATTTTCCAATGGGCATTTTACACACAACATCCCAGTCCCACCAACAGACATACGTATAAATGATTCCAGAGTAGCAGCCTGTGTAAGTAACACCCATCAGTATCAAAAGACAATTTTATATTATGTGGATCTGGGATTTTTAGGTCAGGTCCTTATCTTCAAGCAATCACCACTTCAAGTTAATTTTACAGTAAAAGAAAAGGCTGGATTAGTGACAGTTTGGAAAGCACGACATAGTGAAATTTCCTCCACTGAGCTCAGTGGGTTTCAGGCAAGGAACAAAAGGGATTTCTCAAGGAAGAGGAATGGACCCTACCAGTTAAAGAGACAACATGGAATTAAGATGACACAACTGATTGCTATGCAACCCCACAAGGTGACCTGTGTCACCTCAGCTCAGTGACCACTGACATTACCCAATCCACTTCCCAGCCTCCTCTTCACACCACCCTCTACAGATCTGCTCCACTGTAGGTCTCGCTTATTCTATCAGGAAAGGATATCACTTTGCTCTGCATAGGAGAACCTGCATGCCACATGTCTCTATGGATCATAAATATCCTAATAGATTGTTCTTTACTCTGAAATATGCAATCAGGAGTACTGTCCTTGTCACTCCAAGCTTCACAGGAGTCCTCAGAGCATTCCAGCCCTCAACAAGCACTATAAAATGCAAATTACTAATAACATCCTAGTACCCAGTTGCAAGGGTTTATGGCTAAGGCAACAGCTATACTCGACACAAAATTAGGCCCGCAGATAATGAAGCTTGATTGCTACCTATTGGTACACACTTTTGAGAACATGACTTTGTGGTTCTGAATTAAGTAACCCACAAAGAAGGATGCAACAGTAAATTGGAACACGTGTAGGTGCACCCAATATGTGCTTGTTTGCAGGTTGCAGTGAGGAAGCTGTGTGTGCATTTGTCAGAGAACACGTCTGTCTCCACAGACAGTGGAGACCGTGCTACCACCATGACAAAGACAAGAACGTCCAGACTGCAGTGCTTACAGAAACACAGGCATCTCATCTGCCCCAAGAGTGAATTTACAGTACTGGGAAACTCTCAGGCATTTCCTTCTGACATGAACAGCTATCTAACAGAGCTAAGGACAAGACCTCAAATCCCATCTTAACTGTAGCACAGCCAAGAGCTGAGCGTACATCTGTGGAGATAAAATGTCAGCATATAAACGTGCTGTGAGGGCTTGTTTCTTGAAACCCAGCAAGAAGATGGTCTAATAAGGGCGTCACTTACACCTCCTTAATTATGCTGGCTCCATAACAAGTTTAACTATCATTTAGTCAATTCCAAAAACAGGGCAATTGCAAAACAGTTTATAACTCATCCATAACTGCTTATTGTCAGTAGTGTACATTGCATCTTATTTTTCAGATGACAGCAAAGCAGAGAGGGGTAGCACCCTGATTTGGCAAAGGTCCCTAATCACTGTCTCTTGTTAACCCCAGAAAGGAGAGAGAGACAGCCATCATCATCATCATCAACACCGCCACTTCTGGCATCCCAGAGCTAAAGGGAACATAGGGATACTCATCCTGATACAACATGTTACAAAACAATATTCCCCAGAGGATACAGGCAAGCTTATATAAGCACCAGTGAAACTGGGCAACTTTCCAGCAAATTTATCCAGCTGCTTGCAGTTTCCCATTTTAAGGTAGCTGAAAGACTGAGCAGTGAATAAAGTCATTTGATCCACATCCTATGCATTTTAATAAAGAATGGGAAAGAACAGACATCTATTAGTGTTTGCTAAGTTTTATTTCCTAAAACACTGAAGCGCAAAACATCTTCCTCCTTCCCTTTCATGGTCCCTTTTAGTTTTAAGTCACTCGCTGGCATCTCCAGCACTGAAACAAGAAGAAATACATGTTTATGAACAGAAGCCTTCTGAGTGTTTTTAAAACACAAAAATGTACCAGATATCATTTAAAAAAATAAAAGTAAAATGTTTAACAACAGCACTTTAAACTCTAAGTGGAATCTCCTTTGCCCTTTTCAGCTCCTTCCATTTTTCCCTTACAATTACATTCTTTAAAATAAATCAGGATCCCTGGGATCCCATGGTAGCAGTCACATGAGCCAATTTCACACTCTCTGCTGACCTCTTAAGAGAAAGTTCACACTGGACAGACCTATCTAGGAGGAGGGAACAGATGAAGGAGGCATGTTACCATGTGATTTGCAACATCTGCACATTTTTATTTTTACATTTCATTTTTCACATTGTAAACTGATTCTGCCTTGATCTCCAGAACAAGCCAAAGAAAAGCCTACAACCTGAAGGGACAGAATGCTGGGAATCAGATATTCAATTAGATCGTGTTGTACCTTTTTGTCTTGTGTTTACTTTAGTTCATCCACCTAACTATAAGGACTCTTTACATTTTGAAGAAGAATTAACTGTTGCTATGTTCCAAAAGCTCTCCCTTTCAATTATATCTTGATAGCCTGAGATATACACATGGCTGCCCTCTGCAACTTCTCGACCAGAACCAAGGAAAAGCAATTTCATGGCTCTCTTCATTGCTAAAACAAAATACAGGCCCAACAAAATAAAATATTTTCCTAAGTTTCCTCTAAATTTCTAATTGTTTAGGTATATTCCATATTAAACTAAGTTTAATCCTTCAAGACAGAGGGCTCTCACAAACAATACGGCCAAGGATTTGGTTTCCACAGCAGACTACAAACCCAGAAGCATCTGCACAAGGTAATACTGCACACAGCCAGACCACATCTGAGACCTGCAGACACAAGGGATGCCTGTCACATCCCTGCCAAGCACATGCCCAAGGCAACCTCACTCACATAGTTGCCTGGTGGGCAAGTCTGACTTATTTGGGACTGCAAAATGCCAGCAGTGAATGCTGTGCCCTATGTCCTGATCTGTTTTTGCATGGGACTGAGATACTGCCCTCCCTTCCCAAAGAGCCTACACATCTTAGAGGGTAAGCAAGCAGTATAAATCCAACACAGCATGCCTGGCCAAACGTAAACACAAAAGCAGGAGCCTAAATTATGTTCAATTACACTGAAACAAAAAATTCCTGGTGCTCTCCCTTTGTGTCTAACATTTATGTCCAGAGGTAACATTTTCCCCCATAATTATAGAGTCTGAAATATAAAGTTTTTCCAAGATTCATCTATTATGAAACTCAGTGTTAAGTTATTCTGTATAAATTGCTCCGCACCTACGTGATAAGCTCTTAAACCTTTGCAGTTAAAGTAGTGGTCCCATAAACAGCAATTACTTCCGTCTCATGAAACTAAAATACTGATTTTTTACACACTCTTAGTCCAACTATGACTTCTTTCTTTCCTTCCTTCCTTCCTTCCTTCCTTCCTTCCTTCCTTCCTTCCTTCCTTCCTTCCTTCCTTCCTTCCTTCCTTCCTTCCTTCCTTCCTTCCTTCCTTCCTTCCTTCCTTCCTTCCTTCCTTCCTTCCTTCCTTCCTTCCTTCCTTCTTCCTTCTTCCTTCCTTCCATCTTTTCCTTCCTCCCTCCTTTCCCTTCCTTCCCTCCCTCTCTTCCTCCTTTCCTTCATCCCTTCCTCCTTTCTTCCTTCCTTTTCCTTCAGGTCTTTCCTTTCTTCCTTTCTTTCACTCTTTCTCCTTCCCTCTCTTGTAAATACCTGGTGGAATTTGGTATCTTTTCTCAAGGTTCTTATTCACTGATAGATATAATTATGTTGTTTTTTTTTTTTTTACGAGTAGGCTTATTTTTAGCATCTGGTTTGAGTCTTGAAGATAAACGTAGCAATAAATCACAGTTCCTTGAAATATTTTTATTACTTGAGATGTTTTGGTATCCTTCATACTGAAGTTATTTCTCAGAGAAAAACATAAATAATGTTGTGGTGCCAAAGGAAATGTATGCAAGTCTTTAAGTCTGATTTCAGTTAGACGGCTGAAGAAAATGTTCTTTGGGAATTTAAATACCGCTCCCTCTCCTCTGAACAATCAAAAGAAAGCGTTCAAAGCTGGGAACAGGACTTCTAAATTGTTTCTGCTCTTATATATGCAACATTAACTTCTAGCATGCCAGCAAACAAAATGGTGCCTTTGAACAGGTATTTTAAGCACAGGGAGACCTTCAAAAGAAGATGCTGATGCACATTAAATTTAACATATTAAACAAAACCTACCATAACCAATTTTCCTTGAACAATGCTCAGAATACATGACACTGACTTAGATAGGGATGAATGTTGGTAACGAAGTTGGAAGAAATCCCTTGAGGGATTCCAGATACATGCATTTTTGGCAGAGGCAGAAGATGTGCCCATCTTGATATCTGAAAGATGCTAATGTCCATTCACTCTAATTCTTCAGCCAAAAGTCTCTCAAGGTAAGAAATAATTCATTATACAGACTTTAAGAAAAGGAGGTTTAAAATAACATCAGGCAACAGCTTAGAAGTCTGGCATTTCTGTGCTGGTTTCAGTTTTGCTTTCCAGTGAGAGGTATGATCTCTTATGAAGGCACTGAAAACTCCTGTGAAAAGCAGAAGAGTTTTACAGTACTTTGTGACTCAGTATTTAAGTACCAATCAAAATAGAAGGATGCCCATGCTGCTCCTGTGGAAGTGAATGGCAGCAGTGCCACTGGCTTCATGACTGGAGCATTTTCTATCTTACCAAACCTAGACAGCTGAAGCAGTTCAAACTACAAAGAGTTACAGAACTGAGTCACAACTGAGTTTTTTTTCACTTGTTTCTGATTATACGGCAAGCTTTCAACTAGAAAATGTGCAAAAGAAAGCACATTTCCAGGATTAGGTCCTGAGATAGTTTTATGAGAAGTTATCTGAAGTTTAAGAGATGAAGGTTATAATATGGTGATCAAGGGTGTCAGGAAACCAGACATCCCAACAAAGGGAAACAACTGAAAGATAATGGCTTGTGCAAGACAACAGGAAAAGCAACACATAAGATTAAATACTTAAAGCCTGTTCTAGTTAAAGTTGATAAAAATGCTTTCACTGTTTCAGTAAGTTGTGAACCAGGGCTTTAAATTAAATAAAACTCGGTCTTACTACTAAAGTACAATTTGAAAATATAACTATGAACACACCTTACCATGTACCTTTTATGGGATTAATTTTTCCTCATCCCTGTGGATCCTGCAAGTCATACTCCCTGTTCGGAACCCTAATCCTGGGAAGGGATGGATGTCCCCAACCTGTGAGGAGTGGGCAGTTCTGCCTCCTCGGGGTTGCCCCAAAAACCCAAGGCATAAGGGAGGTGCAGGCTCATTGCATGGGGATACGGGCTCTGACACGCAGAAGTAGCAGGCTGGACTCCAAGCAAGCCAGGTGGAACAGTGAGGTAGGGAAGCCAAGCCTCCTCCCTCCCATTGGGCAGCCACCATCCCTGCTGAGGTCTTCTCCTGGCTGTGAAAAGCTGTGGCTTCCTGGGCACTTCCAGCGGGAAAATCCATGGAGAGGGCAATGTACGCCTTGCCGTCAGCACTGTAATCAGCCCAGGGTTAAGGGCTTAATTATCACAGGTGCTGTGCACTGCAGGGAGATTCGAACAACTTGCAGGGTCCAGCCTCCGCCCTGCTCCTCTCCAGCAGATATACAAATTCAGAAATAAAAGCGTGAAGACAGCTTACAAGGAGCATTTTATCTCAGTTAAAGTTGGAGCAGGCTATAAACTCCCACGGGACATTCACGTTTACACACTTCGGATGAAACTGTAAACTGAATATTAAACACACATTTTTATCAAATCACATTTCTCCCAGCGAAGACTGAGGACTGTGTGTTTATTTTTTTAATCTGATTCACTCTGTTTACAAAAGGTAGGAAAGCTGGTTATATCAGCCACTCCATCTTTTTAGTTCTATTTGAATTACTTCGATTTTGTTTTTCTAACACTGCTAAGGAAACTACATACTGCAAAAAGAAAAATCTATAATCTGTGAAAAGGCACTCTGAAATCCATCAACCAAGTTGTATCCATAATTGCTTCCCTAGCTTATCAAAAAAAAAAAGGTTCATTTGCATTATCTGTTATCTTTAGATACCCATCCTGGTCTATAAACAGAGTTATCAATCCCGTTCAGAGGCCAGTCCACAAATTGAAGTTTTCTATAGAGGGAATTAGCTATAAACAAGCCTGAGGCAATTTTCTTTGACAGCCAATGGTAAACCATAGGAAGTAACTTTAATAGTGATTTACAGTTCTTCTCTGGTTTCCATCCAACTTTTCCTTCTTGTGCTTCTGTTCCATCCAAAAAGGAATTTTTCAGATGTTCTAATTTCCCATTCAAGATGCAATCAATCCCAGCTCTAGGTGTGTCTAATCCAATTTTTACGGTATGTTCATGGGCCAGCACCAGAGAAAAAGAACTCTCTTTTTATTTTCTTTCAGTTGCCTCTGCTGCAATCACAAGACTTGTCATCTCCTGGTGTGAAATGCACAACAGTAGAAGAGTGAGTGAGAGAGAAAAATGAGCCAACCCTCCAAAAGAAAGGGGAAAAGGGATACACAAAAATAACATTAACATTTTCAAATTATCCTACATGCAAAAAGCTTCCATTTACAGAATAATTAATTAACTCAATAATTTTAAAGACTGTGAAGAGTTTTGAAGTTCCTAATTTAAATCACAATATGCCATTGGGATATTAAGGATAGGACTCCAGCTTCACACCAACCAGTTTCCTCATCTAAACCACAGTGAAGACAGATTCAGTCTTGTACCACTTGCTCACACACACCACCCTTATCTACACAAGTAAACCTCACTGCCTGACCTGTCACACCACCAAGAGCTGGAAGACTACTCCCCCCTTAAGAACAAAATATCTCTTCTCTTAGCAGCTTAACATACATTCTGGCTAACTCTGAAGTTCCCAGAGATGTACATTTAAAATATGTATTTTTCAATCTCTAATTAACAAATAT